>OX387236.1:3863280-4491530 GCA_947561695.1 Tyria jacobaeae | reverse complement strand
AAAAATGTCAGATCTGTCTTTGTACCTATGTACCTAATACCTGTTGTACACCACACCAAGTTTGACTTATAGAGAGTAGCGTCAGCATTGCATATTGCGAGGCATATACTAATCATTTACAGACTTAGAACTTAGTCTCACCGCACATATTGCTGTCACCCAGGCACTGTCTTATTTATTTTATTTACTACTAGCTGTTACCCGCGACTTCGTCCTCGTGGTATTTAACAAAAAAGTTATTGTTCAGTTCGCAGAGTTTACGATAACTGATTAATTCTGTATTTAAGAAATACCTATACTAATTTAAATTAAATTCTTCTTTTAATAGAATATTATAAAATTTTAATTGGTTTTATTTTTTTTCGTGAGGTCCTATTTTATTTATCTAAATTAAAAAAGTCACTCCTTGTTACATCAGCTATCTGCCAGTTAAAGTCCCGCCAAAATCGGTCCAGCCATTTCAGAGATTAGCCGAAACAGACAGACAGACAGACAAAAATTTTAAAAGATGTTGTTTTGGTATATGTACCGTGTATACATCCATATGCAATTAGTAAAAAACGGTTATTTTAATATTACTAAAAGACACTCCAATTTTGTTTATTTGTATAGATTGTCGACCGAGACTAATAAATTACATAAGCCAGTACATTACCTTTTTAATAATAATTCAATGGAGTAGTACTCAAATGTTTATCTATCAGTAGATCTATAGCTTATCGTTTTATGACTGAGACAGGTGTTCGTATTGGAACTGGAAACTAGAAAATTATAAACAAAGGAAATTTCCTATAAACATTAATTGTCACGTCATGCTCGCCTAAAAGTCCTGCCAATGGTGGCGTATTTGTCGGGTCGCTCGGCTCCCTTTGATATGGTTGAGAAGGATAGTGAACGGCGCATGCGCCACGTTGGTGAACAAGTGCCGTTGATCGGGGCTGGTCAACTCCGGACTGCTATTAATTAACATAGAATAGTAATAAACATTATTTTAGAATAATAGATGTATTACATTGTCCTCACATATCTTATTTTATATGCACTTATGAACCGTTACAAAAAACTTATGTAAAATATTTGAAAAAGAGTGTCCTTGGAGTTTCTTGCTTGTTCTTCTCCACAGGATCTATGTATTGGAACAGGCCACTAGCTTCATGACTGACTTAGTCTGACCGACTTCCTCTCTTGACAATTCAAAAACGCCTATGATTGGTTCAGTTGAAATAAACGATTTTGACAATATTTGAGTGATATGAAGTTGAAAATAATTGTATTACTAAAACAACATTTAAATGCAATAAAAGTTGTCAACTGTATTTTAATTTTGTTTTATCTGAGTTTGTGTCTATTACAATTATTGCGATAAGAAATGAATTTGATGAACACGCTACCATCACCTATTAATTTTTTGCGTAAATAAATATTACAGCTCTAAAGAGTTATGAAGAACAGATATCATTTCAATTTACAAAGATTCAAATGCTTTGAATTTGATTGAATTGATACATAAAAAAACAGCACTAGTCTATGGTTATCTTATAACGGAATCCCATATACCAAAAAGTGTACACGTATGCGGCTCGCGGCCGCGTTACTGGACGGTATTTGATAATTTATTCACAAACATATGACAAGTTATGTGACCTTCACCGTTCGGCTATACATTACAATAGTGGCTGGTCATATCTAATATTAACTTAGCTTACCTTAATCTATATAGTATACCTACTTATATACATACGATAACGCTCTGTAGGCAGAGGCAAAAACCGACGTTTTAACCCTACTACGTAAGAAGGAGGATCATATTTTTGATTGTATGTATGTATATTTATTTGGCACGCCGTAGAGCCTAGACGGTTTGATGGATTTTGATATGTGTTGTATCATTTGAATCGTCTTAATAGTGGGAGTGATATAGGGTATAAGACTTCGAGATGGAGTCCGATAAAAACAAACTAACAGTGGTAGAGCCATGCTTACGCACGACTGGGCCGGCTCGTCCGATACCACGCCCTCACAGAAAACCGGTTGTGAAGCAGCTTGCGTTGCATTTCTCCGAAATTAGTGAGGTTTCCGGAGGCCCAACTTCCCCTCTCTTCTTTCCCCTCCCCGCATCCCCCATTCCCTCATCACCTAGAGCGGGCAGTGCACTTACGAGTCTTGAATTGTTGTCACTTACGATGAGGTGACCTGTGTGTTCGTCTCTTCGCCTATATTTAAAAAAAAACTAGAAAAAGTTAAAAGTAGATTTTTATGCAATACAGTCGGGTTTTATACATTTTTTATAACAATTTTACTTCTCTAATAGAATTTAGTCACGTTAGAGTCAAGCCAATTGCCGTCTACCGGATACTTAAAGAACTATCGAAGGCCTTGTAAGAGAAGAGATATGTTGCTTATACAGCAATGGATAGTGTAAGCAATAGACCGAGCAGTTCAGGGTCCCATACTCGAACTGACTATTGCCGGGAGATTAGAACCTGTATATGTACCTACCGATACCTGCTTATTAATGCTAGAACATATTTCTTCTTATACCTTGAAGGTGGAATATTTTCTTCAAATTTAATGAGATAAACGGGAAGCATGGAAGCAAAACAAGGATTCTATATCGTTTAATAAATGACAGAGTGATGCTATAATAACTCAAAAAAAAAACTACCTAATTTAGAACCTCGTCCTTTTTTGCAGCCGGTTAGATCTACTTTTTTTTTTAAATTAATAAGGTATATAGAGCTAAAAAAACACGTACAACCGGCAGACAGGTGTAAAAGATCTTTGTGTCCGTTGATTGTATGTTTATTAAGTCCCCCCGTGATGAGGAATCGCGAGGCTGTCTTTAAAAATAAGAGTCGAAAGATGTCAGAATACTCAGGGTCTTGGTAACTAGTGCTCTGTTAGCTCGTTCTACCCCAGACGGAATAGGCCGTGAATATATTATGTAAATATGTAAAATATTATGTAGTGTTAGTCTTTGCAGGTAGTAGAGCCACGCTGATTTATTCAGCAGGAATGGGCCGGCTCGACCGGGGCAGTACTACCCTCTCACAGAATACCAGCCTAAAGTGACAACATTCGTGGTGTCGCCTTTCGCTGGTGAGTGAGAGACCGGAGGCCCACATCGATGCAGGGGTGACAGTTATCGTGGTATGTGTGTGAGCAGTGGAGTGCTGTAGAGTCATTGTGAGGGTGGCGTGGATCGAACCGTCGGCCAGGGAGACCCGTAGAAACGGTGGTGCCGCTGGCCGCCCGCGGCATAGAGAGGGGCCCAACCACGGCTAACCACCCTGGGAGGCTGCCCCGTCAGGTCGCGCATAATCCACGGAGTGGCTCGTCGTGCCGGTTGGTGACCGGATGGTGGGACCCGGCGACCACTTCCGGGAGGGTACGGGGGCCCTTCCGTCCGGCGGTTCGGTCACCGTTATGCTTCACCGATACATGATGACACAGCATTTTTAGTCTCAGTTTACATTGCCACGATGACTGTCATGCCTTTTACGCCCTCTTCCTCTTCTATCATGGCAGCTCAAAAAAAGAAAAGTGGTCCTACAGCGGCATCCTCCTCTCCCACCAACCCGCTTTTTGAGGTGGAGTTCACTAACATACGTGGACTCCATGCAAACCTCAGCGCCGTACACCAACACCTCGAGACGGCTCGGCCGGCCATGCTCTTTCTCACGGAGACACAAATACGCCGCCCTGCCGACACGGCATATCTCCACTATCCCGGCTACGTGCTTGAGGAGTGCTTCCTCGCAAGGGCTGGAGTGTGCCTTTTCATCAGGGCGGATGTTTGTTGTCGCCGTCTGCACTGCCTAGAAGACACATCCTTCTCCATCCTTTGGCTCCACGTGGATTTTGGCTCTACGAGCCGGATTTACGTGTGCCTCTATCGCTCCCATTCCGGAGACTCCGAGACAACTCGACTCTTTGACCACCTGAGTCAAGCAGCGGATAAAGCGCAGGAGCAGTTTCCGACCGCCGAACTGGTGTTTTTGGGAGATTTTAACGCCCACCATGAGTCCTGGCTGGGATCTTCCAAAACTGACCACGCTGGTCGAACTGCCCACGCATTTGCTCTCACGCATGACCTTACCCAACTGGTACTCCAGCCCACCAGGATACCAGACATAACGGGTCAAGCGCCCTCTTTGCTGGACCTACTGCTGACGAATCACCCAGCGCAGTACAGCGTATCGGTTCTCGCCCCTCTGGGATCCTCCGACCACTGCCTGGTGTCGACCTCAGTGCCTCTAGTTACGCCTCCACGACCTGTGGTAACAAGGCGGCGGTTATGGCACTACTCGTCAGCAGACTGGGATGGAATGCGGGAATATTTTGCATCCATCCCGTGGGCTCAACGCTGCTTTAAAGATAGGGATCTGTCGCAAAGTGTGTCTGCCGTGACTGACGAAATCACTGTCGGTATGGAGTATTATATCCCCTACAGTGAAGTCGCCAGCACGAAGACCCGTCCCTGGTTCAATCGCGAGTGCATCCGGGCCGTTGCTCAAAAGCAGTCGGCCTACCGCGCATGGATCAGGGCCCGCGCACATTGTGACCCAGACATTGATCGCCTAAAAGCAGCACTAAACAGAGCCACTAGGGAATGCAAGAGGGCTTACATCAGAGCAGATGCCCAGCGCATTGCACGGTTTGGTCAAGAACTCGTCGCGTACCCTACGGGTAGCCGTAAGTTTTGGCGATTGGCCAAAGCCGTGCAGTCCAACTATTGCCAACCTTCGCTGCCGCCGTTGAACTACCCTGACGGATCACTGGCCCACGAGCCGCAAGTGAAAGCGAATCTACTAGCTGACCTCTTTGCGGCTAACTCCCGAATCGATGACCGTTGCGCGCACACGCCCACCATTGCGTCCTGCGACTCCGCAATGCGGGATATTCGCATCCGGCAGAGGGATGTCCGTGCGGAGCTTCGGTCACTCGATGTCCGGAAAGCCAGTGGACCCGATGGTATTCCGGCGGTGGTTCTTAAGAACTGTGCACCTGAGTTGTCTCCCGTACTAACGCGCTTGTATCGCCTGTCCTATTCCTCAGGAATTGTTCCGGAGGCCTGGAGAGAAGCGAATGTTCAACCCATTCCCAAAAAAGGCGACCGCTCCGATCCAGCCAATTACCGACCTATAGCCGTCACTTCTATACTCTGTAAGGTGTTCGAGCGGATCATCAACACCCAACTAATCCGCCACCTAGAGGATCACTCCTTGTTAAATGATCGGCAATATGGTTTTAGGCCGAACCGATCCACGGGTGATCTTCTAGCGTACGTCACACACCTTTGGGGTGAGGCTATGGATAGGCATGGGGAGTCCTTGGCCATCAGCCTCGACATTGCCAAGGCCTTCGATAGGGTGTGGCACCGCTCGCTTCTCTCCAAACTTCCTGCATTTGGTCTGCCACCTAAACTCTGCAACTGGGTTGCTGCCTTCCTCGAAAAGCGCCGCATTAGGGTTCTCTGCGACGGCGCGGCCTCAGACTTCCACGAGGTAAGCGCTGGTGTACCTCAGGGCTCCGTCCTATCGCCTACGCTGTTTCTTCTGCATATCAATGACATGTTGGCCCTTGGCAATATACATTGTTATGCAGACGACAGTACAGTGCACGGGCGATATTTCGGGCATCCTACTGCCAAGCTGGCAGACGTTGAGGAAAAACGACGGGAGCTTGTCGCTGAGCTCGACCGGGTCTTGAGCCGCATTTCCCAATGGGGCTGTGAGAATCTGGTCGAGTTCAGCGCCAAGAAAACACAAGCGTGTGTGTTCTCTAACAAAAAGTCTCCATTCCTTCCCCTTCCTACTCTTCAGAGCACTCAACTGCCACTGCAGGATAGGCTTAGTATTCTGGGTATGGATATTTGCCGGGATCTCAATCCGCGCGATTACATCGAGAGTGTCACTAAGGCGGCCTCGCGTAAGCTCGGCGTTTTGAACAAGGTGAGACGGTTCTTCTCGCCCGAGCAACTGTGTCTTTTGTACAAGACCCAGGTTCGCTCCTGCGTGGAGTACTGCTCTCATCTCTGGGACGGCTATGCGCAGTATTTGCTTGACGCTCTCGATCGGTTGCAGCGGCGCGCAGTCTGCATTATCGACTGTCCTGAGATCACCCAGTCTCTTGAGCCTCTGCAGTTGCGAAGAGATGTCGCCTCTATGGCAGTCCTCTATCGCCTACATCACGGGGAGTGTTCTGATGAGCTCTTCCAATTGGTCCCACCTTCTCCCTTCCTCTACAGGACTACACGTGCTGGCCTGAGGAGTCACCGTTTGTGCGTCGAAAATATACGTACCCGAACTAAACGGTTTGGCTCTTCTTTCTTGTGCCTTCCTTGTCTTTTAAGCGGGGCGTGAAAAAGCATCTCACCAGGCCGCCATAGTGTGGGTCACCATGCTGCATTGACTACACATGCAATGAGGATGGTGACCACCACTCTTTGACTCCACCTATTGCTTTCCATCAGGCAAAGTGGAGTCACTATGGTAGGCTAATATAAAAAAAAAAAAAAAAAAAAAAAAAAAAAAGTAAAATAATTTATTTAAAAATACTTAGCTATAAACAGATTTTATAATATATAAAGTTGTATCAAAACGGCTACTAATTAAGACAGCTTCTTTAAAATGCCATTTTCGTCTTCGAATATATTTAGCTGTCTAATGAATGGATAGACAAGCGATGAACTTTTACCGTCTAATAAATGTCTTTCAAATGACCATATTACTATATTTTAAATCAACCCACTGTTAATATGACGCAGCATGGTGATAATACTTAGCAACTACATTTGTGATATGTCCACGCATTCCCAGCTTCTATTAAGTGTAGAACTGTACAAAATTTCATATACCTTCACCTTATATTCATGTTTAGTCAATTTCAGTAATGAATAAGTAAATATCAGACAAAATCATACTGTTATCTCAACACAAATGATTCACCAACAATATAGGGAATCTGGCGCTCGGTGGCCAAGGGTCGGTTGCGTTTGGTGCGGTTAATGGTCACTTCCCAGGCTGGTAGACGCTGCCTCCGCCCTCACTTATTTGGGTGGACCTAGTGTCGCTACAATACGGCTGTGCACAGGGGTTGTCCGGTCAATATGTACTGTGTGGTATGGTGCATCGCTGTGAGCGATTGGTCTGACCGCCCTGAATAGGGCTCGACTCTGGCATCCTCACTGAGTCTTGGCGCTTACCCCACCATATCCACGGAAGCGGTATCTGTGACTCCGGCTTCGTCACTACAGTCATCGGAGAGTATCTCTCGCTACTAATCTTCATACACTCCATGGCTAGTGACAGAAGTTTTACCGCGCTGTCAACCTTGTGTGAGCATGTGATCTTACAGAAGGAGGCAACGGAGCGAGCCGGGGAAGATGACCTCCATTCGCCTACCAGCTCCTCATGACCCCCTATGGCCTGTTGGTTTAGTAGTTTGTGACCTTGACTGTTAAGCCAGAGGTCGTGGGTTAGATTCCCACGCAAGACAAATATTTGTATGATGAGCGTAATCATTTTTCTGTGTCTGGGTGTAATTTATCTATTATATGTATGTATTTACAAGTATATAAGTATATTTATCATCTGTCTGTTTACTATAGTAAAAGCTCTACTTAGTTTGGGATCAGACAAACAATTATTCAATCAGACAAATAATTATTTGATATAACAAAAGCTATTATATTAACTATGCAAAAAAAGACCTTAGGTTGCAGTTGCTAAAGACAACTTTTGTTAGTTTACTTAATTTCCCATCTAACTAAAATTCAACTGTTAAGAAAAACGTTGTAATAGAAGCAACTATCGCATTCACATCACATCACATTATGCGATAGCGTTGTTAATAATTATTACATACTGTAATGTGTAATAAATTAATTTCAATAACAAGTAACCACTTACTATTGTTGGGTTATGTTAAACAAGAAAGGACTGCAGTAGTAATTGTAACTAGTGAGAGGTTGATATTACCACGCTGATGAATGACAGATCAGTATAAAAATCAATATTGAATATTATGCGTATGTGCGTATATAATTATTGATTTACCTTTAACACCACTTTTACACAATTTGCTAATTGCTGGATCTAAGACCACACGTCTTAGGTTCGATTCCCGTGTACGACAATTTTTTTATGGTTCAGGAATTGTCATTAGTGGCACAGAAACAACAAACTCTAATTGAATTGATCCCTGTTATTTGGGACCAAAACTATAGCTGAAGTGATCGCATGATACACCTCTTAAAAAGTTATTCCTATAAGTACATATGTATATAAATACACCCACACCTACATATATCTCCGAATCGATAAATATATATCGCCAATAAGTATCAGTATTAAATACAAAAAAAAAAACGTCTATACTACCTCTTGTCTATGGGCGCTACCGTCCGAAATGGAAGCGACCGATATGTCAGTTATAATTAGTAATACACAATTTTTCATTGTAACTAATTTTAATAAATAATTAAATTTGTTTGTTCTAGCTATCCACGAAATATCTCACAACTTGGCCTTCGGACACAACCGACCAATGGCAAACAGGCTATTTGGGTTCTTTGCGAATCTACCTCTAGGTATACCCATGTCAATCAGCTTCAAGAAGTATCACTTGGAGCATCATAGAGTAAGTATATAGGTTTCAAGCAGCTCTCTCTCTTGACTATAAGAAATCCGGGTGTCTCGCAAGTCTCATGTCGTTTTGGGTCCATATATGGGATATAGCCTGGATTCTTGAATCTCTGAATGTACCAGGCCGAAAGATCGAGATGAGAAAGATCATTTCTGATCACCGATTAGTGATGCCTTTGTGCGGTTTTCTTCCAACTTAGGAGGTCCTAAGCATTGCCATGATTTTTCATTAAAGAAATAAGTCAAAAATCTTGGGTTTGATTTTCACTCGGCACAAAAATTTGTGTTTTCCAAAGAAATATTTGCCTCGTGTGTTCTTTGTGTCCTTTGTTTAATTGTTTGTAAATTCCCCCGTCACAGGATTCAGGCCTAACGCTTTAGTTGTCTTTAAAAATGTTATTAAGCAATCTTAATAAAACTTGCACGTTATTCTTAACAATTTCCAGTACCAAGGCGACGAAGTGATCGATACAGACTTACCGACGCTTCTAGAAGCAAAGCTATTTTGTACAACATTCGGAAAGCTCATCTGGTTATTTCTACAGCCTTTTTTCTACTCCATTCGGCCTCTGGTCGTCAGGCCGAAGCCCCCTACGCCTATGGAGTTCATTAACCTTATTATCCAGCTGTTTTTCGACGCTTGCATTGTTAAATTGTTTGGTAAGTTACATAACATATAATTTTATGAAGCATTTCTGCTGTACTATTTTAAACCGACTTTGAAAAACAAAGATGTTCTCAATTTTATAGATTTTTTAAAAAGTACAGTGATTGAAATGACGGATGCTAATTTACCTAAGATTGATATGATAATAAGAAAAAACAAGAGTGTTTAAAACCACCAAATTATTATTGTACAATCAATACCCCTTTCCTTGCCTTTTACAGGGAAAGAAAGCTTACCCTTTCAATATACTCCCAATTTAATTCCCAAAATGCCCATTTGCTGGCAAGTGTCTTGCTCTATGTTGACAAGTCCTAACTTTCAGTCCGCCCTTTCCTTTTTAATATACTCACAATTTTCCCACGTTTAAAAAATGTTGTTATAATTGATACACCTGAGCTTAAACCTTCTGGGACGCAGTCGTGAGCGTATGTATGTATGTACTTACGTAAGTAAATGATGCTCGGCAAAATGTTAATACGCCTCTCCCTGAACCCCTTCTGGGCTAGTGTATCTGCTGTCAACAGTGGTACTCGTTAAAATATATAAAGAAGAGTAAAAAAATATGAAAAGCGTTTAGATATTTCAAGTATTTGATATAAGTTCTGTATTATATTTTAGGTTGGCGAGTTCTATTTTATCTAATATTCGGTGGACTAATGGCTATGGGCGTACATCCAGTAGCAGGTTAGTAGTATATGCTAATTAATGACGTCTATTATACTTTTAAAACAAATTATTACAAGTTATACTGTTTAAGCTATCGCTCAAAGATTGACAATGATAACAAGATACTATATTTTGTTATAATTGTTTATCTTTGAGCGATAGTCTATAATACATTATTGTTAACAAGATCGGTACGACAGAACATTCCACAAACGAATAGCTTTAAGTGTAGAATATTTTTGTTCAGTGGATTATATTCAAATTTTTTTCTTGATAGTGTGAGAGTACGTTGAAATAAAGTTTGAAATTATGTATATCCTTATAACATTTATATTGTAAATGAATATACAGTAATTTTTTTAAACGCGTAAATGTATAAATGTAGTAAATTTTACCTAACTTTGTGTACAAATCTTGCAAGTAAATTTCAACTAACTTTGTGTACAAATCTTGCAAGTAAATTTGAACTAACTTTGTGTACAAATCTTGCAAGTAAATTTTACCTTACTTTGTACAAATCTTGCAAGTAAATTTTACCTAACTGTGTATAAATCTTGCAAGTAAATTTCAACTAACTTTGTGTACAAATCTTGCAAGTAAATTTTACCTTACTTTGTACAAATCTTGCAAGTAAATTTTACCTAACTGTGTATAAATCTTGCAAGTAAATTTTACCTAACTTTGTGTACAAATCTTGCAAGTAAATTTTAACTAACTTTGTGTACAAATCTTGCAAGTAAATTTTACCTAACTTTGTACAAATCTTGCAAGTAAATTTTACCTAACTGTATATAAATCTTGCAAGTAAATTTTACTTAACTTTGTGTACAAATCTTGCAAGTAAAGTTTCTTATTGGAATGAATCTTTGTACTAATTTATAGTTTATTATTACGTTATGTATACAGTCATACAGTGCCCGGATGACGGTAATAGACTTGCCCCCTATGACGTTAGTGGGACTGAATTCTAATTGTCAAAATGAGACTGCACGGATGAAGCAGAGGTTTAAGTGGTCAACTCGCCACTACGCTGCAGCGAGTGCTCTAGTGTTGAGAGTGCTGTGGGTTCGAATCCCACACGGTACACACGTGTAAACCTTAAATTGTTGTTCTGAGTCTGAATTGTTGTCCGTTATTTGAATGTTTATGACGTCTCCCTCGATACAGGAGTTAATTCTATTGCGGGAGTTGTCTTTCTTAACTATGAAAATAAGGATGTGGGTGTATAGTACACCTCTGCCTACCCCTAAGAGAATAGAGACGTGAGCGTTTTGTTGCGTCGGTACGAATACGAGTACATTACACTTTGTGACAAAACGTGTTTTTAAGTTTTTTTTTAACTATTATAATTGTTAATTCTCAAACAACATAATTATATAATTAATTAAAGACAAGGTTATATCTCCCCGTTGCAGGTCACTTTGTAGCAGAGCACTACATGTTCCGCAAAGGTTTTGAGACCTATTCCTACTACGGTCCTCTGAATTGGATCACCTTTAACGTTGGATACCACAACGAGCATCACGACTTCCCCGCGGTACCTGGCAGTAGACTACCAGAGGTAATTGTCCCTTTAAACATCACATTCAACTACATGCTTTCATTAATTGTTGTTGTTGAATTACAAATGTCCAATGACAAAAAGGACAACGACTCCTTGCATTATCTTTGCGACGATGGAGCACGATATCTGTCGCTCATATCGATAGTGGCATCAAGGTGAGCGTACGGTCATGCTGAGACATCATTATTTTATGGCATACATAGAAGGTCACTTGATGGTTAGTGGACATGGACCATGGACATCTCCAACTAAGAAGTTGTAAGTGCACTGCACGCCTTTGAGGCTTATAGGGGGGGGGGGGGGTCGAAAGGAGAAGAGATATGATCCTTCACTCACCCGGTAGATACAACGCAAGCATTGTTTGACAATCGGTTTTACGTGAGGCCGTGGTATTACTTAGGTCGAGTTGGCTTATTCCCATTTTTAAAGTGGTAACCCTCATTGCTTAGCATAAACGTCATAGTCATTACATAAGTAAAATTAATGATTATATTATAAATGGCAAAATGCGTTTGAAGCTCCCTTGCCTACCCTTTCGAGGTTATAGGCGTGAGCGTATGTAAAGGTGTCATTGTCATTATAAAAATGTTTACTAAAAGTTCTAGTTTTTCTTGTTTATTTAAAAACAAATTGATTTTTGAAGGTAACATTCGTTGATAAGCAGTTTTAGTTAACAATTCTTTATTTTTAACCTAATTACGTTGTTGAAGTTTAATACCTTCCTTTATACTTTTTTTTATGTGCATTTTTATTGTCTTGACAATATAAAGATAATTGAAAAGCCAATATTTATATTTAACTGACTTTTTACTACCTGTTTACAATTTAGTACCTATATGTAGAGACCCCGGGATTACCATCGAACAGGAAATATGGAATTAGTAAAGAGAACCGGGATCGGAGTCCCTAATTAATGAGGCCACTATATTTTTTTATTTATTTAACTTTATGCACATATTGTACAAGGCGCACTTAATGCCTTAGGCATTCTCTACCAGTCAACCTTGGGGTGTTGCAAAAATAAAAGTGGTAGGTGCGAAGAATAAGGGAGAAAAAAGGAACTAGTTTAAAAGTAGTATAAATACAAGAAAAAAAAATGTTATACTCATTATTACATATACATTATTACTTACGTAAAAAAAAAGAGAAGAACGAGAATAAAATGATGCGACAATTAAGCCTGTGATTAATCTGATTCAACCTATAATACTGTTGACATGCCGCTACTAGTATAGTTGTGTTTTTGTTATAGTAGTGCTCCCCAATCCACCCATGTAAGCAACACGATTACCTTTCCTTCTTGTCTACCCATTTCAATATTTTTTAATGTCTGAAGTGGCTGTCTAAATAATAACTCCACTTCTGTTTACACCTTCAGTGTACACCGTCACAATGAAAAGATAATCAGTAATTTAATTGTTTGTCAATTAAGTACCAATTAAGTATGAAGCCTTATAAAACAACAAATGATTTGCATACCTCACAAAAATTGTTTTATGTTGTAGGTTTACAGTTAATAGTATAATTTATTGTACTTCCATATATATATGGTGCCATGCTTAGGCACGATTGGGTCTGCTCGTCCGGTGCGATACCACGGTCTCATAGAAAATTGGTTAAGAAGCAACGATAGAGTTTCATTTCCTCGAAATTAGTGACGTTTCCGGGGGCCAACTCCCCTTCTCCTCTTTCTTCTCCCATCACCCCCCTCTCTTTACAATCCCCGCATCCTTCCATCCCTTCTCACCCTCAAAAGACGGGCAGCACACTTGCGAATCTTGAGTACCGAGTTTCCATGAACGGCAATTGTCACTTACTATCATATGACCCGTCTGTTCGTCTGTCCCCCTATACTAGAAAAAAAAGCAGAGGTTTATTAAACACAAACATTGTGCCAATTACAATGAACGTAATAGGAGGCAAGCTTATCGCCGTCAACCGGACACTGTATGACTGTATAATATATGTACTGTCACCACCGTGAAGAGATGTGGTGCCCCTATAACCCTCCACCGTGAACCACACGGCAAACTTGTACTTCTTAAATATGATAATTTAACAGTATGTATCAGGATATTAAAAATGTACTCTGTGACCGCACGTTCCCAAGTGAAATTGTATGCCAATTGCGAGGCAATATGGCGGTTTGACAGTTCAGACCTTCTTATTTGAAACGCACAGGGTGGACCCATTGTAAAATCTCCTGCTTGCAAAATGTCACTACTGGCAATCTAATGATGCTCTCTAAAGCAACCAATTAAAATATTTTTACGGTTTTTTAGGTAAAACGTATTGCACCTGAATTCTACGACGACCTACCTCAACATAACAGCTGGTCGAAGGTCCTGTATGACTTTGTGTTTGACCCGGAGATCGGCCCCTACGCAAGGATCAAGCGTAAGCACCACGGGCTAGACAGCTAGATATGTAGGTAAACTTAAATGTTAAAAAGATCGCGCTTAGGACTACATCTATTAGCAAGATACTCAAACTAGGATAGCGCCATCCATTGTCTAAGGGATGAACTGTCTGTTGATGGATTATAAATGTTATATACTGTTTTATTTATCAACTACAATTAGTGTTTCGATTATATAGCTTTATGGTTAGGTCGGATTATGAGTCTATTATAACTACGAAAGAATAAAAACAAGTCCTTTGTGGTAATTGCTAATGTGTCAAAATTATGCGAATATACTTTTATTCTGTTGTTTGCTTACTCGCGGTATTACGACATATAGAGATTAACAAATATGCTAATGGGGTTTCCAGTTTTTTCTTTATCAATAAGATAAAACAATACGTTTTCAAAAACTTGTAACGTCATACTTCGTTTTTGTCTTTTAAAAAACTTGTCGTCGTTAAAAAACTTGAAAATTGTAAAGCGAATCATTTTTTTGTTAATGTGAGCATTGAAAAACTATTTATTTTAACCAATGCAATTGTATAGTAACTAAGTAAGTATTAGCTCTTGTTTTTATTATTTCATAGTTAAAAAGAATATACCGCAGGAGGAGGAAAAATGCAGATTTTTTAGCAAAAACAAGTTTGCCCTTCTTCTTCTTTTTGGAAGGTATATATGGGCAAGAAAAGCCGTCTCGAACGCTTCTCCATTTCCCTTTGGGGATATAAACTAACCAAGAACTCTGTACAAGTATTTATCGATTAATATACCTATAAAAAATACGAACGTTCAAGTAATGTGGCTGTCTTTCCCCTTTAAAAGACTGTGTGTGTCAAGTCTAAAAAGAGGGTTATGAATTTGAAACCTTTTTGCATGTATTTATGTCTGTATATATAAAAATACTGAACGCCTGACACGGTTTATTAGATACTAGATCAGGATCCTTTTAGTAAACGTCATAACGTCAGATTTAATAGACAATCGTGACGTCACGGGTATGTAGTGTCAAATCATTCCCTTTTAATGTTGATTTTTGATAATTAAGAAATGAATTAAAAACGTAATAGTCAGACAGATTCTATTGCCTGACTTTTTTAAATAATTTGATTTAAACATAGTCATTTACTCAATTATGAAAATGACAAAATGTTGGCGCTGTTTTGGTATCATTAAAGGTTTTTAAAGGGGCGATCAAAGTATATTGTAATAATAAAATCGTTATCAATGTTAGTGATGTTTCGGTTTCTTAATTACTTTAAAATAGTAGCCGGATTTTTAATAAAACCAGTTTTTATTGCAAATACCATGAAAGTCATAAAACATTGTCTATTTTAAATTCTTCTTTAAATGCTTTTATGAGCTTATTCCGTTTTAATCTCACTGTTAATAACCAAAAGATGGTTTCGGGACTTATCATTAGACGCAACGTGTGTCTGCTAAGCTTTTAAAAAAAAAATTAAGGTGTCTATGTTTATAGAGATGCGTTAGAGAGTGGGGATTAATTGAAATGTTTTTTTTTGTACAGACCTTCAATGAATGTTGTTTTTTTTTGCTTTATTTTACGATTTACTTTGTAAGTTTTAATCAATTAGTCACCCAGTTTAATTTTGTACAACTAAGTATGTATGTATATTTTTTTATTATTATCATGAATGTAAAGGTTTTTTCATTTTCATTTTTCTGTATTTAAATCATTTAATTTTATGTATGAAGCTTAGGACTTAAATGTTCGTTTTGAGCTATGATCTTGTTCATGAATTTGTTTTAGGGTAATTATATACACCAGGTTAGACTTTATATTATATTATTTGTATTAGCTTTCAGTACCTTAAAGGTCTTATTGATCATTTTTAAGTGATACTATCCATATAATAATAAATTTCTAAATATTTTAGTAAATCTCAATCTTCCAAAGTTATTTTTTTTCTGCGTATTTGTTTATTTGATTTGCCGTCACCATGCTGACCACTTTAATTGTTTGAAGCATGGATAGTCACTTGATAGTCATAAACAGAACTGTATACCTAAAGTAAAGGGGGTACATTTCCATACCAGTGATAATATACCATTATTTAAAAATATGATATTGCGTATTTAGAATTATGCATGATATTAATAGTACATATTAAACGTATTATTTTCATGGATCACAACTCTTTGGAAGTTTCTCTAAATTATTACATATTTTACGGTATATGTACAGGGTCTGATGGACCTATAGACTTAAAAAAGCCTAGGGTTCACAGATCAAGAGGGTCGTAAACTATTACTTTTGCAAATTGCGTGTAAGGAACAAGACCTGAGACGCCTCTGCCTACTAATTCAGGGATATCGGTCCGAACGTATATGTATGAAAAGTATATTATAAAGGTAATTAAGAGTCCGCGGGTACGTTTTTAAATGCAATGCGCTGCAGTGCTATATATATGTATATGTATATACCAACCATTTTAGCCATTTGCAGACATCTCTAACTATGATTTGATAAACATATTGAGAGATAAAATTTTATTTATACCGTAAGGTACTCACTACACTGTGTAGTGTGCACATGGACTAAATTTAAAAACTAAATTAAGTTTGCCCATAAGTATATGTTTGTATGTTTTTATCCGAATTTTAGTATTATAATTTTTAGAACTGCATGGATGACGTAGCGGTTTAAGTGGTCACCTCGCCACCACGCTGCCGCACCCTTGTGTGTTCGATCCCCGGACGGGACTACACTTTACAAAATTCCTTGTTATCCTACATGTATGTAAAATCAGCAATTGCTCTCAAGCGCCAAGGTTAACCAATTGTTGGTAGGTCGGTTTCGGCACGTCGTCCGTGTTCTAGCTTCCATTGTGTCCAGCGGTAGTTATGTATTCACATTTGACCTTTCTACCTTCTTCCCAATTTGTCTATTTCTACCTCACGACTTTTACAACAGCCAAAGAAATAAAAATTAATAATTTGAATACAATTTTTATGCATGTATGTGACATTTTTTAAAAAAAAACACATTTTCGTTTGTCACGTTTTTTCCCGAACCGCTCCCGAAAGCGTACATGTGACAATGGCACTGATAAATTAAAGTTTTGTTTGGCTGTGAGCCCTAAGTTGTGTGCTATTTAAAGAATCTATTGCATTTAAATTGTTACTCTTTGATTTTAACTGAATCGTCGTAAGGGTTATTCCTTTTTTTCGATTTTATTTTCCTGCCAACGTCTATTTCTTTAATATAAATATATTTAGGAAACGTTCAGGAGTAGAGTGTAGAGGTTTCTCTTCGATATGTCATCTAAACACTTTCCATCAGGTCACATATAGACACACACACAAATGCCTAATCCATTAAAAAAAACTTACCAGTTCTTTTAACCTTTTCATATTTTTGTAAATGTAGTTATAAATAAACCGAGAAATATCTGCGCCTCTAGTGAAACATGGTTTAAATGGCGTCCTTGTAAAATCGGACTTATATTCTTTATTACTTCTCATCATTTCGATGACAAAATTATATTTTTGTGGCCACATTTTCTTTGGCAGAATCAGCTAAGTGCAGCTCTCTGGGCAGGGACACGTATGTCTGATGGACAACCATCTGTGTTCTAACTGCACATGCAGCATCCTTTTTCACTAGATGCACAGATATACATTTCAATCATTAATGTATAATCTTTTTAAAACCGAATAAAATGAGTTCAGAATGGGTTATTTTGATTACCTACTTACCTTTTTAAATTATGTTTTAGTGTAATCAAGAGACTTAAAAGTTAACCGAATCACTAGAATTTTACGCTTTATTTATTTCTTTAAATGACTAGATTACATTTGATGTGTATTTTAAAAGTCTCCCTTATTAATTAAATGTTTGTATTAGGAAATCGCTAAACTCTGACTAATATATTACGGCGAGCAAACCTTGCAAACTAATGTAAAAAGATGTATGTTTCTACACGAGTATTTATGTAAAATGTTTTAATAAAATATATTTTAATATTTACCTTCTTGTTTTATTATTATTACGTTGTAGAAAAACACGTCACTGTATTTTGTAAAAGAATCAAAGCACTTGTAAGTTTTTTTTTTATATATTATAGGGGGCAGATGAACAGACGGGTCACCTGATGGTAAGTGACAACTGCAGTCCATGGACACCTGCAACTGGAGAGTTGGTAAGTGCGGTGTCCGCCTTTGAGGGTGAAGAGGGATGAGGATATGCGGGGAGGGGAAAGAGACGGGGATGAGGAGATGGAAAAAGGGGCGGCAGGTCAGGGGAGAGGAATAAGGAGAGGGGAGTTGGGCCTCCGGAAACCTCTAATTTCTGGGAAATTCAACGCAAGTGTTGCTTCACAACCAATTTTCTGTGAGGCCGTGGTATCGCACCGGTCGAGACGGCCCGTTCGTGCCCAAGCATGGCCTCTAAAACATACTAGACGATTCCCGCAGTTAGTGTAAAGTCTTCATTCATCCTCAATGAATACAACTTTATATAAAAAAAAATCATTCACTTCCGAGCTATAGTTCCAGAGAATAGCTAGTTTATATAAACAAGAAACTTTCGCTTTATTTATATAGATTAAAATCTGACAATGGAACCTGGTATACATACAACAGTGCTCGAACCACGTGACAGATCTGACGAATTGGTGTTAAATTTACAACAACAAGCGAATTTAATTAAAGTCAAGAACTACTAACAAGTCGGCGATGGCAAAACATGCACTCACATAAGACCACGCTGTTATGGGGGCTGAAACTCGTCAACTCTTCTTGCGAAGCTATTTATAATGACCCTTATACACGTAATATATATATATATGTATGTATTTAGAAATATAGAAGTATGTATTTCAGCAGTCTGGTTACCATAGTACATGCTCGGAAAAAAAACAGATTTTCACGACCAGTATGTGGACATTGAAAAACGCAAGTAATCTCGTCAAACTTTATTCATACTAGTATGTATACAGTAAAAAAATGCGAAACGGACGGACGTACCTAAATAATTACACTTAGTTACAACATTACATCTAAGAACATTACAAAAGCGTAAACACTCAGTTCTGACAATGAGTAAATCACTAAGAGACGCCTAGTGTATAATATAAACTGTATGTTGAACTCATCGTTCCTAAATAGTTCGAAAATATTTAGGAACGATGAGTTCAACCAACAGTTTATATTATACAATGATGAATATTACTAGTAACTTAATACTTATACTGTGGTTTAGTTAGTCATTTAAGGAATTTAGGCATCGAAAACACACACTAAATCTTATATTGTACAAAGGGTTGCCACCCCCATGGCAACTCTTTGGCCAAGTGCTAGTGCAGCATTATTTTTGTTGTAAATTATAGCAGCACTTACAAAAAAAATATTGTTGAAAAAATCTAAAAAGCGACCTCTGTCAAGGTTTGATTAATGCATGTTTGCTATTAGATTCGAATTGATATATTTTGAGCGCTTACATTATTAAGAGATTCTTAGTAAATTAAACAATTCGTTATTTAAGATTCACCAAAATTCGAAATTTAAAAACAAGGTCAATTGTCTGCCCGCCTCGATATTTAAACACTTCTTAAAAATTGACTCACAAGGAGCACGTACGAAAAATGCCTGCATGTAGGTGAAGTGCGAATGTTAAGATGGATGTACGGTGTGACTAGGATGAACAAGGTGAGGAATGAATATATTAGAGGGAGCCTGAAAGTAGCGCCGGTGGACCTAAAGTTGAGGAGCAATAGATTATCGTGGTATGGTCATGTGGTGCGATCGGATGAATAAAATGTCGTTAAGAAAGTTTAATGTATGGAAGTTGACGGATACAGGAGTAGGGAACGCCTGAAGAAAATAAAGATGATATGGCTAGAAAGAGTAAAAGGCAGTGAAGTGACGAATGATAGAGTGGAATGGAAGAATAGAACACATTGCACCGACCCCAAATAAAATTGGGATACGGGTAAGAAATTATGATGATTTGAACACTTTAATTTTACAATAGACTTATAATTAAATATACTACTCATTGCCATTTTGGTGAACTCTATACAAAAAGGACACAAAGTGTGCATGGACAAGGCACTATAAGGCACAAAGTGAATTTAATACTTTTGTTTCGATATGGCATGATCATTCAATTTCACACTTTAGATACAAAAAATTACATTTTCAGCTCTCGACATTCCTTTATACTATTGCTTCGAATGTAATTTGGCAATATGTATGTATACTGAAAGATCACATACAAATACAAAACACTACAGACTTCTTATGATACTTTATGACATGTATGTTACAACGTGTGATTTAAATTATACATTTTAATATAAAAAGGGTAGTCGAATTTAAGCAATTTTATTTTTTACCTTTACTCATAAACAGACGCCTCACATATAGTCTAATTTCTATGCAGGCGGAAAACGGCCAATGACTTTTATGTTAATCAAAGATGTAATAAAACTTTACAATATTTTCAAACGGCTTCAAAAAAGGAGGAGGTTCTAAGTTAGAGTTCATTTTTTTTTTGTTTGTTACCTCTAAACTTTCGACTGGGTGAACCGATTTTGATAATTATTTATTTGAAAACTGATGCTTCCCGTGTGATCCCATTTCAATTTGGTCCAATTCCGACAATGGTATCAATGAGAAAACAGTATGTCTTAAACTAGCATTAAGTATGTGCCGCGACAAATGGAAGAATAACTCAATATCACGAAACCGATTTCGATTATTCTTTTTTTATTGGAAAGGATGAACTTCAAGGGTATTTCGTTGAGAGGTTTTTAAGTTTCTGACAATGGCATCCATGAGAAAACTATATAAGTCTTAAATTTTATAATACACGCATTGAAGTCGGTTGTAAGTTAATTAAATTTTCTCATCATAACCTCACGCTCCACCCCCTGTACCACCCACGCAAAAAACATTAACGATACAGAAAGTATTGACAGAATAATACAAGAGGATATTCGTCCGTTTCCGAGGACTCCGTTTTTCCGCCTGCTGTAGAAACATACATAATATGTATGTTAATAATATTTTAAATAAATCTGACAAATTATGAAAGAATAAAAAATATATATAATTATTTTAACATCAGTGTCAATGACTGTGATATTTTTTATTCTTTTAAATTCAGTGACTTATTTTTAGTAATTAAAAAAATTTACTACCCTTTCGTGTTTATAGTTACAATCTATACGCAATATAAAACACAGTCAGATCAAATTTTTAATAACTGGGTACATTGCATTATTTCATTACTTAGTCACACAAAAGTTAACAATTATATATCATATTATCGAGATTATATTTTATGTGCTAATTTATATAATTATATATAATATTAAATAAAATATGTAATTGAGGACGGAAAGTCTATAACAAATAAGGGCTTTGCTTAATTTAAATAAAATACTAATATTTTCATATTAAACTTATAAGTAAATTTTTAATATATATACTTTTTTATTGAAATTAAATTCAATACATTAAGTTTTTTTTTATACAAGAAACGTGTCACACGTTACTAGTACTCTTATTAACCCTTGCCACTAAGATTAAAGGCGCTTGTCAATTTTCAACCACCGCTGTCATCGAGACGTCACTTTAACTAGGCTCGAAGGACCATTGTTCTCATAGATGGAGGTGGTGATAAGCCCTTAGGATTGGGTTATTGGGTCTTAAATACATTGACTGAGTGAAAGCGATTTTCAACCGTAAGTTATACACTAGATATACATAAACACAATAATTCCTTACAAGTATGTAGTAAGTCAGACAGGTGTCTCGAGGCTGTCTAATTGGGGGGCGAGAGGCTGCGTCTCGTCTCCCTCCGCCTCGGATCAGATCTGTGAGGCCGGCATCGTTGACACCGTGCTGTGAGGAGTCGTGGGCCGGGAGCCGGCCAAAGAAGCGTTCAATGATGCCATTGTACCCATCTGTTAAATTAGTACATACCTTTATACATATAAATATGTGTAATGAACTAGCTTTTACCCACGGCTTTGCATATCCATTTTAGAATACCCTAGCTAAAGGTAAAAAAGTCAAGCAAAGGTTAATTTTATATTCCTAATAATATGTATGCAAAATTTCAGAATAATGCGTTGACTAGTCGTTCTCGCAAAATTCTTTGTTCCGGACGAAAAATACGCTATGCCCTTATTTTGTTGAAACTTGACAACGTATATGCCAAAATTCATAACAATTGGTTAAGTAGCGAAAGTGAAATCTAAAAAACAAACTCCCAATGACATTTTTAGCATAGATAGGAAATTACGATGACATGAACACTTACCCTCAAATGAGCAAGATCCTCCAACTTAGTCAAGTCAGCAAGCTCGAGATACAAGCTGTACACCAGGATCCACCCATAGCAGCCAACCACACAGAAAACTATCCAACAGAGACACATCAGCACATTGTACGAGAAGATCATATCGCTCACTATTGATGCAAATATGAACGCTACCAGCCTGAACATAATAAATACGCCGAATGAATACAGCCACGGTACGCATCGTTTTTCATATTCCTGAAAAAAAAGAACTGCAATAAATTTCATATTAGTTAAATACTACATACATATCTACAATAATTCACCACTACAAACATACATGCTATTTTATCGTAATAGAGCCATGCTTTGGCACGAAAGGGGCGGTTCGACTGGTGCAATACCACGGCCTCACAAAAATCCGGTTGCGAAGCAACGCTTTCGTTGCATTTCCACGAAATAGTGAGGTCTCCGGAGGCCCACTTCCCCATATCCTCTTACCCCTCCCCTCATCCCCCTCTCCGCATTCCCCCATCCCTCATCACATTCAAAGGTGCGCGCCCTTTTGTGCCGCACTTACGACTCTTGAGTTGCACTCGTGCATTTACGACAGTTGTTACTTACCATCAAATGACCCGTCTGTTCGTCTGTCCCTCTTTATTACATGAAAAAAACTCACGCCAGTGTCTGAAAGGGTAGACATAGGCCTATAAAACGCCCACATTTTACTAACCACAATTTAGTTCTACTAATGTAACAACGGGCAAGCCTATTGCCGTCAACCGCGAACAGCCTGTATACATACTGTCTGATAGATAACAACCTTGGGAAGAGACAGGGTGGCCTTATTCTACTTATCCGAGAACTACAAGGCATAACTAGGCAATATTCGTTTCTAATAGCAAGATAACTGTCAAACCGCCATACAATAATATTTATATTACTAATTTTAAATCTAGAACATAAATAACAAAGTTGAGGTACAACATTCGCAGTTCACGTTTAAAAGGTTTTGTTACTATTTATCAGTAATTTTTTTCACAAGTCTCAAATCAAAAAGGTAGCCTATTATCTTGTTATTTCATGATGGCATAGTATGTTAAACTATCTGTGTAAGCATATAAAATGAAAGTACTTCAAAAATACACATATTGTAACAGAAATATGGGATCATATTTTAGTATTATTATGCATATGTTCTACACTTAAATTCCCTAAGAGGCAGGCAGAAGCGTATCGAACTCTACAATTAAGTATCATTTACGTAACAGGGCGCAAGCCTATTGCCTTCAACAGGGCATAGACTGTATGCTAGATAGTCCGATCCTTTAGTCATGTGTTACGCCACCCAAGGGAACAGATAATGTGGCCGTAAGTCTTGCCACGAGTGTCGTAAAATGCATTAAAAACAGTTTCATGAAAATAAAAACAACAATTAAATAAAAAAAATGTAAAAGTGAATGATAATGAAGGCATTGAAGTGAATGATAATGAAGGTATTGAAGTGAATGAATTGAAATTGAATCATTTCATTCAATTCATATAAATAACCAAAAGCTATAAAGTGCAAACTACACACGGCAAACTTGAAGCGTGTTTAAAATCACAACTAACAAAAATAAATTACCTTATTTTTAGACTGCTTTACTAACTAGATGATGGGAGCATGAATGATTAAAGAACGAGTGAGTTAGTGAGTAGGTATGATGAATGAAGACCATCGTCTTGTACTAACTAAATCTTTATTTATTTTTAATTTAATTCACCATATAATTAAAATGGCTACTTTTCCTAAATATCTCTTCATTTTATTTTTTGTTTTTATTTATTAGATTTATTTGCGAATATAGGTTTACATTGGCAGTTCTTCAAAGATGTTACAATATTGTATTCTACTATATTCAACCATTAGGCATACAAAGAAAGATCAAAAATTTTCATTTATTAATTAAATTGTTGTATTGTTACTTTAAGTAGAGAAAAAAACATTTCGTCGATTTCTATTTCCAAGTAGAATAGACTACCTCATAATTTGTATAATTCATAATTAACAGTGTAATTTATTGTTATACTAAAATGTATTTATCAATAATTAACTCTTGGTTTTACAAAATATATAAATACGGTAGAATTACTCAACGGAAAATTCTACTGGCGACAGTTGAGATAGCATGTTAAAAGTAACGATATGCGATGTAAAATACTTGGGCATTATTACATGCAAGTGTGTAATATATAATTACAAAGTTTTTTTTTGTGTGGCTTGCCCCACGGGCCAACAGTCAAGTGGTATGTTGGACTTGAAACCACTAAAACATCACTGTCCCTCACGAGTAGTTCAGGGGACCGACTATATGCGCTTGTTATAGCATTTAATCAACATGAAAAAAAAATTAAAATTACACTATTTTTGTTTTAATAATTGTTAAAGAAAAATGCGATAAGGGTAAGAAGAAGGTAATGTTATTCAAAAATAATTAAATATTCAGTACAAGACGTAGGGCATCAGTA
This sequence comes from Tyria jacobaeae, assembly GCA_947561695.1. Classification (NCBI taxonomy): domain Eukaryota; kingdom Metazoa; phylum Arthropoda; class Insecta; order Lepidoptera; family Erebidae; genus Tyria; species Tyria jacobaeae. Next base: position 4,466,801 of record OX387236.1, on the reverse strand, counting down.
AAAATAATTTAATATTCAGTACAAGACGTAGGGCATCAGTAAAAAGAATTAAATATTCAGTACAAGACGTAGGGCATCAGTAAAAATAAGTAGGTGCTTATAAATAAGTATTAGACACTGAATTGTTTCTAAAACTTTTATATCATACCTATATGAAAAAAACTTATTAAAATAATAATTATTATAATTTGCCTACATAGTTTGTTATTTCTCAAGACCCAAATTGAAAAATAAACCTCCTTATTAGACCAACAGCAATTAAGGAGATATGTGACATAATGAATTTCACATAATTAATAATAATAATAAATTCAGAACTCTCCCACGCTGACATCTGATCCTTTTTTTTTTTTTTTTGTGTGGAAACCCCCACGGGTCGTCACCTTACCGGGGCTAATGGGTAAGGTGGTATGTCGGACTCGAACCGACTAAAACCACACAGTGTTCCGTCAACGGGTCTATTGGCCGGGGCCTCAGGTGTACCCTAGAAAGGAAATCCCTGTGTACCCCGGCAGACCTAGCCGCCTTTTGAGCAAGGCGACCCCAATATGATGTGTGGGGGTTCTGTCCCCCCCGCCTCATATTTTAGTCAGACGCGCGTGGAACACGTCGCGCCGCCGTCACGGGCCTGCTTCTGCTAGGGCGATAGATAGCCGTCTGTCGCCCTCAGGCCAGCGCTAATGGAGGCCGGAGGTCATTTTGCACTCTCCGGCGCCTTGTGCGTCTTCTGCGGGACGGAAGAGTACTAACTCTCTCCCGTTCCCTTTCCGCCGCTTCTTTTGCAAGCATCACTGCCTCGCAGTACGAAGCGGCGGACTCCCATGCACTCTCGCTCTGGACCATAGCAATAACCATGGTCTCTAGCGAGAGGCTACCCACACCAATAGCTGCCACGAACGGTCAGCACGCTGCTGCACCCACGCATAGCACTCCACTAAGGAGTGCGGTATCCTCGTGATAGCTCCCGCAGTAGTGGCACACAGGCGTTGGCTCCCGGCCTATGCGATACAGGTACTTACCGAAACATCCGTGTCCGGTGAGTACCTGAACTAGCCGGTAAGAGAGAACTCCATGTCGCCTCTCCAGCCAATGCTCCATGATGGGTCTTACCGCCACAATTGTGGCGTGCCCCGCGCTCGGTCGCTCAAGCCGTTCTTTCCACTGAGCCATGAGCGCCTGGTGGAGCTGGGACCGTTGCCCCTCGATATCACGAGGACCAGGTCTTAGGTCCAGCTCCTGCAACTCCCGCCGCCACTGGTACAGTGCAGCGAGAGATTTTGCTTCCAGGTCCCATGCTGGTGTTCCGGCTAGGAGACTCGCCGCTTACCGAAACCGGTTACCTCTTAGTACGGGAGCTAGCAACGTTTGAAAAGTAAGAATTTTAGGTCAGCTGATTTTGTGATATGTCGTCCTTCTTGCTCTTTCGGTTAGAGTCTGGGCTATCTGGGTGGCGGTAGCGTTTGCGTTCATTAGTGCGCATCCTACCTGTCCAGGTAATAATCCTGAATTTTAAAAACATATTAAGAGGCGTAATTTTAATTTTTTGTTTTTGAATAAGTCTACCTAACATACCTTTTATACTGTCAGACATTTTTGACAATGCTAATTATGTGCCACACGCTTTTTTTTTTTTATAAAAATTACAAAGTATTTTATAATGTCTGTAATTTTAATAGTATGTTATTTAAAGATAAAAAAAAGCTTAACATTAATTTGCCAGACATTAATTCGATTGTTAAGCCTTTTAATAAAATGAAAGTCATGAAAAGTATTACAGTATGATGCTAGTAGTCCTAGAGAGACAGTTGCAGAATAAGTCGAGAATGAGACAGAGAACCATCACAAAAGTAAATTACTTGTCACTGTACATCTAATATTAATAATAATAATAATGAAGATGCCTGGCCTGCCAGATGTTTTTTTTTTATGCGATAGGGGGCAAAGGAGCAGACGGGTCATCTGATGGTAAGTGACTACCGCCGCCCATGGACACCCGCAACTCAAAAGTCACAAGTGCGTCACCGGCCTTTTAGGTAGGAGTACGCTCTTTTCTTGAAGGTTTGAAGGTCGTATCAGTTCGGAAATACGGCAGGCGACAATTTGTTCCATAAGATAGCCCGGACTCTAACCGAAAGAGCAAGAAGGACGGCATATCACAAAATCAACTGACCTGAAATTCTTTCTCAAAAACGTTGCTAGCTCCTATACCATCTATATATGTAGTCTGAAATTTTAATTTTCTTTCTACTGGTAAAACCGAATAATCAAGACTTACCGTTATTCTATTTTACCAGTAGAACAGAAATCAAGAGCTTGCACACGAATGCCTTTAACTCCGCCGATTGATCTATCACACAGATATTTGTACTTATAACAACGCAAAATACGAGTTTCGACGTGGAGTTGCAAAAAACTGACTGTGTAAAATTAAACCTGGGGTTCGAACCCACGAACATTGGATTAGCAGTCATGGTCACTAACCACTATTTCAACAATATTTAAACGTAAATAATTATTTAATATACCTTTCGGAGAGCATTTATCAATATAATACTGGTCACAAGTACGATCATGGAGCCCAGCCACGAGAACAGCGAGAATATTATCAGCACATTGCGAACTGGAAAAAAAAATATATATATATTAAATAACTAACCGTTCCAAAGCAGTTTTAGTATCGTTTAGTAAGCCACTTAAAATACAGAAGAAGGTTTTGTGTACGACTGTATGTATTTTTTTTTTATGTACACATATGTTAATAAATTTCTCCAGCAATTGTAGGCAAGTTTGTATTTTTTTGTATACAAGTTGATCATGGAACCGCAGGAATATTCAGGGATACACACACATTTTGACAAAAAGATAAACGTAATTGGTCCCGCTTATGTAATAAAGGACAAGTTCATTGCCGTCAACTTTAGGACAACGGACAAACAAACAAACAAACACTTTAGGAATTAAAGACAGGAAACTTGGGAAATGGAAGTAGGGCAATATTGGTTATACAGATGGATCGATAAGGGTAAGCAATAGCTCTCGAAGAAATACACAAACTGGCCATTGGAGATCAGAGCTCCCCACCCATTACTTCGTGAAATTAGTTAAAAATACATATTGCATTATTAACTGACCTGGAGCACTGCCAACGTAGACAAACTGGTAGCTGATCACGTAATACCCCGTGTGCGTGAAGCCTGGTGTTGCCATGTACAAGCAGTATAGGTCGAAGATACTTTGTGCAAATGTGAAGAGTGACATAAACTGTAAATAATAAATTTATTGGTGTTATATATGGTAATGTAACTTGTAAGTGTTGTATAGTGTTATATAGCTTGTCCTACTAAATAGAACACTTCATTTATTTTAACCATGTAAAAATTGTGACTACTTAAATTTTCAGGAATTGTCACCTCTCATTCTCTGTCTAAGAAAGAATATCGTTGACCCGAACAATAGAATTTGGGGAGGGTTTTAGTAACAAACTGTAAGGTAAGACACATATATTTATAATATCCTGGCCTTCTCCTGTCTCTTCAATAATTTTATTTTGTTAATAAATACAAATCCATCACTAGGAATTATTCTTGTGTCATGTGAGACTATACAAACATATATGTATATGACAGAAACAAACAACACCCAGACTCAGGAGACAACAGTTTGCTGATCACACAAACTTTGGTCCCATTAGGGGATCAAACTGAACCTTTGGCACTCAAAGTAACCACTAGACCAAAAGGCCAGTCAAATTGCATTGTCTATTTAAGGCATAAAGAAGATAAAATATATGACAACTATATAAAAAATAATGGATACCAGCATTCATTAGTCTCACTCGGATGGATTAAATATGAAGTCATATTTACCAGTGTAAAGAAACCAGTCAGCAAAGAGCCCCTCTGGAGATCCAAGAAATAAGCATCATGTAAAATTGGCTTCTGATACCATGGTACCCTCAGCGAACGCACTGATTTTGAAGAACGGAGATTTGTTGATGATCTACAAAATTTTAAATTAATTATTTAAGTGATTGTCACATTTATTGTGTGGTTCTCAGTGAAGTAGAATAGGGCTAACCATCTCCTCCCATGGTTATCGTAAAGGGAGACTAAGCCAGACAGTTTATATACAATCATACAGTGTCCAGTTGATGGCAATAGGCTTGCCCCATACTATGTTGGTTGTATAATTGAATCTCTTAACCAAAATGCACCCATAATTGTATAGAAAATTAGCCTTGCATTAAAATATGGCAATACTACCAGCTTTCTGTGATCAGAGCCAGTGAGTGACAATGAGGAGTTTTACAATCCATGCATGTAAATATACTGAACTTTTTTATTTCAGTTTAGATGTATGTTGACAATTGGATATATGTTGTAATGTGAAGTAGAATAGGGCCACCCCATTCTTTCCAGTGCAGCACACACCTGCTTTCTGTGTAGCTCTGATATTACTCTAGTTGAGTTAGCAAATATGCACCTAAGCTCATTGCTCACCTGCATAAAGCATACCTATGTAAATGCCTGTGTTCAGAAATGCCACTATTAACCGTATAGCAATATTTACTTATAATTAGTATTATAACAACACAAAGTTTTCTAGTAAGTTTTACAAAAATGATTTCAATAATGTCAAAAGACTAGTTATCTATTGTTTAGTAAAGGTAGCTAAAGTTTCCATTACTAGAAGCTATTATTTCTGTAAAGACATTACAGGGTTCGCGACCTTTGGATCAAATAAGAAAAAAAAAAAACAGTTTTGTAATGTATATATATATAGGGATATAATTATGTTTAAATACACATCTAATTACTGCCGTCAAGTGTTTCAGAATCAGTTACATGAATAACAAAACTGTCTACCATGCATCTATCATTTCATCAATTTTGTCTTCCTTCCTGACAAGTAATCTGCTGCAGTGCATGGAGCAACAACCACAAATTGCTAAAATAAAACCCAACCAATTGAAATTGCTTGTTAGTTTTCTATTACATGTACATATGTCACACATACAATTATTTATTTTTGATTGAATTGTTGCTACCTACCTTAAAAGTTTTGTGTTTACAAAACAGTTTTACAGCTTCTCATAATGGGGACAACTTTCTAGGGCACATTTACTGATAAAATCTATTAAATGATTCAAAGGATAAAGTGGGTTTTTTATTCCAATAAGAACTAATTTCCTGCAGTTATGAGTGTAAAAAAGTAGAACCAAATTACTTTTGCTGCAACTAAAATACAGTTAAGGCTAGTAAAAGAGAATTTCACCAGTCAAATAATAATAGTATTATTTAATGACACTAATGTGTACAGGCCATATTATTCCTCCTTAGTCTCCTTTAATAATTCATTTAATTTATTATATATTGTTGCCTACCTATGTGAAATCTTTAACTTACCTTAACTATACTCATGAGTTTTTCTTTAACTACCAATCCTATAATCTATAGAACTACATTTTGAATTTAGAATACAGAAATACCCATACACAAAAATGAAGCCGAGGGGAGCGTGAAGACAGCCTATACGTATGTGGATGTAAATAGGCTTGTTTCATTTAGTAATATGGGTACTCTAACAAGAATGTTTGATTAACATAAATGTACTTACTTCCCAGTGTAATGTGAATACACTGAAGGTGTAGAGCGATAAGTCGAAGGAGTTTTGCGGCCGTACATGTTTATTTTCTGTACTAACTGACACCGTCGACGCCCTACTCAGTTATGTACTCAGGCGGTTATTTCACGATAATATAACTACAGAATACATTTCATACATAACAGTAAACGAATATAAGTTATGTTGATTTTTGTGAAATCGGCTACTTAATTCATAAAAAGCTGTTTTCATCAAAAAAAGCCACGCCTGGAAAATGTTTGTTGCTACTAACTACTTTCCGTTGTCAGTTTCGAATGACAAGCGGCAGTGTTTAAATGACTCATTTATGAAATATGTCATTATGTGCGAAGGATCGTGGTTAACGTAATTTTAATGAGACTGAAAGAGACACGAAATAAATGTGCCAGTGGACCAGAATCCAGAAGACCTATATAAGTTAGCAGCAGTATGGTAGGTGGCATTTTACTAGGAACATTTACGAAGATAGATTTTCAATTCGAAAATCCATTCGATTCGTAAAGAACTGATATGCATATCTATACCCACATAGCGGCAAAGCGCGTTTTGTGAACGAGCAGCAACTACTATTTCGAAATTAAAAGATCTTGAATTTTTTGTATGATATATGACCCGTTCATTAAATAATGCTATAGGTAAAACCTTTGGAGATGTGTGCCTGAACAGTGTCAACATAGGCAACTGTTTATTTTTTGCAAAGCACTGTTTCAATCTCAAAGTGCAATGGAGACAACAGAAAAATTAAAATATCGAGCGATAATTAGGCAGGTTATCCCAACCTCTAGTATCTTTGAATTCCCCTTAAAGGGGACACAGTTCAAGGGATAATCGGAATAAAATGTAGGTTCCCAAGTAACGACGAAGCTTTTGAATGTCCATTTTATCATTTTGCCTTGCTTAAACACGAATGGGCCGGCTCTATCGGTGCGATACGATGCGTGTTGCATTTCCCCGAAATTAGTGAGGTTTCTGGAGCCCCAACTCCCCCTCTTTCTCCTCCACTCTTCCCCTCAGTTGCAGGTGTCCATGGACTGCGGTTGTCACGTAATGTTTTTTAAATATATATTTTTTAATCCCCACCCCCCTCCCGCCCCTTGGTGATACGTGTGATTGTTCAGACTAACCCCCTCCCCAAAATCAAGTGTATTTTTTAGTACCTACAAAAATTCATATAATTAAAATATACAATAATTTAGAATATTATCTTTAAAAAGAGGTATGAAGTATAATCTAATTTTATTCTGAAATTAAGGACCATGATAAAAATATCTATACAAAGGTTGCAGGTTGTTTTTGAGTGTCAAAAATTAAATTAAAGGAATGGTGTAATCATGCAAAAAAAATCATATTGTACACACACATTGTACATTGTGCTCGGACCACGGATTAGCAAGACTTTCTTTAACACTAACAACTAGATAAGCATCTTGCAAGTCACTTGTTGGCACTGGCAACTGGCAAGCCGAGCCGGGCAGTCGTCGCCACGCGGCGCATGGGGATTAAGTCCGTTGCTTGGCAACGGCGAGTCAACGTTACTACACGCCACTTTTTGGTTTAGAAATTGCATTTGACAAAAAATAAGTACACGTGATATCTTACACCTCCCTCCCCCCTTGGATATATCGTGATATTTGCCAAACCCCCTACCACCCCTTTAGAGCCTCACGTGATTAATGGACGGTCCCTTACCTGATGGCAGGTGACAGTGTTTGTCACCTATATTAAAATACCGTTCAAGAACGATATAGTGAGAGTAATTCTGGATGAAGTCTTAACACAAGGATCATTTAAACCTACCATACCTGAGGTAACAGTAGTATACTAAACAAAACAATAAATAAGAGATAGACACCACATTTTATTCAAACATCTCCGCAGGGAACTTGTTTCAAATAATCACTTTTTACATATATTTGACCACACTGCCACAAACACTTAGGACAATCACGCTGGGAAGTAGAAACTTTCGGGTCCTGCATATCGACCCAGCCGCAATACGCTGTATTAAAATATTGACCCGAGGTCAGCGATAATTTATCTAACTCATTCAAGTTTTTCCATTTTTTCAGGACTTTTTCGTTTAGATCTCTCTCGTGTAGGTATTTTGTCAGCTTTTCGATTTTTTCCGCTGCAGACACATTACAATTTTCCAGATTTGCTGATTCTTCGATGGCATTACATGACTCCGGATTTTCTGACACCTCTGTCCGGTTTTCAAATGAAAGGTCCCAGGTACCGACGGAATCATCCGCGGTAGACACTGCCGGTGTCGCAGCTGTGAAAATTTTTCATATTCAACTCTTACGCACCTACAAGGATAAATGGTCAAATTATAATTTCATATCAAATTCAAAATGTAATCGAACGGCTATTAACTAGAGGTTCAATGGCTGAGGTTTATTGCACTCAGTACAAACAATTCACATTAAAATTGCGTACTTGACATACGTAGCAGTTAGGTCTAGGAAAGTAGAACCTAAAGAACTTAAAGAGTATATATGTTCAGCGAGATCTTATTTTACTACTTTATGGATTAAATAATCCATCATTTTTAGTAGATCTTCGCTAGATAAACGTATTTAAGCCGTAACGTTTGGAGAAAACTAGAATTAAATCACCTACTCACATTTCTTAGGCTCATTGCTTTGGAACCACTCCTGGGGCCCGGTACCACACCTACAAAAGGGAGGCTGCTGTCCTTGCATCATGAATATGAAGGGCGCATTCTCCCTATTACCAGCGAGGAACTCACGCATGTTTTCAGCAAACTGGGCATTATTCTGCCACTGTTCAAAACAGTTCTTGAAGAACTCTGAAGGGTTATCCTTGCTTCGATTCAAGACATGCTTATTAAAACACTCTTCGCAGAACACTTGTCCGTAATATATTTTGAGATTGTCCTTTGGGATAGCATGGCAGAAATCTGAAAAGTTTAGACATTATGTCTATTTAGTAAAGTTGGTAGTAGTTTAAAAAATATATTGCAATGTTTAATACATTAAGCTTTGCAGTAGAACTATTTAAAACAGTTTTCTTTTCTAGTTGGAAAGTAAAACATGTGTCTCAGATGGTTTGTAGATTGCTTCAATTGAAAGTTAAGTTTATTTAAATACTTACAGCATTTTGCGCATTGAGGATGGAAGTGCTGGCCACCGACATCAACCTTATTGTTCTCATCCACTGCTTGCAAACATCGAGCACATATGCATTTCTTCGTCTGCTCTTTTTCCTTAGGGGTTTCCGTACTCCCTTTTTTCGATTCTGCAAAAGTTATTTAATGTCTATCAATAATGTATTTATCCAAATTTAAAAGTCATGCGTAATATGTATAACGATGACCCTATTGCGAAGTCGATGTTACTGAACCAGACATTGAATTTTTTATCACCTTTGTCCTTGTTACTCTCTTCCTTATCCTTTTCACAAGTCACTTCTTGAGGCTTCGTCCCAGGTGCCCATTGCATCCACCAGCTATTGGAATGCATTCGTGGGTTTTCTCCTCTAAACCTTGACAGTACGTGAGCCTTAAAGCAGTCATTGCAAAAAACGTGGCCGTAGAACATCTTTAAAGAAGGTGGGATGGTCCGACATACACCTGGAAAATTTGCAATAGGGAGCTAGTAAGCAATAGAGTAATTGTCTTTTAAGCAAGTGAAATATTCTACTATAGTTTAGTACATACATATTCTATTAATGCAACCTGAAAATTTAATTCACTCCGTTGAAATGCATAAAATAGACTCTCTGAGGATTACTAGATCCACAGGGACATCGACATCATAAACACTAGTTTATGATGTCGATGTCCGGTTCCCTCAGTGCAGGAATTTAACGGGGCTCCTGATACGATTAATAGCTAATCAAAATTATTACCCAAGAACTCATTTAACACTTACAACACATGCTGCAGATTCTGTGAAAGCTCTGTCCTTCGATATCTACTTTATCTTCAGGATCTATAGGAAGGAAACATCTCGCACAGAAACATTTCCTCGGGGGTTCCTGAGCCTTGTCCATGTTTAAATAAAAGGTTACGTTCAATTTTGTTTAGTAAAAAAAAATATAAAATTAAATTTAAAGTTGAATATTATTGGAATCAGCAATTTTATTCCATGGCAGTGATAGGGATGCTGGATAATGAATAAATGATATGAAATTCGAAATGAATTTCGAACTCACAAAAAACAGAAGACTCTATTTTGAATCTTACTTTTTTATTGGCCATATTTCAAAGCTGACAGTGTTTACAGCGAAGTAAGGAGTTCATTTATAGACATGTAATAATTCTAGAATGTTTGTTTAATATATAATTCTAACCATTCTGTTCTAGATGATTTATTATACTTTTTCCGACTAGTAGAATAAAAAAAATATATAGGGGGGACATGTTGATCTCTTTTTAGTTTAAGTCAAAAGTAAATATTCTTGTATTTTTTTCATTTACATTAAGCATATCACAAGGTATTTTTTTTTATATAGTTTACCACAGCCTCACTGAAAATCGGCTGTTAAACAATGCTTGCATTGTGTGACCAAGTGAGTGAGGTTATGGGAGGCCCAATCCCCTTTCAATTCTCCTCTTTTCCCTCTTCCCTCTCCCTTCCCCTTCCCTATCCCTCTTCCATTTCTCGTACCCTTAAAGACGGACAGCACTCTTGTGACTCTTGATCTGCAAGTGTTAATGGGCGGCAGACGTCGGTTACCATCAGGTGACCCGTCTGCTTGTTTGTCCCACTGTACCATACAAAAAAGCACCCATAAAAGATGTTTGTAATTTTGTTAATTTAAATTTTGGTTGAATTATCAAAGCCATCCATAAATTTGATGAAAAAACGAACGAAAAAGTTTTAATTAGTTGCATTGTACTGTTAATGTTGTAAAGTTGAAAAAGATGTCGCTATTCTTCGCGCACGCAAAAGTTTTGGTGCACGTCACTATTGAAATGACGGAACTTGATTCTGTGATTGTAAATAATATAAAGTATGTGGGCGCGTCACTATTGTGTTGCATATGTGTGGTGTTGTACAAAGTTGTTTGTGTTATCTATCATGTTTTTATCAAAAAAGTGATGTTTGTGAACTTTTATGGGATTAAATCTACGATTATTTAGTGGTAAAGTGGATCTATTATCTTATCTTTAGCCGTATGTTTGGATAAAAATGATAATAAGATGGTTAACTTAGGTTATAATGAACAACGACCGTTGAGTTTTATCTGTTCATGTTTTTGCACTTTTATTATTAAAAATCTAGTCTAATTGAGCAGATGATGCTATTAGACAATCAAAGATCCTAACGCTTATCGTACTGACAAACTTATACAAAAATTTGTCTCGAAATTTGTGTAAATAATAGCATTTGAACGCTAGCTACTGGTTTGTCAAACGTAAAGCTAAACTTTTTTCTGTCGAGATGACCCCGTTGTTTACTGTTTGAGCTTTAGCCTTTGGCAATGTTAACTGTAAACCCGAAGAGTGCTAAAACACTTTTACGATGTTACAAACTTTTTACGCTCCGTTCGTTGTAGTATGTAAATTTTATGCAAGTAAAAATTATAAAGACAACGTAAATGAATATATTATATATGTTTATTTTATGAAATTATAAAAAAATAACATTAACTAAAATATTCTGACTCAATACTTGTTTTTGTATGAAAGTTATGTCAGTTATACTTAATCACAATCCTACCACAACTTGTTTTAGTATGTCATTTTAAAAGTATGAATGATACTTTTGATGTACAAAATGCTATTATGGTATACAGTAGCACAACCACCTAAAAGCCATTATGGTACAGTATCAGGCTTGTATATCTTTTGATCTATAAGGTTGCCAGAAATATTTAGGGATTTCAAATAATTTTCGTTCTTAATTGTCACCTTCTATCGTGAGTTGGAAGACCTGTATATATATATATATATATATATATACACACATAAGTATACTTATACATACACCTCTATTTCTTAGGCAGAGGAGACTTAAAGAAACACATTTTGCCAATTTTTATTTGATCCAACTGACATTAGGGGGAGCAAGCCTATTGCCGTCAACCGGACACTGTTTGGATGTAAATGTACTATCTGATAGATAACAGTCCAATCCCTCAGCTGCCTTTTTCAAAACTCACACAAAGAGATGGGGTTACCCTATTCTACTCAACTAAGAACTGCACAGAACGGCAAGACAAATATATAGTCACATTATCAATGAAACTAGTTTAACAGTTAATTGACGAATCTAGTACTTCATCCTGTTTTATTATAGTATTAGTAGATTTTAATTGAATCCTCCTAGTTTAATCTTTCCTGTAATGTTAATAAAATTTTACTTTAGACAAATAGATTTAATAGTAATATATAAAAATAAGTATGTGCATCTAATTACTGAGAATTACATTATAACATTAAAGAAAAAAACAATGCCAAGGTCACTAGCTTCTTGTGTTTTTTTTATACTGTAGAGGACAGATGAACAAAAGGGTCGCCTGATGGCATCCACTGGCAACTCAAGTGTTGTAAGTGTGCTGCCCTCCTTTGAGGGTTATGAGGGATGGGGATGTGGGGAGGGCAATGAAAAGAGAGGGGAGAGGAAAAAGGAAAGTGGGAGTTAGGCTTTCTGAAACATCACTTATTTCGGGGAAATGCAATGATTTGTGGTATTGCACTGGTGAAGCTTTGCCATTCGTGCCTAAGCATGGCTCTACCACTTCAAGATGAAAATATTTGTAAAACATTTTTTAAATTTAGCTTACATATACTCCTGTAATTAATACCCACATTTTATCCCCTTTACACAATTTTGCGACTTTTGGGAAATACATTTATTTTAAAATTTGGAGTATATTGACAGGACAGAGACGATAGAAAAGAAAAAAAGGAATATTGCTTATAGGGGTGACTGCTGCTGCTGCTTATGGATTAGGGAGTATTAGCAATAGCTTAAGCAAGTCAGGGTTGCACACCTATACACATATATGTTAGTTTACAATAAGTATTTGCTATATTAAATTGTAACATACATTTCTATTGTTACAGAATTATCCACCTGGATGTTAAAAAGGAAAAAATGTCCCGCCATGAGAAAGCAAAGAGCGGCTTTGTAAGTATCTCATTTAAGTTATTTGCATGTTAAGATATTTATTTATAACGAAACCTAGATTATGGACAGATTGGTGGAGGAGTGGTATCTTGTCTATAGGAGCACCAATGTTTTGCACCCTATTTATGAGGAATAAGTAAACCATGATAATTAATATATATGTATATACATATGTTATGTATATTATACAGGTTTTTGTGTATAATATATTGTTATTCCAAGGAGGAATAAAAAATAAAAAATCTATGTGTTTCTTAGTTTTAATAAAATAAGTCACACAAATGAAAAATACAGTTTATAAAACAAACATTAACGGACCACACAGAACATACACCATTCAAATTGGTGTTGTTCCGTAAAAAGGACAGGTCAGAAATACCTGAAACTGACGGGCTTGTATAAAAGGTTTAATGACATTAGAGGAAAATCGTTCGATCGATCGCTTACCCCAGTGGGAGAAAAACGCGAGCTTTTATTGATCTGTATATTGCTTATATCCCATAAAAAAGCCGAATATAATTCAGTGCCATTCATGTAATAGGGTGCAAGCTATTGCCATCATCCGCGCACCTTGGAGATTAGATGAGAAAATGGGGAATATATTGAAAGGGAAAGGCAGGAAAGAAAGGGAAGGAAAGGAATATTGCTGATACTGATGGATTGTGGTGCATCAGCAATAGCTGAAGCAAGTCAGGATCGCATACCTATAACTCGAACTAGCTGGTGCCCCGAAGTCGTAGCCCTGTAACGCAATGATTATAACATCAAATATATTTAAGTTATCTATAATACGTATGTTTTCAGAAGCACATAAGTATGTTTATCAGCAGTCTCGTTACCATGATACAAGCTCTGCTTAGTTTGGGATCAGACGGCCGTGTGTGAGATGTGTATTATTATTATTATACTCTTTATTCATTAAACCAACACATAAATTATAATTTTAAATATAAAAGAAAAAACTAAATATATTAAAAAATATGAAAAATAGTATCCCACCGTTTATCGGGTACAGGGACCAAGCTGCTGGTGGTTAGGGCTCCAGAGACAGAAACCTCCTCACAATACGTGCCGTATCAAGAAAGACTGCTTTTTGCACCAGGCCCTTAACCCAGCTACCTAACGTGAGCCTCTGAAGGTGTTGGTCGAGGCTCTTATTATTATTAAGAAAAAACGATCATCGCGCCGTCTCCTCAAGAAGGCCTCCCTATTGCAAAAAAATAACAGATAAAAGTTGACCTGCAAGTCAATTGATTATAGAGCTACAGATGCGATAAAGGAAAATTCTAATTATGCCTCTATAGTTTTATTTATGTTATTGAAGCTTGTTTTAGCGGAATTTAAATTTTTTTAATAATAATTAAACCTCTCTCAGATTACTATTTCTAAATAAGACCAAAAGCTTTGTTTTATTTTAAACGTATACATAAAGTCTTAGACAAATAGTCCAGGTCTTCAATGCCTTAACTGTTCCAATTTTTTGAATATATTTTACCATTAACTTGATGTTTAATTAGATCAATGAAATCAAAACTTCTGTCAACCTGAGCGGAGACGTGTTTGCCCCGCTCGTAGAACAATTGTTACAGAACCTGAAGTATTTATCATATCATAGTAAACACTGCAACTCCTCCTGCCATACATAAACTCTAAACGGCAATTATACAAATTCTATAGTTTTTAAGAATATTTAATTACAATATTGTAATGTCTTTTAGTTACCTATAACTAGAACTGGCTGGTCCGGAAAAGACCCCTCTTTTAGTGTTATGTTATAACTTTATAAGATTAACGTGTCTATCTGTGTATCTGCTTGTTTGTTTGTGGCATCATAAGTCCATAAACGATGAACTAATTTTGATGTTATTACTCATTTGTAAGCTGCCTAAACCGAAAGTCTTTGCATGTGTTAAGAAAATTTGATCACTGTTTGAAGATCATCAGCTCTTTTCTAATCATTGGAAGGGTTTTGGTGTTATTCAGAGTTCTTTACACATCATCTTTATTTTTATACATTTTATTCTTGAAATTAACGACGTGTATTACAAAGCGTAATCACCCGTGTAAAGGAGTGTCTCAGAATATCGCGTGCTTGCTACTCGTTTGCGCACTTCACGCAAGGCAATATACCGTGACAGCACTAGATAAAGGATACGCGTACAGTCTGCAAAACAATTTTTTTATAAAAAAAAATAGTAATTCATTTTATATTTATACATTTTTTAATTAAAGCGATGTCTACAATAGGTAAGGTTTATTATTTCTAACTAACCCTATTCTAATGTAAGAAAAATAAGTTTTTTTTTTCGTTTGTTTGTTTAAACGCGCATTTCGCATTTGCATATAGCAATAAGGCCGCCATTAGTACATTATATAGTTGACACGTGTACTGTATGTATTGTATTTTACTGTAAGAATGGTGTACAAATAAAGAGTATTCTATATATCGATCTATCTAACGCGCTCATCTCTCAAATCAGATTTTAATGATTATTATTGTATTATTATAGACCAAGTATGGCGAATTAAATAAAGCTTTATTATTTTATGGCAAACTAATGGCACGCGTGGGGGTGGTGGCACGAATCTACTTACAACTTAGATTTAGCGAGAAAATTTGACGTAAATTGAAATTTCACAGTGAACGACATTACGGGACAATAAATGTATCGGTTTCCGAACGAAAGAGATATTTAAACCCCGAGTCATTTCAATGATTTGAACATAAAACTTCAAGGTCTAAATAAAACCATTATCAGGCACGTGAACCTCTAAAGTTTCGCCATCCCTGATATAGAGTATTTATCATATGCTATAACACGTCACGAGCAAACCGCGAGTAACGGTTAGTATTAAAAAAAAATAGCTGCTAAGACTTGTGAAGGAAGGTGGTGAGGAGGATGTAATATTACGATTTCAACGATACCCCACTAAACATGCTTAGTATACATAAAAATATTTAAAAAGTAATATTTGACTGAAAAAGGAGAAGTGCGAGTCCTCTAACATTACATACTTAGTCGTGTACTTTCCAAATAACAGCCAGTTCGACTTACAGATACGACCTTGTCATGCTCACCGCACCTACATTCATACATTTCCCGTTTCTCATGAATTCCCAAAGCATCTATTACCTGAATAGTCCTAAATAATAGTATGTCCCCTTCTTTGATAAATATATATTTTAACGTGAAAGAGCCATGCCTGGGCACGTATGGGCCGGCTCGACCGGAGTATTACCGCGGGCTCACAGATAGCCGGCTGTAAAACAATGCTTGCATTGTGTGACCGATTGAGTGAGGTTACCGGAGGTCAAACTACCTTTGCCTTTCCTTATTTCCCCTCCCTATTTGTCCATCCCTTCTTTCCCCTCCTCCCTTTCCCCCACCCGAAAAGGTGGACAGCACTCTTGTGATTCTTAAGTTGCAAGTGTTCATGGGCGGCGGAAGTCACTTACCATCAGGTGACCCGTTTGCTCGTTTGTCCCCGTTTCTATAAAACGACGCGAAAAGATAAATGAGGCTGTATAAATTTACATACATGTATATATATTTTTAACTCTTAATACATTATATTAGCATATTATTATGTTCGGTGACGAATCCAAATCATTAAGTCATTTTTATAAACTCAAAAATGACTCACCATTATATTCCGATAAGTAAATATTACCTTTGTTTGCTATCTCTACTTCAGATAATACCATAGATAACATATTTTTCAGTTAGTTTTCAGACGTCCCTGCCTTTATTGCGTTCGGTAGTGATTTTTTAAAGTTACATTTATTGTAATTTAATAGTGTTTTCGCAGTGTGTCATTTTGTAAGTGTAAATTACAATAACACGTCGTTCTTTCAATTTTTAGTTACGTGATTCTGTGTGGATTAAGTGTTTACTTTAACTTAATACGTGGAAAACGTCTAGTGATTTTTGTGAAGTAATTTTTAATGGATAGCGTGTGTATAGTTTATCATTGATTTAGTGTTCGCTTATCGTAGATATGCATTTTATCCTCGAATTAAACGTTTGGAATGTGAATATCTTGCAAACATTGCTTTTGTCTTAGTAGAGGACGAAAGATTTGTATGAAAGATGACGTGTCTGAGATGATGTTTTGTAGATGTTGGCTGAAGCGGTTTGATGTAAGAAATAAAAATAAAATTAGAGAGATAGATAGAGACTTTGTTTTTCCACCAGGATTTAACAGTAGTGTATGACATTATTAAGGTATCGAAAATGTACAAACGGCGGCTTTATAGTGAACTGAAGTTAATGTCACATATTTTACTTTATGAACTAAGTGTTTTGAAAACATAACTTTAATATTGTCCTAGCAGGTCTTACTTAGAGGTGTAATAGGAAACGCGTGAGATGTACATTGCGGCGTTACTTAAAAAGTAATATTGATACATGTAGTGAGAATTGCCAATTGATGGTAGTTATTTTTGAAAGCCTTTTTGTGGTAATAAACATTTTACGTTGTGGAAGAACGAGTGTTTCGTTCTTTCAACACAAAGGGAGGTCCTCCGACCAGGGGAGGTGATCATGTATCGCGGGTCATGACCCTACAGTTCATGTTTAGAGGCATGGGAACATTAATATATATTATTCAACTTCAAAACATCCACCGCTGAGCGCCGATTACGGCTTGAGAACTTTCATATCATAATTCAGGATCCTACTATTTTATCAGAGTTGTTGGCCGTAGTCCAGCTTCTATTATAAAAAAGAAAAGAAAGAAAAATGTTTATTTGGCAACACATAAAAATATAGGTACGTAAACAATTTTACAGCCAGACTTACCGTCAGTGCACAAGCAGATCATTCCAATATACACAATCATAGAAAACAATACAGTGTGCATACTTTTTTACTTTGATGACGCTCACCAGCAGTCACCAAAATATCTGAACGGATCTATTTTTATGATACAGGGGGCAAAAGGATACGTCGAATCCACAAATACCTTTTCTGTGCCGCGGTGCGTATACGTTATCTAATAGCTAGTTACTTTGTTATCATATGAACTTGAAAGTACTCAAATAAAACCATATCTACGAAAGAATGTTACGGTATATGAATGGCAGTACAATGTCGATTATGCTGTGCGTTGTAGTACCTACTAATTATATACATACGTTTTAATATTTAATTCTAGCCGCACGTTTATTGCTAGACCACCGATGTAGCAATGCCCGTAGAGGTAATTGAATTATTTATAAATTTTTCTATTTCCTTGAATTTATTGCTCATGTGAGGTGTGAATAATGAAGTGTTCATATATGATTTTTTAGAGAACTACTGAAAATAAATAATATAACTAAAATATTCATTTCATTATTTAAGGCCAGCAACGCACTTGTGACTTTTGTGTTGCGGGTGTCGATGGGTGGCGGTAGTAACTTAACATCATGACCCGTCTGCTTGATTGCCCCCTTTCCAATATAAAAAAATACTGAAAGAATATGTTAATTTCTAGGCATTCAGAATAGATAGAAAAAAACCACGTACGTACGTGATATCTTTACCATTTGTGAACCCGGGTTAGTCCCATATTTATTTTGAAAAAATATTACATCTTTAAGTCAGAAAATACAGCTTATTACAAGAGTTGGAAATATACTTTTATAAAATTAATTATCATAGACAGTTTCATCTTAAAAGTTACTTTTATAGTTTGAAAGACTTTTGCGCAGTTATTATTATACATAACGATCTCAATTGCGGTCAAAGACGACTCTTGTGTGTTAATCGATTTTATAATTTAACTCTGACTTTTCCATTGTGATATACATATACATGCAATCAGGTTAGGCGATTATAAGCAGATTCTGTAAAGTCCGTATGTCATTTAAATTGTTGGGGCCACTGCCTCAACTGCTCTTAATCACGGAGCACACTGGCTCTTTACCAAAGCTTGCCAAATTTAATATAGTATCTTTAGAATATTACAATAGTTCTGCAGTGACATTACAAAATGACATATTTTCACACTGTGCTGCTAAACAGTGCTGCAATGTTACGAAGCCATTAACATGAGAATATTTAAATTAACGACTTGCCACGACCTAAGTCACTTTGGAGAATTATATGTGTCTGTTAGCAAAAATAATGTATATTACAAATCTTGGCGAACCGTCGTCTTACTTTGATTCAACATCCCCAAATAAATTGTCCCCAATCCCTTTAATTATCCCTTAAATTATTTTAGCTGATCATGCAGATAGCCTAAAATAATTTTATGTAGTATCTTGAATATGTTTTGGGTGAATATTCAGAACGATTCGCGCAAAATAACGGGGATAACTGGATGAGAAGAGCTACCGATCGAGTTCTGTTGTGTACATTGGGAAAGAGTACTATGTCAAGCAGTGTACGACATCAGGCTGATGAGGATAAGGAATATCCAGGGTTCCTAAATTACTTCATAAATCTATCAATTAATTTATTTGTTACATGTGCTCATCACTAGAATTGAAGATCCTGCAACATACATACGTTACCTATTCCCGTCATCCGGGCAAGTTCAGGAATTAAATGTAAAAATTTGGTGTATGTTGACGGGAAGGGAATAATAATTATATAGTATAGGTAATATAGATTACTGCTAGATGCATACGTGCGTTTACGCCTGTAACCATATCTAGAGGTAAGCAGAAGCGTTGTAAATACTACATTTGTCTATTAGAATTTGGTCCCACTAATTACTTAATAGAGGGCAACTCTACCGTCTACCATTCAATTTAGGAAATATAGATAGGAAACTTTTGAATATATTGGAAGGGAATGTAAGAAATGCAGTAGGAGGGTGGTTTGTTATATGGATAGGTTGGAATGCGGACAATAGTTCACCTTGAACCTTAGTGCCATACACAAAGAAAAATTTTTTTTTTATAAAAGACCCCTTCGAGATTAACAAAACAAAATTACATAATGCTTCTACAATAAACGTTACCATTTTTAGGCAAGGGCCATAACTACGTTACGGGAGTGTACATGTTACATTCAAATCTATAGGAGGACTGTTGCTGTAACAGTCACTCAACTTAATGGCATACAAAAAAACCATAAAATACTTATAACATTACTACTAAAGTTCATCTTAAACAAGGAATTGAAAATTTAAAATGCTCATAGCAAATACCATTTAAATAACTATAATAGTTTATTTAATAATATATTTTTTACTTGAAGTATAATAAAAAATGAAAAAATATAACATAGACAGGCTTAAAGCATTTCGAAATCCATGCACAGATATAGCCCTCTCACGTTAGTAGGTACTTATAGCCACAAATATTGTCCATGTTTACTAATTACATCTACAGTAGATCGGTGTCTTGCAAATTAGTATCTACCAATATGTGCCATCATTTGTTTACTGTTACCATTTGGCGTACTTCAGTAATTACGATGTATATTATTATGACATCAACACGCCGTCAATATTTAGAGCGTGCAGGATTAATTGTAATGTAATACTAACAGTATCAAAATTTATCTGAAATTAAAAGCGTAATCTAAGCCTTATAACATCAGCTATCTGCTACTGAAAATCTGTTCTCCTAGAGATTAGCCGGAAGAAACAGACACACATAAAAATTTAAAAAATAAATTATCTGTTGTTACCGTACTGTGATTATATGCGCTTAGTAAAAAATGTTATTTTAATATTCCAAACTGACTCGTTAACTTAATTTCTTTGTATAGATTATTCCTTGCAAATATCCGTAAAAAATTTGATCGATTGATTTAAAGTTTTGACTCAACTCTTCATCTATATGTATATATGTATATAGGGTTATGTTTCTATTATAAAAGGAAAAGACATAAAGAGTCTGTGTAGCGTGAATGGTGGACTGAGTTAGGTGGGATTTCGTAATTTCCATCCGATGGCGTTAGAAGGAAGGTTTATATGAGTGAGTCTTCAAGCGTTTATATGTTTTATATTTCTTTGTCATGCTCTAGATCTAAAGCCTAGACGGCTTTATTAATACTTTGATGAGGTAGATTTTGTTTGTTTGTTTATACCGCTAATTTCAGGAACTACTAATCCGAAAAAATATTTTTGCATTAAATAGCCCGTTTATTGGGATCCAAAGGAGCGGGTAAAGACGTGCATGTGTGGGGTTTAATTTAATTTCAAATATCAGATGTTTGAGCGATTTAGGTACTTAGCGGTTCAGCTTTGCATTATGGTTATCGACGTCTTTTACGATGAAACAGGAAAGTCAATATTATACACATTACCATTGCTCTTTATATCATAATCCTTAGTGCAACCATAACAAGAATATTTGATCATCCTTGATTTTCAAAAGCGATAGCTTATCTGCCGCTGGTTCCATCAAAACAAGCATTGATATACTAACATTATTCATAATTGAATCAGGCATATCGGAAGGCAACCGACTTCCAAACCATAATGAAACATTCCTTATAAATAAGGATATTTACAAAACATTAAGCCTAAATAATGCGTTTCATCTAAACGTTACGTAAGGACCCGTCATTCTGCAGATATTGTTAGTAAATAATCTCGATCGTTCTTGCAGGGCTAGTACTAACGTGTATCGTATTGTGAACGGTGGCCTGTTCGTAACTGAGTTTTTTTTTTATAGTATTTAGTAGTTTTTTTTTTTTGTAGTATTGTGTAGTGATATAATTGATTGTTAGATCCTGTGAAAATTACTGGATAGTTGTGGATCAGCCGGAATTTGTTGTGACACTTCGTTGCGTTGTGATGTTTCCAGGAATTTCTTTTGTGTAATTCTGAGTGATTAAATTTTTTTACTCGATATTAGTGGTCTTAAATACTGGGTTTGGATTATGTATTGTTTAATCTTGCTATATTTCTAGTCAAAAGATGTTGTTAAAGAAGAAATATGCTTGATTATTACGATAAGATTGCATCTCAAGGCCTTAAGATGAGATGAATAGAATGATGTAGTTTCAATGGCTAAGAAAAATGTAGATTTTTATAGTATAAAAATTTGAGATAGGCTTTATAAGAGATCAGTTATAATTCAATTGAAAAGGCAAGAACTGAAGTGGATGTTTGGCTGGATCAGTGTGATAGTGTGATTTTGCTGTGTAATTAAAATTGTTATAAGGAGCCTGCATTAGCTGTTAGAGGCACATCTCTTCTACTATTCATCTTTTTTACTAACGATGGAAGTAATTAGATAAGTGTCATCTCGCTGCTTGCGTATCATTATTTTTGTGCTGATCTTGGTGTTCATGAGGCACTGTAGTGGATATGTAAGTGGCATACTTAATTGCCTTAGTACCTTTGGTAGATATTATGTTATAATTATTCACGCTTATGTGTTTTTTAGTGTGCCCAAACTACTTTTATTATGTTTATCCGTGCGCTAAAATCCCTCCGGAGCTAACGGTGAAGTGGTATGTCAGAATCGAATCTACTAAAACCAAACAGTGTGCCGTCACAAATTCGTCTATTCCAAGAGATCTAGGCGGACCCCAGAAAAAAGCCTCCAAGTATCCGACAAACCAGTTTTATCAAACTTCTGTAGTGATGTTGCTTCTAACAGCTTGCCCTTAAAAACGATCTTGTGAATTAAGATACCATATTTGACAGGACTATTGTTGCCAATAAGCTTGATATAGTGGTGATAGACCGATTAGAGCGCTGTGCAATGATTTTCGATATTTCTGTTGCTCATAACGATAATCTTGTGAAAGTTGACAAAGATAAACAAATAAAATATTTGATTTATCCCGCTAGTTACAGATGTGCAAATCTGGCCACAGATTAATAGCTAAGAGCCTAGATCATCACCTTAAGAGGCTCTCTTTAGGTGGTTGGATCAAGGGACTCGCGTAGAAAGCAATTTTCCTCGACACGGCCCGCATTGTCAGGAGGTTCGTAACTTTGGAGCCCTAACCACCGGTAGCCGATTTCGTTCGGGTCCATGTAGCCGATTTCGGTGATCTACTATTTAAAAAAAAAATGTATATTGTAGTTATATGGTATTCTATTAATAAAAATGTAATACCTCATTATCGTCCCTTAGCTTACAACACCGCATAAGTCATTTTTACCAACTTTACAGGAGACGAAAAAAACTGTCTAGTTGAAAAAATCGGTGGAATTTTTCAGTTGTTCCTGAATAATACTCTAGTTAGCGGCTAAGAAATAATTATTTATACTTATTTTGATGATTTACTTTATTTTAACTTTATCTTATGACTTGAGCTGTATTGACTGATATTTTATTAGATTTAGGCGGTGTTGTTTGCGGAAATGTTAGGCAAAAATAGATGATTTACAAAGAAAAGTTTTTATTAAGAAATATTTCAAGACATAAACAATCGTTATAACATAGGTATCTATAACTTAAGTCTTAAGAATCACATTGTTGAGATCAATTGCTTAAAGTTATTTGGTGACACACGAACCTATTGAGCGTAAGTGCAATTATATTTTTTTTTATAATTAATATTTTAAACATAGGCTTTAATAAACTCCAATGAAACAAGATATGGTAGTGATAAAATTATAAAAATAAAAAATAATACTCGAAATCTCTAGTCTAATAGTTACAGTCTTTAGCGATTACTGTGCGGAAGTTCGTCATAAAAAGACTGGCAACTAGATGGTAATACACATTTTAGGTCTTGCAAATCTTCATACTTCCGCTTTGTAATTGGTATGCTACCTGCATACAATTTTGGCATGTGATTCATTTGTTTAATTCTGTTAATTGGCGTGGGATGATATGGCTCGTCATCAAAACCAATTTTATACCAAATTGTGCCATTAGGTCTGTATTCTAGCATACGTACATCTGTGACGACTGGGTCACCTGTCTTTTTACCAGGCCGTATAGATTTATAAATTAATTCTTTCGAAAAATCGGTAAAAAAGGTATAGTCCATATAACGAGCTTCATAAGGCATAGGATCACTTCTAGCTGTTTTAGTTATAGCCACGTATTGTTGTGGAAGGTAAATTTCTTTACCTTTTAATTTACACTCTATTGCACTGTGTACGGAATCACATTCCATTTGGGTATGACCTTTTTCCAGGTACTTTTGAGTAATCACAATATTTTTTTCAAACGCTAAACGTAATAGAGCATTGCTTAAGGTAACATTGCGATTTTGAGCACAACAGCCATCGGAATATAAAATCACAGGCAATAATTTCTGACTCAAAATCTTCTCTAGGTGGTCTACTAAGCATGAAGCAAAAACAGAGGCTTCAAGCGTGCTATTAGACTCATCGAACCAATAACACATTACTTCCTTAGTTGCTAAATTGTATAATATAAAATTATGGACGCATAATTTAGTTTTATAATAAATAGCACTGGCTTGAAGATACGGGGCCAATTTTACCGATTCAACATCCTGTGTAAATACGTGACAAGCTCCGGACTGTGCAATACCTTTGTCAGTATCTTTCTCTTTCCTGGCTCGATCTTTCTTCAAAACATGATGAGCGTATTCTTTATCCGTAATGTTTCCAGTTTTATGACTGCAACAAACGTCACACTGATCTTTCTTTGGGTGGAAGAGGCTCAGATTGAATTTCAAAAATAATTTGTCAAATAATTTACGGCCAAGGCATTCTCTTCCCTCTAACTCACAATTATCTTTATATGTGCGATAGAGCTGTGCCATGTTCAAGAAAATTGGTTCTAAATATTCTCTTGATGTTTTAGCACGACAGTAATGCGACGGCATCTTTGGAAGACCTGTTAAAAACTTTTCAACATATTTTTGGTCTTCAATTTTCTTTGGATTTCTGCGATTACTGGTTGAAGTAGGCAAATCAGGAGGCATGGCACAGTCTGTTTTTGTCAGCCATTATCTGACAAACCAATCTTTAATGCCAAGAGTGGCTAAGAACATTTTTTTACAGACTTGGTGACATACATTATCAATCGTCAAAACGTAGGTTCGACTATTAATTCTTTTGGATGATTCTGGATTTTTGGTAATTTTCTTTGGTACTTTATTAACATGAGAAGTTATAAATGATCTTCGTTGCTCCCAGTTCATGTTCTTCCAGAAATTTTCAAACAAATATTGCCGCTGTTGTTCGTTTATGTTGTCACATGATCTGAGTTTCGATTTCTTGCAAAACGCAGAAGTGCACGGTGGTTCAATGGATCTTGCAGGCTTAAATACGTCTTGTTTCACTTTAAATTTCGCATTAGTCTTTGCTTCTATGTATCTTCTGTATCCTAAATAATTTTCGCCTTTCATCCGTAATTCTTTATTGACATTGCGTTTATATTTCTTTGGATCTTTTGTCGCCTTGTTTTGTCGTTTTTTATGACTTAACAAATCACCGTGATATGAAACATTCCTGAGTATGACCACTTCTGAAGAACACGATGGAGTAGCAGAAGCACTGGATTGCTGCATAGTGTTCTGGGTTATATTATTTTTACAATGCACATAACAATTTATCACCTGAATTCGGATCACTCCAGGAATTAATTTCTTCGCCATCCATAGTGTATTATTGAGCTTCCTAAAAGAAATAAAATACATTTTGAAACACCGCCTAAGTTAAAAAAAAAGTTAGTAAACACCGCTTAAGTAAATGAAGATATTCTATTATCATTTCTTTCAATATTAATACGCGTAAATCAATAAACATTACTTAATTATTATAGCTTACCTCTTAGTCTTTTATTAAAACTTCTTGCATAGACCTTTCAGCGATAAAACTCACATAAAAATATAATAATCACAGAGCGCGAAATACTTTTACAAGAAACGTATGACAGACTAAAGACTTGTGCGGTGTTGAGAGGCTAACCGACTTGCGCGCTGTCACTACTTTTTGAATTACGGCTTCTCATTGGCTGAAATTTATATAATGTGGCCAATGATTAGACGCGTAATGAGCAGCTCTATCTAAAGGCATTCTAATGTGAAAACCGCCAATTTTCGACTTGAGCGGTGTTGTAAGCTAAGGGACGTTATGCACTCCATTTGAATCCAATAAAATAATTTGATTTGTCAGAACCAGACAATGATATAATCTACGCCACCAGCAATTCATAAGTTTCGCGGTATAAATAAGTAAGTCTTTTTTACAGTTATAACAGAATCCCATCTTGCGTAAAACTAAACTAATCTAAAACAGTTATCATAATAATACCAACGATTGAAAGATAAAAAGGATTATTGTTCTAAAGGCAAACCTTTTTGGCATGGATCAATCTTGAGGTAAATGTTATCAATCATGTTTAATCCAAATAAAAAAAAAAATGGTGAGGAAATCAAAAATCAATTTGCATCAGCTATTTTTCTTATATTTGCTATAGCGTACCCAAGGAGAAGCCTATGTCCAACAGTGGACTGCAGAGTGCTAAATGTTCGAGTAAATAATTGTTGTAAATACTTATCTCTCTGATTATTTAGGCGCATTGAAATAGTTGGTACTGCATTTTTTGCATTTCGAATCCACACAAAGGCATTGTCCTTCCTTCTGTGATCCATATCTTAGATAATGCTCCAGTAATCTATATTGTTAATAAAGGCCAACAATTTGCTCGTTTGGTTTTACGTTCTCATCTCTGAAAGTACTAGATATTTGAAAACCACTTTTAGCATTTTGATGAACAAACCTCGGGACCCTATGGATAGACTACCACAAGAGTATAACAACGTTTTTGTGGTGCTATTCATAAGTCTCTTGTAACCAAAGACCTAGTAGTCCTGACATGTGTCACTCAAATCCTTGTACAAAATAATGATAAGTTAAATCAAAAATAATTGTGAAATTTCTTAGCACACACTTTCAGAGTACGTTTTGTTCTTATCTTTTATCAGATACGATATCAATAGGTGCTCCATTTAGTTACAGGCTATTGCTAAATGCAGTAACATATTTTTTTTTGTCTGTTTTCCAAGTTTGTTAAAATGTTTTTATTGCTTTATAAGAATTTTGGCCACGTAAAGCATGTGTTTATAATAGGGCATAGAAACTAAAGCAATAGCCAATATTACAGACGTGAGCATTGTCGTTCAAAAGCAAGTGTTCTTGTTTAATACAAAGACATCCTAATACACCAATTAAATTAAATTACAATACATAACATATACAACATCTCCTGACTCACTGCTGTAAGAAGCGGGGACCTCCTTGTACAGAGATGAGAATTGAAGATGTTTCCCATAATATCTTACACTCTTACTTACTTACTCTACTCTAATAGTAGAAATAGCCTTGTGTGAGCTAAACTTGCAATAATTAAATGAAAGGTAATCAAAACTTGGCATATGTATAAAGTGGATGAAAAAGTGAGGGTCACGGTGTAAAGGTTATAAAATTAACTTCACAATAAGTAGTAAAAATGACTTTTTTTTGCATTCTAGAAGACAAAAGGTCTATTAATTTAAACTATTTAAATATAATTTAAATAAAAACTCAATTTGAAATCATATACTTTTTGATGATCAGTTATACTTCTGAAACCTGCCGAACAAACGCAATAAACAGTGTTGCTACAACTAAATTTAAAGATGTTCAGTGTCTTAACTCAATTTAGTGTAACGAAACTCAATTTAGTGATGACAATAGCGGTTGCAACGCTAATTAGTTATGTTCAGTGTAATGTGAAGTGTAATTGACAACATGACTGAGAGGAATTACAACAGTTTGCCGCGCCTTAAGAGGAAGGAGACATGGAGGAAGAAAGGGGTAAGCAGATACAGTATTTTATTATATATCTATATATAGTGAGATGTATCGTGTGTACTATAGTTTATATCGGTAGTTAAAATTAATACTTGGTAATAAATGGTATTACGTGATTAGAAACTAACGTAGAAAAAATATTGGCATTGACCGGGAATCGAATTCATGACATGAAGTCACAGATGAGTGCATTACTGCTGCGCAACATAGCTAAGTAAAATCTCTATGTCAGAACATCCTTCTAAACCCATTAACTGTAAAATATGCTTTTTAGAATGATAACATTGAAACAAGTCTCGGTGAGATCACGTTATGAAATCACTGGGTCATTGTCGACATGTTGCCATTGAAATCCACATAAACTAGCAATAAATCGTTATTTTATTGAAAGCTATAAAAGGATCTAGGAATTTGTATGTTGTTTTTTTAATTAAAATATTAAAATAATTGGTGCTGCTTGACAGGACATAGGTACGTATGAACCTATGTCCTGTATTGCAGCACTAATATATATTATGACTTCACGGTTGGCTTCGCGATTTAAGTGGTCACCTCGCCACCACGCTGCCGCGTCTAGTGTTGTGGGTTCGATCCCCGCACGGGACAACACTTTGTGTAATCCTCCAATTGTTGTTCTGAGTCTGGGTGTTCTTTGTGTCCGTTGGTTGAATGTTTGTAAAGTCCCTAAATCCTAGTGCGGAAATTGTCTTTAAAAAAATGTTAGAAAGAAAAATTCGGAAATGGTTCAACATGATTCTTGTTAAAATATGCAGTTTTATCAAGTGTGTGCTAGCTCGACGGGGACCCTTTATCAAGGGGGGAAGCCATCCGCCCCGTCGGTGTCAGACAGTACACTTGAAAACGGCTTGCATACATGCATATGTACACTCAAACCTAAATATATCTAAAGGGCATACCAAAGGCCCTAATTTTGCCAAACATAATGAAGTCCTTACGTTATATTAATTTGAACCAGTGTAATTAGGACCTTTTACAGTTGTTGAAGATTTTAATTGTAATTTAAATATGGAACGGAAAAAAATAAGCCTTAACGTTGTTAAAGAAAATGTATTCTTAGTTTTATGATGTAATGCAGCCCCAATGTTAATTAATCTTGTGTAAACATTTCCTTCTATGTACTTGTACTTGGTATAAGTCAAGTACAATTTATACCATAAGTACCAATACTCGTATGTCTTTTACCTAATAAACGGGGTTTTGTTCGGAATGCATGTCCCTAACGACAACCTCATAGACGTCCACCGGGCGTTGACTGTATATGTATACAGCGTGTCCCACAAAAAGAAAAACGCTTTTTTTCACTTTTTTTTTTTGCAGCTGCATGCTAGAAATGTATATTTTCAGAGGTTAAAATAGTTGTTCCATTTTCTGGGACACGCTGTATAAAACCGCAATCTTAAATATTGATAAAATATAAGTAATATAACACACAGTAGAACTTACCTATCGATCATTTTATTTAAGATCGTTACTTATCTGTTTATTTTGCTTATGATATAGGGGGATAGATGAACACACGGGTCACCTGATGGTAAGTGACAACCGCGGTCCACCTGCAACGAGAGCCGTAAGTGCGGTGCCCGCCTTCCGCGTAATTGCGACAAGCACATAACTTGGGTCATACAGTATACCCTTCAAAGCAATCGGCTCATAGCATTTTAAAGTCCATGTTTATTTTAGACCCACTAAACCGCAGAGTAATTCCCCCATCGTCCTATGGTATGTTGTTATCTACATTGTGGTTATTTGCCTCTGATTTGAGGGGAGTTCCACTGTATATTTACAATGTCTTTCTCATATACCTATACATAAAAACAAAACTGTTTCTTTCCCTTTTAACGTATACCCTATTTTCCCATATTTAGTGCCTAAAGGAATAGAAATTTCGCGGTTGTTGGAAAGAGGCAGTTTTACAGTCAGTTGTAAAACCAATTGTCAAGCAACGCAAGCGTTGCCTTTCCCCGAAATTAGTAAGGTCCGGAGGCCCAATTCCCTCTCTCCTCTTTCCTCTCACCTCGTCCCTTCTCTCTGCGTTCCCATCTTCTCATTCCCCAATCATTCATCACCCTCAAAGTCGGGCAGCGCACTTACGACTCTTTGAGTTGCAGGTGTCCATGGACGGCGGTTGTCACTTACCATCAGTAGACCCGTCTGTTCGTCTGTCCCCTGTATTATAAAAAAAGAGGCTTGCCCTCTTTTACGTCAGTGGGACCATATTCAAATTATAAATTATGTATTGATACATCACCACTGTCTTAAAAACGGCTATACAGTTTTTTCTCATCTCCTTACTAGAGTTTTCAAAAGCATAATAATTCCTGCTTAACTGGTTACAATTGAAAGCAGGCAGCCGTCTGAATGTCGACCTTCTCCAGTCACGAGCAGAATATTGATAAACCAGACGTATGCTTACGTGGAAATCTAGGTCAAATAATGAATAGAATTCCATTAGCACTAGACAGCTGTTACCTATTGATTCAGTAGGAAAAGGAATATAAAAAATCCTTATGAAGTCTATATAATTTAAGTTCGTTGGTTAGATTTTTACACTATATTTTACATGTTTGCATTGGCTCCTGTTTACTATCCACCACGAATGCTGAAATTCTCTCTAAAAAGGTCGTCAAGGACCCAAATTTTGCTAATGACAATTATAAACTTTATATTCTGTACTGTACACAATGATCGCTCATTATACAGATTGGGCCATAAGTTTTTCAAAATAGGACTTGAGCGCGGGTGGCTGGTAGTTGTGCGTCGTTTCATGAATTTTTTTACTCACGACGGAGCGCCTATTTAGAATTGAATATAGATTACGCCGTTTTAGTAAGCTTGGGGCATGAAGTTCGAGCAAACGGGATCGACAATGAATATTACAAACAGGCCACATTCAAGAAAAAGTGACGAGAACGATCCAGAATCATCTACGCGTAAGCGTTTGGCGACTCTGGCAATACGAAGAACTAGATTTGCGGTGAATTTTGCGTCTAGACCTCAAACTACACCCATATATAGCTTCAGATTGAGCGGGAGATGAAACTAAAATTACATTCAACACCAAAAGCCACTTCATTTACCTAAACCGACAGTGTGGGTGGGATGAACACCCAGAGTTTAAAACAATAAACAAAGCTAATAGAATGTATTGTTGCGTGTTGAGGATCTGTCTTATTGCATACACTTATTTAAATTATATTATTATATTAAAAAAAAAGATACTTTTTACATATGTACATACACTCACGCTTGAATCCAAAAATGGATTGGACATTAATTACGCAGAGGCGTAATTAATGCCCAAATTTTGCTCATTATAATTAGTCACATTTCCACCTTGTTCCCGTTCTCACTAACGTAATAGGGAAATCCGGGCACTTTTAGGAATTCAATGGAAAAATTTGGAGTATATTGACAGGAAAGGAAGGATAGAATGGGAAGGGAACGGAAACTGTTTATACAGAAGGCTTGGGCAAGCAATAGCTGTAAGCAATAGGTCAAGAAAGGCAAGGTCGCATACCTATAACTCGAGCTGGCTGGTGCCGGGAAGTCCAAGCCCTCTAACTGTAACTACTTACTTTTTGTCTCGGTTCATTACATGTTCATAGACATTACTAATCTCTAATTACAAAGCCTGGCTCAAAAAAGTATCACATGTATAGCTATTTCCTGAAGTCAGAACAGATAATTAAAATATGTATAATCTGTCGTACCCAAAGTAGGTTGACCACAAACAAAGTCCAGAAAATATACCCGATTTAGAAAAGCGTTGAGCAAACGGCCCCCTTTTGTGCTAGTGGAACCAAATTCTAATTGGCAAAATGTGCGTGTTTAATACACCTCTGCCGTCTCCATCAGGGGTACAGGCGGTAACGTTTTTTTTTGCATATGTGTCATCAATAAATCTATCATATTACGGGGTTTTAAATTGAATAAGGAAACAAATTTTTCACAATATTTAACGTTTTAGTTTATTATCTCAATTGATATTATTCTGCATTTTATGTTTCTAAATAGACGTTATCTTATGTCTGAGCCTGTTTATTGATAAAATATTTGGTGTATTTCCTCATATCGGCGTGACCGATTAGAGATGACAAGTGCGTGAATAATTAAAACATAGTTTTGTTTATTTGTTGACAAATGTCGTTACGCATAACGCAAATCACGTTATTTTGTGATGAAAAGTGTGCTGAAACTTTCGTTTATTGAACAGGTTTTTTTTTTTTTAGTTTTAACTTGTTTAGTATTTTTACCCGATAGTGTTTGAATTTTACACGTATAGCGCCCGGTTGTGTTTAATGTAACTCTGCTTACCCTTTCGGGGATACAGGCATGAGCATAGAGCACAGGCATATTTATGTGTGTATGTATTTTTACCCGAATAGCCAATAAAAGGGGGGTTTTGTATGATTTATATATATATATATAGGTATTTATCTCTAGAGCTTGAACGGAATAAAAAGAAAGAAAGTTACCAAGTCAAATATTTGTGTAATTCAGTCGTGTTTTATATTCATTGTATTTTTTTTTAAATCGGTGTTTCAAGATCTATCTACTATTATCTTCGGTGTACAGGATTATCCTGTAACAAATCTGTTTTCATAGTCACCCTTTATGCGCAGGAGTCGATGACGTAACCTCTTTAGTATCCTATATTAGTCACGACTTTTACACAACGTATGCGGAAGGTCATAATTGTTTTAGTTGTACTAAGTATAGACAATTATTTATCTATATCCTTTGTTTATTTTATGTTGTCCTACTGGTGGTATACTGTTTAAGGATTGTTGTGCATTTTTGTCCTTTGTTTACCTTATTTCTTACCCTTATCTTATTGGTACCTTAGTACTATCTGACGTTAGAAAAGAGCGAACGGTTAACTGCTTGAAATGAGTCGTGACAGAAACTTTGTGAAAGAGGCACGAATGGCTCGACCGCAGTTATACCACTGCCTCACAGAGAACTGGTAGACATACAAAACTTGCATTATATTGTCGAGTAGGTGAGGGTACCGGAAGTCCAACTCCTCTCCTCTTCCCCCCTCATCACCTTCAAAGACGGGCAGCGCACTTACGACTTTTGCGTTGCAAGTATCCTTGGGCGGCGGTTGTCACTTACCATCAGGTGATCCGTCCGTTTGTCTGTCCATTATATCATAAAAAGAATAAAGTAGTTTAAGAAACGTGGTGTACTAGATTCTCAGAGCTTTGTTTTGTGGCGACCTCCACATGCAAAATAAAAACTTTTATCAACACCACCTAGCGAAGACAGTTCAAAAACATAACTCTCTTTTTTGCGTAGTCCGATAAAAAGCAAGGTTGTCGAGGTAAGAATTCAGTTACAATTTCTTGAATTACCATTTAACATTACCTCAATAAATAAAGAAGAAGTGTCGTATATACATTTGTTTGTATGTCATCATTACAATATTCTATTTTGGGATGTGATTATAATTCGTTGATGACCACATAATGCGTCAGAAATCGATGTCTTGGTGTTTAATTTTTGTCTGTGTGAATATAATTATGACATAAAAATAAAATAATAATGGCTGCTATAATAATTATATTATAACTGTTTATAAGGTTACTACTACCAGTAGCTCTTCTTACCCTACTGCGATCAAAAAGGGGGTTATGTTTTTCGAGTGTTTGTATGTATATATGTTTGTATGTATGATGATAGCTTGATGGATTTCGGATGGGAGGTGTCGTTCATCGTATTAGTTTGAGATACATAGGGTATATACATTTTCAGATCATATATAATTAACTATTAATCGGTTTTTATTATGCTTTATTATACACCATGAGTAAAGAACAGTTGACGTTAAAAATATTTTCTAACAAATCAGATTACAATAAGCAGCCTTGTCGGTAAAAGCGACCTCTACCAGACAACATAGTATGGAGCTAATTACAAAATTATTTACTAAGAACAGTATGTAATTTGATTGCGTACTAATTAAACATACAATACATACACATAGATAGATATACATTTTGGCGGGTCCTTTGGTCTAATGATTAGTGACCCTGACTGCTGAATAGGAGGAGGAGGAGGATAATTGGAGGTCGTGGGTTCGATTCCCACACAGGACAAAAAATTGTGTGATCTACAAATAGTTGTCCCGAGTCTGGGTGTTATTTTTGTACGTTGACGTTGAAAGCCCCCGCGACACATAAATTATTCCAAATGCGAAATATATATACCGTTAATAGATAAAATATATGTAGTTTTATAGGTAGCAATTTAGATCTAAGTTATGAAAAAATAAATAATTTCAGAATGTTGCTTCACCACATTTTTAATAACTATTAGGGTTTTAGCTTCCCGTATTTGTATTGAACCCGTAATTC
This sequence comes from Tyria jacobaeae, assembly GCA_947561695.1. Lineage (NCBI taxonomy): Eukaryota > Metazoa > Arthropoda > Insecta > Lepidoptera > Erebidae > Tyria > Tyria jacobaeae. The sequence goes on along the minus strand of OX387236.1, from coordinate 4,432,990 downwards.
ATTCCACAAACGGGCAGCCAAAACTGTAAGTGATTTATCAGAAAAAAGTTGGTGAATGCACATTAAATTTTTTATAGGTCAGTTTGAGGCAATTATTAATAATTAATTACTATTGCTTGGAATAGTGAACATGTCCTGTCTAGCTTCTATGTTCCTGCGTTTATCCTCCTAATTAAAACAAGCAGCATTATGTCATGGTTAGCAGGTTGTCCTTAATTAATTTATTAGAGGAGAGCCGTATTTATAGTCAGACCAGTTGCCGGTGTAGAAATGTGGCTAAATCAATTAAGACAAACACGTTGACAGAATGTTTTTTTTTTTTCAAAGAAAACTTAATTATTTAATTTTATTAGTAAATAATAGATTTAAAAATTAAGATGACCATGGCAAATCTTAAAATATGTGCAATTTAAATAAGGTACGTAAGGTAATTTAAAGAATTATCCCCTAATCCCTAATCCTCCCCCTTAAGGGTTTCTTTCGATTTACCTGGGATCTAATCATCAAATCAAGTATGCCAACAAAACAAAATTAAAATCAGTGGATTAAAAAAAATAAAAAATCGTTGGAACATATTTAAAAAAATAAAGTCTAACATGGTACATCCTTCTTTTTTGAAGTCGGTTATAAACTAAAATATGTCGAAAAGTCTCGAAGTGGTAACCGAACCCACTACGAAATACACATCGTCCTACGCGACAAAATATCCATCCCCATCACCTGGACGATTGGCACTCAACCACTGTGCGCTCCTCGAGAAGCTTTTTGCCTCGCACAACCAGCTTATGGAACAAATTGTCGCCTGCCGTATTTCCGAACCGATACGACCTTCAAACCTTCAAGAAGAGAGCGTACCTCTACCTAAAAGGCCGGCAACGCACTTGTGACTCTTGAGTTGCGGGTGTCCATGGGCGGCGGTAGTCACTTACCATCAGGTGACCCGTCTGCTCGTTTGCCCCCTATCGCATAAAAAAAAAAAAAAAAAAACATTAAGCTGCTTACTGTTCCTCAGCCTCTGTTAGTCGAGAGCCTCAGATAATATTTCGGTTTTAATAGTTTACTGCAAACATGTAAATTTCATTTGCAGTAATATAATAATAAACTTTCCTGTTCTGTGAAATATAATACAATTACTGCACCGGGAATTAATACGAAATATGGGTATTGACGTTTCGACCAGGTTGCACTGGCCGTAGTAACAGTCAAATTCTGAAAAGTTTTTAATAAACATACATATATACTGCGCTCACTCCTGTAAGTAGAGGTTTTTTTTTTGGTAAAATTAAACCATTTTTTTTATAATTGCCTTGTATGTCTCGGTGGAGTAGAATAGAATAATCTCTTCCTGTTAATGTCGTTAAAGGCGACTAAGAGATCGGACTTTATTTTTTCAATTTTGAGATTCGTTATCTATCAGACAGTATATGCATTACAGTCATACAGTATCCGTATGACGGGAATACGCCTGCCCGCTATTACATAATTGGGATTAAATGATGAATGAAGGGATGAATGAAGGCTTTACTCGAGTGGAAGTTTTTTTTTCTATAAATGTACAGTACTTTTTTTACAGATGTAAGTTACCCTATGTCCTTTTCTATGACCGTTTGAATAATTACGGCAAAATGAAACAAACAAACTAACTCATATTCCCATCGACTATTTTTATTGTTATTACATAAATTAATGCCGTACTAAGAATACGAGTCTAACGGCGGCGTTTGCGCATGCCATCCATGTGCCGTCTTCGGTCATTAAGTTACGCCAATACAGTGTTCGTTGCGAATTCAAAAATAACAGACGCGTATTATGACGTCATTGTATATAATGTTTTGTGTTTGTTAATAGTGTTCTTATGTGAAGTGTGATATTAAAAAAAATAATACTACTAAACTTTGACGTCAGCACATCGACTTCGGCTTTAAATAATGGTGAGAAGTGTTTGAAATATAACCTTTTTCAAATGTGTTTGTATGTATGAGTGGCAGTATATTGCGCATATATTTTATAATTAACTACGACTATGAACTTTGTATTTTTATTATTTTTGTTACAAGGAATATTGGACGCTTTTGAAAACTAATACATAAATTTACCTGTATACAATATATTTATTATTATTTTTAGTGTAATTACAATAATTATCTCTTGGTTTGACACTATATATATATACCGTGGGAGGATTATTCGACCGGGTATTATACTGGCGACAGTTGAGAGGTACATGCTATTAAAATAATCATACACATATGATAAAAAAAATATTACAAGTTTACCTTTACATACGTAATTTCTTCTTATTTTTTGTTTATGAAAATTTATAGGATGCAATGCAGTAACCCTTATACTCTGAGTAGATCACAAATCACAAGATCTCAATGATTCATTGATAAGTCAGCTATACAAGGTACACTACTCTGTGGGAGTGTTTCTGGCATACCTCCAAGGTCCTAGCATTGAAGATACATTTATTAACACTCCAAAATAAATACAGATGTTTTTTTTTCTTAGGTTATTTCAAGGAGTTACGTATTTTGTAAAGTAATTTAATTATAAATTAAGTGAATGGTTATACATTTGTATAACATTATATATTTATCACCACAATGTAGTCCCATTAACGTAATAGGGCGTAAGCCTTTTGCCGTCCACCGGGCACTGTATATTATATATTCTCTCTGACAGATAACACTCCAATTACTTACTCCAAGACCGGTGGCCCTATTCTACCCTACAGAGAACCAAACGGCTAATTACAAAATATATAAAATCATAATGGATACTATATTTTTTCCTTATATGTTATGTTACTAAACGCTTAAGGAGGAAAGCAGAAGTGTATTAAATAAGAATACTTCTTAAAATCCCTTTCTGGAATGTCTTGCACACATACATGTATTTGCTCACGCCATATTTTTGTCTAGGGGAGGCAAATCTCATGCAATCTTCAATAATAAGTATTAACACACATCCGAATATTGTCGAAAAGGTTTGTGCTTAAATAAGGAATAAAATAAATTAGGGATTTACTTGGCACTTGATATTACTCGATGAAAGTTATTGGTCTGTTGGTCCTGGATCCTGTCTGCTAAGCCAGATGTGGATTTGATTCCAATCTAGGATATATAATTCTATGAAGAATATCTTCGGAGTCACCTGTGACAATCAACTCGAGAGTCGTAAGTTCACTGCCTGCCTTTGAAGGTGATGATTAAGGAGAAACAGGAGAGCGGGAGTTGGGCCTCCGGCACCATCACTCGCTCGGCAATACAATGCACGCACCGTTTGTCTACCGGTTTTGTTTATCAGCAGCCTGGTTACCGGGATCAGATGGCGATGCGTGCGATGTCTGAAGTTATTGTTATTATAAAGTAGCAATCAAAAGCATGGTGCTTAAGTCATATTTAATGCGGCAATACTTGTATTAAAGATGAGTACAGTAATACGAGTCTGATACGGTCTTTGTAATGGACCATTTGGCTGATATTTAGAACCCATTAAGGCCCATTAGTCGTCCATTTGGTACGTGTCAACGACCTCGGTACTACTGTATAATAACATATAACATTGTTATGGTACAAGAATAGATTGGGTGATGCCAAATATATCTTGTGAATTTGTTGTTTGTGTTCTATAGTTCAGAACTCTTCTATTTACTAGACGAGTTTTAAACGTTACATAAATATATTTAACATACTAATATTTAGTGAGTGAGGTTACCAGAGACCCAACCCCAATCTGTTCGAAGGCCTAACCTAAAGGTACGCAGTTATCGTTGCAGGTATCCATTTGCGGTGGTCACTTACCCTCAGGTGACCCGTGTGCTCGTTGGGCCATATTCCATATAAAAGTATTTATTAAGATGTCCCGTAACATATCTATACTAGTATTATTATAATAAAGCTGAACCGTTTTTGTTTGTTTCTTTTTTTATAACTTACTTTTTTAATATTATATAGAACGACATACGAACAGACCAGTCACCTAACTATCGATTATTTTTGTATCGGATAGAGGATAGGGAAGTTTATTCACGAATAGTATAAGTTATAAAATTAAACGCTTAAGAGCAGCGTTAAGACCATCAGCGGAGGTGAAAAATAATATTTCCCTTCATTGAAAAGTCACCTTATGAGTACAAGAATGAGAAACCAGTTAAAAATCTTTTTAATATGTCTTTTGCTCAAGGGTGAAATGATTTTTAACCTTAAGACAGTAACCATCCCCCCTCACCCCCTCTCCTCTTTCCCAGCTCCTCATCCACCTCTCTTTTTTCCCAGCTCCTCATCCACCTCTCTTTTTTCCCCTCCCCGCATCCCCCTATCCTTCATCACCCTCGAAGGGCACTTACGACTTGAGTTGCAAGTGTCCATGGACGGCGGTTGTCGCTTGCCATCAGGTCACCAGTTTGTACGTCTATCCCCCTTTAGGGTCTCAAGCGAGCTACCCTCCCCTACTCTACCAATTTGAATTTTGTCCGTAGACAAACCATCAGGTCTGCTCCTTTTGCTTCCCTATACCATAAAACAACTTTACACACTAATTTCACAGTATTTTTTTCCCGATGAAAGTTCACTCATGTCCTTTTCAGTACCTCTGACATGTGTATGCAAAATTTCATGAAGATCGTTTTATCGGTTGAGAGCTGAAAGCTTGACAAACAAACATACTTTCGAATTTATTATATTAGTTGATGTATATGCCGACACAATATTTAGGAATATTTTTTTCCTATATCCGACATTTCGATCGAATCGTGGTCACCTGTGGTGTTTAAATAGAAAATGTATTGTCCCTTAAGTTATCTCTATCTATATTCATGAGTGCAAAATGACAGCATAGTATACAAATAAACAGACTCATATTCTCACGTTGCCAATTATTTTAAGATACGATTTTCAGTGTGCGTTTTGTCGTCGACAAGTGAAGATAAAAGTGTCTCAAATAGTTGTACGCAAAATTGAGTTTTTGTTAATTATATTAAGTTTTATTATTGAGTGCGATGTAGAATGTTTATTGATTTCATTTGTTTTTTAATTATTATTTTAAAGGTTGCAGTTGTTTTTTTTTAATGAATCCGTATGATATAAAGCTATATATAGATAGTCAATCTTTCCATAAAACCTTCTGGTCAAAATGAATTTGTCTCACTCCCCGCTTTACTTTATCCTAGGTGAAGTACCTGTGTTCTCTTGTTCTCCGCAGTTTTCTCTAAATTAATACTATATATTTGATTCATCTTGAAGAATGCTGAAGAATGCACATTAAAGCTTATACAGTAGGCATTACGTTAGTATTTTTTCAAATCGACAACGACACATTGGCTGGCAGTGGATGGATGTTGACTGCCCGAAACCTTGATAGCTGGCACTCCTTGGTGAAGGCCTTCGTCCAGTGATGATGACGATGAACGACCTATTGTATAAAGCGAAGATTAGTCTTTAAGCGGATTTCTCCGAAACTGTGATGACTGCAGTGTATTTAAACTTGTATTAGTGATATGGATAGTGTGTAATTTTATTGATATCATTGTCTACAATGTTAGCTTATGAATTCATACTCTTTACAGTAGATAGATGATAGATGTCAATAAACGCTCAGAATAGTCGTTGCCAAAATTAATGTTGTTTAATTTTAAATAGTTTTTCTAAACATAGTTTATTTTTAAAAGTGAAAGTAAATAATAGATTGTTATGTTCCGATAACGTAATGGATACGATCAAAGTGATGGGCGAGTTTGTCAGGGAACGATCTCCATTTTCGGTAAGTATACCTATTTGACAGACGTTCTCAAAGTTTACTTGACCCCATTTCTAGCAGTTTTACTGATGAGGATATTGGAATAATTTTTTTTATATAATAATATCATTATTTGCCTAAATAATAATGGTGAGGGGAGGAGAGTTCTAACCTTATTAACTTAACGACAGTTTTCACAAAGATCTTCTTTCTTTTTCGAACCAAAACTAGTCTCTAAACTCTAAATTCTGTCTATTAAAAATGCAGAAACTGCTGATGGCAATGAGGTCGTCTATTGTACTCAAGAATTGCACTTTTTGCATGTATTGCCTATATATAGGTACCCGTTTGGTTCTTTTCTATTTTAGTGCATAATAAAAGGTTATTTTACGCGGCTGCCTAAAAACGGAGTGGAATATTTCCGTTTCTGACTTTCTTTATGCCATTGGATTTGTGAATGTTGAGTAGAGTGCTTAAGTGAAAATTGAAAATCGGTTAACAATTGGCGGGGAAGTCGCTTATCATATAAAAATATTATACAGTCGAACATAAAACCTCCTCCTGTTTTTAAGTCGGTTAATTAAGAGGTTTGTCCCTATACCCCCTTTTTTTCGTGTGGAAACCACCCACGGATCTTCACCTCACCGGAGCGAACGGTGAGGTGGTATGTCGAACCGACTAAAACCACATCGTGTTTTGTCACAAACAAAATTCATGTTGATCGTTACATAAGTTACGAAGTGAAAGCAAATAGATCTCTTTACTGCCTCGCAAAAAAAACATCAAATCAAAATTAGATTATTATCGAGACCAATGATCTAAATATGATTTAAGCTATTAATTGACTCACACGTAATACAAATATTAAATTATGATCTACATTTTCTATTTGAAAATCTGTGAAAATGTGGTTGCCTTGTTTATAAATATCCAATTTTATTGCAACAAATGTCTTGAACATTATTCCATTACACTGACTTGTTGACTTTAAGAATTTTATACTATGTAAAAGGCATCAGCATATATAGAATAGAACGTTTTTCTTTAAATTTAGTGTAGATAAAGACATCATACTTACATATGGAGAAGTGTATTAAGCACTCATATTTTGCCAATAAGTTTGCGGTCCTATTATCGTCATTGGGGGCAAGCCTATTGCCATCCACCGGGCACTGTATGCCTGTATATATACTGCCTGATAGATAACAATCAATGCCTTCGGGAATAGTTGGTATCAACTGGGCTAGAAGACGGGTTATATTTTTATCATGCATGTATGTATCTGTGTTTATATGTATGAATGATGTTTCTTTGATAAGACCTAAAGACTAGACGGTTTGATGGATTTCGACATGTGAGGTGTCGTTTAAATCGTCTTAGTAGTGAGTGAGTGAGAGTTCGGGATTACGTCAACAAAAGAAAATTATTTTAATAATGCTGTTTTCAGGGTTTTACATATTATAAAAAAAAACATATTGTATTATATGTAGCAATAAAACTTTAGGTCTGAGGGTAAAATTATGTCACTTTGTTAAAATTTTGAGAACAACTGCACGCCCCTGCTTAACATTCAACTCACCTTGATGACACACATCAGTTGAATTACGTCAGCTTCTATGCAATCCGATGAACTCCATCGACCATGGACGACGAGTTTCTCGTAGAAAACCTTTAGATAATAATATAACCTACATTTTGCCTATTAGACTTCGTTTAACAAAATTATATAGTAAATTGTAATGGTTATCCTTATCTGTCTTAGCTAAAAGTAAAGACGTTTCGCCCCAACTCATTACCATCCCGCGTCTTGCCTTCGGCGGGAAAAAACATTTCCTAGGCCGTTAAAATGAGGACCACCATTGTAGTGTCATCACTATCTATAATGGTGGCCTCAATTCTTGGACCTCAATTTAGCTTACCATCAGGCAAGTTGCTTTTAAAAACCTATTATTTTTAACGACTAAGAAAGTTTATGTATGTATGTGAGTTGAAATATTCCACCATAAATGCCTGAATAGATTTAGAGGTATAATAGATCGTTATAATCCTCATATCATCCCGACCAAGAGACATTAGCAATAAGTTAAAGACAAGAAAAGAACAATATGGTGGATCAGTGACACCATTTTTGGATGTCAAAAAAGGCAGCTTTTTTTTTAAATTGATTGATTGATGAAATGTAATGCTTCTATATAAGCTTTATGATTATAATTCCGATGTATCAAAACATTAAAGCAATCGTTCTGAAATGCATATTTAGGACGGTCATTGTGCCATTGTGTTACGTTTAAGGGCTTCAGGCCATTGAATATTGTATTCCATGTTGCAATTCATCACGGGTAATCAGTATTCGTTTGGTTGTTGACGCGATGCGAATCGTTTTCCGTGGTTGCTGTGCCAAGGTGTTGATTGTTTATTTGTTTTGTTATGTGAAATGGAATTTTGTGTTTTTGTTTGTTGAATGGTTTGGCCCTACCACACGAGGACACTTAGAGGAATGTGCTTATTTATAACAAGACCCTTTTGATCTAATAATTTCCGTATTGTTGGTATGCGATGCGTTTTAAATAAGAATATGTATAACACTGAGACCGCCATATTACTTCTATTAGAAGCGTACTAGGTATTACAGAAAAAACAAAATAACAAATTACAATAATTTTTGTTATTATTTTTATTTTTTTTTAGTTATTATAAGATTAGTTGTTTATATATCAGGTTTCTTAATAACTTACTTACTTAAGATGAAATTAGCGCAATTAAGTTGTTGGTTTTTCTAGCGAACGCTTACTAGGCCTTATTAGCGCCCTTCGCCTGAGACTGTACTCTCTTGAAAATCCTTGTTCGAATTTTACCAATAATTTATGGGTCTATTTGTAATCCATATACTTATAATTGTCATCAAAGAACTGGTGTAAATGTCACCATACCTGATCCAGTAATACCCTATGTTTTTAATCGGTATATTAGTGCCCCTGTAATTTAACCTTCACAATATATTTAGCCACAGAGCAAAAAGTCTAGGCTTTGCTCTATGGTTACACTACCTATTGATTTTGAATTCCATCGTTACTCTCGTGTAATCGTTATCGTTTAGTATTAAGTCATAAGAATTTTAATGTGTTTTAGTTGATAACAACTGCACTGCATATACTGCAAAAATAGTTTTATACATATTTCAACATGTAAGACCATTTTGTTTTGCACATGTGTTACATGAGCTGTCAAGCTATAAAATAAAAAGCTATGACATGATATGTAGTCACGACACAGAGACATCCATCAAGATATTCCTTTTTATTATATACATATATGTCAGCGAGGCTTAGTTCTCGATGGAGCAGAATAGCGACACTCCATCTCCCCTTGCGAATTAGGGGTTCGAGTATTAACTATCAAACTCAGTATAAGTGGGACTAAATTGAAGTCGGCATATTGTATGCGTTTGAAACGCCTCTGCTGCCGCCTCCACTTCAAGTTTATATTGTGAGTGTATATATGTATGTTTGACAAACACAGAAACAACGTCTTTAACACGTGATAATTATGGAACTGTACTGAACTGTAAGCTCGATATTTTGGTATGCGAATATGTACATAGAGATGCTTAATATTATTCTGAAAAGAATAGGCAAACTTTTAACCGTGTGATAGCCATGCTTAGCAAAAAAAAAATAGCTAACCTTCTCCGCACAACAACATTATAATTCTTTTTATTTCATTAAATATACATATAAATTACTCTTTTAAACACATTCGCATATATAATAGTAAAATATATTGATTACCGACATCGGCCACAGGGACCGAGATACCAGGCTTTAAACTTTAGCTTTATTTTTAGACAGTAACCTCCTAACTAGATTATTATTCTCCTTGTTACCGTGACTCATGAAATTTTGGGTTTAAATTAAGTTGTCTTTATATAGTAAAAGTATAGATTTATCATCTTAACGATACTTCTCTTTTGTTTCCAGCTGGACACATGGTTCGGACGTCCGAAGAAAAGTGGGGCGCAGATCGAGCGTGGGTACGATACGGTACCGCGCACCGAGCCTCGGGCGGAGGACGACGAGCCTTCGGCCACCGCGGAGTATACCAGCAAGATAGATGCGTTGGATGATGCGCAGCTGTTCAGACGGTTTGAGGAGATGTTGGTCAGTATACTTTTTCCACCGTGAACCTAAAAATGAAACAATTGTTTTAATCATTGAAAATGTACATATTTATATATCAAGTTGCTAAAAGAATGTGGGAAAAAAAAACAAACAATCCATTTAAAAGTTATGAACTCAGTTTGTCATAAATCCAGGTGGAATTTGTAAAAGTTAAAGATCCTACATTAAACACATTTTTCACAAAATCCTTTGTAAAATATATGATGATATGATATATGCAGTTGCGATTGATTTGTTGGATTTATCTCCGCTCCGAAGAGCGGAATAATTTTTAAGACTGGAGACAACATGGATTCTGAGTTCTGAGGCATTATAGAGATCTTCGTCGGGTTAGCTTGTTTATTATAAAATAATCTTTCAAATCACTTTTTTAAATACATATCGAATTTCATTTAAAAATTATTCCACTATTCTTCACTTCTGATATTTTTATAGATTAACTGATACATTTCACGAATGTTACAGGCGGACATGAATCTCAATGAAGAAAAGAAGGAGCCGTTAAGGAAGTACCCTCGGGACCAGAAAAAGAAAATGCTGGTGGCTTACAAATTCGTCAATACCCAGGTTGGTTTATTGTTACTAACATATACTATATTTTTTTCTTGTCGGTCTTAGCAGTGTCTGAAGATAAAGTGTTTGCTCAGAAACCTGAGCGAGTAACTCCCTTGAATTGCCCTTAACGTAATCCCTCAAAACATTCAATATTCCTTAATGGCCGCCATTATAAAGGCATTTGAGAGTTGTTATAAAGTTTCTATGATAACATCTGTCATGCACTGAGTTTTGTTATATTCTGGACTAAACTTTGGGTTTACTAGTCCAGAATATATGTTGTACCAAATTGTGACTTAGAATCCTGTTCGTGTTCTAGTCACCTTTGGACTTTTCGGCTGTATGATTGTTGTCGCATCGATTTCTTTTATAACCTGAAATTTTTCTTTCAGTTTTTGCTTAGGTTCATGGTTCATTTTCAGATTTCATGTATGTTAGTTTCTATATTTAACCATAACTTCCGAATGCCTGAATAGATTTGGATGTATGAACTATGAAGTGTCGTTAGATTCCTTAGGTACCCAAGAAAGGAGTGCAGTGTTTGTAAGGTTCATATCTATCAGTTTATTTATTCAACCATTACTATGAATGATAGATTTTGATAATTTATTAATAGAATCATGGTCAAGTATGCACTACAGATTAGTCAATTCCAGTTTTTTGCACGTTAAAATAAATTCAAGCATTTTCATTTTCCAGGAAGGCCGATCGAAATTCGAGAGGCCATCAGACTACGTCGCTTACCTCAACCAGCCAGAATTATCAGTGGGCAAGATGCACGGGTGCCTGGAGAACCTCAGGATATCACTGACAAACAACCCTTTATCATGGATTGAGGACTTTGGCACTAAGGGTATTGAGAGCCTGCTGACCACGCTCAACGTATGCTACACCAAGTAAGTTGTTCTTGCTTTCCTGCCCTTTTTCCAAAATTTTAGAAAGAGACTAAGGATGGTGTTTGTGGAGGAAACCCAAGGAAGATTTAACATGCTATGTGCATTCCTGAGCCTTTATATATTTATAACTAAATATGAAAACAATTCTAGGAAGTCAATTTTAATCAACCTTCAATTGTCATATTGAAATGAAAATGTACCTATATGCAGTTTGGATGAGTATAATTTGGCATCTTGGAGCTAATTTGATGATTGAGTTGGAGGTTTATACTGTAGTAAGCCCATTGGGTTTCAGCTCATTTGGTTCCTTTTACCTAGTGGAGTATATTACATTTAGTAAATAAGCGTTTATTTTTTAGTTTTTGAAACATTAAAATTTCAAGATATTTTAGTCTTCTTTTGGTTATTTGTGTATAATATATCTTCTATCATATATTCCGCTTTTGACATGAAAATATTAGTGTTTACGATTATAAATATTGTTAAATTCATGCTGCTAGTGGAAGTGGATTTTATCGGTAAGTTTTTACTTGTTGTTTTACGACAGGCCTGTTGATTTAGTTATAGTGATCACACTGCTGAGCCAATGGTCAGTAGTCAGCCAAGTTCGATTCCCACACGGGACAAAGTTTGTGTGATCCACAAGTAATTGTTCCGAATCTGGATTTTCTTTGTATCCGTCATATAAATGTTTGTTAAGAACTCCGCGACACAAGAATAATTACTAAGGCGGAAGATGTCTTTTCAAAAAGAAATAGAAACATGTTTTCATATTTCTGAGGATAACTCATTGGATCCGAGACACTGCTGCCTGTTAATTAAATGAACCTCAATCTTTAGATCAGTAAAAAGAATGTGGGAACAGTGTTTACTGTGTAGTGCGTTTCTAGTGCTGGTGGCAAAACGGACGATGACCTTTATGCAAGTCAAAGGAGTAACAATACTTTTTTTAAAGTTAGTTTGTTTACTATGCCTGACCCCCCCCCCCCCTCTTGTTTCGCAGGAACTGTTTTCACTCGTTACCGTCGCGGACGTTGCGTCCGTGTTCCAGCCTGCAATAGAAACGCACTATATATTTAATAAATAATTTAATTCTAATTATAATTAAATAGTTAGTTCAAATTTCTAGTATTAATATGTTATGTGAACAATGCAATGTTCAAATCACTCTAGGAGTCTAAAGTTTCAGGGTTCATGAACAATATCTGAATTATGTATGTACGTGAGTTTGTTTTTTCCACCAATACTTTTAAATGCCTGAACAGATTTTATTGTAGGAAGATCTTTAGAATCGTTACATCATCAGGAGTGACACTGATTATTTCAAAAATACAATATATGTACGGTAGTCGTATTTTTTTAAAATTATTACCTTGTTCCATAGTGATTCTCGCTACGATCGCGTTCAATACGAATGCATTCGCTGTTTATCGGCGATCTTGAACAATACCGTAGGAATCCGGACGATGTTCGAGTGTCGAGAAGCGCTTCCTGTACTCGCCAGGAGTTTGGATGCGAGAAAACCACACTGTGCTCTTGAGGCCGCTAAGGTACTTAGAAACTTTTTAAACCAACGCCCAAACAGGAGTGTAATGTTTTCGAAGTTCAGGTTCAAGGTTCTGGGTTCGACCCCAGCACGTGACAACACTTTCTGTAATCGTCAAATTTGTTGTCTGTGTGTTCTTTGTTTATTGGAACGTTTGTAACATCTCCCAGGATTTAGGAGTTAATCCTAGTGCTGGAGAAGTCTTTATTAATAAAAAACCAAATGTAGCTGAGATAGACTAAACTTGGGAGACTAGATGCGAAAGCGAAGAACCGGGTGCTGTGGCGGTAAGCTAGCAGCAGCAGCAGTAAGCTAATTGATCGATTGACCATTACTATGACTACACTCATTTATACATGCAATATAAGAGGACTATATGCTTATGTCGATAATAAACGGGATCAAATTACGCTTTCATGAATGGCTAAAATTCTTGTATACAAATACAGTCTTTCTATAATGTATGCACAGATATTTTCTTAGTTCGTTTTCTCTACTTATACACATGACAAAACAAATATATAAAGCCAAAGCTAGCCTAAATTGGTTATGTTCTGAATAATTAACTTTATTGTAAAATAAAAGTGTTTTAGAGCCATTGCTGGTATAGAAACTTGGCAGTCACTTGCAGGACAGGACAGACAGGACAAACTACAGGCAAAAAAACATCAGATTCTGACAGTATCAAGCATTAACATCTTTTAGACGGCTAAGTGTGTTCGGCTAAACAGTAATTTATTTAAGTGAGCTAACATTTGTTCCCCAGAAAAGCAAAAAACCCAGACAGAATTTTTGTGACAAAAGTACAAAAAACAAATACCTATGTACTTTGAAATGTGTGTGTGGACATATCTATAATACAATTCATCATCATCATCATCATCATCATCATCAGCCTATCGCAGTCCACTGCTGGACATAGGCCTTTCCCATAATAATAATATAATTCAAAGTACCTAGGTATTTGTTTTTTGTACTTTTGTCACAACAATTCTGTCTGGGTTTCTTGCTTTTCTGGGAAACAAATTTTAGCTGACTTAAATAATATAATTACAACTGATATTATTAAGGAACTACCTACAAATTTGTTATGAAAAAAACCTAAAAACCTTGGCTTGTTCAGAAAGGCTATCACTCAGTTTCGGAGTTATTAAACAGTACAAGTGGCAATATTGTAAACTTGCAGGACCATATTTCTAATGTTTCAGGTGCTCGCAGCAATATGTCTGATCCCCAACGGACACGAGAAGGTTCTGGAAGCTATTACTATGGCGGGAGAGTCGAGTCGGAAACCTCGACTATTGCCAATCATCGAAGGTTTAGAGTTGAAGACACCGGAGAGTTTGAAGGTAAGATAAAGAAAATTCGTTGTTGTTCACACGATTATGGACTTTATTTTAACATTAGCTAATGCTGATTTTTGTTATTATAGACGGGCTGCATGCAATTGATGAACGCTATCATTACGGAACCAGAGGAATTGGAGTTTAGGATGCATTTACGTAGCGAATTTATGAGAACTGGACTTTATGATCTTATAGGTAAGGTGCTTTTCTTTGTGTGGTTCTCATCAGAGTAGAATAGGGCCACCCCACTCTTCCCGTGGGTGACGTAAAAGTGGATGGAATAAGGTATCTGACTGTTATCTATCAGACAGTATATATACAGTCATAAAGTGCCCGATTGACGACAATAGGTTTGCCCCTATTACGTCAGTGGGACCAAGTTGTAAATGGCTAAATGTGGGTGTCTTATACACCCTAGCCCTAGCCCTTAGGGTAAACAGGCATGAACGTATGTATGTATATGAACCTACAGCTTAGATGGCTTGATGGATTTCACATGTAGGGTATCATTCGAATCGTTTTAATAGTAAGAGTGACATAAGGTATATTTTTTTATATAAATTGCTGTTTTTTTATATTTAATTTTTACTATTTGACTTGTTACCTTAAAGCATATATTCAGAGTAACATTCTGCCTTACAGACGAACTTCGCGCTGGCGCGGAGGGAGCTCGGCAGATCCAGATGACCGTCTTCGACAATCACGCCGCGGCCGACCAGGACGAGTTCCTCGCCAAGTTCGATGATGTCAGGTTAGTAGCATTCTATATATCTCGACAATTTACGATAACGCCATACATACACAGATACGTTCACGCGTGTATCCCGTTAAGGGTTAGTCAGAGGTGTGTTAAACAGCAACATTTAGCCATTTACTATTTGGTCATAAGAATAATCAACGGCTTGAGGACGTTGCGATCGCACACCTGTAACTCTAACTAAATTTAGCCGGGAGGTTCGAGCACTTCTACTGGCAACGCACTTGTGACTCTTGAGTTGCGGTTGTCCACTTGCGGCGGTAGTCACTTACCATCAGGTGACCCGTCTGCTCGTTTGCCCGCATCGCATTAAAAAAATAGTGATTATTTATACACATTATTCTTGGTGTTTTTATTGACCCCTCAAGATTAATTGCAATTCAGACGTCTTAGCGCTTAACTACCACAGCTTGTTATAGCATGGTACATTATTCTTGGAAATATCTGTTTAGTTAGTACATATTTAGTTCTCGTTTGAAAAAACAAATAATATAAATATAATTAAAAACGATTGTTGACCTTTCACTTGTAATAATTGTTTTCAACTGTAAATGATTGATCAGAGAAATTTGTGGAATACACTGACATGTTTATTCATAGTTATATTCGTATATGAAATGAGTTGTTGTATATACTTACATTCATGCCCATATAAACGTGGGGGTATCTCCAAAAGGGTATGTAGAGGCGTCTTAAGCCCCCACGATTTAGTCATAGTTAGTTAGTTTAGTCATAATAGGGACTAACCTTTTGACGCTAACCGGGCTATGTATGACTCTATATTAACCATCTGATAGATTATAAGACATCCACACCATAAAATGGAATGGCCCTGTTCTTTTCCACCGAGCTATGAGTTGTTATCGGCAATATAATTTAGATATTGATGAGAACTGATATTATTAATTCAATAATTTCAGGGTGGACTTCCACGATGTGAATGAATGCTTCGAGCTGGTGAAGAATCTAGTGATGGACACGCCTGCGGAGCCGTACTTACTGTCAATATTACAACACTTGTTGTTCATCAGGGATGATGAACTTATTAGGTGGGTGTTTATTTTTTATAACTCCAGCACTAGGAATTATTACTGTTAATTTTTTTTTGAATATAGAACACCCAGAGTCGGGGTAAATATATGGGATCACAAATTTATGTCCTGTATGGAAATCTAACCCACGAGCTCTGGCTCAGCACAAACAAACCACTAGAAAAACAGGCCAGTAATATATAGGGAAAGTATCTAGTAATCTTTATTTCAATCATACTCAACATCATCATCGACTGGGCCTTCAGTAACCTCACTTAATCGGTAAAACACAAGCAAGCCTTGCTTGAAAACCGTCTATACATGCCTAAACTTTGCTATTCCATGCCTAAAAGCAGCGGGTGGAACCATATCGAGCAGAAATCTGCTACCCTCTATCTCGTATATTTATTTAAAATACTGATATCTTTGTGTTGATCTATACAGGCCAGCATACTACAAGCTGATAGAAGAGTGCATCACACAGATAGTGCTACACAAGAATGGGTACGACCCAGACTTTAGACTCACGCAGAGGTTTAACATTGATGTACAGCCTCTTATAGATGGGCTTATAGGTGAGTACAATTCCTTTACTATTTACAAGGAATGTCGCCGCTGCCGTGAGGTTGTGGGTTCAATCTCCATACGGGATAACACATTGTGCAAACCTTAAACAGTTATTCCGAGTATGGGTGTTCTTTGTGTCCGTTGATTGAATGTTTCTAAAGTCCCCCGCTATACAGGAGTTCATGCTCGACTATCTTTAAAAAAAATATGGGTACTCTAATTTATAATATTATTAGCCGTTCAACACATTTTCACATGCGTTGATCCTTTTTGTTCTGTTCGTAAGGAATGCAGCTTGATATTTGGTAGCCTATATATATTTATTCTCTATATATTATCTGTCCCAAAGAATCATTCAAATCCGACTAATAGTTAAAATTGTATAGTAAAATGGTGTAACCGCAATGGCTATGTTTCATACAATATAGTAATCCTATTATCTGCTAATAAATATCGTTTTTTCTTTCTATTTTGTTTGTCTGTATTTGATTGCACGAATGGCGTAGCGGTTTAAGTGTTCACCTCGCCATCACGCTGCAGCGCCTAGTGTTGTTGGTTCGATCCCCACACGTCACAACACTTGGTGTAATGGGACCACACGGAAAGCACCAGCTTTCAAATAAAAAAAAAACATTAGTTCACCCAGTCGAAAGCTCTGAGGAGGTAACATACATTACAAAAAAATAAAAAAATCTAACAACAATGAGATTATTTAGTATAGTACATAATTCAGATAAGTATATATTGTAGGAGACTGGTGCCAAAAAAGGGGTGTTTCAGGACACCAGGAAAAGGAAAAAATAATAATAATACAGTCAACAGGTACAATTGAGGACCTCCTCATTTTTCAAGTCGTTTGTAAAAGAAATGGTCGGGGGATAAAAAAACGTTTGTTATCAATGTTTTTGTGTGATTTTCAGAAAAATCAAGAGCAGAAGAAGAGAAGAAGATAGAAGATCTTAGAAGTAAGTTGGAGACGGCGATAGCTGCCCGGCAGGAGGCGGAGGCCCGCGCCGCACACCTCGAGCAGCGCCTGCGCGCCGCGCCGCCCAACCTCACCCACGGGAACATCGCCGCCATCGCCAAGGTACTACCTCAGTACATCATGTACAATAGTATTTAAACCTTATTCCATTAAGATAGAACTGAAAATCGAATGCCAATATTGCAGCGTAAAACGGTTAAGGGTTATGGAGTTTAAAGGGATTATAAAAAAAAAAAAAATAAAAAAAAATTGTGATCCCACTCCTGTCAACATCACCTACGGTTTTCTATCTTATAATAATTTGTGTACTTTACTTAAAATTGCTAATGGCTCATTTGACAATAATCTTTTAAGTAGGATACACTTTAAAACACAAACACGATTTGTGCGTCGAGCCGTAACTGTCTGATAGATAACAGTCTGATCCCTTAGTCGCTTTTTACGACACCTACGAGAAGAAATGAGATGGCTTTATTCCACTCCAACGAGAACCACACGCCAATTATTAAGCAATTGATTGTGACCATTTTTGTTATTTGTACAGGCTATAGGCAGTCCAGGTGGTTCAGCACCTCCTCCTCCACCCGAAATGCCTGGAGGTAAGTCCTCTTAACTCTTACTCATCTAATAGGCATGTATAACATATATAAAATTAATTTACTCTTACATCAATATTTATTAAGTACAGTTTTCTTTAGCCAAATGTTTCTATAATTCATTCTACCTGTATCAAATCCAATCGAAATCATTTATTTAAATTAAACCAATCATAGATATTCTTGAAATGTTAAGAGATGTCAGCCGAACTAAGTCAGCCGTGAAGTTAGTTGCCCGTACCAATACATAGATCCTATGGAAAATAACAACCAATAAAATAGTGTCTAGATTAAACTAAATGAATGATTTAAAGATCTTACATATATAAGTAGTCAAGACAAAACAGTTAAGAAACATTTTCGTATGTTTGTCAACCGACATTGTCTAGTAGTTCATTTTTTATTGCTGCCTACCAAAATGACTTCACTGTACCTAATAAAAAGCAATAAGCGGAGTCCAAGAGTAGTGGTCACCATCCTCATGATGAGTATTACTGATAATAATAAAACTTCGAGACAGTTTTCTGTTTAGTTTAAATTATATGAAAAAAAAAACTACTATAATATTTTCAAGGTGGACTGAGACATCTTACAGATTGTTGGTCCTTAGTAGATGCATGCCACTTATGTTCTGTTTAGCAGTGGACTTCTTATAGTTAAGATGGTGATGACAATGTGAAAATAAGTAAAAAAGCTGAATGCGTCCAGTATATGTATTGATATGTTGACTACCGAAAGTCAGCAATGGCTGTTCTAGTTATAATGGTCGATGAAATAAAGTAATACGTATGGTCGAACATCGACCACTACGTGATCTCTAGTAAATTAAAAAGATCTTTACACAACCTGAGTTTGAAATGTTTATGTTAAGTCTATAGGTATTTATGTCTGTGTGTATATGGAGTTAAACCTCCATACAAGCCTTTTTTTAGCTATTCATCTACTTTACTTACGCACACAGTTTAAATATAATACTTATATGTAATATTATTTCAAAGTACACTATAAAAGTCTATAAATTTAATGCATAAATTATTAACTAATAACATTGTTAAGAAACTAATAATTATCACCTGTCTCTATCACTCATCGCATGAACTACATATATCTGTCACTTTTTGGTGTAGGGGCTGGTCCAGCACCACCGCCGCCGCCAATGCCCGGTCAAGGTTTGTAACAAATATTTAATGTTTTAGTACTTATTATTAAATCAAGCTTTCTATATATTTATCCATATAAATATTATAGTGTATGGTATTGACATTATTTAAATGTATACGGATCTACTTAAGTTAAGCGACTGACAACGCACTGACAGGTAGCTTAACCTCTTTATCAAGTGTCCCTTATAATTTTAATTTAAAGGCAGAAATCCGCAATATAAAGATATTTAAATTGATAGCAGTTGTTTACAAACAAAAACTTGTTACTGCTACAGTGTCGTAACTTGCGAGAAGAAAATGGTGGTAAAACATATAATAAAACAATCATTTTATATTTGAAAATATAAATAATTCTCGTGGTTTTATAACAAAATATTCGTTTTTTTATATTTAAAACTATAAATGAAACAGTGTATTTTTTTGTGATAAATGAAACACCCTTTTTGCGAGGATTATATTAATGGCAGTTTCATAGTTCACATCACATCATTTCATATTGTTTGTGTTTTTTTTTATGGGGTAGGGGCAAACGAGCAGACGGGTCACCTGATGGTAAGTGACTGCTGCCGCCCATGGACACCTGCAACTCAAGAGTCACAAGTGCGTTGGTGGCCTTTTCATTAGTTTTTGTAGTTAAATATAATCAATTTTTCAATATTAAGAAAATCTTAAGTAAAAAATATATCTTTTCCTATAAATACCTTTCAATGTTCTATATTAGTTATAAAATATAGACTTGCCTGTTGGTATGGTTAGTGATCTGGACTGCTGAGCCAGTGTTGGTTTGATTCCCAACCCAGGACTAACAATTGTGTGATGAGCATGTTGTTTGGATGTAATTTATCTGTAATATGTACGTATTTGGAAATATATAAGTATGTATATCAGTAGCCTGGTTTCCATAGTGCAAGCTCTGCTTAGTTTGGGATCAGATTGCCGTGTTTGAGATATCTGAAGTTATTATTATTATTTATTCTTTCTTCCAATAGTGTTTAAAATGTTTTATTTTGCTATGGCTGTCTCGCTCACACGCATGTTAGTAAAAAACACTATATTCTGTCTTTTTCTCGGTGTGTGTTTCTAGGGCTCGCTGGGGCACCTCCACCGCCGCCTATGCCTTCAAGTAAGTTGTGTTTGCTCTTTTACATTTTTATGGTATTTTTTTTTTGCATGATTTGGCATTACTGCATTAATTAGTATAACAGCATGTGGAAAGCTTTATAGAATAACATATAATTAAACTTTATTGTTCACCAAACATTACAGGGATACAACGAAAACAATAAGTTCAATGCCTTATTGCTGAAAGTAATTTAGCAATAAGGCATTATTTTTTGTTTTCTTTATCTGAATTCTCTTAATATTTAATAAAACAAATCAATTTAGCTATAATAGCTTTAAATAGATGCAGTTAAGTATCAAGATGAGCGCACGGTGTTTATTTGTATTAAAATTTAGTTTTTTACATTTTGTAAGCCATAGTCACAATATGTATGTCGTATGAGCATTTAAACGTGACTGTTTGTGTAGAAGTAGTTATTGATCGTGATTGCTAACCTAAACGTGTACTCAATATATATATATATAACTTTCAGCAGGCGGTGGTCCTCCGCCCCCGCCTCCGCCGCCAATGCCGGGCGGACCACGTGGCCCTCCTCCCCCTCCAATGCCGGGCGGCGTAGGCCCTCCCCCTCCACCGCCCATGATGGGAGGACCCAGACCTCCGCCGCCGCCGGGAGGATTCGCGCCTAGAATGGTAAGATTATAGTCATGTGTAGTATAACTTAAAGATATTGTTTCCACAATATATATGAAGCACGATGGGAGGGCCATGCTTTGGTTCGAATGGGCCGGTTGACGGCATTAATACCACGGTTACGGTAATAGAAAAGCCGTAGATAAACAATGCTTGCATTGTATTGATGAGTGAGGAAGGTACTGGATGCCAAGCCCCCCCCCCTCATCTTTCTACTGCCCTCGTCTACGCCCGTCTCACCCTCAAAAGCGGGCAGCGCACTTACGACTATTCTGTTGCAGGTGTCAATTTGCGGCGGCTGTCATATACCATCAGGTGACCTATCTGTTCGTCTATCCCCCTATATCATGAAGAAAATCAGAAATAAAAACCACTCACACATTCTTTTTCGAAATAGTTTGCACAGTTTTTAAGTGCAAACTTACAATGTGCTCAAACGTGACGTTACAAGTGAAGTTAATAAAATCATGTATATACTCTTTCAGCCCCAACCGGACGTTGTACTGCCATATGGCCTAAAACCTAAAAAGAAGTATGAATTAGAAGGACCATTAAAACGTGCCAACTGGAAGACGATCGTGCCTCAAAAAATGTCTGAGAAAGCCTTCTGGGTTAAGGTAAGAGAGATTCATAATGATATAAATACACACAGTTTTACTCCCGTGTTTTAGAATTGTATGACTAGTTTCGGACCTACGGGGCCCTCTATCAAGGAGTGAAGCGATCTGCTGTTTCGGGTGGCTATCTCTTTTTTGCTCACATTATCTCAGAACGTTATACCCTATTTCACTCCCACTAATAAGACGTTTCAAATAACTCCTTACATGTTAAAGTCCATTAAACAGTCTAGGCCGTGGTAAAGAACATCATAAACACACTGAATTATACTACAGATGTATATTTTCAGTGCTTTAAATAACTGTTTTTCTTTGACACTGTATATCTTGCGCCGCATTCGGTCAAAATAGTTTGCAAGTTTCTGGATGACTTCTATCTATAAATGTATATTTTGTAGGTGCAAGAAGACAAACTTGCTTCTCCAGATATTCTCACAGGATTAGCAGCGAAATTCTCCAGTAAACCTGTCGCTAAGAAGAATGAAGATGCAGTTGACAAGTAAGAATACTTTCTTAATGTTATAACTACTTTTAAAAGGGGCACCATCTAGTATTAATCATGTGTACTATTAGTTCCAAAACGAGTAATGTTCTCTTAGCGCTAGATGGGGTTCGAGTCCGGTACCTTAATGTAAAATAAAGTTTATTTAAGTGGTCTCCCCCCACTACGTTCGATCCCCACACGGTACAAAATTTGCGTAAACCCTAAATAGTTGTTCTAAGGCAGAGTGTTATTTGTGTCCGTTATTTGAATATTTGTAAAGTCAATACAGGAATTATTCCTCATGCGAGAATGGACAAAAATTAACTAAAAATAGAATAAAAGTGCAAATACCCTAGCTTACCCGACTTTTCGAAACAAAGAATGATTTTTTTCTTCGTCAGCGCTAAACTAGAAGCTAAAATCACTATATATATATTTATTCTTCCAGAGTCCACACACTAAAGAAAGTGAAAGACCTGAAGGTGCTAGACAGTAAGGCGGCTCAAAACCTCTCCATATTGCTGGGAGGCTCTCTTAAACACATGTCCTATGAACATATACGTACTTGTATACTGAGGTGTGATACCACAGTGCTTACCGCCAACGTACTGGATCTACTAATACAGGTAATTTTAGTGAAGAAATTTTTACTTAAATCAGAGCTTAGAGGGATGTTGAACCTAGTGGCAGCCACCAAATGTGGTGTATATTTGGTGACTGCTTTTTTTTAAGTGGTGTCTACTCTTGTTTGTTACGACGATTCGAAGGATGCCTCAGATGTCGAAATCTCAAAAAAACGTTTAAGCTTTAGGTCATGACAAAGAAACACTATATATAAATAAAGACATACAGAGATACTTATATATTAATATTGGCCAGCAGTTAATGACAGAAAATATTCATAATCTTGTGACGTCATATTGTTATTGAAAAAAACCAGTTGACCACATATGTGGGTGTTACATACCTACTTAGTTTTTGAAAAACAATGTGAATATACACCAATATGAATATAATTAAGTGAAATTGTTTTGGTAAATAAAATACATGAATTTTTGCATAAAATTCTTCATTGTTTAAATTAACAATATATTCCGCAAATTAGATTAAACTCCTATCATCCGATATGGTCTAGTGGCTAGGATACCTGGCTCTCACCCAGGAGGCTCGGGTTCGATTCCCGGTATCGGAATGAATATATTTTTTGTGATGTTTTCTTTCGTTCTTAAGCCAAATAACTAGTTTTTATCCGATTCCACAAGTATAATGATTATATGTTTGTATGTTGTTTCTTTGTCACGCTTGCTTTTTGTTATTGAGTAGAAACTGTCTTCACATAATATATTAAATTATAAATTTAATGAACATTTTGTCATATTTAACTTACAAAAATAAATTAAAAAAATATAATTATTTTAACATATATTTTTCTTCATCTCGAAATCCCTCAAATGATCCAGGGCCTAGACGGTTTGATAGACTTCCACATGTGAGAAAAATATATGACAATATATTACATTTATAATTAAATATGTAAAATTTACCCTTACTAGTTAAATACTTAGATGTTTACGTCGAACACAGGTGAGTTTATTGAAATAATTAAATGTACTCACAAAGATCAATGTTTAAAATTCAAAAAGAAATGGTTACACAGAAGGGTAGAAAGTTTACATTGCTGACGGCTATCGCTGCAGAAAAATCAAACCTAACAATGTCCTCCCCCCAGTACCTTCCCCCAGCGGACCAGCTGAAGAAGCTGGCGGAGCTGAAGGTGAACAGCGAAGAGTTGACAGAAGCTGAACATTTCGGGGCCACAGTTGCAGACATCAAGCGACTCGTACCAAGGCTGAGGAGTTTAGCCTTCAGAGAACATTATGCTGAAATTATATCTGAAGTGAAGCCGGTAAATATTATATAAATAATAGCTGCCAAATAATTATTTATATAGATTTACTTTCTGCATTCACTCACACCAATATCCCCGAATGGGTAGGCAGACTCAAACGAATGTTAGCTTTTAGCCAATAATAATTAGTCCCACATTGTGGACAAGCCTAGTGCCATCATCCACCCTGCTGTGTAATAGGACATTATAATACAAGTGTGTATTGTTGGCGATTACCGCTGAGGTGCCATTGTGACCCGAGCCGTTAGGTGAGGGTCTTAAGATAGTCGAGGACGGCAATCATCAATACACGTGTATCATACGACAATTTTCAACACACTTGTGAAGAAAATAATACTAAAAAAATATTTTATTTCGTATATAAAAAGTTTCGCAATGGCGGGAAAAATTAATCAGTTTTCCTATGTGCGTCCATCTTACAATGGCGATCGGCCATAGACTAAAAGAATGAGGTTTCTTTTTTTTTTGGCTTTTCGCGGATAGCATTTTAGCCACTTACAAAATGCTTAATTTCAAATTTTCTTTATTACAGAAAAAAAACTAAGTTATATTTGAGTGAAAGTTTTATTTATTAAACATGTACAAGTTGAAATTATCTATTTAAATACGAAGTTGCATGAAATGAGCAAGCAATAGGAACATTAATTTATTTGTGCTATTGAACACGATCTTTTTTGTATTGAAACTTTTTTAAGAACAAAGCAACTCAACCAAGAAAATTAAAAAAAACTATATCTCATTTGTGAATAATAGCAATGAAAAGTAACAGTAGTAGGTGCCATTATGTGCTTCATTGCGGTGAAATTAGGGCCACTTTATGAGCAAGTGTGTTGAAAAAAATATTTTTGTATGCCTTTGAAATAGTACTTTTTTGTGTGATGAACTGCATCCTACATACTTTTGGTGAAAACACAGAATTAACAATGCAAACATTTTAGAATTTATAAAATTGGAATTATAATATTACGTAATGATAAATATCAAAGCGATTTTGATGTGGCATAGCAATGCAAGAAGTGCTCGACCGGAGTATTACCACGGGCAACTCCCAAGGCTGAGGGTAAAGGAGACGGGTACCCTCAAGTGCCGGCAACGCACTTGCGACTCTTGAATTACAGGTGTGCACGGTCGGTGGTAATCACTTGCTATCAGATGACATGTCTGCTCCTTAGCTCTCTATGCCATGAAATTCGTTACAAAAACTGATATAATTTATATCCAAATCTGTTTGATTTAAAAATACTATTCCTAACTGATTAAAAGATAACATGTAAACGAGGTCAAAGACAAAACTTAGTTTTTGCATATATACATACACTCACGCCTATATTCCGGAAGGGGTAGACGGAGGCACCTTAAACGCCACTTTTTACTAAACATAACTTAATCCCACTTACGTAATAGAGGGCAAGCCTATTGACGTCATCCGGGCACCGGATGGCTGTATATATTGTGTCTGACAGATAACATCCCTTAGTTGCCTTTTATTTGTGTATATTAAGTGTTTCAAAAAGATAATCACATTAAAAAAATGTGATTATCTTTTTGCCTCTCGCTCCAAGCAGAATACCAGATTCTTACACGATTTGCAAAATATGAACGAAATATACGCAGTATTGTAGCCAAAACTATGTTTCTGTTTAATCAATAAGTGCCTATTTAAAACACATGTTAACTATTTAGAGTCATCAACATAGCTGTTACAAAGTAATCAACCAAAAATACAAAATAACAATATTAACTAAAAAATAACACAAGTAACAATTTCTTCAAAGCAAAATAAATAATATTGCAAAAAGCATAAGGAAGATAATACTGTTTCAAAAACTGTTTTGTGCTAGTAAAAAATAATATAACATAATACCTTAACTTGTATGAGAATAGCGAGTAGGTATATTATATTAAAAACTATAAAAAAATAAGGTATCTTTCTTGGCGTTATCATAAACATGTAACAATTTCAAATACAAAATAACAAAAGGAACAATTTATTCCAAGCCAATTAAATTATATTGCATAAAGTATAAACACGATAATCTTGACTTAAAAAAATCGGATTTTGGTGTTGGCGAAATCAACGGACCTACTTAGACTAAGGCGGACATTCCGTTGACGCCGACTTTATTCGCGACGTTACCGTTCATAATCCACAGATGAGTGAAATCTTATATATAAAATTCTCGTGTCACAATGTTAGTTACCATACTCCTCCAAAACGGCTGGACCGATTTTTATGAAATTTTGTGTGCATATCGGGTAAGTCTGAGAATCGGCCAACATCTATTTTTATCTCCAATTTCTTTTTTTTTGTACAACATTTTTGTTTCGCGGGAACATTACTAATGCGTACGAAGTCGCGGGCAACAGCTAGTAATTATATAAAATGGTGTTGTATTTATGTTGATCTAAAAATACATTTTTAACTACTTAATATATATTTCGTCTATATTTTGCAAATCGTCTAAAACCTGGTGATTCTAGTAGGATCTAAAAAATGTGATGACCTTTTTGCTACACTGTATATACATATATCAATTAAAAGGCAACTCCCACACTAGGAATTGTTCTGTGACGGCGGCGACTTTACAAGCAACTGAAACAAAGAACACTCAGACTCGCGACAATTATTTGTGAATCACACAAATGTTTGTCCCATGTTTGAATCGAACCCACGACCTATGGCTCAGCAGTCACGTTTACTCGTCGTGTTAACTAGTATAAACTAGTAATAATAATATAACTTGCATGTATTTCAGGATATAGTATCAGGGACGGCGGCCTGCGAGGAAGTGAAGTCGAGCGACAAGTTCGCCAAGATATTAGAGCTGTTGTTGTTGCTGGGCAACTATATGAACTCCGGCTCCAACAACGCTGGCGCTTACGGGTTCGAGATCAGCTTTTTAACTAAGGTAACACTATAATAATAATTATTCTTTATCTTTATCCAAATAAGTGAAACTGCGATTACAAGTAAATATGTAACATACGAAAGTTTAAGTAATATTGTTGAGCTCTCTGTC
The DNA here is from genome assembly GCA_947561695.1 of Tyria jacobaeae. Taxonomy (NCBI): domain Eukaryota; kingdom Metazoa; phylum Arthropoda; class Insecta; order Lepidoptera; family Erebidae; genus Tyria; species Tyria jacobaeae. The sequence goes on along the minus strand of OX387236.1, from coordinate 4,405,845 downwards.
TCCCAAATGAGGTATATTCATGTTACTTAGCAGTCAGTTTCTCTACTCTCTCTACTCCTTGAGAAAGGTCTCCTGTCGAGACCGAAACTAGTCAGGCATCCCCGAAATACACACGTAAGTAAAGCCGTATATTTAAATAAATATTCTACATTTCAGATTGTTGAATAAAGTCAAACATGTTTTATAATTAAATATTAAAGTTGATAAATAAAGAAATGTTTGTGCATATTAGAATGTACGTGTTCGTATGTATGGGTGTGTATTTTTCTTTTTCTTACACACACACACACACACACACACACACACACACACACACACACACACACACACACTGCTATTTAGCCAAATTAAAAAGGAGGAGGTTTTCTTTTCGACTTGATGAGCTCCAACACCCCCACCCCTTTTCCCCCTCTCCTCTCCCCACCATCACCCTCAAAGCCCGTTGCCCGTTGGCCCGTCTGTTCGTCTATCCCCCGATATTGTAAAAATGTTGTTTTTTGTTTTTAGCTAACGGCAACAAAGGATTTAGAAAATAAGCAAACGCTGCTACATTATCTAGTAGAAACGATAGAAAGCAAGTTCCCTGATGTGTTGACATTCGCTGAAGAAATGCCCCACATAGACAGGTGAGTCACTTTTTATCCGACTGCGGTGAAGGGAAAAAAGGAGGATTATATTTAGACCTGTTTGTATGTATGTATTTCTGTTTCCTCATGACTGCTACTATTAAACCAATTTTGATTACTGATATATCGTTATCTCTCTGCCTACTCCTTCGGGGATATAAGGTATAATCTCTCTCAGCTCACTTTATTAACAAGAAAATAGTTACTATCGCTGATACTATGTATGATGTAGAGCCATACTTTGGCACGAATGAACCGGCTCAACCGGTGCAATACCACGGCCTCACAGAAATCCGGTTGTGAAGCAACTCTTGCGCTGCATTATCCCGAAATTGCCGGAGGCCAAATTCCTCCCCTCATCCACTCTCCTCTTTCCCATCTCCCCATGCCTCATCACCTTCAAAGGCGGGCAGCGCACTTACGACTCTTGAGTTGCAGGTGTCCATGGACGGCACGGATTGTCACTTACCATCAGGTGATCCGTCTGTTCGTTTGTCCCCCTATAGTATAAAAAAAATACTTATGAACCGGCTCCGAGGCGTTTTATGAAGCAAGTTAGTTCCACTAGCATAGTCAGCAATGGTGAACGTCGCCACCTCCATACTATGTATGGTATATGTCGTTAGATTCATTATTGTGCTAATGTCTGTGGTTATGACAATTTTTGTTGTCAAATAGTAGCTGTACTGTTTTCTCCAACAATTTTAATGGAGTATCAAAATAAAGTATTTTTAAAGGTGATTACACAAAATACCTTATATGTGTTTTTGTTTCATTTAATGATATCTTGGTGTTCCTAGAGCTGCTCGAGTGTCAATGGAAAATCTCCAGAAGTCTCTGAAAAAGATGGAGAATGACATCAAAGCTTTGGAGATGGATCTGAACAACTCTCGCGTACAGCAGTGTCCTGACGACCTGTTCCACGAGTCTATGAGTGTATCCTTTTTATATTAAATCTACTAATATGAAGATAACATGAAATCAGAAATAGATATTTGATTTCGAAGTTTGACCAATAGTTAAGTACTTCTAGGTTTGCCTATCTCAGGAATTACCTAAAGGCGTTCATCTATTTGAGATTAATGCAAAAGTTAGACAAGTAGAATTATTAAAATAATAGAAAACCAAAATGTATAAAACTTGCCACTTTTTTGCTTACCTTATTTCCAAATACATATGACACTCCCACTATTAAGATAATATTAAGAGAGTTTTTATTTTAAAGACAACTTCCGCATCAGAATTGATTCTTGTGTCGCGGGGTACTTAACAAACATTCAAACAACGGACACAAAGAACACCCATACTCAAAACATGAATTTGAGGATTACACAAAGTGTTGTCCCGTGCGGGGATTGAACCCACAACACTTGGCGCGGCAGCATGGTTGCGAGGTGACCTCTTAAACCGTTAAGCCATTCGTGCAGTCAATTACACCTCACATGTTGAAATCAATTAAGTCGTTACGCTCTAGGGCAGGGCAAAAAACATACACTAAAAAACATAACCCTCCTTCTTGCGCAGTCAGTTGCTATTCCTTAACGAAAAAGGCTTTTTCTTATGTCAAACGAGCAGTCGGGTCCCCCTGGCTACCGCAGCCGGACACTTGCAACTCAAGAGTTGCGTTACGCTTTCCGTTTGACGAACCCCCCCCCCCCCCCCCCAATGTTGCCAGGTTTCCTTAACTCGTCTCAGTCTTTCGCAATAGAAGCCCGTGAACAGTGCGACCTCCTACACTCGATGTTCCGCAAAATGGAAGCTTTATACAACGAGCTCGCCGAGTACTACGTGTTTGACCCGCACAAGTATACGTTAGAAGAATTTTTCTCAGACATCAAGACATTCAAGGATTCTTTCTCTGTGAGTTATATGACATAGTGTTTGTTTGTCTCGGGAGTTTTTATAAAAAATATATTTCCTGTTTTACTAACGTTTTTTATAAGCTTTTATTTAGTTTCACATGTTCCGTCGTTCAACACTTGCCAGTTAAATGTGACGATCTAACTAGTTTCTGATTGAGTTGAAATTTAGTGTACCCAATTTTTTTTATTTTTGGTCTTTTTTAAGCTTGTAGTTGCTTATAATATATAAACTTATAAATTATTTATAATAAAGGTCAGTTGTCCAGTTCAAATTGAAATGAAATTATTCTATATTTTCTATTATATATTATATATGAGACACAGAGTGTAAGTGTGTTAATCTGGTGAAGAATAGGAATATATAGATAAAGGTAAGAGCTGTTTCTTAAAAAGATGTATTAGGGAATGTAAGCAATAAGAAATGGAATGGCCGAGAACTTTGACAATCACTTCCTCTTTTATTTATTTTCTCTTTAATCTGAGAGTGATATTGATGAGTATCTTTAAAATATATTGTAATGCCACAAAGTTTGATATTATCGCCATCTCCCAGGCCGCCCACGCAGAGGTAGCGGGAGCGCGCGAGGCCCGCGAGCGGGCCGCACGAGCTCGTTCAGCGCGGGCCGCGGCCGAGCGCGAGCGCAGGGACCGTACGCACCGCTACCAACAACTACTTGACATACATCAAACACAAGACGGTGTTATGGACAGGTAACTACATATTTCACTCATAAAAACCATTCATGTATTAACTATTATTATTATTAGTTGTTGTCGCGTATAAACTCAACACTGAGCTCCTACCAATGTCAGTTGTTTTAAAATAAACAAAAATATAACTAAAATAAAACGTGCTCTAGATCATATTGACCGAATGTAGTTAACGCCATCTAGCGACAATCACTTCAATTACTAAAACCGAAAATTCCTGATTTGCATTAAAACTATTATCCAACAAATTATTAATACAAATATGATTGAAATAGACACGCTTTAATATTTATAAGTACATTACTTTTTATTGTTAACCCTACGTTTCAAATAAATTTCACTAATCGTGTTCACGGTTCACGGTGTTGCTAGTCGCCATAAAATACCAATGAACATCATACGATTAATATAATATATTACATCTAATATGTTTAAAAAATAATGAAAGTTTAAATATAAACATTATATATGATTCCAATTAATCAATTTAAAAAGGCATTCATTGTTTCAGTATTTGATAAAAAATGCCCTAATATATTCAAACAAGTTCGTTTCTCTTACGAATCACTAATAAAAAACCACTAATCACATATATTCAATCCTACAGTCTAATGGAGGCGTTGCAGAGCGGGTCTGCGTTCAGTAGAGAACGACCGCGGAAGAAAGCGAACCCAAGGATAGCTGGAGGTGAGAGATACATCATGTTTCATATATTTTTATATTCTACTTTATATAAGACACTAATTTTTTTGCTACAATTATCACATATTAAGGAAACATGATATTTTCATTAAATTTATGTTATATAGTAACATCTCCATTTACGTCAGTTTTTCAATACATATACACCTTCTATCTGGCAGAAAGTGGATATACCCAAATTTATTACATAATACACTTGGCATAATCTTTTTAAACGAATATTTTTAGGCCTTAAAGGTTATTTAATATAATAATTGTGTGGCCGAATGTGAATTTTCCTTGGCATACTATTACTAGAATAAAAACTAATGTGAATTAGATTCCTATTTATTTAAATATATAGTTTTACTTCTTTTTTACTTTCGGGGATGCCCGACTAGTTTCGGTCTCGACAGGAGACCTTTTTCAAGGAGTAAGTCATCCAGCCGCGACGGCACCGGCACTTATTACAATACTATTATTGTCGTGTATTGCCGTCATCCGGGCAATTTTAGTAATAAGATGGGAATATTTTGCAGTATATTGACAAGAAAGGGAGGATAGAAAGGATATTGCTTATACAGATGGATGGGGGGGGAGTATGAGCAGTAGCTCGAGCAACTCAGAGTACCAGACAGGTCTACCCCTTTTATAAATTACACTGATGTACTTGCGCAAAACTCATAGTTTTTCTGAAGTGAAACATGTCATTTCACTATTGGCCTTTAATTTGTTTAATACAAAGCAATTAGGTCTGTATTTACTTCCTGCGGTAACGGGCAAACGAGCAGACGGGTCATCTGATGGTAAGTGACTACCGCCGCCCATGGACACCCGCAACTGAAGAATCATAAGTGCGTTGCCGGCCTTTTAGGTGTTAGTACGCTCTTTTCTTGAAGGTTTGAAGGTCGTATCAGTCCGGAAATACTATAGGCGACAATTTGTTCCATAGGCTGGTTGTGCGAGGCAAAAAGTGGTGTAATGCCAATCGTCCAGGTGATAAGTCGGTTTTAATCGGCGGTTGGTAGCGCTCTTCTACACAAACAAATAAAGCTACTAATAATAATGGTAGACCTGTACCTATTACTCGAACCTGTTCATTTAATATTATATACAATAAATACTCTATTCAATATAATTACAGCATTAAAGGAGTCAAAAGAGATGGGACTGGTATCTGTCAGACAGTATATTTATTATACCGTCATACAGTACCCGGATGACGGCAATTATTCACACACATGTATTTAAATATGTAATTTATACTGATTCGTTTTACTAGTTCAGACCACGGTTCTAAGTGAGCTGTTACTATTTAACAAAACACAAGAGTGTAAATGCATCATACATTCTTCATAAGGCCATTACACACTATATCGTTTAAAAGTTAGGGTCACCATCCACTGTGTTTATGTTATATCACAATGATACTCCCGCACGCTCACTCAGACGACGTTAGCGACGAGGAAGGACTTGTTCAAGCTATACTGCACCGGTTACAAGGTATGTCTCATGTGACTGTGCACCAACGAATTATTGTATTATTTTTAAATCTATCTAGCTCGGAATAGAATACATATTTATAAGGACAGGTAGAATTTATAGTGATGTTCATCTTTAAATTTAAAGCACTAGATTTAAACAGTACTTCCTGTTACACCGAGTGAGTGAGGCTACCGGACGCCCAACACTCCTCTCCTCTGTACCCCTCTCTTAAATGAATAACAGTTAAATTATGGCTGGGTTTTTGTAAGCTTGATTCATATTACTGTATTATATAGCGATTGGGTAGAAATCCTCATACCCCCTCATCTTTTTCCTCTCCCCGCATCCCCATCTCTCATCACCCTCAAAGACAGGCACTTACGACTCTTGAGTTGCAAGTGTCAATGGACTTGACAATGGACCTTATTACTTACCATCAGGTGACCCGTCTGTTCCTCTGGCCGCCTATATTATATACATATATAAAAAAATAGAATAGGATACAAAATGGCCTGCAGATTATTTTTTTTATTTCAATTATTATTCTGTTCCGAGCCTGGTAGTCAGAGAGTTAAAACATATAAACGTCAGGTAGGTCACATGAGAGTGTGCACCAAGTTTTTGTATTGTACACAGCATAATCTAATTATACACAATATATCACATTCATATTATAATTTCTTAGTAGTAGTGAAATGCACCTTTTCATAAGATTGTAGTATTTATATGTAGTATATAGAGATTATTTTAATTCAAATCTTAAGATTATATGTTAAGATAAAAAAAATATCAAGAACACCCCTCTGGTGTCTTTGAACAGAGGAGCATTCTTGATATTTCTTTTTTTTTAATATTACACCCTAATCACATATTTAGCTGTCGTCATTACATGTAATATTTTGTTTAAAGGTTACACCCTCGTTTGGATTAATTTATGTGTCGCGAGGGACTTGACAATCATTCAAATAACGTACACAAAGAACACCCACTCACAATAACTGTTGAAGGTTTACCCAAAGTTTTTGGCGCTTCAGTATAGTGACGAGTTGACTTAAACCACTGTGCCATCCGTGGAGTGTGAATATCTTTTAACATTAAGCCTAAAGGATGCCGTTCCACTGCAACATACTGTAGTATTTATAGCGATAAAAATATATATGTATGTTAAAGTTTTAAAGAGCAGTGTTTAAACAACAAATATTCGTGGCTCACTTAAAAGAGAATAAAATGCGCGTTTGACGTGATGTTGCACCGAAAAACAAGCCAGTAACTACAATAAGCGTTATTATAATACTACCCGTGCCATCGGTGTGACTGTGATCAACATTGAACCTTATTGATTGCGGTCTAGAGTTGTTATTTGATTGTCAATTAAAAGTGAGCCATCTGTTATATTATTCATTAATCTGTGGTATATAGAAGGTTCGTGCGCTCGAGCGTTGCAGCGCGGCGGTCGTATTCGCGACGACTCCGACTACAGCTGTCTGCTCAAAAACTTCAGACAAGTGAACTACACTATATTGTTCGAATTGACGCTGTTACTATAGTTTAGGCTGACGCATGTCCTATAGATATTATAACCTGTGTGGCTCTATCTATTGTGGTATAATAAAATTAGGGTTTATTCTGATGTCTGATGTTGCTTATTTCACGGATAACAGTAACATACATACAACATAGTAGTACTATTTGATTGCAGGTGTCGGTTGGTTTTTTCGTTTGTTCCCCTATATCATAAAAAAAGTATATTATAATATTTTTAACCGACTAGAAAATAAGAGAAGGTTGTCAAATCGATTGTTTGCTTTTGTGTATTTTAGGCGATATCATCGGTATTTGAGAACCGATTACAATCATTCTGTTTTTAACTGCAAGGGCTGTGCCCAATCTCGGTCCCATTTATTTTTGAAAAACGTATTTAAAGATTACAATTTATATGGATTTTGCACAATCAAGTCTGTTATATAGGTACCTTTTTTAGCTAGTTATCTAACCCCTATTGGTGTTCCAATCGACTGACTTAACCCAGTGCTTATTTTTAAAGACTTATTTATGGACTTGACTTGTATTGAAGCCTGGTCAGTTTCGGCAGACCTGGAATACATATCTACCCTATATTCTACCCCAATAACCTTGAATACATAGTCATGTCATTCTTTATTCACTTTTAATCGAGAATGAATCAAGAATTTTATTATACCATGATGTGTTCATAATAAACTAAAACTGAACTAAAACTAATCAACAGTGTCCTTCAAAACCTACATTTAATACTTTTTTAACCACTTGATCCTCGTGATCACGTAGTATATGTATACCTATAACTTAACCTTTTATTCATAAAAGAAGTTAGTGTCACTGGTGACGTAATGGTTCTAATGATTTATAAATCGAAATGTGTTCAGGCAGTCAAAAGTTATAGTGAATAAAGAAACTCACATAATTCTTTTAGGCAGTCATGCAAAAAGCACCCTTATTGAATTAACAATCACACATATGTATACAAATGCTCCCACTCCATTTATCATATACCATCAGGCAAAGTGGAGTCATTATGGCTTACAAATAAAAAAAAAAATATATATATAAACCTTTTACCATTCGGGGTAGCAACAGCTTATCAGTTGCTTCTATCCATAAGGATAGCAGCTTACGGATATACAAGCAGTATATAAATAAAACGAGCTTGCTCTGCTGTCAATAAAGTGTTGGGACATATCACTTTTTGGAGAAAGAGCACTATTATAGAACTTGCTAGGGAAATATAATAGCATAAATCTAAGCTTAACATATAAATAAGCAATTCTTGTCATACTTTTTTGGTATTTTTCCGTATCTTTTATATTTTTACACACCTAAAATATAAAACAATTGATGATTTTACTGTGAAGAAAACACAATTACATATGCCTGAGGAAATGGAGTTTTGTTTACGTGAAGCCTTATAAGAGTATTGAGGATAGAAGGTATTTTATATAGTCGTTACGTGTTCGTTATTTTGTCGTATACGCCTGATTGTAATACCAGAAAGCTTTTGATGTTGTAAGATGTGTGAATGTTAGTAAGTAGTAGTAAGCAATACAAGGAGTATCCTGTAATCTCGAGCGTACACACATAACAAATTATTTTTATTCTCAAGTGATTGTTTTTGATTATCTTTTGTTTTTCACTAACGGCAACTTTCGGTTACTGTAATCACGTTGTTAATTTATAAGGATATTGCTTGTGTATGGTAAATTTTATAGGATATTCATTGTTTCTTTTTTTTTCAGAATGTCCAAAGAAATTCAAATAAAATAAAAAACTGATCTCTATTTGATAGATTAACCGAAGTTATTAATATTTTAATTGGCATATAACCTATTCCAAATCATTATAAAATACATTTTATAAGAACAATTATATTTAATATATAACTTAGTTTTAGAACGGTGAATGCCTATCTGTTTTAGAAAAACAAATTGATACCAGGCACAACGCAAACTTTTAGTTCCATTTAGTTATGATTTACATTTATAAATGTACCGATTAGTTCATATTCTTATTTTATTTTATTTTTTATTTAAAAAGACATCTCCCGCATATGGAATTGAAAGTGATACAAACCTTTGTATACAATATCATTAAAATTCTCTTTATTATAAAAATTATCGTTTGTAATTTCATTTTCATTTCAATTGACAGGAAATTCAAAATCTTAGAATCTGCCAATTGAGATTGCCACGGTGAATTCAGATTTCTGATTTAGTAAGTCATTAAAATATTTGGCGAAGCACTTCGAACGTTTGTCAATAGATGAGAGATTACTTTTTTTTAAATAACATCCTGTGCTGTCTTAGAGTTTTCTTTTAGTTGATAGTTAGAAATGGGCGTCACGGCTCTAAATCTAAGAACTTAAATAAGTATAGCATGTTTATTGATTAATATATTGTTATATTGCAGCTGAGAGAAGAGCACAGTTGAGTCGATCGCGGTCCCGCTCGGGCTTGACGGGGCCGCTCACCACAAGAGAACTAACCAAGTTAGTATATTGCACTTTTATAACTATCTTCTGCTCCCGGTTTCCGTTGGCTATGTTTCTATCCTTCGGGATCAGTGCATTTCTTCTAAGTTCTTTCTCTTCTTAAAAGTCATATCCCTGGTCTCTATCTGTATCTTGTTACAAATGAAGTCACTTTTCCATTTCATTTTTTTTATTCATTTTTATATTTCAACTAATATCAATAAATCAATTAACCTAGTCTATAGCTGGACGTAGGCCTCTCCCGGGCCACAGATCGCAATCCTCCGCTTTCCGATTCGACCCCCACTTATCATCTTTAAGCCATCAGTCCTTCTGGCTGGAGGGCCTCCAGGTGCTACCTTCCCTTTACAGATTTGCAGCCCAGTCCGCTCCGCTTTCCGAATCCAGTTTATTCCACCTACCTTTTTTCATCTTGCAAGAATGGGGTGGGACCTTCTGTTTACTGATATGCAGAGTGCACTCCAGACCCCATTTGATATAAAATCATAATTAAGAATATTTCTACTTGCAGTGAGTTGCTGAGCAATGCGTGATGACGGTTCTAACACGAGTGATATTAGTGACGTAATGGAGTGAAAATAACACGAAGCGTGTTTGTAAACATAACACTATCTTCCTATAGTACCACAGAATATTTACATTACAAAACTCCCTCCTATTTTTTGGTTTAACTAATTTACTTTACCAAGTCATCCAATTTTAATCATTCTTTCACTATTAAAAGGTTATATTATTTAGAAATTACATCAAGAATAACTAACGGAGAGGAGCTGTAATGTATATCTGTATTTTTTTTATATATTCGCAAATGTCCCATAGAAGATGGTGAGTGTTTTTCCTGAAAACGTGTGTTTATAGAAATTATTGTTGCACTAATTATAGTTTAAATGGTTTTATATCAAATAGAGATTAAATCTCTTAATATTACTTTGTCTTGTATGTAATCGTCATTTGGCCAGTGTTATTTGATTGTGATAGTTTTTGCTTATTCTCATATTCGTGTAATGCCTTCCCATATTTCCTCTCTCATATTCGTGTTTTGCCTTGCAAAAAATAAACTCCAATTTTTTTCTTGGACCTCACAACGCCCCTCAGAGACGATAACTTATTTGAGATGGTAAATTGTGTGTTTAAAATATTATACAGGAAGTGTTTTTACACATAAAATCAAAATAAAACCATGTCTTTAGTTTTTAAAATTACACATTGAGACCATTTCAAAAATCTATCCTATTCCAATCCGTATTTGTGGCCTTACTTTATTTTGAGTCCATTTCAGGCTTTAACAAGCCCAAGGCCTGTAACTTTCAATATTTTCCACTAAATTAATTTAATGTTTACAACTAAAACTATATTTCTGATTAGTGCAACACAAAATCTGTATTAGTTTTTAATTAACGAATATCAAATAATATACAAAGTGAAATTTGAAAGTAAGGCGTGCGTGGAGTGTGTTAATTATATTTGAAACTCGCACAAATGTGTATAAGCGGAACGTTTGCTCATTATGTTTCAATGTAGATTAAATAAATCTATTATATTTAATGTTTGTAACGAGTTATCTTGGTATAGCAATAACGATATAATATAATTTTAAATTCACTGAAATATAAGCCAATTTGTAAGAATATTTCGCAACTTTAAAACTCATGAATACATACGATGCTCTTAAAATAGTGGTTAAGATGTGAGTTTTTACATAATTGTATTACTAAAGGTTCCTCAGGTTAGGTTAGAGGGCTTTTTTGTAACCAGGGGAAACTTTAACGAGTCATCACCTTATCGGCGCCAACAATGAAGTAGTATGTCGGCCTTAAACCGGCTAAAACCACAAGGTGTTCAAACACGAGTGACTCTATTGCAAGGGATCTGATATACCCTGGGAAGGTAGCTTCGATAACTTTTAGAGGTCTATACGATACGATTAAGTCTTTAGCCAAAAAATGTGTAACATCATCATTGTGTATCGAGCTCTTCATCCTATTGATCTCTTACTAGTAGATAATCTAATTTAATCGGCTTCCCGTCCTTCGCTAAGTATTGTTATATACATATAATTTATTACTGTACCAAGATAATTTCAAGCAGTTCTTCCACACATGAAATTTGTTCGTGTTTATGTCTGTATATATTGCTCTACCGTAAAAAAACTTTTTTATAATTAAAAATCGCTAACTCTAGGTGTGGCCTTACTTAGCTTAAACCAGTCCATTTATGGCCTTAGTGAGGCCTCGGCCTGTAAATTGCTTATATAGGAATGTGATATTTTATATATTCAATTAATGTAACTTAATATAACAAAAAATTATTACAGTTATTATTATAGAACTTATTGATGATTATTTTAAATGGTGAGTTTAAATGCTCCGACGCAATATGTAGATTGGTACGTATTTGAAATTGGATTTATAAATAATAATAACAATGTATGTATGCAGTATAAACAGCACAAATATCTATGTAAATAGGTCAACTTAAAATTGAATAAAACTAAAAAGACAAGGATCAGATTTTATTTCAAAGAAATCACTATGATATATTTTGTTAATATTTATTAATGTACCATCTCTTGTTATTTTATAAATATTAATCGCCAAATTAAGAACAAAATTGTTCCGTCAGAACATTCGTTTACACGCCATAACATTTTTCAATAATGAAATTAACCAGTGTATTTTTTCTATAGTCCGTTTCTAGGGTAGGCGAGAAATTTCAATGAAATTTGTATTCAAATCTAAGCAGTAGTTCTTGCATGATGCGTGTACAGAAATACAGACGGATAAAGAAAACTTCTGAAAAATGTTGTGTTGGCTTCTGTCGCTCTGATAAAGACCATATAATTATTTTTCAGCATAAAAGGTTGGCAACTAATAAACCCGCCATCTTTGTACACAATTTTTTTTTTTGAGTATACAAAATCAAATAATTTCTTAATTGTATAGCACCGTCGTTTTCTATCACCTGTCGCCAACGCGCTTTCAGAGACTTAATGCCTTCCTCGTAGAAGTTTTTAGGCTTTTTCACTTTTAAGCTGGTCTTCATTTAAAATTTTTGTCAGCTAATTAGTGGGCTAGAGGACGAATAGTTGATAATCTGATTGCATAATGTCTGGAGAGTACGGTAGGTGAGGAAGGACAGCCCAGCCAACCGAAAGTAATTTTTCACGAGTCGCTTTTGCTACATGTGGTGCAAAAAGTATACTTTATTTTGATTTTTCGGTAATCTCGCTGCTACTTTATCCAGTTGGACACAATAAATATTGGCCGTGATTGTAGTTTTAGATGGCAACAAACAGCTCCCAGTATATAATTCCGTTTATTCCCCACCACAGACTTAAAAGATCTTTTTTTACTCGTGTCAGATTTTGGCGTCGGTACTCCTGCTTCTCCAGGTCCAAGCCAGCGCTTACGCGAAAAATTTATGTACATAACCCACTTTTCATCCTCCGTAATTACATCCCCACTCATTGGTACGATGTTAACTAAGTAGCTCCATGCACACGTTAGCTCTCTTCTGAAGTTGAAACGGCGTCAACTCATGTGGCAACCAAACTGAATATTTCCAGGTCTTTTCTAAAGCATGGAGTTGTTTTTCTACTCAGTATGAGAACACTGAAGCTGCTTTGCCAGACAACGTGAAGTGAAATTGGGATCCATTTCTATTAGTCTTTTTAACTCATCTAAATCTATTGTAGGAGCTCGTCCTGGTTGAGGTTCATCAGATAGGTCTTAATTTCCATCCTTAAATCTTATGAACCATTGTTCGGTGGTATCGTAAGAGAGCACGCCTTCGCCCATCGTTGCACGTATATTGCGCACTGCTTCAGTCGCTTTTCGACCTAAGCGAAATTCGTGAAGTAAAAGCAACCGAAGTTTTCTTCGAGGAATATCCATAATTTAGTGTAGTTTTACTATTCGAGATCCAGTTGTCAACTGATCTGACATCCAACTCTTGCTTTATTTATATACTACTCCAAGAAATTCGAGATAGTTCTATAACGTTTTAGAAACTGATAGAAAAAAGTGGTGGGTTTATTAGTTGCCAACCTAATAGCATTGTATTTATAATGTATTATGTTTATATTTACTTAGCTCGCATAAAAGTCATAAACTTTTCCGCCTGGGCCTATAAACGGACTAAATATAATATGGCCTTAAATTGCTATTGCCTTTTTAAACATTAATTAATCTTATATCTAAAGCTACAACTATGTATGTGTATATATGAGACATGTATATAGATACATACTTTATTTAGCTTACATTATCTACAATTGAACGTGCAGTAGGACCTAAAAATGTTGGCCTCGTTATATCATTTGGCCTCAAACACTGAAGGCCAATGTTATATAAACTCATATTGTACAGAAAGTATACATTTTTATTTAGTTTTTAATATGCATTTGTTCTATTACACACACTTAACGATGTAAATTTAATGATTTTTCGATATTTTAATTATTAATTTTAAGTTTTTATTTTGTAATGTAAACCTTACCATATAGAATGGGCTACATTCAGCGACATTTTTGGTAACTTCATAATATCACGACTTGAATAATAATTAACTGCTTTTTAATTTATATTTAATCATATGCGATTATATTTAGTCAAGAAACTAAGGTGACTGCATACCTCTATGCATATCAGACGGGTCTTTGCGTTATTTCCGAACAACTAAATATGACAGTAATTATTCAATTTATAAATAACAAAATTTATTACAATGTGCTTTAATTCTTTGTTTATTTTATAAATAAATAAATACACGCATACAATAACACCTGCACCCCCAGAGGCTTCTCAGAAGCCCACATTTTGCGTGGCTTCTCAGAAGCCCAATTGCGTAATAAGGGACTAGCCTATTGCCATCAAATTGTTCAATAATAATTGTCCTATTTATATTTAAATAATATCTATACTGTTATATACATATAACAATCACATAGTGATACAGAAGTGAGTGAATGTCCGCAGGCGTAGGGGTGTAAATAACGCCACAATTTGCCAATTTAGTTCCGTTTACGTAATGCCTATTGCAAGCCTATCCTGGCATTTTTGGGAATTTAATTTGAAATTTTTTAGTATATTGACAGGAAAGTTAGGATGAAAATAGAAGGAAAAGGATGCTTATAGGGATGGATTTGGAAGTATAAGCTGTATCTCAAACAAGTCAAGGTCGCATACCTGTAGCTCAAACTGGCTGTCTAGAAGTCCGAGCCCTCGAATATACAGCTAATGATTTTTGTTTGAACTCGCTTTAGTCTACCGGTCAACTTTGAAATGTTCTTTTTGTATTTGAGAGTCCAATTCTTGAAGAAAATTGCATGCTACTTAACATCCACATGTTACATAACAGTGAGCACAAATGTGGTTGATACAGCGAGAATCAGTTGAGTTTTAAAGTGAATTATGTTATTATAAATATCTGCGTACTATATATAATGTCGCTGAACGTACTTGATTATAATATACATGTAAATATATTTTTGTAAAATGTTACATTTTTACTTAATAATAATGTTTTTAAAACTATGTGTTGTTTTATTATCAATATTGTTACTTATTTATAAATGCACGTGTCCTCCAAATAGGCAATTTATAACCATACATTTTTAAAGACGAATTCTGCAATAGAAGACAATGGATACAAAGAATACCCGGACAACTATTTGTGGATAACACAAATTTTTGTCCCCAATGGGAATCGAACCTACGATCTCTTTCTCTGCAGTCAAGGTGACTTACCACTAGACTATCTAAGGATTATAACGTGACCCCATATATTAAAGATTTTCAGGCATTGAGATGTTATACGGGAATAAATAACTCACATACGTACATACTCGTGATGTGCCGGATCGTTAACAAAGTATATTCACGGATATTTTGGTTTCAAGTTCCGCGGATACGGATACGGATCTTAACATTCACGCAGTATTATTTAAGTTAATTAGAATAATTGTTTAATTAGAATTTAAAATGTTATGAAGATTTAACTTTTGGTTGCCTCATTATAAAGAGATGTTATAAGTTTTTATAATATTTAAATATTTTATTATTTTCATAAGCTAATACAAAGATTTCTGATGGATCTCTGGATATGAAGATAGTTCTTTCAGTACCTACGACCTCCCTAGTTGATTTAGTGTAGTACGATCCATGTTTGCAAAATAAAGGTGCTAAATATTTGACTTAAGAAATAAAAAGTAATACAATAGATTTTACTTAACAGAATTCTATAGTTTGTCACTGCTACCTAATAACCTTTATTCAGGGTTATTTTAAATTGACTGAAAACTGGTGTACATTGTAGTAACGATATAAACATCAACTTGTGTTCTGGACTAACATCGAAAACGAAAGAAAGAAGAAATTTTCATTTGAATGGAGGATCGATTTTGTTTTAATTTCGACGTTGGCTAGAAAAAAAGTTGCTGTTTATAGTGTTACTAACACCTACCTATGAGTTTATAAGTGAATATAAAATCACCCTCTATAGAATTTTGTCTATGTATTAAAAGATCCGTCAAAAAAGTCAGATACGGAGCTCTTTTCTCCCTCGGATATCAGCGGATACGGATATTCGGCACATCACTAGTACATTACATGTACCTTGAAAGCATGACATTTCTTGTTGGGCTGTCGTGTAAAGTCTGTGGTGTTGGCTTTGCCATTCACATAAACTGGCTTCTAGTGACATCTAACAGACATAAGTGAAAACATTTCTACAATTTTATTTACGTGTAAGTAGGTACCTATTCCAGTCAGGGTATTAAAAATACGGTATCCGTAAGTGAGATTTGAGAGTTGAAACAGTTATAATCTATTGTTGCAACACATTGAATTAATTATATTACGCAAAGAAATGTATTTTCATTTATTATATAAACAAAACATCATCTTATTAATAATGATATATATGCATATTGTTTTGCCTATCAATGTTATGCCATTCTAGCGAATGTCTAGAAGACTCTTAGATATATAGAATATTCTTTATTAAATATAGTAATTTATAAAAATTTGTTAGATGGGTGACTTTTAAAGATATATGTAGGTAAAG
Source organism: Tyria jacobaeae (assembly GCA_947561695.1). Classification (NCBI taxonomy): domain Eukaryota; kingdom Metazoa; phylum Arthropoda; class Insecta; order Lepidoptera; family Erebidae; genus Tyria; species Tyria jacobaeae. The sequence goes on along the minus strand of OX387236.1, from coordinate 4,389,391 downwards.
ACATACGGCACCATCCAAATCAAGTTCTAGGTGTGCGAGTTTCTTACACTCCCCAATCCATCTGTGTAAGCAATATACCTTTCTTGTAAATATACTCCAAATGTTCTATTATTCCCAAAAGTGGCCGGATGACGACAAAAGGCTTGCCCTCTCTTTTTATTTTAAAGACAACTCTCGCACTAGGATTAATTCCTGTGTCGCGGGTAGAGAATACAATCCCGAGCATGTTTTTCAATCCCGGGCTTACGGGATTTTTGAAGCCTTTTCCCGGGATCACGGGCCTATCCCGGGATTAGACTATGTGGTTTCTAATTGGGCTAAAATAAAAAAAGAACACGAGTAATTAAAAAAAAATGTCTTTAATGTCTTTGCACAACACAAATCAGAATAATAATAAGAAAAGAAAAAACACAAACCAAAAAATACTATACTTTTGCAAGAAATTAAAAAACAGCACAAAATAACTATTTAGAATTTCGAAAATATAATCGCAGAAATATTAAAGCAATGTTTGACTTCCGAGCCTGCTTCGTAGTTTATTGCCAACATAAGCAGCAGCTGAAAACGCTCGTACAGCTTCTACGCTGGTTGGAGGAATAGACAATAGATACTTATATGCTGTTTCTAAGTGATTTCCACGCCTCCTCACTAAAGCCTGTGTCGGAACTGGAAATAAGTCATGCCATTTCAAATCCGATAATAACTGATTTTCAACATCCATTCGTGGATTTTGTAAATAATTTAACACGCCAGTTAAATCATCACTTCGTCGTTGCTTTATACGTTCCACTAAGAATGTTTTAATTTTTTTGGCAAGTGCTGAGTTTATGCTAGACAGTTGTTTTATAAGAAATTTCAAAGCGGCATCAGCTGTGCATAAATTAGCATCTCGCCGACAGATTGCTTCTACTGTCAATTTAATTGGGGTCAGTGCATCAACAATTTTATTTACCAATTCAAAATCAACATCTTCGAAACGAATTAGATGATTGAGATCTATAAGAGCTTTTTGAATGCATGCTTTTAAAAGATAAAATCGCTCCAGCATTGTTAAAAGACTATTCCACCTGGTTTTACAGTCCAAAAGAAGTGACAACTCTTTTCCATGTTCAATTTTCACATATTTTTGAAGTACTGTTTCATTTTTCAATGGAGATCTTTTGAAATACACTACAACTTTGCGGATTATCTTTGTCAGCTCATTAATATTTTCGTATTGTGTTAACTCTGGTACGTGTTCTGGCGCAAGATCATTTTGTGACATTACGATTAAACCTGATTCGCTGTCGTCCATATAATCAACAGTCACAGCTGGTTCATTTATAGTATCATCTGAGGTAGGGCTATCTTGCAAATTATTATGTTTTTCATAAAGCACATCACAGACCGCCAAATTGATACCATGTGCGAGACACAGTTGTTGTTCAGTGCACACAAGCCGCCCCACCTTTATCATAACATTCGGTCCATCGGTTACAATAGCCACGATGTCAGTTTCTAGGGAAATGTCAAAGTCGGCCTCACAGAAAACCGGTTGTGAAGTAACGCTTGCGTTGCATTTCCCCGAATTGAGTGAGGTTTCCTTAGGCCCAATTCCCCCGCCCCCTTTTCTCTGCAGCGCACTTGCGACTCTTGAGTTGCAAGTGTCCATGGACGGCGGTGTCACTTACCATCAGGTGACCCGTCTGTTCGTCTGTCCCCCTATAGTATAAAAAAAAAAATTTTCAAGGCGCAACGGACTACGGAATACAAACTAGACTTGTTTGTGGCAATCCCGAAAATCCCAAGATTAGCCAAGTACTGTCCCGGGATTTTCGGGGCCAGAAAACGGTCGGGATCCCGACCGTTTTCTTCTCTAGTCGCGGGGGACTTTACAAACGGACACTAATAATTCACTAAGTTATAATCGGCAAATCGGTGGGCGTTAATTACGCCTCAGCCTAGTCATTTGAGGATGCGAGCCTGAGTGTATGTATGTATGTATGTTTGTACATACGTATACTGTTACTTAGTATACTCGTATATTGTTGTTTAGTAGTTTGACAGATAGCTGTTTAGATTTAAGTAATGGAAAATAATAAAATAAGTAATATTACATTAACAGATAATGTTTCTTTAGGTTTTTCTGTCAAGTTGTTAATCATGTTTTTGTGTATAACATTCATCGAATAATGTTTTTATCGATTCTATCGTATCGTATCTATTTATCTATCTATCGTAGATACCTGTATCCCTTACAGGTAAGTCAGAGGTGTATTTAATACCAACATTGTGTCATTGATAAATTATCCAACTCCCGTTATAGGAAGAAACCTTATCACTGATAATGATTCTATTTTTAATTTGTACTCCACGTGGCAAAACAGTGGACATACTGCCGTCGTAAGAAAAAAGAGCCACACTAACATTATTTACGGAACGAAAAAAAGACTCATTTGACTTTGATCAAGTTGAAAGATCACAAATTATTTGGATGTAACATATTATTTAATATAGTTTTTTTTTTTTATATAGTTTTTACTACTTTGTTAAATATAAAGGCCCAGCAGGTTCATATTATGAATAAAAGGCATATGAGTCAAATATATTCTTTTTAATTTTTATCCACTGAAACACAGTTAAACAGAAAAGTTTCTACTAGTAAGTAGTAGCTAGTATTTTTGAAAATAGATGAGGCGAGGAAAGCGGTTTAGAGCTAACTACTTGAAAACCGAGATCTAAAGCATTTGACTCTATGGATGGATAATTGTGCGGTACAAAACAAAAATTAGACGCTATATTTTTATTTAGCTTATTCAGTAAATTGTTCTGAAGTCAGCTTTGAAACGTTAACGGCTGCAGCTGAGTTCCACCACAGAGTTGAACAATTACAAAAAAATGTGTATATGACTTTGAGTAGATTTGCAAGGCTGTATCCGACATCAGCTCCCGCACTACAGTTAATAAATGATTGTCAAAGATTTTTATGTTTTTGAAGACTTTTACTCTGTATGTAACTTGCAAAATTCAGTCCTCGAGCTTGTATGAATAAGTAGTGACAATACAGCCAGAACAGTTTAAATTTGATTTTCTCAAACAAAATTCAATATATTAAATCTTGTGTTCCCTCACATCGACAAACCCTTGAACCAAGAGGTATCAGATTTGGAAGAAAATCTGCAACACTCACCAAGCTTAGCCCACCCATTTAAATTAATAAAAATATTTTTTGGGAAACTTTATCATTAAACGATGCTTCTGCTGATCTCACACAAACTTATGGTGACTAAAAGGAATGACAAATTAAGCAAGACTGATTTATAATCTAAACATCAAATAAAATAGATATTTTGTTAATGAAGACTAATTTTGTTAAAATATTTAATTATAATATGAATACAGGAATTTTGATCTCATTGTGATACTTAAATGAAAGAAGAAGACATCTTATTGATTCGACTTATTTATTTAGATTTTGTTTAAAATAATACTAATTTTTATTTTATCCGAACATTTTTTATGCATCTTATTATATATATATATATACTTATAGTTTTATTGCATCTTATTATTAATATTAACAATTGATTCAATCCGCCTCTTCATTCTAATATTTTTTATTTTAAATAGAATACAATAAGAAAAGGTCACAATTTGTTTTTTATACCTTTAAAGCGTAATTATTATATTTTTACGAAATGTATTTTGCTAAGTTCAAAGAAGTTAGTTAAATTTAAATAAAATATTAAATTCATTAATAAATTTCTTATAAAACCTTACGCCGAAAATTGGCAAACTATTTTTAACTGAATTTCCTTAAGATTTACTAGATATCAATAAATGTGCCTTCTTGCATTACGACGGCAGAACAAGTGTTGTCACGTATGTCTAACATACATACCTATGTTAAACAAATGAATATGATTATGATTGTGAAAGATGGACAGAAGTAAAATCATCAGAGTACTATAAACCGACTGCTTAATTAACTTCTTTCTCTTATTTATTTCATATATAACCGATGTCACACCCATTATTAAGATGATCAAAATCCTTAAAATGTTTGTTCCAAGTCTGGGTGTTCCATGTAGTCGTTATTCGTATGTTTGTAAAGTCTCGGATACAGGAATTTATATAACAAAAAATATATTAAGTAATGTAGTTTTAAGCGATAGCTCGAACAGGTTAGAGTCGTATGCCTGTTGCACGAGCTAGCTATAGCCGTTAAGTCCGAGCCTTCAAATATTCTCCTACTTATACCACGACTTTTAATTCGATTCCACATTTGACATTAGCTACTGTCATTTTGTAAAATAATGATACCACATATAATAGTGTAGTGATGAACACAAAAATTGATAAACAATCGCGATTTATGTTTAAGTAATCATAATATTGGTGTGCCAATTAAAGACAAAATTATTGATTTTTATTTAAATAAATACATAATTATTCATAATAATGATTTATTAATTAGTAACCGCTGCTTTATTTTATAAAAAGTTAGTATTTTTGTTTTTTATATTAAAAACAAAACTTATAATAAAAGAACCTAAATAATTTTCTGTATTGGCAACCCGTGCGCGCTCGTGCAGCTATCGCCATTTTGTTTATCTTGTCATTCGGCTTCATTCTCCCAGTCTGACTGCACGAATATCTTGTTTCATTGCGAATCGATATTTTGTTGGGTTTTTGTTAAAGTTTTGTAACGTTGTGTTTGTTGTTACGTTTATAGTTTTTTGTGAACTTAGAGTGAATCTATTTGTTTTGGTTTCCCATCAAAATGGATCCTCAGCCAAGTACATCACAAAAGGACGTGGATGTTTTCTTGCCCCCAAGAAAAAAACGTCCACGAAAAGCTTTCACTGTTACTAAAAAAGTAATGATCCGCAACGCCTACAAGTACGTGAAAAATGAAACTTCTGCGCAATTGGAGGCCTTTGAAGTTGTGGACGAAAATGAATGTATGAGCAAAGTTGCTGACATATTGGGAATAACCTCACGCTCTGTTTGTAACGTTTTGAAGGAAGGAAATAAAGGTGCGCCGCCAACTCCTCCTAAAAAAACTGGACCAAAGCGAAGTTTCAAAGATAAAATTGATGAATTTACATTCTCCGCAATACGAAGAATTGTTCATCAGTTCTTTTACCGAAATGAACCTCCAACCATTGCAAAAGTTAGTCAATCAGTCAGACAGTATTATTTACCTACATCTTTTATCTATATAAGCAATGATTCCAAACTATTATAAAATTTACTATTTTAGATTTTACAAGTGATGAACGATGATCCAGAAATGCCCAAGGTTTCCAAAGACACCCTCAGAAAAATTTTGAAGCATCTTAATTTTAAATTTGTTGCACGGTCACGCAAGAGCACACTTATTGATCGAAATGATATAATAACGTGGCGCCAGCGTTACTTGCGTTCTATATGTCAGTTTCGACGAGAAGAGAGACATATATATTATCAAGATGAAACTTGGGTTAACGCAGGTAAGGCTAACATTTTGAATTTATATACATTTTACATTAAATTTAATAGTAATATTAAATGTTCATGTACTATATTTATTTTTAGGTCATACTGTAAAAAAAACTTGGGTGGATAAGAAAGTCACATCATCTCGGCAAGCGTTTTTAGAGGGACTGACCACTGGATTAAAAAATCCATCTGGAAAAGGCAAACGTCTCATAATTAGCCATATAGGTAGTGAAGAAGGCTTCCTGGAAGAGGGGCTCATGATTTTTGAAGCAAAGAAAAATTATGAAGATTACCATGATGAGATGAATGCAGTTTGTTTTGAGGAGTGGTTCGCTGGAGTCTTACCAAAATTAAGACCAAACTCAATTGTGGTGATGGATAATGCACCTTACCACTCCCGAAAATTGGAAACGGCACCAAAAATGAGCTGGAAAAAAGCTGCCATTCAAGACTGGCTTTTAAATAGAAATATTCATTACGAACCATATATGGTTAAAGCTACGCTTTTAGAACTGATTCCACATAACGAGTCTTTTAATAAGTACGCTGTAGACGAAATGGCAGCACACTCGTTTTAAGACTGCCCCCTTACCATTGCGAGCTGAACCCTATCGAATTAATATGGGCGCAGGTAAAGGGGCATGTGGCTCAAAATAATAAAACCTTCAAATTGACAGACGTGCGAAATTTATTTGAGGAAGGCATTCAAAAAATTACGGCTACCGAATGGTCTAAATGCGTATCCCATGTTGTCAAAGAAGAGGAAAAAATGAGTAGGCTAGATATGTTAATTGACAATATCACAGACACATTTATAATAAATGTTACAGAAAGTGACAGCGATAGCGATAGCGATGACGGCGACGATTTATAAAATAAAATATTACCATGATACATCTATTTGTTTTATTTCTCATGTTCCTTCATGATCACATTTTTTTATTCATTTCACACACAATTATTAAAGAAAACTCTCAGATCCTTAATAAAATTAATCGTCATAACTAAATTATCCTTTCAGAAATATTTAATTTCCTGATATACTTAGTTTCTATTAAAGTAGTAGTTGTTTAGATATACTGCTATAAACCAGAGGAATCGATCTGGAAATATTCCATTTCCGTATCGAATAATTTCGCAACGTCACTATTTAGTACTTGTCATAACGTTGCAATACTGAAATTGTCAAATCTGGAATCGAATTAAAAGGTTTAGTATAGATCTATTTATAATATGATAAACGGTTTAACCACGCCCCTTACCTACATAAACAAATATAAATAATCACTTAGAATAGATTAGTGGCTGCAAATAGCCCCGACTGGAAGAAATATGAAGTGCGTCATAATATATTTGAGCCGTAGCCAAATTCAATGAACATCAGGTATAAACAGACACCTATGTATGGTGTTGTATGTATGTATGTTGTGTAATTTATTATCGACATAGCAAAATTATACCACTAGAGGGTAAACACGATTGTCTTGTGATTGTTAGGTATCCTGTTCTGTTCTCAGGATGGTCTAACGTTCGGTCAATAAATTCTTAGTAGCAGCTTTGAAAGGGAAAAAAAATGGTCGGAAAACAACAATGCTAACTATTTTACTACTCTCTGCGAATTATACATGACACTCTTAATAAATTTAGGTCAAGGGTAGAAAGAAGGAAGAAAAAAAGATTTGGAGAAGAAAAACAGCTGGGGTCTTCGAATAAGGAACAGCGCAAGTTTCGAATAATTAAACGGGACTGAGACTGCAGTGGCCGCGTACCTAAACGTATCTTTAACCTTCTGTGACTGGAGAGCATACTAGAACAGCAGTAAATCTTTTCAACATAATAATATTATCATCAAGTTATGCTCAGATTACAGTAAACTTAACATTTATTTATTCATGAATTAGGGATTACCAAACACTAAACAAATTGTGAACATTTACAAATTTTGATTAAAAATATGTACAAAAGTATTATAACCTGTGAGTGTAACTTTATTCAATACTTCATTTTCATACACCTGCTACGTCCCTCATTGAACCATCCAAAGGTTGACTGGTAGATAATGCCATGTGGCATAAGTCCGCCTCGTGCATTGTAATATGGACAATGCATACCCATTGTAAATAAAAAAATATATATTACTCGTACACATTAATCGGCATTCATTATGTTTATTTTTTGTTTTGCCAAACCAAAATTGTGATAATCAATTTATGACATATATTTATATCAAAGATCAAAACAACATTCTCTCTAACTGCCCAAAGAAATTAACTCCGTGCGGTAGGCGGAGTTATTGTCGTGCCAAGACACGCCCGCCGGCGCTTGCACATGCCTCTTGGAAGTATTAGTGACGCACTTAAAATATAATTGGGGTTAATTATATATTTCTTTTTTTTATTATATATTTCTGTATATAAGACTACCTACTAATTGTCGGGTGTAATTGGTAAGATACATCACTACCTACCCCTTCGGAGATGGAATCGTGAACGTATGTATGTACGTAAGATAATAGATAAGAGTTATTTGTTTGTTTGGATAATGGCGCTAATATCTGGGTATAACGTAGTCAGATTCGTTTTTTTTTGTTTTGGGTAGAATATTTATAAAGGAATAAATAGGCTGTACAAACATATATGTATATATATACGCCTGTACCTCTCTAAGGGGTAGGCATTTTACTGACCGTAATTTAGTCGGCATAATGCCGCCAACCGGGCCCTTAAGGAAATAAATTGGAAATCTTGGAGTATATTGTAAGCGAAATTAAATTGCATGAACGTATTTATTTGAGATTTGATTAATAAAGGCTTAAAACTTAGCTATACTAGCTTCCAAAAATACCTAGGAAAACTTCCATTGCACCGTCCATAATTAACCTATTTTTTCTGCAACTATTTTGTAAACAACCTCATAATAAAATTAATAGTTAGCGTTTGGCGCAAATATCATTCAAACCACTCAATCGTTATAATGCTGTCCACTGCTGGCATGACCCTCCTAATTGCTCCAAAGCACCCAGTTCTCTATCTTCCGGATTTGCTGCGAATAACTATTCAATTAATACTTTATTTCACAACATAATGTTTTACAAAAGGGTACTAAAATAGTTAGAATTATGGACGTTGTCTTGCAACGCAGAAGTAGACAAGAGGAAGAGAAATTCTATTTATATACATATGTCGTGGCCAGAGAGTATTATCATGACGTTCATGACGTGGCCACCCATTTCATGAAATTATCGATCACAGCATAACTTGGTCAGACCAGATCATTGAATAATCAGCGTTAAATTCATGATATCGTCAAACGTTAGTGTGATCATATCATGAAATTGTTACTTTTTTTTTTATATGCGATAGGGGGCAAACGAGCAGACGGGTCACCTGATGGTAAGTGACTACCGCCGCCCATGGACACCCGCAACTCAAGAGTCACAAGTGCGTTGCCGGCCTTTTAGGTAGGAGTACGCTCTTTTCTTGTAGATTTGAAGGTCGTATCGGTATATACGAAATAGTGCAAATTCACTGTTAGAGACATCGCGTTATGTTCTTTTTATACATCATGGCGTCTTATAATTATTTCGTCTTGACAATGAATAATAACGTGCAAATAGCAAATAAAAGCGTCGTTACAAAAACTTTGACAGGCAACATTATCATACCGTACCTACTATTTATTTTGTGTACCTACTTTCTGATTGTCTATTCGTGGAGAAATCTGCGGTGCGTCTTGCCTCTTAACTTAAGGTTCGAGACGATACTACATCAGACCTCTCTATAAGATGCCCCAGTCTGCGTAAAGGCCTCGTTTGAATAGTTAGTTCCTTATATATCACGATGTTATGGGTGGCAGCTTAGCAGTTAAATCCTTGAGATCACCTAAACTTTTAACCCTCGACAAACAAATGGTGTTATAAGTTCGATGTGTCTGTCTGTGTTACTGTGACATCATAATAGGTACTCATCGGATGAACCAAATTTGTTTACTTTTTCTCATTGGAAAGTTACCTTAATAGAGATAGCTATATATTAGTTATCATAGTTATATGAAAATGAAAATGAAAATCAAATTCGTCTTTGTAATAATTTAATATCTAGTTTATTGTAATAAAATTATCGTATCTAAATATTGAGCATTTGCTTCATACAGTAATCACAACTCAGCTTCTAAAAATAAACAGGTAGGTTATTTTAAACATAGGATTATTACGTGTCTTTGCTTGCGAGAGCTTGTACAATACATCGCAACCGAGCTAAGCTGTTCGCCCCACAAGACGAGGTATCATCTGAAAATAATAACAATTAGCATTCATGAGATGTTAACATGTAAATAAATACGCATTAGATATAGTTCCGTGAATATTAAATTGTGTTGGCTATTAAAAAAGCTGAACTAAAACATATCAGCTCTCAGCCATTTATCTACACCCTAATAACTTGTTCGTTGATGGTGAGCTCCTAAAAATATAATAGTAATTAACTGACCCCAAAAAAGGAGGTTCTAATTATTTTTCTGTCCTCCCAAATGAGTGAATCTTACGAAGAAATTCGTAACGAAAAGGTGTGACGTTTATGGACATGCAGTGTCAGTACGAGTAGCACAAAGTTAGTTCAAGCATTTCATTTCGATGTCAAAGATGCAGCTCGCTCTGGTCGCTTTCATACGGATAAAGTCTATGCCATTTTCGACAAAGTGGAGAGACAAGATCTGCATAATATTAGTAGTTACGACATAGCCGAGGAACTGAGGATTGACTACAAATCAGTTTTGACCAATTTGAAAAAGTCTGGCTATACAAAAAACACGAGTTCACTGAACGAAATCTAATGAACGTATACTTATTTGCGAATCTCTATTAAAACGTAATGAAACCGAATCATTTTTGAAAAGATCATCCCTGATGATGAAAAGTGGATCACCTACGACAAGAAAGTGCAAAAAAGATCATGGTGAAGGGTAATTCAGCTCCAGACTGTAGCGAAACCCGGATTAACACGCAATAAGGTAATACTGTGTGTCCGGTGGGATTGGAAGAGCATTGTTCATTATGAGCTTTTACCGCGAGGCAAAACCATCAATCCAGATCTCTACTACTAACAACTAATCAGTCTCAAGCAAAAAATTGAGAAAAACCTTCCGGAATTTATCAACAGAAAAGGAGTGGTCTTCATCATGATAACACCAGACCACACACATCTTTGCCACTCAGCAAAAGTTGACAGGTTTGGTATGGAAGTGTTAATACATCCTTACGGTCACCATAAAGTCCTCACCCTGCATCCTCAGATTTACAGCTGTTTCGGTCACAACTTTTTTCATGTGACCACATTGACTGTCAAATGTTTAACCATATATATATATATATATATATGTAAGAAAGGGTGTCTATCTGTCAGTTTATTACCCATCACAGTTTGTATTTCGATAGTCAAATTGCAGTTATCGCCACATAGCGGTGAATGGTGGGGTGATAAAACATGGCGGGTTTGTTAAGTTTTATACTGCTCACTTGAACATACGAATAACTGTTATTTAATGAACTGCTATTTAGTTTTAGTTTGCTGTTATTTAGGGAGTTTGGTAGTTTATAGCTATAGTGATGTGGTTTACGTACTTTTACATCTATCAAACCTATAAAATAATACTTATGCTTACAATGATCCCATGCAGACCTTAATAATCTTGAAATTAAAATAACAAAATAACTAACTATTAAAAAATGGTTTTTCTTTCTCTGTCTTTGTCTCTCTGACATCATACTGCCGCTGTGTCGTCACCGAGGACTCCATGTAACTCTTACAACTCTCCGATTCCAACTGCAAGAAAAAGAAAATATCAGGATTGGCAATACAGAAGATAGCTAGTTTATTTATTTATTTTGTTTATTTTAACTATATGGACTCATTGCAGACAGGCGGACTTGATGATGAGGGGGGAGAGGGTAAAGACGAGAGGGGGAGTCAGGCCTCCGGTACCCTCACTTACTCGCCAATACAATGAAAGCCTAGCCGATTTGTGCCTAGGCATAAGTTTCTCACGGTAAGGGCGTTATAATAAATAGTTCTTCTGATCTTACAAATATTTCGTAATTATCAGTATCAGTACATTTGAAAGTATTTCATGGAGTATTGCAGTAATACTGGCGTGTATATTCAACGCAGAGATTCCGCCAATGTAAACTGTTTCTAAAGAAAAAAAACAGTCTATATAAACATGATCGCCATGTTGGTCCTTCTTTTACATTGTTATTCTCCTTCCAAAGGTTCAAAGAAACATGTATATATATTATATTTACTGTAACATTTTATACTGACGTTATTATTATATTTTTTAATTTTAGTTGCTTATGGTTGCGTCCACGCGATATGTGCCTTTTCTGGCATCGCACAGGGCATTATAATGACTTATGGTTTTTATTTGATTGTGAAAGTTATGTGCTGTCCTGTGAATGTCAGAATAAATGCTTTCTTTCTTTCTTTCTTTCTATGTTATAATCTGTGTTCTAGAAATCATATTACTGGCTAATCTAAGTTCGCGTCTAGATATCGATGACCTTTATATTATTAAGTAGCAATTTTCTCCACAAACACAAAAATATTTTTACAAATACGACTAGCACTTCTCGCCCGTTAAAAAAAAAACAAACAAAAAAGCAACAGTTATGGCGGTAGCTATTATTATTAAATATTTTCTTGCGGACGGCGAGCAGAACGGACGTACTTGATCAGTATCACAATCCTAATATGTTTTTATGACCTCAAAAAGAAGATTCTCAATTTGGCTGTGTTTTTTAATGTTATTTACAGCGTAACTCCGTGACTTAGTGGCCGATTTGGAAAGGCTCCATTTTTTTAAGAAGATATTAAACCTCTAAGGTGAGAAATAAATTCATTTTTGGATTTAAAACGTTGGTTAAGTTTAAATTTCAAGATAACGCACGATACTAACAGATAAAAAAATCAGGTTGTATACTTTTTTAAAGATAATAAAATATTATTATTATTCTTTATATAACCAACTCTACCCATGTACACCTGCAAGAGTTCTGATCGGAGAGGAAAGAGGAGAGGGCGAGTTGGGCCTCTGGAACCCTCAATCACTCGGCAATATAATACAGGCATTGTTTGTCAACCGGTTTTCTGTTAGGCCGAAGTTACTCCGGTCGAGCCGGCCTATTCGAGCCATAGCTATGACAATAAATTATGTTTCTGTATGTAAAAGTGTTGTTATTACGTCTTCTTTATAATATTTATAACAATATTATCACTTTCTTGTCACCAACTGGTGGTGAGGTGAAATAAGTGAGTTAAATCCTAGGAATATCTCCTTATGTATAAAGACTAAAGACGATGAATGTTTGTTCGTTTTTTATATTCTACCATACCGTTCATCTGATTTTATCATGAAATATTTAATATATTATATTTGCAGGGGTACAAAGAAAGCTAAGGGAAGCTGAAGCCGAAGGGAACAAATAAAGATTAAAAGAAATGTATTATTTTCCGTATGAAATGTACCCTAGAAAAAAATAAAAAATAAAAATCCATCACTAGTAATGCTTAGGGCACTTAAAAACGTAAGAATAACGGACACAAACGCCATCTAAATTGTCGGGTGTAGAAATCGAACCCACATCCTGTGGCTCAGCAGTCAATGACCCTAACCATTATACCAACGGGCTAGTTCATTAGGCGAGCGAAGTCCTCAATAATTATGAATACTATTCACAGAAATTTAAACTTTATTCCTACCAGTTCTAAAATAAAACTCAAAACATACAAAATGATAGCAAGTCCTGATATATTAGCGCTCTTAACGTGAAACTTATTCGCGGCAATTAAAATTATTGCAACGCGCATGTCTGCGGGTCTATTCGTATGTTTGTGTGTGATTCAGTGTAATTCTATTTTGATATTGGACGCACGTGTACATATAAATAATGCGAAGACGTGTATTAATGGCGATTTAACATCTCGACGGCTCATCTGATACACTACCTATATGTATAACCAAATATTAAATCCTTCCTGCAGTAGCTTTTGAGTTTATAATATACGAGCTCCCGCCTGCAGGTTTGCTCGTCAACAAAATTGCTTCTCAAGGAGATTCTTAACTCAGTTGCTTTTTTTTCATGTTTGTTATCTATAATTTCGTCATTTATGAGGCCATTTGAAAAATTCTGTGTTATGTGAAAGGAGTTTTTGCTATTGGTACGGTTCGTTGTAAAGCTGGAAAAACTATGTCAAATAAGTAAAAGAAATAGCGAATTTTGCTTGACTATGGCTTTCCAGTGGTGTTTACGACTTAAAAACAATATATAAAGGAAGACGATTGTATTTTTTTTAAATTGCACGTTTTTACGTTCCTGTATTCTGGAAGAGAATTTGAAAAGCACATTGAATCGAAATCGAAAGGCACGGTCATAAACTTTTTTAAAAATCAATTATTATAGACATACCATAATTATATAATTATAATAGATCTAAGAGTTTGAAGTATCCATCCACTAAGCTAATTTATTAAAAAATGGTATTTTTATATATAATATAGGGGGACATACGAACAGCCGAGATACCTAATGGTAAAAGACGACCGCCTTCCATGGACACCTGCACCTCAAGAGTGCTGGCCGCCTTTGAGGGTGATGAGAGGAGGGGAGGGGATGTCGATAAAGAGGAGAGGGTGATTAGGAGAGAGGAAAGAGAAGAGGATTTGTGCATGTGAAACCTCAATAATTTCAGCGAAATGTACTTCACAATCGGCTTTTTTATGATGACGTGGTATCGCACCGGTCGAGGCGGCCCTTTCGTGCCTGAGCATGGCTCTCCCACTATAAAAGCCGTGTAAACGTGAAAACAGACGGATAGGTAGATGGCGTTACTTTCCTATTTACGAGTTTAATATTACTAGTACAGACTAAGCGTTTCGCATAGTTTGACGTGCGTTTATGGTCACTTTTCAACTCCGTTTTTTGGAGCTTTTAATACTCTATTCTTCTGTAAATGTTTAATCCAATACGAAATATTTTAAGAATTGTTTTAATCGAACTGGTAGTTTGAGGGATTAACGCGTTTAACAAATAACACACCAAAAACTTTTCTACTTCATCACATTCTTTTAGCAACCATTTTCCGAGTCTAGCGTTGAAGTTATTACATGACTGAAGAAAGAAAGCAGTGTAATATTTTTAAAGGTTGTATACTTATATGTATTAGAATATACTCGTATATATATATGTCAGAGAGCTCGGACTTCCCGGCACCAGCCACCAACACTTCGAGGATACAGACGTGAGTATTAATATGTAAGGTTATCTATTTCACGATAACTTCTAAAAGCTTAATGATACGGAAAGCAGCGTCGTATGGTGGATGGTGATTTCAGGTCTTAAAATTTGATGAATATAAACCCTATACTTATATTAAATATCCGGAACTTTTGTGATTGTCTACCATGAAGATTTCTAAAGTCTACGATGTAGTAGATAGCTCTGCAGATTTACACTTAAATTATTCCAGTTTGTCCCTCCGATTGATCAGGACGCCGTAGCGTCTTCAACAATATGTCAAGCAAAAGATCAAGAGCAAGCAGTGTCTATATACTCGTGTTGAAGCTCATTGATACCCTTAATGGCGGCAAGTGCACTTACGACCAGGCGTCAGCTTATCAGGTCACCAGGCTGTTCGTCTACCACCCTATATTATACAATAAAAACACATAATACCAACAACAATATAGTAGACCCAGTTTTAAATGAACCTAGTAACATTCATATGCATACAGTCACGCAAATCAACTTTTTGACCCCATTTAATAGTCCGTGTGGTAGCAAGCCTATTGCTATCACACGGACACTGTATAGATACTGTGTGATAGACAAAAAAATCCCTAAGTCGCCTGTTACAAAAAATCCCTAAGTCGCCTGTTACAAAAAAATCCCTTAGTCGCATGTTACACCAACAACGGTATTTACACATTCAAATCTGCTAAGGCAATCTTTACATACATTATTTGAATCTTCAAATCATTATACACCTGTTTCGGACAGTCGTGTTAAACTGTTTTATTGTCATGTTATAATGTAAATCAACCCTAAAAAGAAACAAGATACTAAATATATTTGTGTTAAATGTAGAAAACTATAAATAGAAGTAACTAAGTACAGCTTAATAATTAAATGCAGGTGTTGGCGAATTAAATGGCGTTTGACAAGATCGTCGGTGCGAGACGCGCACTGAACTACTGAAATAGAACTTCGCGGAGAGAAGAAAGTTAAAAATCTAAATTAAGTATTTAATTTAACCAATCATAGGTATTTTTTATTTGTCAAGAGAAGAAGTTAGTCAGACTATCAGTCGTAAAGCTAGTTGCTGTTACAAAGAACAGGTAAGAAACTCTAAGGACACTGTTTTTCAAAATATTTTACGCTATTTTGATTGTTGTTGTCTTGTTAGTTAGAAGGCTCAGACTTCCCGGCACAAGCCAGTTCGATTTAAACGTATGCGACCCTGACTTGCTTCAGCTATTGCTTATACTCCCCAATCGATCTTTAGATGCAAAATTAATGCCCTTGCCTTTCTGTACTTCCTTTCTTGTTCAATGTTTCCAAAAAAAATCAATTTAATTCCCAAAAAATGACGACGGTTAAAGGGTTCCCCCTTTTTTGTCAACGGATTTAAATTATGTTCGACAAAATGTGGGCTTGTGGACAAAATGTGGGACAAATTATGTTTGGCAAAATGCGCCTCTGAATAATCCTTCGGAGATACAGGCGTGAAGTATATATTTATTTTTTTACATTATTTTGAAATATAAACCTACGAAAGAATTGCTATTATATGTTAGGTAACAGCCGACTGGAGATGACCAGCCCCGAATAACTGACAGACAGATTTAAGGATTTATAACGTTCAATTTAAAGCAATATTTCAATTTACGTCGCGTTATTTAACGTAAGTAAAATGTGGCAGTGTGGAGTTTAAAGTTAGTAAAGATCTCTTATTATTGAAGTCCATTTTCATGCCATTACTGGAAACCGGGCAATTGAAGTCCCCGTTACAGATCGCTGTGAACTGTATTTGATTTCTTTTCCTGCACTCTTGGGGCTTAGGGACACTCGTAATACGGTTATCCTGTAAAATTTGCAGAGCATAGAGCCTTTTTATTTGTTTATTAATATAAGCTAGCCATTTGACGCAGTTTCATCTGTGCTCACTGCTCCACTCCTAAGAGTCGCAATATTAATTGACTTATTCAAATACGTCTGATAGTTCGTTAGAAAAAAACGCTTTACTATTATGAACGCGTTTAAATGAAAAAAAAAAAAAACAACACCACAGGTTTTTTCACTACATTGACTAAAAACTCTTTTCCAGAACCCATAATTAAGGTTTTTGTGGGTTAATACATTATTGCTTATCGGTTACTTACAACGCCATCATATGCCTTAGGGGGCTATTGCATTGATGATTTTTAATATACCGATATTTAGATCCTTCTGGCATGTATTATGAAGCTGTATGGGAGTGCGCGCATCTAACTATTTTAAATCAGTTCATTCTTGAGGTTTTAGGAGATCTGCAAGTCTTACCGTAGCTGCTGCTCTTAAAGCTGCCTGAAGCCTTTCTATGTGCTGTATAGCGGCTCTCAGTATCTCCAGCTTGGGAAGTCTACCGCTACCAGCGCGGGCTCGTATCCGGAGCTCTTCGAACGCAGCGTTCACCTGCAAGTTATGAATTTTACTTACAAAGAATAAATTTGCAAAAATATATATAATAACATTCAATGACTGGATGGTATAGTCTCTAGTGGTTAGTGATCCTACTGAGCCAGTTCGGTCGTGGGCTCGATTGCTAAGTACCCCGCGACACAGAATTCAATCTTAATGAGGGAATTTTAGTTGCTTTGGAAATATTATTTATGCATTATTAGACTGTTAGCACAGTCAGGCTTTTAGACTACTTCTATTCTACTTGAAAGTCAATCAGGCTTTTTGACTAACAATCCACAGTCTAATAATCCATACAGTCCTTCGAAGAAGACTGTCTAGACAGGTCAATTGTGCAGGGGAAAAAGGCGAAATTCGTAAAGAGTGAGCCCACGCTACCCACGCCACCGTGCTAGTAAATCGGGACATTTTTGGAGGCTGTAGCGTTTAACGCATTATAAAATGGTGCATCAAGGGGTGCTTTAAGTGACAAATCTTCATCTAGCATAAATTTTGTACACATATTGTACACAGTATGTATTGTATTCAACTGCCAAGGGTATTTTCTAAAGCAAAACTATTTTATGAGTAACAATATCTTATACATTTTTAAAAGACCATTCTACATTTTTTTTAAACGAATTCAAAAAAGGATTAAGTCTATGTTCGACCAAATTGTCTTCGGATCTTCAATTTTTTAGCCAAGAAATATACTCTTGCGGTGGTCGCATTGACACCAAATCAGGCTTTGATTATGTGTCAAGGAAATTACTAATAAGTTTTTATATTACCAAAGATAATCGCGATTGATATAAAAACATATGTTTAGAAAGAATTAACATTCAATGAGTGTGATTTAAATTCCATACTGTATGTATTACGAATTTATGACAGATATATTGCATTTTTATGAATATCTTGTAAATGACTTGTCGTAGCTTAAAAATAACTATTTATCGATAAGTGGATGCTGCGGTACTGGTAGTGGATATCTTATTTATCTTCTAGTTACTAGAAACATATGAAAACATAGTATCCTGACAAAAAAATCATAATATTCTTATGATTTAAATATTACAGTCATTTCATATCCATTGCCAATTACAAAAACTGTCAGCTTTTATTACAAAATCAAAATCGTACTACTACACACGTACTACTACAATACATTATATATTGTAGTAGTACAATTTTTGAAAATCAACGAAACAGTGTCCCTGCACAGTATATATATATATATAATATATATATATATATATATATATATATATATATTATATATTATATATATATATATATATATATCACAGTGCAGGGACAGTTTCTTTGATTTTCAAAAATTGTAATGTTACAATGTTTATGTGTGTCCAATTTTCTATCTTGCCTAAAAAAAAATATGTTAGATTTAAAATATATGTATAAGAAACGGATTTTATAATAATAACTAGAAATAGAAAGAAGCATAACATATTTCTGTAGATTAATTTAATTTGTTATTAAAATATTCAGATACATTATAATATTTTTTGTCCTCCTAATTATAATGGTAAATTAACAATGTTACTCGGTAAGTGACTACTGATTATATATTATATACACATATAGTAAGCATTTCTTTTCAGTAGCTGGAGTTTAATTGTTGGCAGACATAGTTTTTCTTTATGCCGTGTGCGGCTACCTTCTTGATCGCTAAATTTCTCGAATAAATTCTACTTGAGATAGATGTTTTTAGCTAGATGTTTTTAACAAATATAGATACTTCTAGTATTATATATACATTCTAGTGCTATCAACTGCATGCTAAAGATATATATTTTCAGTGGTTACAACCAGTGTTCTATTTTTGGGTGACGCTGTATAGGCGATATAAAATCACGCTAGTCTTTTAGGAGCAGAGTAGTGCCCCTACAGCCAGATAAAATTCTATTAAAGCCTAGTAAAAAGTAAATTTGTTTATCCGTGATATAAAAACCACAAGTAAAACACTTCAAGTAATGTAGTAGTGCAACGGTAGATAATCATTGAGCCAGATTTGATTGCATGGCTGCCGCGCCGAACGTTGTGGGTTCGATCCCCGCACAGGTCAACACTTTGTGTAATATTAAAATTGTTGTTCTGAATTTGGGTGTTCTTTGTGTCCGTTGTTTGAATGGTTTTAAAGTCCCCCCCAACACATGAATTAATTAAATTTTAATAAGGCATTGTCATAGATTGAGTGAGACTAAGTTAGTCAATTGAACTCTTTTATCAAAGTGTTCAGAGATTTATTTTCTTATCTCTTCTATTTCTTATTGTCTACCCTATTTTTAGTCATTAGTTAAGTTTTTCATAGCTTTTATAGATTAAATAAATTAATATAGTTCAAACAATGTCAAAATAACTATTCAAAAAGTTCGGTACAAATTTGAATTCGGAATAGCAGCCATCTTTATATTTTATTTTTAAAACACGGGTCGATTGTATTCAATGGCTCGTGCCTAATAAGCAACAGTTTCAGAACGACGAGTTATTTTGGTTGTTTTATCGTTGATTTATGTGGACAGTTCAGAAATTTATATTTTTTGATGTTTTTTTATGTTACTTCTAGGGATTGTCATCCTTGGTGAGAAGTTGTTAATGTAATTTAATTAATGATAAAATTTGGAACGTCGTCCATCGTTCTCGTTTATTTGAAGTTAAAAAATATTTCAGTAATATGTCACTACAAGGAACTACGTCGATTGATTGTATGTTTTATACTACATACATATATATATTATATATACCTAGAAATATACCTAGAATATACTTTATTGTACACAAAGAAAAGGACACAAAAGCAATACAAATTACGTACGTATTAGTACAATGGGCGGTCTCACGGAAGTCTATTTCAGACAGTATTTGGTGGACTATACTGTATAGTGATGCGGTGAATTTTGTTGGTAGGAACTTATTTATTTTATTTGACATCTGAAATATTGATACTGATACTGTACTTCTCTTTCTTCTTACTGTTGTTACAATTTAATTTAGGATCGGTGCAATTTATTCTCTACTTCAATTCAACTAAAAATAAAGATACTATAGTTACATACATACATACACTCACGCCTGTATCGCCAAGGGGTATGCAGATATGTATTATTCACCCACATTTTGCCAATAAGAACTCTGTGAACTACTGATGGGTCTTTTAATTTTGCACAGAAACAAGCAAAACGTCTAAAAATTTAAAGATAACTTCCTTTTTAAAAGCTTAGCTTATAATAACTATAAATAAACTAGATCTCGGTAGTTTCTTCGAATGGGCCCAACCCATCTCTGCCCATGGATTTCGTAAAACGCGAATCTGTTACGTTTGTATCCCACAAACGTAACAGATGGCAAGCCTATCCAAGCACTATATGACCGTGTTTATACTGTCTGATAGATAACAGTCCAACCCTAAACGCGTTTTACGAAATCCACGGGCAGAGATGGGTTGGGCCTATTCTAAGCCACTATTATAAGCTAAGCTTTTAAAAAGGAAGTTATCTTTAAATATTTATATTTTTAGACGTTTTGTTGTTTCTGTCCAAAATTAAAAGACCCATCAGTAGATAACAAATATTCGTTTACTAGGCTAGTCGGCTGGCTTTCTATATTATTATTTAAATTTCGTCTTTAATATTAATTTCTTCATTGTGTAAAATTATTGTACGTAAGCCAATTTACATACAGAACTAAATCATCCACTATATAGCTATCATTTACAATTAGAAGTCATATTGTCAATTAACATAAAAATAATAAGATTCTAAATTATATCCTGATTATGGGCTATTAGCACACCACCTCACTGTCCTATGTGTTAAATAAAATGTTATAACTGAATAGAATAAAGCTGAAACTGAAGAAATAAAGCGTAGTGCACACAAGGTGTTTTTTTTTTTAATTTGTGCACAATTTGTACAGAGGCGGACTTAATGCCAAAATCATTCTCTGCGAGTCTTCCTTACGGTGTTGTAGAAATGACTGAAGTAGGTGAAATAAGAGTAATTTAATAACGGTATTAGGACAAGAGAACAATATGCTAATAGTTATACAAATACATACACACATGTACACAAATACAACATTGTTGGTCAAACACATATATATATACTATATATAGACTTAATAGTACTTGTTACAGATGAAAAGGTGATTATTAATTATTACAGGTATTAAGTCCTTCATGATGAGCGCGTAGAATGAACAAAATTAATTAATTAAGTGAAAAATAAGGTGGTTCTACGTCAACAGGTTTTTTTAAATGTATGTTACGTAATATCTTCGCTGTTAGTGAACTGATTGAAATATAGTTTATTTTAATTAAAGCTATTGGTGCATTGAAGTCGGTTATATAAGCTTTTCAAAAATGTATTATAATATATATTATATAATATATTATATAATATATATTATATTAAAAAATAACAGCATCAATATTCATGTAAAAAAATATTACATTAATGTTAAATGACATTCTCTTGAATGTCATTGCACTCGCTTTGTAGTGCAAACCTAAATCTAACATTTAATGTTATAATAGCAATAAATACGCTAATAGTATTTCTAATTCTATCCGTTCAATGATGAGAATAATGAATATAAAAAATAATACTTTTGAGCAAACAATAAACCGTAATATGGATAGTGTTCAGACCCATCCGCGCACGTGAGTGCAAGCTATACATTTACTGATTGTTAATTTATTTAGAAATAAACTGAACGCATTATTGAATCAGACGTGTTATATATAGTATTGACTACCGTTGTAAGGATAAACAAAAATATTAAATGATTAACTTTAGAATGTATTGCAATAATTTCGTATATCGATAGTAATATTTGGACATGAAATAATTAAGAAAATTTGACATGTATGTATGTGTTCTTGCTATTGTATTAATAATGAATTGAAATTGACATTTACGTATACTTGTTTTTGGTAAAGTGTAATCACAATAGTAATATTATGTTGATTGTGTACTTATACTTATATTTTGACACAAACGTATTTTTGTTTATGAAATAAATGAAATGAAATGAAATTAATTGAAATGAAGTGAAATGAAATGAAATGAAATGAAATCAATGGTCCCTTACATGGTAGAGGGTAATTTATGGAATGGTGAAAATATAAGCATAGGTATGATAGCAACATTTTCGGGTTATTTGCTGTCCCTTCCGAAAATCTCATTTTTTATCCGAAAATCTTAAAACGGTCCCTGAAATATATATAAATAACCTCACGCCTAAATCACCAAAGGGGAAGGGCCGGATGAGGGATTCGATTTAACAGCGGTACAGCCATCCATATTATACAGTATACGACATACAGGACGAATACAGAACCGTTTCTTTTGAAGTTGGTTAAAAATTCGAGTACAATGATACTTCCCCGCCCGTCTAAACCAGGACTTGTATTTAAAATAGTCGCTTACTGCTAATAAACATGAGAATATACGGGACACATCTTAATTTCACATAAAAACAAATTTACTGCGTCCGTCAAATGCTTCACGATTTATTTTTATATGTTAGTGTTGTACCATTTTGTTAGCGTCATTAAATAATATGATTGTTAGTTGTAAATCTGTCAAGTACGTCAGTATAAGCGTCACATTTTTAACTGGACTGACTTATTATACCGGATATATTGTTAAAATAATACAAGAAAACTATAAAAAATGTTATATTATTGTCATTTATTTTGTTTAAATGTGGTGATGTTTTTTTTTTCGAGTCTCTTGATGCATGTACGTAATATGACTGACTGACTGAATTATATTCTGAATGGTAAATATTTAATCCTCTGTGCATTTTGCTTGAAGCCAATGAAGACAAACTAAAAATAGACAATGACAATAGACAATGAAGACAAACTAAAAAAGTGTCAAAATTTTAATTGCAGACTTGTTTTGAGAAGATGGAGTAAAATACGTCATAAAACCATATTTTTATCATTTCGAAAAAAGAACTATTGGCAATGCTGCTACCTACGTCACATGCTTTATTGTTAACCTCTCAAGTTTGTGGTAGGAGTGGGTTTCCTGAGTATTTACCGAATTTAATACATAATGAAATATTTTTAATAACCCTCTTTGTGTTTTTTTTTTCTTTTTTGTTAGCAATGAAACCAGGAAGTAACTCTCTTGCAATAACTATATTGTATGAAGTAATACCTACTAATAGATCATAAATATGTACCGCGATCTTAGACCGGCAAGTATAATCAATATATGTATTTTACAGATTATCTCAAATATAAATAAATTCATTAAATTTAAAAACTAAGCAAATAAGCGAGTCGATTTATCTTCAATAACACATATCGCTTAAAAGTAACATTTAAAAGAAACTCTTGTCTATTGCTCTACGGTAAATAAATAATCAGTTAGCTTCAGTCTCGAGTCTCAACGTCTCGAAATATAAACTATACACGCCACAAAATCGTTTCTGACACGAGAGTGTTACTTTAAAAGCTTTGAGTTGACGTTGTCACATCACTTAATTGTCTTTAAAGTGCTATCGATCCCTGGAGAGAAGTGTTTGGTGCGCAGGAGCTCGACACGTGTGTAATCACCCTTTTAATTTTAGCTTTTAAGGTGTTAATTTGGAAGTTAATTGTTTTCAGGTTCTTTAGTAGTGTACAGATGTATTTAATAGTGTAATGAGGTTTGTCTATGGTTTCATATTAGCTGTAATATGAAGTAAATACTTCGGAGGCAATCCATCTGTAAATATGTATGTATCTTTCAATATTTTCTAATAACATGTTTATTTTGTTTTTACTTACTGATATTTAGAACATGTTGATGACTAACAAGGCTTAAGACTGACAGATTAGATGTAGCTTCTCGCGAGTTTGTAGGTAAATAATTGACTTTTAGATAAAGTTGATAGCAGCCATCAATCATTCATTCATTCTTCATTCAAAATTAAAAGTGGGAAAATTGGGAGTACAGTCAAAGTGTCAAGGTAAGAACTTCATCTCTGTTTGACAAACTCAAAAACAAATAAAATTACCAATTGGCACGTAAAAAACAAACAATACTTTAATAGCGATTAACTACGAGCATTACATTTTGCTGGAATAACGGGAACTTCTTGAGGTTGAAGGTAGCAGGACACCCGCCATGAAAGTCCTTACAGAATACCTTCCTTCATAAGAAGAAGAAGACGACCAGTCTTCTTGGTCGTCAGAGAAGGATGCCTCTAACCTATGGAAAATGTATTTTTTTTTGTTTTTTATATAAAGACAACTCCATCAATGAGTTCTTTTTTTATATAGGGGCAGACGAACAGACGGGTCACCAGATGGTAAGTGACAACCGCCATCCATGGACCTGCAACAGGAGAGTCGTAAGTGCGCTGCCCGCCTTCGAGGGTGAAGAGGGCCGAAGGTATGCGGGGAGGGAAAAGAGATAGGGATGAGGATATTGAAAAAAGGTTGGAGGTCAGGGGAGTAATTTCGGGGAAATACAACGCAAGTGTTGGTTCACAACCGGTTTTCAATGAGGCCGTGGTATCGCACCGGTCGAGCCGGCCCATTCATGACTAAGCATGGCTCTACCACGTGAATAGATTTATTCCTGTCACTAAGATTAATTCCTGACACAAAGAACACCCAGACTCAGAACAGCAATTTAAGGTTTACACAAAGTGTTATCCCGTGTGGGGATCGAACCCACAAAACTCGGTGAGGCAGCGTATTAGCGAGGTGACCTTTTAAACCTGCGCCATCCGTGCAGGGAAAAAAATTGATTTATTGCGTGTTTGTTTCGACTAGTATTTTCTTGATTTCGCTGAAGCTACGCGTATGTGTTACATCTCCAATTCGTCTAGAAATCATCAGCCTTACCTAATGTCTTTGTCCATTTAATCCCGCAGCATCTATTTCTAACCGGAAACATGCTTATTCAGTTATGTAGAGTATTTTTATTCCCACCGATTCCAATTATCTTGGGAGAACTTGTTGCAGTAATCCAGTAATCTGCGCTTCGTGCCTATGTCGCGATGTCAGTTTATTTATGTTAATGACTGACATGGATTAGAAGCAGTTAATTATGAAACCATTGCTTTCATGTGCAAGATATGGAATGTCATTTGTAAATTTAAAAGGGTTTTTGAAAGTAAAATATCTCTATTCATATATTAGCTTTTAAAAGCGGCTCACTGGCTTAAGTTTTTTTAATCGAATTTTAATAAAACGAAAGAAGGGTTGTTGTGCATCTTTTTCTATTGTATATATGATTGTTTGTATGTTACGCTCTAGAACTTAGAGAGCTTGATGGATTTCGATATGCAAGGTATTATTTAAAAGTCTTAATAGAAGAAACACTGAGAGGAAATTAAAACCGCAGTCGGTTTTTAACTTAAATATTTAATTGAGTAAAGGTTACAAATCTCCGTATTACTGACTAGGCTAAATTGCATTATGCATTATTATTAAGAAATTAAGGCGTGAATGCATAACAAACAAATAATCATTCATATTTATAATTTTGGTTAATATTCCTATTTGATAATTTAAGAAGTTTATCGTTACGAAGTCCTATCGTAGTAAATGTGTAATCAATACATTTTTATATAAAGAATAGACACATACATACATACACTCACGCCTGTATCCCCGAAGGGTAGGCAGTGGTGTATTAAACACTCAAATTTTGCCAATTAGAATTTGGTCCCACTAACGTAATAAGGGCAAGCCTATTGTTATCCAGGCGCTTTTGAGAATGATACATATTGTATATGGACAGAAAAGGAATAATATTT
Source organism: Tyria jacobaeae (assembly GCA_947561695.1). Taxonomy (NCBI): domain Eukaryota; kingdom Metazoa; phylum Arthropoda; class Insecta; order Lepidoptera; family Erebidae; genus Tyria; species Tyria jacobaeae. The sequence continues at coordinate 4,363,431 of OX387236.1, read as the reverse complement.
CTAACTTAAGGAAAGGGAGTATAAAAATAGCTCTCTCGAACTCTAACTCGAACTGGCTGGTGCCAGAAAATCGGAGCCCTAATATTAATATTTATTTTTAAATAATTTAGTAATATATTGTTTTTATAATTATATTTGTAGCTTTTTATTTATTCATTTAATTTACTTGTTTGTTTAAATCAGTAGATTGTTTTCAATCAGTTTAAGTATTTCTCTAGAGCAGGGGTGCTCAAACTTGAACTGCTGGCGATCTACCTCAATATTTTTAGACTACTTACGATCGACTTGAGAGGCTGCAAGTATGTGTGATGCAGGGTTGTCGTACATACACGATACACCCTACCTACCTAGGTAGGGTGTACCGTAGCATATATAGATATTAGCTTTCCGCACAATTTACATTATCTTAGTCAAGGTTTGGGTTAGGTTTACTTAAGTTCTTCTCTACAATATCAATGAAAAAACTCCTAGTTATTCAAAATTGCGAGTTTATTCGTTGTTACAAAACAAAAGAGTTACATATGGTGTTAAACTCAACTAAGGAGTGACTTTGGATCTTGAAGCGTGGCACTGCATGTCCTCAGCATACTTTTCATAAGATGGTGCGTAACCACTGAGTGCCAATCGCAAGCATGATGACATATGATCGTCAGTTAGTCGATTGCGATATTTTGACTTAATTATCTTCATTTCAGAAAATGCAGACTCGCACAAGTAAGTTGACCCAAACATTGCCGTCAGTTGAAGGGCGATTTGCCTTAGATTCGGATATTTATCTTCAGATATAAAACACCAGAAATTTGTATCAGATGCTGTAGCTTTGAGATGTATATCTGATATAATCTGCACCAACTCATTTTCAACAGAACATGAGTTCATATTAAACTGACTTGCTACTTCAGTGGTTAATTCCTCAATGTTTTTACATGAAAAAGGATAACTCATAAATGATGCTATATTTGCCAATTTACTGCAATCATAAAAACGCATTTCGAATTGTCCCAAAATATTTGATAATTCAGCCTCGTACGTATCATAATTCAACTGAGGAATCCTTGCTTTCAAAGACGGAAAATGTTTCAGATCCTTTCTTTTCAGTTGATCTATCATAAGTTGCAATTTACTTTTGAATGCGTTTACTGCGCTAATCATCTCAATAATAGTTTTTCCTTTACCTTGAAGCTACAAGTTAATGGTGTTTAAGTGCATTGTGATGTCAGTCAAAAATGCCAAATCAGTCAGCCATTTTTCGTTTTTCAACATCTCAGTGTCATCACCTCTTTCGTCTAGAAAAGCTGTTATTTTCGGGCAATAATTCTTGAAACCTTTCTAGGAATTTTCCGCGACTCAACCACCTGACGTCCGTGTGAAGAACTAAATCAGTGTGTTCAGCTGACTCCCTATCTTCCAACTGCAACTTAAAGAGCCGTCGTTGCAAGCTACGTGTACGGATGGAATTCACAATTTTTGTTGCAATGCCCATAATTTCCTCCGTGTTTAAAACTTTTGAACACAAAACTTGTTGATGTATAATGCAATGGAATGAAAAAAATGAAGGGAATTCTTCATTAGCTCGACACAATGCCACAAAACCGTTCTTGTTTCCAGTCATTGCTAGTGCTCCATCGGTTGTAATGCACACTAATTTATATATTGGTAGTTTGTAGTTTTTTACAAAATTGATGAAAACGTCATATATATCTTCGCTACGGGTCTTCCCCTTCAGAGGAATGATTGTCAAAAATTCTTCCTTAGCCAACATGTCATTGAATACCATCCGAATAAAAATACACAGCTGGGCAGTGTCTGTCATATCGGTGGATTCGTCGAACTGTAAAGAAAAGTATGTACATTCCATGATATCATGTTTTAGTTTATCTGCGATTTCCTGACTCATGACTTCAATACGCCTTGTGACAGTCGGACGAGATAACTGAAGTTCTCTAATAGCAGACATGATTTCTGTTTTATTTTTAAAATCTCCAAATAAAGTCTCACCCGCTTCAATAAATGCTTCCTTCACAACCGATCCATCTTCGAATGGTTTCTTGTGTTTCGCCAATATATGAGATATTTTAAATGACGCAATCGTAGCAGCTTTTGATTGTTTGGCTGGTCTTGTGAACATGGTTTGTTCTTTTTACAAACAAGATATCAAATTACTTACTTTTCGTTTTCTTAATTCACTCTGTGGCGGAAAATCCTTTTCATAGTTTGTATGAACCGTTTTATGATGCCTCTCTAAGTTACCACGCTTAGGTATTGCAACTGACGCACGACAAATAACACAAATGCACTTATCCTTCACCATACAAAAGAAAAATTCTTCCTCCCAATCGTTATTAAAATAATACGTTTTAGATTTCTTCACTGCACTCATTTCGCACTATTTAATAATAAACTTTGTATCGACGTAGTATCGCCTTCAAGTTACAATTCAGAATGACTCCAATTCCTGCAGGCGCAACATTTATATCGGCGTGAACGAAAGTCTCGAATGTTCCCGTCAAACGCGCCGCCCGAAATGGTCTAGTACAGTCTAGTCTAGAAACAACGCGGCTTTTCTTTGACAAGTACCGCGCGTTCCTTTGATAAAGCCGCCTTTTGCCGTAAGCAGTGTTATTACGTAATAAATTTTTGTAGTTTAGTTACCTACTTATTAAAAAAAATTTTCTTCTCAAGATCTACTCAAAAAGCACTCGCGATCGACTGGTCGATCGCGATCGACCGTTTGAGCACCCCTGCTCTAGAGTATCCTCAACCTTTGTTTCGAGATGAAATGTACCTAATGCATTTTTTATACCCGTAGTGATGTACCTTTTTTTAGACCCATATAAACAATGGTAAAACTATAGATAACTGTCAAACCGCCATATTGCTTCGTATTTGTCATGATACTTCACTTCAAAGCTTATGGTCATTAAGTACATTTGTTTTTATATACACGCGAGAGAGAGTATATAAACAACAACTAACTACATTTATTCTTTTAGGTTATGGTGTGTTGATTACTTTCCAAACAAATAATTGTTTTTTTTTTTTAATGTTGCCCAACATAGTGACCATATTTTATAGACTGTTTTTTTTTATACTTGACATTGGCGGAATCTCTGCCTTGTAAGAGTCCATAAACAACTAATAATACATTTTTTATACCGATAATTACGGTTAAAAAATAATATCTAGTACTCTAAATTATATTAGTACTCTAAATTAAATTATATTATTAATTTTAAATTTGGAATACAAAAAAGAAATTCTAATGTAAGAATAAGATTTCTTGTTTATATTTATACAAGACCAAGTTATATGAAGGAAATATGGCAACGACAGAAATATTTGTAAGGGGAAAGAACCGATGATGTGTTTTTAAATAAACTTTCGGAAAAACTACAAGTGCTATACAAATTAAAAATTAAAGATTTTAAATTAAACTTACAACATATCCTGGTCCTTTTAGCATATATAAATTAGAATAAAGTTGAAGACTTGATAATTATATGTATTTTTAATGACTCACTTTAATCCAGGGAGACGGACCCAGCAAAAACGGAGGTAAAGTTTTTGGGCAACTACAGTTTGCCAAAACTATTCAATACTAAACTCCAGCTATCAATCTATCATCAATTGTGACGGACTTGACCGGCTAAAACCACCACGGTGTTCCTTCCTCACACCTGCTGCCGAAGGCCGCGGGAATACGACATTTTCCGGTGGCGACGCACCGAATGGCAACGGCAAGTAACAAACCACAACACTTCCAAAGACTAGTCACTCACAGCTATGACTGCTAGAAGTCGGTCCAAGACCGGTGGGAAACAGCCTGTAGCCAAAAACGACCTGCGATCCTGAAGAAGTCATGTGTCCATCTTTTTGATAAAAATAATAATAATAACTCCATACATCTAACACACGGCCGCCTGATCCCAAACTAAGCAGAGCTTGTATTATGGTAAACAGGCTGCTGATAAACAAACGATTATTCTAAAAACATACATATTACAGACAAATTACACCCCGATACGGAACAATAATCGTGCTCATCACATAAATATTTGTCCTGGGTGGGAATCGAATCCCGCTTAGCAGTCAGGATCGCTAACCGATAGACCATCATAACGTCCTACGCTGCGTTTTCTTCTCCGTGGTCTCTATTCCAAAAGAGATGTGTTCTTCATTCTGTGTGCCTTTTTTTTTTTTTTTTTTTTTGTTGACTGGGTGAAAAATCCTTCGGATCTCCAGCTCCTCGGGGACACAGGAGCCAGGAGTATGTGGTGTTTCCACTAAAAAACACCCCGACGGCCGGCCTCTGGCGCCCTACTCGGTGAGGACCCGGACCATGTTATTTCAGGTCCTCCCCGAATTGACGCCGTGCCTTATTATGCCCTGTCCCGGGGGAAAATTACTGTCCCCCCTCGTTCCCAGCGATGTAGGCTGTTTGCATATCTATGCAATCATGCCGCCATTCCGACCGCAGTAATCAATCTGCCTCCAGAGGTCCCCATCCTCTGGCGACCCGCGGTCCCGTCGACGGTTTTTATCGCCGACGTCTCCTTCGCTCGGGATCGGCTCTCTCCCGATCCCGTTCAGCGGTCTCTTTCAGGAGCATAACAGCTTCGCAGAAAGAGACCACTGCGTCCCAGCCCTCCTCATCCGCCAACATGGCAGCAATAATTGCTGGCGGAGACAGGTCTCGTCCAATTTGGTCAACCAGGGCTTCGCGGTTAGATGCCCATGCAGGGCAGTCCTCCAGCGTGTGCTGGGCGGAGTCCCGGTCAGCTGCGCAGTGGTGGCATTGTGCCGTCTCTTCCCGTCCGATCTTATTCAGATACTCACCGAAGCAACCATGTCCGGTGAGTATCTGCGTCAGTCGGTAGGTAATGTGACCTCCCTCCCTTCCTACCCAAGCTTCGAGGTTAGGCAGAACGGCACCAACAGCGCGTTGGCGCGCATTCTGCGGCTGTTCCAGCCGCGCGCGCCACTGTGCCAATGCCCGTTGGTGAGCGTTCCGCCGCATTTCGAGCTCGTCCTGGTCTTCCCCGCTTTCACCCCGGCGGACAGCACGAATCTGGTCATAGACCTTCGCGTCCATATCCGCCAGGATATCAAAAGGCGGGAAACGAGCCAGGACTGTCGCCGCCTCTGACGAGATGGTGCGGTATCCTCGTACGATCCGAATGGCCGCTACCCGCTGCGCTTGATTGAGCTTAGCTCGGCAGCGGGAGGAGGCCGATAGGCGCTTGGCCCATATCGGCGCTCCATAGAGGGCCATGGATCGTATCACCGCACCGTAGAGGCGGCGAACTTCTTCCTGCGGACCCCCTAAATTAGGCAATAGCCTCTGCAGGGAGCCCGCCACCCCCCGAACTCGGGGGATCATCCGCTCGAAATGCTCCTCGAAGCTCCAGCGGCTGTCTAGGGTGAGGCCGAGGTACTTCATATGTCGCCCAACCTCGACCTCCGTTCCTCCCATTCTAATAAGTGAACAAGTAGGAACGGCACCTCCACGTTTCCTGTGAAACCACAGGGCTTCCGTCTTATGAGGTGCTACCCGTAGACCTAGGCCGCTGATCTCCTGGACGACACAGGCCACCCCTGATTCGGCGAGCTCCAGAACTTGCCGGAAGCCATCTCCCCTGGCCAGTACTAGAGTGTCATCCGCGTAGCAGACAACACTCACTCCAGGGGGTAAACTGGTCCTCAGGACCGCATCATACGCGAGGTTCCACAGAAGGGGTCCTAAGACCGACCCCTGGGGAACCCCGCACGTGACCTCCCTGTGATGTTCTTCGCCTTCCCGACCCATATATGATATGGACCTATCGCGAAGATAAGCCCCGATGATGTCCTGTAGGTAGAGGGGCAACTGGTGGTACACTAGTGCCTCTCTAATCACCCACCACGGGAGGGAGTTAAAAGCGTTGACTATGTCGAGACTGACGGCCAGCGCTACTCCCCCCCGACAGACGACCTCTTCCGACAGGGAGCGGACACGTTCGATCGCGTCCAACGTTGAACGTCCCTGTCGGAACCCAAATTGGCTGTCTGATAGATCAGGGCCCACTCGCGACAGGTGCTGGTTGATACGGGTGGCGATGACTCTTTCAAAAAGTTTCGCCACCTCGTCCAGCAGACATATCGGTCGGAACGCCGAGGGAGAGTCTGCAGCCCTTCCAGGTTTCTGGATGAGGACCAGCCTGGCTTCCTTCCAGCCGGAAGGGAATACGCTATTACGGAGGCAGCTAGAAAATAGCCGCCTCAGCCTATCCCCTAGGATCACCAAAGCGTGCACCCATATTCGGCCCGGGATACCATCAGGTCCCATCGTTTCACGGCTCGGTCCAGCTCGTCCTCCGTCACGTCAAAGTCATCGGACCATGAAACCATTGTAACCGATTCCAACGGTGACGGAGGGTGTGAGGGACTACCCTGGCCCCTGGGGAAGAGTGTGTCTACCACTCTTCCCACAAACTCGGGGTCCAGGGTCTGTGTTAGTGGTGGGACCCACGGTCTGAGCTTGCTCAGTACAAGTTTGTACGGGCGCCCCCATGGGTCCCTGTCCAGTCCCTCTATTAGCTCCTTCCAAGACCGAGCCTTGGCTTCCGCAATCGCGAGGCTTACAGCCTTCGCTGCGACGTTGTACTCCCGTCTCGCTTCGGTGATCTCCTCGGCTGTGGCTCGCCTTCTTATTCGGGTTCTCTGAAACCGGCGACGGGCTCTTGAGCAGGCTGTGCGCAGCTGCTCAAGTTCCGGCGTCCACCAGTACACAGAGCCCCTCGAACCTCTCGGCCTGATCCGTGGCATCGACGCGTCACAGACGTCAATCATGATATCACGAAACCAGACCGCCTGTGCTTCCGGACTGGACGAGACCTGTTCTTCCCCTTCCTCTGGCCAATCCGCGACGATGGCTGCGGCGACGAGCATGTCCCGGTTCATCCGTTTGAGGGCCCATCGTCGCGGTGGGCAGCCACTGCGACGGTCCGAACCTGCGTCCGGGCGGCGGATGGTCACATCGAAAACGATATGACGATGGTCCGATAGAGTGACCATCTCCACCGCCACTCTCCATCCTGACACTAGGTCAATAGCAGAGGGTGTCGCCCACGTCAGGTCGACGATCGACTCCCCCTGCCATCGCACGCAGGTACTCACCGAACCCCGGTTCGCAATGCTAAGGTTCAGTCCCGCCGCCCACTCAATGAGTGTATCTCCTCTTACGTTGTCTAGGCGATCTCCCCACTGTGTGGAGCGGGCGTTGAAATCGCCCAAGACAAGTACCGGACGGGTTAGGATGGTGCAGATGCAACTCCTAAGTCCGTCCAGGTACGCCTCAAATGCTGGGAGGCCGCAATTTGGAGATATGTAGCAGCCCACAACGACCATGGGGCCCCACTCTACTGCCACAAACCCTAGCCCCCTCTGTAGAAGGGTGCAGTGGAGACCATTCTCCACCCCTGCCCAGTATATGGCGACAGTACTGTCATCTGATCCAAACCACCGAGGGTGATCGGGGACGCAGTACGGCTCCGCCACAATAGCTAGAGCAACCGACTGCTCAGCGAGCGTCTGCATTAGCAGATCTTGCGCTGCGCGGCAGTGGTTTAGGTTGCCCTGCAGTATTTTCTGGTATGGGGTGAATTTTAGGCCTCCATTGCCTCCTCTGCCGGACGGTATTCCGGCCGTGGCCCTCTCGCAGTTGGCGGGTTTTGACTAACGTCAATATTCGCCGAGGCTGAGGCGGGGTTGGTTTGTGGTCCCCTTTTCTTTTTCTTAGGCGGGGAGCACTTCTTGCTACCCATCCGGTGGTCCGCGGGACGACCAAGGTCTGAGCAGATCGGGCACCTCGGCGCTTTTGCGGTGCATGTGCGTGCTACGTGGCCTGTGCCACCGCACGCGTAGCACCGCGCGCCACGGTCTGTCTCGTTAAGGCACTTCGCCTTCACATGTCCCAATTCGAGGCACCGATAGCACTGCAACGGACGTGCTACCAATGCCTCTACCCTGGCCGAAATCCAACCCACCTGCATTCGTTTGGCAGCCGCAATTTTGCGGACTGCCGTAAGCGGACAGCGGATCCAGGCCGTGCCAAGCCGTGACGGAGAAGTACGGATGTCCCCGACTTTTACGTCGGTAATGGAACATCCCCCTAATGTAGCTACCGCTTTGGCGACCTCGTCAGGGGTGATGGACTCATCTAAGTCCATCACACGTAAGTCCCCTGTTCTACACGGACGCGCAATAATGGCATCCGTGCCGGACAGAACCTCTCGCAGGCGCATTGCAAGTTTGTCCGCCAAAGCGGCGCTACCTTCACCGGGGACCTGTAGAATCAGGGCCCCGGTCATGGCTCGCCTGGTGCGGACCCCGCCTGCGATACCGAGATCACCCAGGTTAATGTTAGCCTTTGCGGCCATCATTAGCTCGGCCATCCGTGTCTCCGAGCCATGGGGTACAGAGATAGTGACAGCCGCAGTTGTAGGGGGCCGTGGCACAGCTTTCTTTTTAGTCGGTAGGGGAGCAGAACGCCCCGTTGACTGTGTTGTGGTTGCCGTCTTTTTCGCGGCCTTGGCTTTGGTTTTCCGACCAAGAACCAAAGCCCAGGTTTCCCCCGTCGACGTCGACGGTGCCGCAGTTTGCTGCTGCTCCACAGTCACAGGATAAACCAGTGCTGGTGACACCTGGGTTGCCCGTTTCTTCCTTCCCTTCTTCTTGGCCGTTGGCAATCCTGTATTAGAGGCCGAGTTTGGAAGTGGCAAGGTGCTTCCTTCTGGGCTTTGTTTCTCTAGAATCTTGGAACGGACCTCGGCCAGCACACGATCCACCATGGCCTCGTACTGCCCACGACCCGTAGCTAAGTTTAGCTCGGGCTGAGTTGCTGGCTCTACCCTCTTCTTTGGGGGTTCAGCGCCCTCGTACCTAGTTTTGGGTCCCGCCGGAGTTTTTGGGTGGGGCTTGGGGCCCCCACAGCGAAGCTTTTCCATCTCTTTATGTAGGGAGGCTATCTGGGAGCGGAGCACCTCATTCTCTCGCTGTAGCCTCCCTACTGCGTCTGTTAGGACTGTTGTATCAGCTATCCTGAGAAGTTCCGACACACCAGCCCTGATGGTAGTCATGGCCTCTTTGACGGCATTCTTTTTGCCACCTCTGAGGCCCTTCGTCCCTTGGAATGCTTTCTCAACCGCCGCTAAGGACTCCTGGATTTTGGAGTCTACGATGGCAGCGGGTTGGCCTTTCAACTCCACCGCAACCTCGTTTGTGTGGGTCTGCTCTGCACCTGAAACAGCCGGGGAAGTAAAAGGAGCTGCCGCTCCTTCACACTCAGTCTCCGTGCCTGTTTCAGTTTCATTCCCTCCGCTGTTCCTGCCACTTGCTGTACCCCTCCTTGGCCTTGCAACCTTAGGGGGCCGACTCTCCTCAGCCGGTCCTTTCGGTTTGCGTTTGCGAGCTTGGGTCGACCGCGAGGATACAGAGACCAACGACGAAGCGTCGCTATCCCCTGAGTCCCCCCGCTGCGATCGCATATTCTTCCCTTTATTTAATCGCTCTCCCGAAAGAGTGCGAGAAGTCGCCGAATTTGGCGTTATCGGTCGCACAAAACTGGGCGTGTGCGCTCCGATTGATGTGCCCGGGCTCGGACACCGCTGCGCACGTAACTGTGCCCCCCCAGAATACGGTGGGCAGGACACTTCGGTGTCAACCACTGAGGTTGACACCGGAGTGCCGAGGGATTCTCCGACCGCTGAGCGATCGGTACCCTCCTGGGGTAGTTTGTCTTTTATAGTTACGTTCATGATTTTTTTTCTTTTTTGCTCTTATACGTGAGCTAACGTGGTGTTGCCCTAGCGACTGGGATACCCCCCCAGCCGTTAACCTCTTCACCGGGCTCCCTCAGCTTGGGTTAGGGGTGATTTTTAAAGAGGTTTTCTACCTCGCGGCCTTCTCTACCCTCCTCCCCGTCGAGAAGGCCCCCGCTCCCGATTGCTCGGCGTTTACGGGTCGGGCCGATCGGTTGCCGGAGTTCGGCAGCGACCACCGCCAGTTTCTCCTAAAGAAACTTCCGACGGCAGTCTCGTCGCCCCCATGAGATGTCGTCCTCCGACATAACCCTCGCACCTGCCCTCTGCGTAACAGAGGGACATGTAGAGGGATGACTCATGGCATGCGGCCTAAGCCATCTCTGCCCTTGTGATTTTTATGGAGGTTTTCTCCTCTTGGCCGTTCTCCAAACTAAAAGAAGGCCCCCGCTCCCAATAAATCGGCGTCTGCGGGTCGGGCCGTCCGGTCGCCGGTGTTTGGCATTGACCGCTGCCAGTAATTTTGCTGATCGCTGAATGTCTGACAGCTGTCCCGTCGCCCCTCTAATAGCCGTTAGGCTACACTCCTTCTGCCAGGGACCACATTGGCCGCGCCAGTAGCATAAGATCGCGTGTACCACCTTCCGCGTGCAACAGATGGTCGTCGCATTGGACGCCGTGGTTTGGTCTTTAGAAGGCTCATTCTGTGTGCCTAGCCTACTGTTGAGGGTCCGTTAGCTAGGCCAATTTGTTAAATGCCCTTATATAGGCAAAACAATACAATATAAGTTAAAAGTATAAATATCTTAATATTCAGTTAGTCAGTAACACGAATAAATGTAATGTCATGACAGAAACAAAACAATAGTTTTTATTTTTTTTTATGTAGGATATTATATATATATTTTTTGTAGATATTATGTAGATATTATATACATACGCTCACGCCCGTATCCCCTAAGGGATAGGCAGAAGTGTATTAAACACTCACATTTTGACAATTAGAATTTGGTCCCGCTTCGTAATAGGGAGCAAGCCTATTCACCAGGGCACTGTATGACTGTATATACCGTGTCACAGATAACGGTCCGATCCCTTAGTAGCTTTAAACGACACCGCCGGGAAAAGATATAGTGTCTTCTCCACCGTGAACCAACGGCTACCACGGCTATGTATATATTATTCTTTTTACTTATGTTGAACATCAGCATTTTTACTATGTAACAATCTATGTTTAAGCTTTAGTTAGACAGAAATTATGTATTTGATTTGATATAGAACTAAGCAAAATCTGTAATAGCTAACAAAGTACAAAAAAATGCTGAACTCTCTGGTTTTGCTTATTTATTCTTTACACATTAATTCTTGATTAAGTTGTGAGAATTTCATTGGCCGCCGTTAAAGAAATTAAAACATGAAGCTCAAGTAAAAAAAAAACAATGTTACAACCTACTTTTCTCAACCGCCGTCGTTCCCTCAGTGTGGCAGCTTTTCGTCGGTCTACAGACGCCGTTTTTCTTTTACAGGCTTTACATGCCCAGGCCAAACACCGCCTACTTGGTCCAAACACGTGCTGAATATGAATCTCTTCCTTATCTTGTTCATTGTCCCCATTTTTATGCTCATTTTTAACTTGACAACACTGATCGTTTAAAATGTTCTTTTCATCCTTTTGAAATTCGAACTCTTTGTAATTATTGTTGTTATAACTGTCATAAATAGCGTTGTAAGTCATTGTGATTTTTTCTAATAGTACTTGATTTTGATAGTTTAGCTTTGTATATTAGTGTTAAATATCAGATCATACATATAAGTACCCCTTCGTATTTCACATTTGTATATGGTACTACTTTAAGGACTTATTTCTATGCTTGAACACTTAATTCCATTGATATTTTATAAAAAAAAACATTTTGATTATGATTTTTTTCATCTCTTTATTGAGTTAATTATTCAAATAATATGAAAGTAAGATAATGCACTTCAAGTTTATATTTTTTTTACTATAGCTATTTTCAAGCATAGGTATCCTAACTACGCACTAGTTAAACAAAAAACGTTTCACGCGCGCCAAAATCTGACAGTTGACGTTATTTTTTTCGGGTTACGCGGCCCGCGACTCTTGCGACACTGAATTCAGCCGAGGGTTGATCACAGTCTGAGATTTACAAAATATGTAAGCTATTAATAAACTGTCTAGCTGTGTAGCTCCGTGTCGTTGAGAGATGCCAATTTATTAGTATTTGGATTGAAATTGATGCCGGCAATATATTCCCTTTAAATTTGTTGCGACGAAAGCTCCAGGACGTTTTTATGTCACTCGTTTTCGTATTTCGAATTGATTTTTAATGTGTCTTTTTCTTTTAGATTTTTATTTTATTTTATAGGGATGTTATTTTTTAAAACATGATTATGTGTATAAAGTTTTGATGATAAATCTTTATATACCAATCAAGAATGAAAGCTGTATGGTGTGAGACTATTTGTCTTTTCACACATAATAAAATTTTACTGTAGAAATGAAATAACTTTGATATACTGTTTATGTTTCAGTATAGGATTTACGATGATATAGGATTTTTGAGGTATTTACAGATTCGAGAACTGTTTTTTTTTTTTAGTTTTTTCACATTGAGTCATATTATAATATAAAACAAATACCCGTGGTTGTCGGTAGTATAGAATAGGGCCATCTCTTCCTGTGATTGTCATAAAAGGCGATAAAGAGATCGGACTGCTTTCTATCAGACAGTATATACACAGTCATACAGTGCCCGGTACGCAATAGACATGCAAATTATGGTTGGCAAAAAGTAGGCGCTTGAGACGCCCCTGTCTACCCCTTCGTGAATATAGAAGTGACTGTTTGTATGTATGTAAAACATATAAGTACTTATATATTTTAATATACATAAAAACACGATGCCTCTTCAATCCGATGGTTGTAAGGAAATAAGTTTATTCGCCATAACGCGCGTTTGTTTGACTTTGCAGCGGTAGTCATACTAATATTTTTATAAAAAGGATTAAGTAAAAAAAAAACTATTAAAATTTGCTCTCTACAACTTTAATCTTCAAATTCGTAAAATTGAATTCAGAAATTGAGTATCAAAGTCTATAAAATCACCAGTATTCAAAACTCCCGAAAAAAAATCAGTAGAACTGTCATGTCAGGGCAAATAATTAATTCAAATTACATAACCTTTGCATAAAGCAAATTGCTCTTAATTAAAACCTTCTCTGGGTTTGGAACATTGGTGTTTCTTTTACGTTGAAACACGGAGGCAACATATTCACTACGGAGCAAGTGTTGCCAACCTACGAAGATAGTGATAATGGTCACTAAGGTCAAGGGTTTAATAATAATAATATCCTGGAAACTTTAGAAACAGAATGTAAGGATTAAAGTCACATGTAATATACGTAATGGCGAAATCCACAAACAACAAAAACGTACATCAACACCATCTAGACTAAGACAAGCTAAACTAACTGACTAAGCTCCTGAATCGCAATATAGCTGTGCACAAATTAGTATACAACTGTATAACATAGATCGTATGGCCGCGGTCTACCAGGCATGAACACCTCGACTGGCCAGAGGATCTTCCCTTTGTGTTGGAGGTCCCTCCACAGCTCACCAAACATAAAGCCTTAAACTGTAGAAATTATTATCTTTTCATCTTGCTCCCTATCTTGAGCCCTTAAAACTCCAGTTATTTGCATTTCAAAGCTCCTTTCAACAATTTGGCAGTACCGAAAGCAAAACCTTTTAAAACTTGTTTTCAAACTATAAAGTAAGCAGAGAACCTAGCGGTTTTAGAACGTACTAACTCAACTAGAAGCGCCAGACAGATCGTAACTAAAATAGGTACTACGTTTCACGCACGCGCGATGCAGCAGTTGGGGAAGCTGATCACAGTGGAATACGTGAGGTCGTTGTTGGCTATAAATATTTTGGTTTGTATTTTTTGTTGATTAGTAAATTTAATTGTGAGTAAATTGTATATGCTACTTTGTGTCCACTACACGGCTTACGCTTATTATAGTCCAAGCCCTCAGACAAACTATTATATATGTACACATATACATATATAATATGTTCAAGGTTATGCTTCGATATCAAGACATTATATTTTCTGTTTTAGAATTCCTATGCGTAAAGATAAATATTAAACACTCTAAGGAAGAGTCTACTATGCTTTACAGAAAGGTTCTTACCAATTTCCAAAGCCATAGTCAAAATAAAACAATAAAAAAGTACAAGTCTTCATAATTTCTAAAGTCATAGTCCACTTTGGAACTGCCTACCAACATATAACAATAATGAAAAATTTATGCCAGAACTCTGAGTACATAAAATAAAAAATAAACCCCACTTAAACTCTATTACTACCTCTATTACTTATTATAACACCCCTCGTTTAAAAATATCATAAAACCATTTTTACAACCTAATAACGACTCCATGCATTTCTTATACGGTGAGAACAACATCCCTTGCGATTGGGGTGTGATCCGCTCGTAAGGACACTTAAAACATTAAAATTAACAAAATAACACAATCTTGTAAATAAATAACGTAATAAATAATAAAATAGACATCTTTATACATATATTTTCGATGTGATATAAGAAAATAGTGTGATTTGTGAGTGAAAAAGTCATGGTACTGTGTTATAGGAAAGATGTCTACGGTAAGTGATTCTGTTATAACGTTATTTTTACGCATTCTATTTTTGAACTTGATATACCATTTTACCCCATATTCGTATTGTAATCGTGTTTATTTTATAATGTTCTAAAAGCTATAACTTTGAAATTGTTTCCTTCATTTCAAATCTGTTCTGGAATCCATAATAATCTTGCGCTTAAAGCTAATCTCTGAATATAATTTAATGAGAAACAGTAATTTTATTTAAATAACTTACGTAAAACTGAATTAACTGTACTAAAAGAACTAATATTAATATCAAATATAACCAAAAACGATTTAAACCATACCTGCCAAAAACAATTGTATTTCTTTTAATAACCTAAACGTTTAATTTTTGGTAAGGTGGGCTTATATTTGGAATGTATTTTATTCGTTCGTTCGTTCTTTTAATTTTGGAACATAATATAAAGCAATTGCTTTTTGTAATTTTATTATTAGTACTTTATAGGGAGAGGCCTATGTCCAGCCGTGGAATGCGATAGGCTGAATGTTCATATTAAATACTTTTAAACAATATTAAAATATTGGTTATCTTAAAGGGACGGCTCAGAGCTTGTGACCCAATTCGCTAGGTGACATTTACAGAGTCGTGACCTAGGTCATAGGTTCAGGAGCCAATTTGGGTACTGAAGAAGTACAATTTAAATTCTTTTAGTGACATTCGTAACAACATAGTAATATCTTTTTCTGTTTTATTCCTAAAGACAGGAATTTAAAAGGTAGATAAGCTCACGCCTTTCTCCCGTTGGGGTAGGCAGAGACAACAGACCTCCACATGCTTCGATTCTTACATACAGCATAAGTTTCCTCTACTGCCATTAAACCTTTCATATAAGCCCGTCGGTTTAAGATACTTCTGAAGTGTCCTTTTATCAGAGCATCACCAATCGGAGTATGTTCTGCTTGCTCGACCCCTGCAGGCATTCCCTTTGACGTTTGCCTTATATACCTGTTTTTTCATACGTAAAATTCATCATACGTAAAATCAAATTGTCGCCTGCCGTATTTCCGAACCGATACGACCTTCAAACCTTCAAGAAAAGAGCGTACTCCAACCTAAAAGGCCGCCAACGCACTTGTGACTCTTGAGTTGCGGGTGTCCATGGGCGGCGGTAGTCACTTACCATCAGGTAACCCGTCTGCTCGTTTGCCCAATATCGCATAAAAAAAAAGTGGTGTAAACTTGTTATATATATATAAACGTAAGAATGTGAAGGGTAATATTTCATAAATCAGAGGCAGAGGACTTGCAACAAAAAATAAATACTCATTTACGTAATTTAGATCGTGCTAATAAAAGATATATTTATTACTTCACCTGTTGTATCGGAAAATATATATATGAAACAAGAATCACTTTATTTTCTCTTACATAAAGCATTAAGAAGCTCTAAACTCCTAGCTGTAGAAAATTTGTAAATGTAACAGTTTTAATGGCTGATTGGGTATCTTATGTAGGCGAGTAATTCTTTTCGTATCTTATATAATATATATTTATTATTAAGCTACAAATAAGGGGTAGGTTCTCAAATTGTTATGTTTCTTACTGCATAACTATGTAAGATAACCTATTTAGAATTTTATGGAAGTATATTTTGGGTTTGGTCCAAATTAAATTTAAAGAAAATATTCCGCCCATAATATACAAAACTAGAAAACAGCTTTTTATTGTCATTATATTGTAGTCGATTATAAACTTTATTTCAAGTCAATTAAAATAAAATTTAAACAGAGCTTTAGAAAATGACACGCTAATAGTTAGGGGGCTCGGAGTTCTCGGCACCAGCCAGTTCGGGTTACAGGTATACGACCCTGACTTGCTTGAGCTATTGCTTATATAGCCAATCCATCTATATAAGCAATATCCTTGTCCTGATAAGATAATCCAAAAATCCCGGATGATTGCAATAAATATTACGTAAATGGGACCAAAATATAGTCAACAAAATATGGTCGTTAATTAAACCTCTGCCTACCACTACGGGGATATAAGCGTGAATGCCTGGGTCTAGAACATACGTTTCAAAAGCCTTGAGCTCCCTTGGAGCATCTGGCAAGGCATGTGGGTCATGACCCCGTGCCTAGTTTACTCAGTATCAATGTATTTTGTACTAAACATTCAGATTTTTGTAAATTATCCACGTTTAAAGCCGACTTTAAAAAGCAGGTTCTCAGTTCGACGGTTTTACTTTGGGTGTATTATATTATATGATATCTTTGTTTGTGAACTGATTTTAATAAAAGAAAGGAAGCTTCCACGCCTAGTGGGGTAAAAAGCTTTTTAGAATGGTCGCCTATTGTGTAGGTGGGTTTATTTTTAATTTGGAGGAGTCTTAAGAATAAGTCAAAGTTCGAGAACGTAACTACATATTTGAGTGACAGAGAGAGATCGCGAGAGAGTAGAGCCATGCTTCGGCACATATTGGCCGGCTCCACCGAAGTAAAACTACGGCTCCACAGAAAACCGGCTATTAAACAATGCTTGCATTGTGTGACCAAGAGAGTGAGGTTACCGGATCCGTCTTCTTGTTTGTCCGCCTATGCTACAAAAAAAAGATCATAGATCAACAACAAACAATGACCTCCCGCAGCCTCTGACTGTCTGTTTCTCGGTTTTCACTAATGTACCAAGTGACC
The DNA here is from genome assembly GCA_947561695.1 of Tyria jacobaeae. NCBI lineage: Eukaryota > Metazoa > Arthropoda > Insecta > Lepidoptera > Erebidae > Tyria > Tyria jacobaeae. The sequence continues at coordinate 4,346,280 of OX387236.1, read as the reverse complement.
ACTGGATCGTGATTCATACATGCACTCGCGCTTGTATCAAGAAAGGGCAGAGGTAGGCATTTTGATGATTATAATTTAGTCTTGTTTACGTAATGGGTGTCAAGCCTGTTGTTGTCATCCAGGCGCTTTTTGGATATTCGAGGGGAAAATGTGGAGTATTTTACCCGGAAAGGGAGGATAGAAAGAGAATTAATGGGATAGCGCTTATACAGATGGATTAGGAAGTATTAGCAAAGACTAGCAAGTCAGGGTCGCATACCTATAACTAGAACGAGCTGGTGACGGGAAGTCAAAATTCTCTAACTTTTAGTAAGTTACTTTACTTTACTTTTATTTACAAGTTAAGTTTTGTGTAAATGGCTAATATGTCGGCGATGCAAAGCATCGAGAGAGGGTTGCTATTAGAAAATGTGACGTCATGAAAGTGTAGCAAAAGAGGATTAAAAGGTTATAAAGATGTTACACGTACGTCATAGGACATTTCGTACTTAAAGGTCACTAATCGAGGTAAATAATAACTTTCGAAAATGTGTGAAAAGTATAAATAAAAATAGGAAGAAATAGAATCAAAATTGATTATAATTGATAATTTTACGAGAAAAAAAAATACTGCTTTTAATTATTAGTAATATGAACCCTGTCTTACAACATAAATCAGCCATGTAGTTCTCGGTGGAGGAGAATTAGGCTACCCCATCTCTAACAGTGGGTGTCGTAAAAAGGGTGAGTGAACGTTTTAGACGTGAATGACGTGATGTGCTTATACTAACTTATAAACTACAATTATAATTACGAGAACGGGACCTAAAGCGATATCAGCCCATAAACAATCACCACTTCCAGTGCAACCTGTTCGAAACGTCATCAATTTAATGGTGAGTTATACCTTTGATTCTCGTTCCCGTATCTGTAGTAGGTATTAACACATATGTATGTACTTACTACTTTGTACTTACTAGCCCTCCGGGAATACATGCATACGCTCATGCATGTATTCCCGGAGGGCTAGTAAGTAGAGATGTATTAAACACCCGTCAGTTTGACAATAAGAATTTGGTCCTATTGCCGTCAACCGCGTACTTAAGGAATTAAAGATGGGAAAATTGGGAGTACGGATAGGGATATGGTTTATACAGATCCCGGATCTCATTTATGTTACGTACGTCACGCGTAACTCTGAGTCCTCTATTATAACAATGTTAAAATATTTTTCTAGTATATATTATCTATTTCCATCCCGTTCCGTCCGCATTTTTAACATTTCAGACGAAAACCACAAATTACTTTACCTTAATCTACGCGCTTTCAAAGATTAATCTTTGAGATATACAACTCTTTTGTGAACTGAAAATAAAAATATTCCCACGCAATAATTCGTTCTTTCAAAGACCGTGGTCTCTTTTGATATTGTTTTATCGTCAAGAACTATTATTCAAGAGGCATAATCATTTGGCTTCCAAGCCAAACGACCAAGTTTAGCTAACTGTGCCACTAATAAAAGTACAAAAAGTTACTAATAAATTAAAAACTTAATCTCATTGTGTCTTTGTATTTTGTTTACGTAATTTTTTTACTAATCCATTTTTAAATTATTGTTCCAAATATGGGTCACTGGACTTTGTAGAGTAATAGCTTGTTCTCGTTATGTCAGCGTCGCTCACAACTTGTCCAAGTGAATGACATAATTGTGCATTCGTAAGCGTGTGTAACTTAGTTACGCCTTTGTACCATCATATTTACTAAATTCCTGCATAACAAACAAAATCAGAATCATTTATTTAAATTAAACCATACAACAATTCACAAAATTACTTGCAGCCTGTGACGACATGTTGCTTTAAATCCCGATTTCATAGTCTATGTCTATACTAATATTATAAACCGATAGAGTTTGTTTGTTTGTTTGAAAGTGCTAATCTCAGGAACTACTAATCCTATTTGAAAATATATTGCATTAGATGGCCCGTTTATTGAGGAAGGCTATGGGCTATATATCATCACTCTACGATCCTTAGAAGCGGAGCAGTAAACATAAACGTAGGTAAAAATGCACGGAAAAACTATTTATAATTTGCATTAAAGGGGGACAGACAACGTGTCACTGAATGGCAAGTGACAACTGCCGTCCACGGACACCTTACCTGCAACTCAAGAGTCGTAAGTGCGCTCCGGGGAGCGTGCCTCTGTAGGTGATGTGGAAAGAGGAAAATGGAGATTAGGAGATGAGGAAGAGGTGGGGGCAAAAGAGGATATGGGGAGTTGGGCCTCCGGAAACCTCACTATTTTGGCGAAATGCAACGCCAGTGTTGTTTCAGAACCGGTTTTCTGTGAGGCCTTGTTATCTTTCCGATCGAGCCTCTCCGACGATAATATTGAGTTCTATTATATGTATTTCATGGAAAATGATAGTTGAATCCTGTTAAATAAGTTCCTCTAAAGTTTTATTTGAGGCCTATCGGTGAGGTCCCCCATACCATAAACAAAGTAAAAAAAAAATCGTTATTGTGATAGCTTTAGTTTTTAGTTTTAGTCTTGTCATTCTCGTTTATCCAAAATCCGTAATACGAAAAGTATTTTGTTTACACACAGAATAATTTGAGTTGGAATGTTTTTAAATGGCCACATTACTGAAAGTAGCAATAAACGGCCTGCCTTGTTTTTTCGTTGGACAACATTCAATGATATTTTTTGAATAATGTCATCAGTAACATTCCTATTTAGGGGCGGTAAAATCCCGAAAGCACTATATTACGGTCGTATGAATAAATTACTCTTCTAAATAGTTTTTTTTTTAGAAAATATTCATTACGATAAACATTACGTGAGGCGTGAAGTATGAATGTAAAATTAGAAAACTTTAATAACACCCTCGACGTGAAACAACAAGACGGGGCCATCTTGCGGGCGGTGAGAGACAAGACGTGGAAGGGCATTTCCCGATCTGCGAACAAAACTTTTTTAGGAGCTCGGGAGAACCGTTTGCTATAATTTTACGATCGCATCCAATTGCTGATTATTTACAAAATACAAATTGGTTAATACAAATTGTACTGTAAGAGATTGCAAGTCGCCATGTCACAGAAATAAGAATCTGAGATGTCATCAAAGTTTTTATTCAATATTGTGTATATAGTTAATGATGTTAGAGCTTTATTTTATGATATAAATTCTTGAACACTAATTAACGCAACTATACGGTACTAACACTACTTATATTAAGAACGTATTGCGTTGACGTTGTCTGACGAACGCATCCTTAACTTCTAGTAAGATTAAGTCATAGAAAGCCGAATAGGCTTTGCTGATTAGATCAAACAAATAAACAAGTTAGATTAGTTCGTGAGTTATCCGGAATACCAAAGAGTTGAGTATTATTGATCTACAAACGAAGTCTATTTATTTATATACATATCAAAAATAAACCTTAAAGCTTTCGCAAAAATGACACTTCTGGATCGTATGGAGTACAATGGGCATCCTATCTTAAGAAATAGTGTAGATATTCTAACATATGAAGCCAGCAACTGTTTCTTCCGTACTAGTGGTTTCTCTACTCACATGAAGTACGTGACACTGGCTTCTGGGAGCTACTGCAGTCTGTCCCGTTTCCTCATCCGAGACTTGCACATCCTTTACTCCACGGATATCAGTTACCTCAACGGGTTCTCTCTACCCATTTTCTTTCAACAAATCTCCGGCAATTTAGATGTTGCAAACGACCGATCGTAAATAAATTTTGGACAAAGATAGGAAGGTATTGATGATGAGTATAGCTACATATGGGTTTTGTAAATGTGTGTAGAATTAAAAAAAAATCTTTTATAATTTTTACAGATTGAAGATCTTAGCGCAAGCCGTGAACGAGCGATGGGTCCCCAATCTTATAACCGTTGTAATTACTTTTAAGTAAGGTAAGTATACTTAATTAGTCGTGAGTTCATTTCAATACTGGAAAGATAGGCTTTGACTGCAATCTGCAACCGCAGGGTACAATTACATCCTCAAATTACGACTCAGGCGCCGGAGATCGGAGAATGATCTCCGTCCTCCATAAGCGCAGGCCTGGGGGTGACATATGAGGCCATCTGTCACCCTAGCAGAAGCAGGCTTGGGTGGCGGCGCGGACGCTGCGGAGCGTGCGCGCCCTTGGGGGAAGTTACGGGAACATTGGGGTTCCCACACTGGAGGGGGCCGTCTACAAACCGTAGGTGGCCCGAGGTACGTCGGGGTTCCAGGGTTTTCCTTTCTAGGGTGTACCTGGTTCCCCGGCATCTAGTACCCAAGATGGCGTGCGGTTTTAGTCGGTTCGTGTCCGACATGCCACCAGAAGGTGGTATCCGAGGGGATTTCCGCACGGAGAAAAAAAAAAAAAAAAAGGGTACAATTACATCCTGGAATATGATAAAAAATCTTTTCGATTTTTTTTTTTTACTAAACACAATGAGTAATCCGCTGCTACCAAAAAGGGCTCAAATGACACCCTATAGCACATATACATATGTATGTATATCTACTGCCTATCTATTCCGTGTAAATAAAATGAGATTCGCATTTATTAAATTTCTATTATTACATTTATTTCTTAGTTTATTTTGAACCTCCTACTCAAAATGTATTGGTTGCATATCTATGGCATGGCATATTTGATTGTTTTTTTTTTTTTTTTGTTTGAAAGATGACTTAATCGATAGCATTATTTTTAGTTCTAATTACAGAGTCTGTTCGGCCGTTCAAAGTTTTTTTTTTTCATTTTTGAGTTTTTTTTTAGTCAGAGTCTATTAATGTTGTTTAAAGACTTCAAAGGCCTTTCAAGGGTACGACAGCCTCATCGTTATATAGACGGGGAGGAAAAAAATAATAATTTATACTTATACCTATTGCAGCAGAGTAGAGCAGTGTCAGAGCGAGAGGGCGCGATGCACCCAACCGCCAGGTGACGTTGTCGCCTACACCCGCGGAACATGTCATGGGACTCAATAGAGTCGCGTGACTTCCTCGGGTAAGTGCATTATAATACGGTGGTAAATACCGGACTTTCTTTAAATTATTGGTTTTGTATTATGAATGTTTAAATACAAGTGATGCTTATTTAAGTATTTCAGCGTGATATATTTATATAAAATATTGATGTGACTTTAATATTAACTATTTATTTTTTTAATATTATGATGATATTTAATGTTATATTAATCATGTATCAGAGATAAACTAAAACATGTTATTAGTGTATATATAGATAGGTACGCGAACCGCTACAGGTAACATTATAAAAAATAGCAAAAATTATGTCGGTGGTTGCAACTCTTTTATTTTTCATTTATTAAATATTTAAAAAGAACAATTAATAATTTAACAATTATGAAGCAATATGGCGGTTTAACATTTATCTTCTTATTGGAAACGCATAATAACTTACACAGCATATAACAAATGATGATAAAATGTTCCAGCTCATCAGTATCTGTCTTAATATTGAGTTTTTTATTAAAGAATGTATACTAGCAACGTGGGTCACACATTACTAGTATTGTAGTCCAGCCCCCTCCCCCGCTAAGTTAAATGCCTGTGTTAGGGGTGTGTTCCCGACGGTAGTGCACTGGGTGGGGTTCGAACCCGCAACCAACGCAAGACCAAGTCCGATAGCTTAGCCATTACGCTACCGCCGCTGGAGGAGTTATATGACATTGTTTGCTACAGCGGGGTGCCGGCGCATCAATTGTCCGCAACGCGACTGCTCAGCTCGCCTGACCCATCAAGACACCATCTCGATGAGCCACAAGGTAAATATATCTTTTTAACTAGATTTGAAGTCGGTTAGTTCAAAAACTAATAATAGATTAATAAGAATAATAATAATAGACAAGACTATGCTTCCAGTTTGGTCCTTTTAGTCAACAATATTCTCTAAGGGGAGTAGTGCAGAATGCTTCACGGTGGGGTAAGATAGGGCCACCCCATTTCTTCCCGATGGTGACATAAAAGGCGACAAAGATTCGGACTGTTACCTAACAGACAGTACATACATATATAGTCATAGAGTACCCGGTTGAATGCAATAGGCTTGTCCCTTATTACTTCAGTGGTACCACATTGTAATTATCAAAATACATACATACGATCACGTCTGTATCCCCTAAGGGGTAACATATGCAAAGTTTGTACCGATGTAGGAGTGTCAGGAGTATTACATTTGCAAAGTTTCAAATCGGCGAGAGTGCCAGAACCGAAATTAATCTTTGTACACCGATTGTAGTTAGTTGTGTATATCTAGGAACTAATATGTATATACCATAGTGGTAGAGCCATGCTTAAGCACGAATGGGCCGGCTCGACCGGTGCGATACCACGGCCTCACAGAAAACCGGTCGTGAAGTAACGATTGCGTTGCATTTCCCCGAAATGAGTGAGGTCTCCGGAGGCCCAAAATTCCCCACCCCCCTAATGATAGCGCTGTTAAAGAAAAGGATACCCCAGGGGGGTACCAGCGCTAGCGTTGGAGAATCCCCCCCTGGACGTCCACCCTCAGTACGGACTATGCCTGAGCGTGGACGCCCAGGCTGCCCCTCGTACTCTGGGGGCTCAACTGCGCTCTCAAAATCTGCTCGGGGCAAGAGAAGGCATACCATGGCACCCCCTGTCACGTTTACCGTGGATTTTTGTAACATCAGGGGCTTACATTCGAACCTCGACACTGTCCACCACCACCTTGAGACAGCAAAGCCGGCCTTGCTCTTTTTAACCGAGACGCAGATATCATCTCCAGCGGACACATCCTACCTCTGCTACCCTGGGTACGGACTGGAACACTCCTTTGTTCCTAAGGCTGGTGTATGCGTGTACGTTAGAGATGATATCACTTCTCTCCGCCTCGGCAATCTTGAAGGTAGGGACCTCTCCATCTTATGGCTACGTGTAGACTGCGACGACCATCCCCGCATCTACCTATGCCTCTACAGGTCCCATAGCGGTGATGCCGAAACGGACCGACTCATCGACCACGTCCAAATGGCTACAGACTCAGTGCTCCAGCAGGTCCCATCCGCAGAGATCGTGATTCTTGGCGACTTTAACGCCAATCACGCCGAATGGCTTGGTTCGCGCAAAACCGATCATGCGGGAAGATCTGTTCACGATTTCGCCTTGGCATATGGCTTGACGCAGCTGGTAGCAACGCCTACGCGAATCCCAGATGCAGAAAGCCACGTGCCTTCACTGTTGGATCTTCTGCTGACCTCACATCCTGACGGCTACAAAGTATCCGTTGAGGCCCCTCTTGGCTCTTCGGACCATTGCCTGATTAGGAGTATGGTGCCACTCGTTCACTCGCTGCGGCCGCGAGTTACAGGCAGTCGCCGCGTATGGCACTATAGGTCAGCAGACTGGGAGAGAATGAGAACATTCTTTGCATCCTACCCATGGAGGCAGGTTTGCTTCTCGCCGGATGATCCCAATGTCGTTGCTGACTCTGTCGCGAATGTTGTGCTTCAGGGTATAGAACTTTTCATTCCATTCTCCCTGATTCCCACAGGTGGCAAGTCCCAGCCTTGGTTTGGTCGAACCTGCAAAGCGGCGTCCCGCCGAAAGCAGGAATTTTACAAAGCATGGGCTAAAAGACTAGTTAGTCTCCCTTCCGGAACTCGTGCATTCTGGTCTCTTGCCAAAGCTGTCTAGGGGAACTTTTGTAAGCCATCCCTTCCACCTCTGCGCATAGGAGATAATTCGTTGGCCCACGACGCTAAAGAAAAAGCCGATCTTCTGGGCAAACTCTTTGCGTCCAACTCGACCCTGGACGACGGGGGAAACGCACCGCCGACCATACCGCAGTGCGAGACCCGCATGCCGGAAGTCCGGTTTACACAAAGGGCAGTACGTAAAGCGCTTCTTTCCCTCGACGTTCATAAGTCGAGTGGGCCCGATAGAATCTCTCCTATCGTGCTGAAGACGTGTGCTCCAGAGTTAGCACCGGTTTTAACGTGCCTTTATCGGCTTTCCTACTCTCTTGGCGTAGTCCCGAACTCATGGAAGACAGCTCTAGTGCACCCAATCCCTAAAAAAGGAGATCGCTCGGATCCGTCCAACTACAGACTCATAGTCATCACCTCCTTGTTCTCCAAGATAATGGAATCCATTGTTAACTGCCAGCTCCTCCGGTACTTAGAAGACCACCAGCTCCTCAATGATCGACAATACGGCTTGCCGTCAGGGTCGTTCAGCTGGTGATCTTCTTGTTTACTTGACTCACCGGTGGGCACAGGCGATCGAGACCAAGGGGGAAGCGTTGGCCGTTAGTTTGGACGTGGCGAAGGCCTTCGATCGGGTCTGGCACAAAGCGCTCCTTGCGAAGCTTCCTTCCTATGGGCTTCCCGAGAAACTGTGCAATTGGCTCACCAGATTTCTTACAGACAGAAGCATCAAGGTCGTTGTTGACGGTGCATGCTCCGACTCCAAGTCTGTTAATTCTGGTGTCCCACAAGGCTGTGTTCTATCACCCACGCTGTTTCTTCTGCATATCAACGACATGCTGCAGATTAGCAGCATCCATTGCTATGCAGACGATAGCACGAGTGATGCCCTTTACACCGGCCGCGCTAACATTTCTCGGGTAAACGTCATCGAAAGCCGATCCAAACTTGTGTCTGAAATCGAAACTTCTTTATCAAAAGTTTCAGATTGGGGTCGACTTAACCTAGTCCAATTTAACCCCACGAAGACACAGGTTTGAGCGTTCACCGCTAAAAAGATGCCATTGGTCGTATCACCTCAATTTGAGAGCACTTTCCTAACTGCATCAGCCAGTATCGGAATCCTTGGCGTCGATATATCAAGCGAAGTCCAGTTTCGCGGTCACTTAGAGAGTAAGGCCATATTAGCCTCGAAGAAGCTTGGTGTGCTAAACAGATCGAGACAGTATTTTACTCCGGCCCACCGCCTGCAACTTTATAAGGCGCAGGTTCGGCCGCACATGGAATACTGTTCTCATCTCTATGCAGGTGCACCCCAGTACCAACTTCTGCCTCTTGACCGCATTCAACGGAGAGCGACTCGCATCATCGACTGCCAAGATATTTCTGATCGACTTGACACCTTGGCGTTGCGTAGAGATGTAGCTTCACTCTGCATCCTCTATCGCTTGTATCATGGGGAGTGTTCAGAGGAATTGTTCGGACTTATACCGGCTGCTGGTTTCCGCCATCGTCCTACACGACAAAATATCCATCCCCATCACCTGGACGATTGGCACTCCAGCACTGTGCGCTTCTCCAGAAGCTTTTTGCCTCGCACAACCAGCTTATGGAACAAATTGTCGCCTGCCGTATTTCCAAACCGATACGACCTTCAAACCTTCAAGAAGAGAGCGTACCTCTACCTAAAAGGCCGGCAACGCACTTGTGACTCTTGAGTTGTAGGTGTCCATGGGCGGCGGTAGTCACTTACCATCAGGTGACCCGTCTGCTCGTTTGCCCCCTATCGCATAAAAAAAAAAAATTTTAATTGAAAACTGTTTAGTTGTGACATTAGAAAAAAAAATGATTTAAAAAATATCCCTTAATACACAACTATACAATTGTGCGTACATAGTTGGTCCATGGAGGAACGCGGGTGATTTAATTCAACTTTTTACAGAATTATTTCGTTGCAAGTGAAGCGAATATAATACCTAATTAACTTTTAAAATAGCCGAAAGAACAACTAACACGATTTAGAAAATAAATAATTAATATTGGTTCGCAAATGACAATGATAATTATCATAAACATGTTCACATACATACACATATTCTTCTCATACCTCAATTTTCCACCTTACACATACATTCGCTTATTGTGTATAGTGTTTTATACACCTCTGCCTATCACTTAGGGGATATAGACGTGAACGTATATGTACAATACTGGGCAAGAAATAATGCACATCGACCTCTAGAAAGAGACATTCGGCTAATTTCGGCTTTGTAGAGCATTGTCCCTTTCGCGCGAAATACTAACAGTTCGGTAAGACCTGTTAACACGATTATTGTGAGTTGCTTGTTTTGATTATTCTTTTTATTTTATTTTTTATAAAACATTTTTTTAGTGTTGTCCTCAGATTATAGTAAAATAATAAAAAACATGTATGTTTACGTATTGATCTATTTATTTTGAAAAGTGATGCATTCTGACACAACAATTATAAATCCTCAATTCCTTCCGATTCACTATCAGTGCTCTCAATGAAGACAATATCATTGCCGCTATCAGCCGTATTTATTACCAGTCTAGCAGTGTAATTATCTAGACATCATTTCATTTCTAGAGGCTACATAACGTTTCAGTCGAGACCATATTTTTTCAATTAGAGTAAAATCCGGATGATACGGCAAGGCAACACTAATATACCTATTCTAAATCTACAACAGAAGTATACCCGTTCTCCGAGGAGTTCCACTGCGGGGAGGGCCGCAACGGGGCGCTGCGGTGGGGTGCCCGCTTCGGGCCCGCACACCGGCCACCCGCCGCAGGCCTCCTCGACTGCTTCCGGGCCTGCCGCTCTAGGCTCGACCAGTACCTCGCCAGGAGAAAGGTAACAACTTCTCAGAATACTTTGAATGGATCATTATTAAACACTTTACAGCAATTATACGAAACAGGAAATTGAATTCTCGACTTTTCAGTCTACTGCTGCTTCTATATCTTCGAGATCCAGACTCCGTAGTCACTGTTATCCATTACAAATAATGCATTATTACCCATATAATAGTGCACAGAATTTACTCAGTACAACATTCCAAACACATTTAGAATATTTTTTATGATACGCGTGTAAGAATTATACCCACGTACTCCGGCTCAGCAGTCACGGTCACTAACCACTAGACCATCCAGTCTTCATCCTACAAACTCTTTGATCAAAATCTTTAATATTTTTTTGAGCACATTTTTCGTTACTCTGGTCGTTTCTTTCATTTTAAGATCGAGCGAGGAGTCCGCCTCTACGGCCAGAACGAGCAACAACTAGCCGTCAAAATATGGCGGTCAGCGCTAAATGGAGTGAGACATAGAACCGACAAGTTTGCTCTATTGGGGCATCTGTACCAGGCGTCCATGGACTTTGGGAAGTATAGGTGAGCTTTTATACTTAAGTGTTTAGTTTTTGAATATGTGTTTTATATTATATTCGAAAATTTAAAGGTTCTATGAAAAAACTATTCAACGCCAAAAAGTGTATAAACGTCTGCAGTTTTAGCGCGCTTCGTGTGACGACACAGCAAATAAATAACAACCACATCAAACACCTTAACACTCAATCACATTGACACATTTTGTATGTATTGTATGTATGACTTTGCGCCACATCCACTCAGGCTAATGGAGCTGCCTATCAACTGTATTAAAAAAAAAACAACGTTTATGCCACTCTTTTAAAGGTAATTTCTTGTTCCAAAAGTAATTAAAACCAAAAACATTAATGGACGGACATGGGGTCGACACGGGAAGAGATGGGGTGGCCCTATTTTACTCCACCGGGGACCACATGGTAGATATAGATGTTTACCTATTTATGAAAAAGTAGGGTTGTGATAGGTAGAGGGACCTGTTTACTCTTTTCGACAGTGCTATAATAACAGAAAGAGAACAGGGCAATTCCTCTTGCGTACAATTATTGTTACGTAGGACCACGGTACAGTTCCGTTAATAAGCAATATCATGGCTAGAAAGCTCCGACTTCCCGTGAACAGAAATTAGTGAGGTTTTTGGAGACCAACTCACCCTCTCTTCTTTCCCCTCTCTCATCCCCCCAAAGGAGGGCAGCGCACTTGCGACTCTTGAGTTGCAGGTTTCCATAGACGGCGATCATCACTTACCCCCATCCCCTATATGATAAAAAAAACCGTTCGAATTATCGAACTAATCGATAATCGAATCGACTAACCTGCTTGGGCTATGGCTTAGGCTTCGAAGACATATAAGCAATAACTTTCCCATCATTGCCTTCCTTTCCCATTCAATATCTTAATTTTATTATCGAATCCAAAGATAAACCGGGCACGGTTGACAGCAATAAACGTAACTGGTAGCCTGGTACGTAAATGGAAATAAATTAATGTTGTCAAAATGTGGGCAGTTGATACCCCTGTTATCCCTTCGAGGTGGTGAGTGTGTGTATATATGTAACCAAGTAACTGTCGCTAATTTGTACCAGAAAATGTATAGTTATCTTACGCGGCTATAACTGTTTAGACTTCTAATATAAAAAGACATATTCGTAATACATCATCAAAACTTCCGTGTCTGTTTTAATGTAAATGTAACATTACAATAAATCCACATTTACCGCGGTTGGTAGTTTGGCAAAGTGTCAAAAGAATATCTTGTATATTAGTCTCTCAATACGGTAGACTAACGGGTTGTCGCCGAATTATAGCTTATTTATATTCTGAATTTATTTTTCACATTAATTACTGTCTAAGTAACCAAATCGAAAACATGATCAAAACTTTTTTGGTGTCGGCAGAAACCATAACCCAAAACAAAATTAAAAACACGTAATGTAGAAAAAAAATCCAACTTACGTAGCTGCTAGTATTAATGATATTTAGCCAGCAGGTTTTCATATTCTAGTGGCTTCTCCAGTAACAGAAAGTACAGAACATGCGGGGACTGTGGCTTGTGTGATCTACTGCACTCTTATTTATATTTTCTTGTCTTGCAGTATAACTTACCCTAGGTGACTATTCCTACCGGATGTCCTAATAAAGCTGTTCCCGAATTCCTCCTATTTTAGGCGCACCGATTCGATTCCGACACACCGTCCTACCAAAAATTGCAGTGGGATGACGGCCCGAGGGGGTTTCCCGTTAACGTTAAGAAAATAAAAGAACAGGTTTCTATCCCTGCATATTTTCCTTCTGTATATCTTCCTTTCTTTTCATTCTCACTCGTCGTAAAACGACTACCGACCAATTTTTAAATAAGATTTATTAGCGTTTAAAAGTCTGTCACGTAGTCGTAACTGTGGCGGTCAAAAAGTTAAATTCCTATATGATGAAGAAAACCGTAGACAAAATGGAATTGTAAATGGAAATTAGTATTTATTAAAAGAGTATTTTTTAAGTGTGGTCATTAAGTGTAAATAAACTAGCCAAAACTCTCTTGCAAAGTACACATTACACTGACTCCAAACAATTTTATGACAAGGGTAGGCAGATAATAAGTAGGAGCTTTGCAACATTAGTGGCATTTATTGCTAGTTTTGCCAAATATGCTTAAATTCAGAGCAGTTTCCTATTAATTCCAAATGTATTCAAATGAAGATTTTTTAAGGCACCTAATAATTTAACGATATATCGATATCGAGTAATGATTGAAAAAAATGTAGGAAAAATATGGCTAAGTAAAAGCTATTGTATAGATATGTTTAGTTATTTTAATTAACGAAGATTGTAAATATACATGTACATTGTTGGGGTGTGCATATGTTTCACAGCGCTCAGTACCGCGCGAGCTGTAGTTTGCCACAGTTGCTAATTGATTCGCGGCAAAATTTTGTAATGAGTGCCGTACTGCAACGGTGTTCTCAGTGACGTAAATTTATATTTTATATAATCCGATTAATTTAAGTAAACAATCTCGAACTTTTACTAAGCAAGTACGTTATTGTAGAGACTATATTGTGATCTTCATATATTCATAAAAAAATTGTATTAAATCAAAATCCTAAATACGATTTGTCAAATTTCGCTATCTAATAAAGCGGGTTGCAGAAGCGACTAGTGTTAGTGAACGCACCTTTCAAAAGATATTAAAAGACGAAAGGGAACTTCCCAGCACTTTGCCTAAACTTTAACCACCTATGAAAAACCGAAGAAATAGACCGAACAGGGTAGATGGAACGCACGCCGAGAACACCGATGGATTTACGGCTTATGTTGTTCGGAGCACTATACAAGATTTTCATATTGTGCATAAGCAAATTCCGAACTAAATGAAATATTAAATGAAAAAGTTGGTTCTATCAACTCTTCGTAAGTTATTTAGCAAATTGGGCCACAAACGGCGTAAAGCTGATAAAAATAGAAAAGTTTAGGTTGAACGCCATGATATACAGATGTGGCAATTAAAATCGTGCTGTTATTGTATTAGACAATGCTTCATATCACAAACACACTCGCCGAAAAGATACCTATTACAACTTATGCTCTATATGAGATTCGAAATTGGCTCTCTGTAAAAGGCATGCATGCAAAGGCAAGGATGTTTTATAACATACAAAATAGACAGCTACATAAAAAGTAATTGATCTATATTACTGAGGGTATATATTTATACGAGATGCTTAAATAAACTTACTTAATCGAATAATATTTAATTTTTATTTCTAAACAAAATATTTCAAACGCTCTTATTGCATTGTGCAGTTACAATAACATTGCAGACGCTACCTGTCCTAATCGCTTCTTCTTAAAACATCACAACCACTTCTGTAGTTCACCAGCTTTCGTGATATAAAACTGTACAAATGTTGAGGAATAACTTTAGATGAAATGACATATTTAGTAAACTTATAAGTAACAGATATTTTAACATTGAAAGCGGTAAAATTATTAGGAAAAATATAAATCCCGACTGATTATAAACTTCTACTTCTTACATATCGACATTTTATACCTTCTTTATAATATAGCAGACGAACATTGCAACTATAGAGTCGACGTGTGTGACGACAATGAATGTGGGAGGGGGTGAGGAAAGAGGAGGGAGAGTTCGAATCCATTACTCCAATTTATCCGGCCTATTCGAGTGTAAGCAGGTCTCTCCCACGTTCTCTTATAAGTCAATTCCACTATTAAAACCAAAATATATCTACCATGTTTTAATCCATGTAGCCACCACATACATTCATACACTCAAAAACATAAGTATTCTACTTTTCTTTTAAAAACGCATACTTCTTAAGATAGGTATAATTTTTTAGTGGTAGAGCCATGCTTAGGCACGAATGGGCCGGCTCGACCGGTGCGATACCACGGCCTCACAGAAAACCGGTTGTGAAGTAACGCTTGCGTTGCATTTCCCCGAATTGAGTGAGGTTTCCGGAGGCCCAATTCCCCCTCCCCCCTTTTATCTTCCCTCATCTCCTTTATCCTTTTTTCCATCTCCTCATCCCTCCTCTCTTCTTTCCGCTCCCTGCTTCCCCCATCCCTCATCACCCTCAAAGGCGGGCAGCGCACTTGCGACTCTTGAGTTGCAAGTGTTAATGGACGGCGGTGTCACTTACCATCAGGGGACCCGTCTGTTCGTCTGTCCCCCTATAGTATAAAAAATATATATAGCCATATTGCATTATGACAAAAGTAAAGTTAGTATGCTCACGAGTCACGACCCCATTTGGTTATACGCCAAAACTGTTTGCAGTACTCGAGAAGATTTACTAAAATGATATTGACTCTTTGGGATAAACATCAATAAACCATGTTTTTTTTTCTTATTCAACCTACTTAAATATAGAGTAAAATTTATATTTCAAAAGGCGGTTTCTCACTTTTCGTGTATATTACGCGTCCACTACGCGTCCATTACAAAAATCTAAATTTATTCCATAAAAAAGCATTTGAAACCAAACATTATAGAATTATGCTTATCAGAATGTATTATAATATTTACTTATCCACATAGCTTAAATAATATTTTAAACGTAAAAAACTTCACTAAGTCTCATTAAAACCAAAAATATATTTTTTAGTTTTTATTAAATTATGGAGTATTATTCTTTTTAGTATTTTAGGAAATTATGGATACAGATATTCAAACCTCATTATCTTCTTTCTCAGTTCTTTCGTTTATCGAAATCTTGATAGTGGTTTCTGTCAGCAACAAATTAGTAACAAATTTTGGTACTGTATAAATATAATTTATTATCTTTTATTTCAGGAGTTTTCATGTTGCATGTTGTTGCAAATATAAAGCCAGAAGTAATTGCAATTTCTTGAGATTGAATGCAGTAACATAAACATTATTTTCGCAACTAATTAGAAACAAATGAGCTACAATTTTATTTTTTTATTTTGCTGATTTGATTTGATTTGATCTGCTACCTTCATGTATGTCAGTGTGTATAGCCTTTAAAAAAAAGTTTGATAATCATAATTTGATTAATTGTAAATAGGGGGATTATTCATTACGGACATTTAAACCTGCTGACAATAGTTGAGAAGGTATATTAAAGTACAGACGGTATGAGATATTTGTGTCAGTGGTAGAGCCATGCTTAAGCATGAATGGGCCGGCTCAACGGGTGCGATACCACGGCCTCACAGAAAACCGGTTGTGAAGTAACGCTTGCGTTGCATTTCCCCGAAATGAGTGAGGTTTCCGGAGGCCCCACTCCCTCCATTCCCCCTTTACTCTTTCCTATCTTCTCAACCGCCCACTCTTCTTTCCCCTCCCCGTATCCCCCCATCCCTCATCACAGTACTCGAAAAACTGTTTCCATTTTTTTATGAGAAGTGTATATATCTAGTATTTCTCTCAATTTATTTTCTTTACAAAGTTATCATTTCGTCTCATCATTTTTTCATTTTCGAATAAAATGACGCCTCACATTTGGAAATCCATCAAGCCGTCTCGGATCTAGGTCGTAACCAAAAAACATCATATATACATATTTATACGAGTACATATATACAGCACACATACACTCCAAAAACAACATTTACAAAATTCCTCCATATTTTACAGGGAATCTTTGGAGTATGCAAATAAGCAGTTGGGTATATCTGAAGAGCTTGATTCTGCGCCAATGAGAGCTGAAGCTTATCTCAACTTGGCAAGAGCCCATCAAACTCTGGGAGGATTGGACAGGTAAAATAAGTAGTTGTACTGCCTGCAAGTATATATGTTCATGGTGGAATAAAATAGGGCGACCCCATCTTTTCCCGGTTGTGTCGTATAAGACGAGTAAGGCTGTTATCTATTAGACTGTTATCTATCAGACGGCAATAGGCTTGCTACCTATTACCTGGGATCTAATTGTAAGTGGCAAAATGCGGGTGTTTGGTATACTGCTGCCTACCTTTTAGAGGATACAGGCGTGAGCGTATGTATGTGTGTATGGAACCTTTTTAATATATTCTATAATATAGCCGTCCTCTTAATAATACTTCCCAAAAAATAAGTTCTACACAATTTTTTTGCTCATCATCATCATCATCATCAGCCTATCCAGTAGTCCACTGCTGGACTAAGGCCTCATCCATTGTACGCCACTTCGATCTATTTTCGGCTTCTCGCATCCAGCTCCTGCCAGCCATCTTGCGCAAATCGTCACTCTATGGCGACTCAAATGATACTCACAAGTCGCCGTCTAAGCTGTGAGCGTGACATAGAAATATTATTACACGTTAACATATTTACACTAGAAAACAGTCAGGAATAAAGGAATTTCTTAATTTCGAGACGTTACAAGATATTTTCAAAATTTATAAACTGATTTCAATTATCATTTTAACACGCTTTTTAGCCGATCAAAAAAAGGAAAAGGTTCTATGACTTCTTTTATGCATACTATTTTAATTTTTTATAGAGAATAATCCTGTGGTGGTACTTTTTCAACTACTAAGATATTAGCGTCTTATGCTGAGCTGATGGTGGAAGGTATAAATCCTTAACGGTTAGGAGCTAGAGGGTATTTATATAAATTATGTTACGTTAATAATGAGTCTTGAAATTGCACGTTTTTACGACAACAAAAGAAAAGGAGCATTACAGAGGGTTGTCTGTTTTTATTTAAAAGCTTTAAAAGTTCAATTTTATTTAAATATGTAAACAAAACTTGAAAGTCAATGTTTACCTATCTAATTATCTCTATCCCTTTATTTCAGGGCCCTCTCATACGCTCGGCAAGCTCTCTACAATGACTGCGGGGGAGGTTCGACTGCTGGTTGCGTGCACCTGACAGTGGCAGCTGTGAGCTTAGAGCTGGGGTCCTTCTCCAAAGCAATGGACGGGTTCCAGAAGGCGCTAGCCGTAGCACAAGCACAGAATGATAATACTCTGCTTTTGCAGGTTGGTGTTAGTGATACTTTGCACGTGCTACAAGTTTGATGAGCCTGTAGCACCGTAGCTCCTAAATGTTCTAACATCAGAAAACATTAAAATCGACATGGCAAATTATAAATAGTTAAAAACTGAGCAAACCCAATCATTCTTGGGTTTGTTCAGTTTTTAACTATTTATAATTTCGCTATCGTTACTTGGATAATAATTCTCTCCAAAGAACCATAAATATTGAGGAAACTTAAACTTATGGATATTTTGCAAATTATTAAAAACCTGAAAAACACCAGCAGTGTAGGTCACAATAGCATTGTGACTAAAATAATTAAATATGTTGGTGACAACATATCTGTTCATTGAAGTCACCTAATTGATTTAAGCATTAGTGCTGGAATTTTCCCTAATAGTCTAAAAACAGCTATTGTGAAACCACTGTACAAAAAAAAATATATTTAATATATATACATATATATATATATATACCACTTAATAAAGAAATCTCTGAAATATTCAAAAAATACTATTAATCAATTTAATTCATACTTGGAAAGAAAAAAAAAACATTGTAAAGAACAAAGAGAAGCTTTTAGACAGAAGACGACTATAAATCTGGCAATCTATGACTTTTTTACGTATAATTATGTTAAACATAGATAAGAACATACCTGTTTGCGCAACGTAGTACGATATGACGCATTCGATTACGCCTCGCATAATACCCTACTCAAGAAGTTAGAGGCCTGCGCAATATGTGGCAATATATTGAACCTATTTAAATCATTTCTATGTAACAGAAAGCAAATAAGAGAAATTGCTGGAATAAATTTCTGTAAACATGAAATTAAATATCACTCTGAAGAACGCACAGTAATATTTGGGTTCCTCGGGTAGCGTTCTGGGTCCTTTATTATTTATTATAGACATCAACAACCTATTAAAACAATCGAGTTCCCTATTACCCTCTGTGCTGGTGATAGTACCATAGTTATTGTGCGGGATAATTAGGATACTTTGAGAAAAACAACTGGATGATTCGATGTCAAGTGTAGAACTCGTCTAATTACCTCAAAGAAACAATTCTTATAGTTAATTGTAGTAAGGTACTTATAACTAACTTAATTCTATACGTTGTGTCACGTTACAGTGGCAAATTATTTAGGCGCTTGAACATGCGCCCGGGCGTTGAGGACTTCGTCTTCAACCACAAACTTAATCTGTAGTAACAGGCAACGGGCATATCTTATTAAAGGCCCTCCTGATAACACATGTACACGTACGAAGATCAGCCACACGAACGATTCCGTCGGAACCAGGATAGACTGCGACTACTCTTCCTAACTTCCACTTCAAGGGTGGAAGACCATCTTTATCTTTATCACGACCAAAGAGCCCAACTCCAAACCATTCTTGCAGGAGCGCCACTTTGTTCTCTGCTGAAGCTCGGCAATGTACTCTTTACTCCATCTGACCCAAAAGTGCTGACGCAGTTGTTCGATTCGGTGGTAGCGAGACAATTGATTTGTCGAATGGTCCTGAAGGTTAGGTTGCGGCAACGAACTGAGTGGTCGGCCAATGAGGAAGTGTCCTGGTGTCACTAGGATCTGAAGACAACGGTGTCAGTGGACGAGAATTTAATATCGCCTCAATTTGAGTCAGTGTAAAGCTCTTCAAATGTTAAGTAACAATTTCCCAACACTCGCTGTAAATGATATTTTGCCGACTTGACACCGCCTCCCAGAGTCCGCCGAAGTGAGGACTATAGGCAGGTATGAAATGGAACCGGATTTCGTCATTAGCCAAATTTTCGCCTAATGAAACGGCATTAGACTTCAAAAACTTTGAGAGATCGTTATACGCACCAGCAAATGAGGTACCGTTATCCGAATAAATATTCACGGGCTTACCTCTTCGCGAAATGAACCTATACAAAGCTAGTAAATAATTATTGCTAGTTAAATCACCCACTAGCTCCAAGTGAACTGCCTTGGTAGTAAAACAAACAAAAATTGCGATGTACACTTTTACTAGCTTGCATCCGCGACCTTGGCGACTGGCACTTATGACGGGACCTGCGTAATCTACGCCAGTGCTCTCGAAAGGGTAACCTTTCTGAAGCCGCTGCCGTGGTAAGTTTCTCAACAAGGGAGTCACAATGTTTCCCTTTATTCTGCGGCAACGTATGAATTGATGAAAACAAGCCCTTGCCAAATTACGACCACCAATAGGCCAATAACTTTCTCTAATCGAGGCCAATAATAGCTGTGGACCTGCGTGCATCAACCTCTTATGCTCGTAATTAAATAATAATTTAGTGAAATCATGAATGGACTGTAGTATAATAGGATGCTTTTCATTGTAAATAAAATCTGAATTTTGGAGACATCCTCCAACACGCATTATATTCTTACTATCTAAATATACATTAAATAAATTTAATCATTTAAGAAGAACACTCCCTTTAGGTATCGGTTTTTTATTAATTAATAAATTGTGCTCAGGAAACGATTCGCGTTGACTCTGAAAATTTAATACATCTAATGCGTCCTGTAACTCATTTTTGTGAGAAATTTATCTGTATTCCTTTGCTTCTTACATAATTTTATGAATCGAAGTACGTAGCGCAATAGCCGTAAATAATTCGAAAACCGATTAAAATTTATTAAAGAATTATCGTATTTATCGTCGTTAACAACGGCGCTTAACGACATATCGGCGCGAGTTTCGGGCAACGTTTCTAGTCATATGTGTTTGTACTGAGTAGGCCAGCACCCCATGCTCATTTTCAAAAACTCTGGACCTGACCACCACATATTTGAATTTTGCAGGGTATTAATATCGACTCCACGCGATATTAAATCTGCTGGGTTTTTATCGGTTGGGATGTGTCTCCACGTACAGCCACCTGCCTTGTCTAATACTTCAGCAACGCGGTTGCGTATAAAAGGCTGAAGTCTAGAAGGTATCACGTGTAACCATCCAATCACAATAGTTGACTCAGTCCAGCAATAGGCTCGACTGATGTTAGCTCGAAGTGAGGAGCGGACTCTCTCGTAAAGACGGGCTCCAACTACTGCACTACACAACTCCAACCGTGGAATATTCGTGGGTTTGAGCGGAGCTACTCTACCCTTGGCCGTCAATAAACTGACCATATACTGACCATTATCATTAACGCTTCGAATATAAACGCACGCACCGTACGCGCGCTCGGAAGCATCTGTAAATGTATGAATTTCTGACTCCCTATATGAGTGGCAAACTACCATACGTGGAATTCGAAAACTATTTAGCAATGGTAAAGACTTAATAACTGTATTCCAACGAGCATTAACCTCCAGGGTTAGTGGTTCATCCCATGATAGTTTATCTAACCACATCTGCTGTAACATCATCTTTAGGATAATTACACAAGGAGACAAAAGTCCTAATGGATCGAAAATCCGTGCAATTACCGAAAGTAAATCTCGTTTCGTGCTAATAGTTTCAGAAGATACATCCATGCTTATTCAAAAGCCAAGTTCATCAGAACCTGCGTACCAACTGAGATCCAGCAACTTGTCGGGTTCACTATATCCTAAGTTTAAGTTAAAAGATAAGTCTGTCGACTCAGACACTAACTGTGGCTCATTGGACTTCCACTTTCTGAGTGACATGCCAGCCGATGATAGTGCATTGGTAACTTCTGTACGAATGAATTGTAACTCATCTAAACTCATACTCCCTGTACATAAATCGTCAACAAATATGTCATGCTGGATGACTTCAGCAATCCTTTCGTTGCTGCTCGAGGCCGAGGATTTTGTTTGAGAGGTATACGAACGCAAAAACGACCGTTACTTAATCGCGTCGTGTTTTCCTTAAAATGATTCTCACACATCTTCTCTTCAGGTAAATAGTGAGATGAGTGAGAACTGACCTCCTTTAACTGCCAAAACCGCGATAAGTCAGACCTGATTTTTTCCCAGTTATTATCATCACGGTCTGAGATTGTACTAAAATTACATTTAACATCATTTGAATTCAATGTAAAGTAATTCTGAGTAAACGGACCAGCTACTACCCAACCTAGTCTCGTCTCGCAAAGAATAGGTTTGCCAGGACCGAGTTTTATTCTTTGCGATCCTAACAAGTCCCAAAACAGTTCAGCGCCTATCAATATATCTATAACACTGGGCTTGTAAAAAGTAGGATCGGCTAAACACACATTAGAAGGTATATTAAACTCGGAAATGTTAATTTCTCGACATGGCACAGTACTTGTAATAAATAAACAATTAAATTTACAACAAAATTTATCATTTAATGACGCCGTGGTTAGATGACATGTTTTACCTACGTGTGTAGATACGTTATTAATACAAAGAATTGACCTATTTACTTGATTTGTAGTTAATTTTAATAAGTTACACAACCTTTCGGTTATAAAACTAGATGTGCTACCGCTATCAAGTACCGCACGCACTATGTGCACACGACTGTCACAGTCGAATACCTTTATCAAAGCGGTAGACAAAAACACGTCGCGCTGCTTACGTTCACCGCAGTTAACGTTATTCGAATTGAAAGTGACAGACGGTAACAAAGAAGAAGATGACTGGTTAATATGATTCTCATTATGGTTAATAAGTTCACCCTTAGGCTCTGAAATATGTATCAGTGTATTATGCCTTCGCTTACATAGTTTGCAGCCTGGCTTCTTGCAATGATTCGCAAAATGACCAAATTTTAAACAATTAAAGCAAACCTTATAAGTTGGCAGCAATTAGTGACGTGCGTCATTACTTAAAGCTAAGAACTCGGAACAATTTATTAGGCTATGGTCACCCTTACACTTACCTTATTAGTGACTGCAGTATTACAATTATTAAA
This sequence comes from Tyria jacobaeae, assembly GCA_947561695.1. NCBI lineage: Eukaryota > Metazoa > Arthropoda > Insecta > Lepidoptera > Erebidae > Tyria > Tyria jacobaeae. The sequence goes on along the minus strand of OX387236.1, from coordinate 4,323,379 downwards.
TAATTTTAAAATCAATCTAAATAATTCCACAAAATGTATTAGTAAGCTATATTGGTTCTCATACGCGTATATCTACTGTAAGAATGGCTAAATTTCTTGACGTAATCACTGATATCAAGCTAAATTGGATGTCACACATTGAAGAAATTGTAAAAAGGTTATCAGTTCTGCTTACGCATTGTACAAGCTCTCCCCAATTATTAACGCAGATGCACGAGTTGGTAGTATCAATCCTTCAATATGGCATAATATTTTGGGGTAATACCACAGATAAGGATATGAGATTTATGTATGTTAAGATTGAAATATGTGCTATATATTTCAATTTTAAAAAGACAGATAGTTGCAGAACATATTTTAATGTAATGTAAACAAATGAAGTAAATAACTCATAAAAATAAAACACTTCCATCATTGTATAAAATAACAGACTGCCCTGTTTCTAAAGTCCAATCCTGAACTGTTTCCCCGGTTGGCTGATAGTGCCAACGCGGTCAAAGGGACATCAGTAGGTTTAGAATAGAAATTTCCAAAACGACCCTCATGAACAATAGCATCTTCTGTCTAGCTCCTAAGATTTATGATAAATTACCTAGAACTGTCAAAGAACTTAAGTGTTATTATGATATAGCTGATTTTGTTAATGACACACTCTAGTTACTTTTTTAATATCGACATAATTTATTTACTTTTTTGTTGGTATGATGCGTTGACATGGACTTTTTGTTAATTATTTATTATTTATGCTGTTGACGTTTTTTATGACCAGGTTAACAATGATGATGTAACTTTTAGACTTGTGTTAAAAATGTCAGTTTTGTGACATTACATTTATTACTTGCAAAATAAAAAAAAATGTACACCTATAGGCAAACATGTTGACACAAAAAGAAATGTAACACTAACTTTGTGTCCTCCCTCAGGTGTACGTGGGCCTGTCAGAACTGTGGCGAAGGCTGCGTGACACCGAACGTGCTGTGGCATGTGCAGCTCGAGCTTGCGACCTTGGCCGCGGGCCTCGCTCCGCAGACCTCAACACTCGCCACCATCGTATTGCGCTGCTGCAGATGGCTGCTGCACTCCGCGCCCGCGGCGAGCTGGGGGACGCGCATGACTACTGTAACGTAAGAAACCTAACATTCCCTTGTCTCGCAACGACAACTATGTTAATGATACTTTGATGGTTATGGGGTGCGCAGTGGATCTCTTCTACGTTACTAGTAAACTCCTCAAATTTGGGATTCATTCAATTTATTTCTTTTAACAAATCGAATACATTATACTTGGTGACAAATCGTGTTTATAGTTTTTTTACTTAGGCTGGACTACACTGTATAATTGCTGGCATGCTGGCGGCATGGCTTTACCTAAATTCTTTATAAATGAACTCATTTTTTTTACTATTCTAGGAAGCATTGCGTCTAGCCTCAGTGGCGGAAGATCAAGGTTGCTACGCTCGCGCAGTGCGCATCGCGGGCGATGTCTACAGAAGGAAGTGTGACGTGGGGAAGGCTCTCAGGTAACGCGTATTCTTATATTCTTATGACTATTGTCGATCACTGCTTCACGAATATTTCCCACGAAAAGCGCCGACTATCATCCTTTTGCCAGAATGCGTAACATAATGAACGGATGTAGAGATCTCATTTGATAGTGTTAATAAAATTATTAAAATATTATATTTATTATTTAAAATCTTATTAGTTTTAATGTATTGTGTGTAATAAATATTGTGTATATATTTTTTTATCTATTATCTATTTTTAAATTACATCATCGCCACCAGTACATGTGGTGCTAACCTGTAAATAGCACTTGGTAATTTTATCATAGATGTACTCGTATATGATGTTAAATGTATTTGAATAAAAACCTGGGGTGCTCAGTGGAGTTGAATAGAGACGAAACATGAAGATAATGGTCTGCCATTCTCTTCATGTGGGTGCTACAAAAGGCGGCTAAGAGATCGAATTGTTTACCAATCAGACAGTATATATATTAAACAATCATACAATGTCCGGATGAACGCAATAGCCTTACCCCCTACAACATCATGATGATGACAAAATCATGATCGGCTAAAAGTAGGCGTTTCAGGCACCGCTGCCTACCCTTTCGTATGTACATATGTATTTGTATAAATAGTAGTCAAATAACCAAATAAATTATTTTAGTCGTTCGCATCTTCATCTTATATTACTCTGTCTTCTTTTGAGGCACTACGAGATGGCAATGGGTGCTGGGCAATCCCTTGGTGACCGTCTGGCTCAGATGGAAGCTATGGATGGAGCTGCGCGTTGTTTAGAGGCGTTAAGGCTACAGGGCAGGATCTGTAACTGTAGACCGCTAGAATTTAACACAAGATTGCTGGAAGTAGCTACATCTGTTGGTTCTAAGGTAATCGAGATGGCTACATCTATACGGGGGCAATTTCAATTATTTTAGCTTATTTCCTTTATTATATGATTATACTCAACAGGTTAAATAAAAGGATTTTTATAAAGGCATTAATTTCAAATCATGGTTGTCATAAAAATACTTCGAAAGGAATAAAACGACCATATTTTATTTTTTCTTATACTATAGGGAGACGGACGAGCAGACGGGTCACCTGATGGTAAGTGACAACCGCCGTCCATGGACACTGCAACTCAAGAATCGTAAGAGCGCTGCCCGCCTTAGAGGGTGGCACTAAGCATGGCTCTACCGCATTAAGATATAATATAAAAGCTTGTATATTTATTTAAATACCTACCTTAAGACTTAAAGTAGGTACTACAGGACTTTCTTTAAATACTGTGTCTATGAAAGATGAGTCCAGCATTAGAAGCATCCATAGACAACAATACTAAGTTCGATTGAAACAGTTGCATTAAGAAGAAAAGAAATATTGTGGTTCTCAGTGGAGTACAATAGGGCCACCCTATCTCATCACCGTTCGTGTCATAAAAGGAGGCAGGGATCCTACCTACAGTCTCACAGTGCCCGGATGATGGCAATAAGATTGCCCTTGTTAAAAGGTAGGATGACCCCCATGGTGTGCACGGGGAGGCCTATGTTCAGCAGAGGACTAATTGAATGGCATTAAATTATGGTTGGCACAAAGTTGGAATTGAAATGCTTCATCGGGGATAAGGGCGTGAGTGTATGTATTTATGTATGCAAAGTATTTACATATATGTATATAACTATTTTTGATTTGAACAGATGTTAGTCCGCCGCGTCCGTCTCCGCCTTGCCGACATCTACACAGGGCTTGGGGACAACGAAGCAGCTGCCAGACAGAAGAGAGCTGCAGCAGCCTGGGTGGCTCCAGCCTGCGCCAGGTGTAGGGAGCCCCTGGCAGACAGACCAGAGCCACTGGCATCTCTTCCTTGTGCTCATATAGTACACCATGCGTAAGTGTCATACATATTTCATATTATTCTCAGAAACTTTTAAGTTCGTTAATAGACATAGAGAAACTTCGTCGTAAATTATTTTTTTCTGACTCTGACTTACATCCACGACGGGGTAAGCAGAGGCGTCTATAACGCCCATTTTTTGTTTTTACGTTGACCTATTTATACTTATATTTTCTTTGTGGTAAGTTGATAACTGCTAGTTTCTATGGTACTCTGAATGACTTTTGGAAAAATAACAGCATTTTAACAAATACAAAATAATTTTATAGGTAAAATATACAAACACATAGAACCTCGCTAATATCAACAAAGACAACGGATGGTGTACCCCAAGGAAGTTTTGGTGATCCTCCTTCATTTGTATCTTGCTAGATCTCTATATATCAGTAACTACGTTGTTGACTTATTTATAACATTTATAAAAAGTTGTACAGAAGGTGTTACTCACATTTAAGAGTCGTATAGCAGACCCAGTGAATAACCTTAAGCGCTGAAACTACTTATTTTAATATAGAAATACTATATTGAAACTAAAATATATAAAATAAGCTTTTATTTATTTGTATACATATATGTATATATGTATTCTGTATAAAGTTACGTATATATCTATATCTATATCTGCATAATACATATCTATATCGCCCAAAGGTTGAATGGCAGACAGTGCCTACGGCATTCAGTCCGCTTTGCACAACACAGTTGCAGAAAATGTAACTAATAAAATAAAGAAAGCTTAGATGAATGAAACTATTGGATTAGAAATGTGGACCTAAATACCAGGAGAAGCATTTTCCTCATATTTTCTTTTTATTTTTTATGCAAAATTTCCATTTTTACCCGCACCAACTTTCTGTAACAACGGATATTTAATAATTTTATATAATATTTTTTTAGCATTAATCATGATGTCATATATAGTGATATACATATGTTGACTCGAGATGTCGAGTGAATGATCAACTTGCTGCTTAGAGCTGGACCATATTCATACATAATTTTGCTTGACAGCTGTCTGCCGGAGACGTGTAGCCGTCGCTCGACGCGGAGCGCGGGAGGGGTGGAGTGCGCGGAGTGCGCGTCACCTCGCGCCCCCCGCGCCCCTCCCCCCGCACCGCCAGCGCCACGCACTCTCCCCGTGCAGGTAGCTACTGTGCAACATACTAGGATATCCTTTTAATGTATTATTTGGTTTTAGTACATTTGTTTTTTCTTTTAATAATCGGACTTTAAAAAAGTAATCAACCGACTTCAATGCGTCTATCATAAAATTTAAGACTAATATGGTTTCCTTATTGATGCTATTGTCACACCTGGACCAAACTCTCATCTAACTACCCTTGAAGTACATCGTTTCCAAAAAAAAAAAGAATCATCGAAATCGGTTGGCTTGATATTGAGTTATTCGTCCATTTGTCGCATCATGTCGCATTGCACATGCTTAATGTTAACACTGGTTTACACGGTTTTCATACTCCAGCTAAAAGTTGTTATTTTGTTATTCATTTAGGTAGAATTATCCAGAAAAATAATAAAAAAATTCTATCACGTCTGGTTTAAGAAATATTTATTAACTTAACTGAAATACATAATTTTGGTATTAATACTAAAAAAAAATATGTAAAATTTTTGGATTCTTTTTATAGCTATTTGAATCAGTTTCTCTTATAATGGACCAACAGTAATCCCCTAACATGTTTTCATCCCAAAATCCTTGATGTCGTTCTTCAAAAACCTTTAAATCTTGATGAAAACGTTCCACTTATTCGTCAGTCATACTTAGTTAGGTAATAGTTTTCAGGGAAAAAATTAAGATGCGATTGCAGAAAATGCATCTTTAATGACATGTTTACGTCCCATCTTTATAAAATTTTCCAATAAATCGGTAACAATGTCTTTGTAATTTTCACTTTTCTTATTTCCCAAAAAATGTTCCACAACCATTTTGAATGACTTCCAAGCAGATTTTTCATTAACAGATAAAAGGCTTTCAAACTGAGAATCTTTCATAATTTTACGGATTTGTGGGCCAACAAATACACTCTCTTTCAGTTTTCCTTCTGTAATGTTCGGAAAGATTTTTTGTAAATACTCGAAAGCATCACTGTTTTTGTCAAGCGCCTTCACAAAAACTTTCATGAGCCCCAATTTGATATGTAAAGGGGGTAGAGTGATGTTATTGGGATCTACCAACAGCTCGTGTTTAATGTTCATTTTGCCCGGAATATACTCATTCCGAATAGGCCATTATTTTCTTACATAATGATGTTGTTTCGCTCTACTGTCCCACAAACAAAGGAAACAACAGTATTTTGTGGAACCACCCTGAAATCCCAATAACATACCGATGACCTTGAGGTCGCGGCACACTTTCCATTGGTGTTCTATATATATTATTAAATTAATTAAAATACGCATCGTTTCATAGCTCTCTTTACAATTCACTGCATGTCCTATTGGTATGAACGGTTTTTTATTACCATTATGTTATAAAGCAGCTTTTATACTATTCGAAGAGTCTATGAACAAGCGCCACTCTGTTTTATCATAGTTTTGATTTATTGCTTCAAAAAGTCCCAGGATATCAGTACAATAACAATATTCACCTTCTCTTTTGAAAAATTCTGAGTAAGGTTTGCTTCTGTTTCTGAAGAACGTTACTTTGCCTGGTAGTAATAAGTTCCATTGCTGTAAGCGGGAACCAAGAAGCTCTGCTTTAGATCTTGATAATTTTAAATCTCTTATAAGATCATTTAATTCGGCTTGGTTAATTAAATGTGGAGTGTTTTCTTGAACTAAAAATTCATCAGAATCACTAGAAATCGATTTGAATTTACATCACTTTCATTGTCATGTAGTATATTTGCACTCGAATTACTGGGACAAACTGGATGTGGCAGATGTTTCGAATGTAATATGGGCTTAGCAACAGACGGAACTTCGGCATATATAATTGTCTTATTTTTTTTTTTATATCCCAATGTCTTCTTAACACAAAAGTTCCTCATTCATGATTACTAGGGTCTCTCCATAGCATTGGTGAACCAAATGGAAGGTGAACGTTTTTTCTCCTGATGACCACTGGAGTCAGACAATTCTACAGCTTTCGCAAAACACATGAGGCACCCACTTTTTAACTTGATTTGCAACAGGAAATAAAAAATAATGGAGATATGCACTTTTTAACGAATCTGTAATGGGTCTTCTCTTTTTTGAAAATATAAACTGTCTACAAACATAACAAAAACGATCAGAACTTTGTTTACACTTTCTACTCGACATTTTAAATCAATCCGAAACAAGATAATTGTGGTTTGAAGCGAACGAATAAACAATAAATTGTCGTCACCACGTTAGGTAGTTGAAAAAAATTTGACTGCAGGAAGAATTTGTGACGTGATAGATTATTTTTACTAACACTTTTTGGTTTAAGGAAGGCAAACAAAAACATATTTGTATACATTTATTTTGTCGTATAAAAAAGAGTTCAATTTTGTAAACTAGTGTAATTTAAGAAATTTGGTTTTCTCATGGATGCCATTGTCAGAACTGGACCAATTTAAAATGGGACCCCACGGGAACCACCAGCTTTCAAATAAATAAAAATCGGTTCATCCAGTCGCAAGTTCTGAGGTAACAAACATACAGCAACAGTCGAATTGAGAACCACCTCATTTTTGAAGTCGGTTAAAATAAGAACTCCCGCACTTTGAACTATTACAATGTCGCAGAGGACTTCACAAATATCCATAATATGTATGTTTGTATCCAGACTCGGTACAACTATTTATGGATCACACAAACTTTTATCCCCTGTTGGAATATACATTCATCTTAATATGTATATATATTACGTGTATGTACATATGTGTATGTTGTATGTACTATATACATATGTTTGTAGGTACTTCGTAACAATTTTGTTTTACGTATTTCAGGATTTCCCATTCGGAACACCACCGACGCTACGCGAATCTGATCTGAACTCTATCTTATCAGATCACAGCAGCCAACAAGCAACATCCAGCGTCTAATTTATTTTTTTAAATAATAGTAAGAAATTGGCAATACTCAAGCCTATTTTGTCAGGTACCTATCATGTGAATAACGATATTTAATTAATATGGAAATTGTACAGCAAAATTGTTCTTAAATTAAATACCCAAAAGGAACACGCCAAAAACATACAATATTGTTAGTTTCTTGAGAAATATTTATTTTTACGCACAACATTTACGTTTTTTTTAAGCAATGGTAAACTTAAAATAAATATTCACCTACCAATGAATATAATTTAACGTTAATTATTAAAGTTTATTATAACCAATTCGGGTCATCGCGCACTAGATGGTTTTTAAGCTGTATAGGTGTGCGCCATTTGAAAATTTGAAATATACTGATTTGGGAATTGAAAATGATTGTCAGGCACGTTTTTTTTTATCGTGTGGAAACTGGAGCTAACAGTGAAGTAGTATGTTGGACTCGAACCGTCTAAAACCACACGGTTTTCCGTCACGAGTAGTCTATTGCAGAGTACCCGGGTATACCCTAAGAAGGAAACTTCCGAGAACCCTTGCAGACCTTGTTCACCTTCAAAAGCGGGGGGCCTAGCCCCCCTTAGAGAGACGACGACGCTACCATCTCAGGCCTGCTTCTGCTACGGTAGCGGGCAGCCTAATCTGTTATCCCCAGGCCAGGACAGTCCGGCACTGCTAGGCACGTATCTTGAGTTCGTTTTGTATCTAAAATACATAGGATTATGAATAAATATTAAGACAAATTTTGCGTACAATTTCAAATGCAATCTTCAGCTATTATTAACAAATAAAAAATCTATGAGACGCTCGCTGTGCGCAGCGGTGTAGGTAGGATATTGTCGTTTTTGGTGCAATAAAATATTGATGTCTAAAATTGTTGTTAATAACTTTTATTTATATGAGAATACTAGTGCTCAGAATTTCGTTAAGGAAGGTGTTTTCCTGATATCTCGAGCACATTGCGAAAGCGTGATATATGTCTATATTTCGATGGAAATTATAAGTGTGGTCAAATAATATTACTTATATGAAAACGATTTAAGAACGAATGTCCATATCTTATAATAAATTGTATGTTTAATTATATTTGGAGATATGTATTTATATTGAGTATAAAAAAGTTCCTTAAATAAAGATAGAGCCTGCGCAAGTTTACGACTTTTTTATTCTAAAGAGTTGTCAATAAATAGTTTCGGTAACGTTATCAATAACTTAAAAATAACTTCGTTATTTTCGAGTGTTAGGTGAACATCGTTATTGCACATCGTTAATAAAAATTCGAAAACTAACAACAAGTCGTTTAGTTCGTAAAGTTTCATAGAAGACGGAGCTTTTAAATTCCGAGTTCCGAGTAAAGGCAGTTACTGAGTAATATTACGGAACATTTGAATTAAAAGAATATATTACTGGACAGGGAATAAAGAATGTAAGTTGTAAAAATGCATACGCTTATTAATAATTATACGCAATCTCTCGCATATTGCAATAATAAAGATCAAGAATAATTATATAAAAAAAAAAGAAAAAACAAATAATTTTTAGTCGTTTTAAATAATACACATGAGATTTTAATTATATTTCTTACTAACAACAGCTATTACAAATCTTGAACATAAATGTTTTTTTTTATCTAATGCATACAAATATTCACTACTACGAGAGAATATTTCTATGCATCAGTAGTCACACAAGAGACAAGCATAGGCGCATCAAACGCCTAACTTTGGCCAACCATAATATAATTTTTAAGCACTTCTTTCGGGCACTTCATAAACTGTGCACATACTATAGGATAGATAAAACCCCCCTTAGTTGCTTTTTTCTACACCCACGGGAAAAGATGAAGTGGTTTAGTCCACCAAGAATAACATAGCACGGAAAACACATTAGCACAATAATAATAAACAAAACAAAAGTGATATCACACTCAAGATTCGCTTTAGCTTCTACAGTTACGCATTTACTTAAGTAATATAATCAAAAGCACAAAGTGTTTTTATCATACGCTCCCTTAAAAAAATTAAAAGCTTTTAATTTTTTTCTGAATAATTGTGCCTCTACAGTCCGATGGTTTTGAAACCCTGACAAATTTCCGACTACCCGCTACTCCGTTGTGATTTTAGTAATGAAAAGTCCTTAAATTTTAGTATAATTTTAACTATCTATATAAAATAGACGTAATTAAATCGCGATTTACTTATATTAAATATATTTATTGTATGTTTAGGATATCGAATCGTTTTAAAATACGCTTTATTAAAGAAATGTATTTGATTTTGTACAGATTGTAAGTATTATATGATTGGGTATGTATCCATGGTAAAGATAAATTATATGGTGTGTCTGTCTCTGTGTGTTTGTTTGTAATATTGCGGGAAGCAAAAATATTGCTGTTATCGTGACACTGACATGTTGAACAAAAGCATGCATAGATTATTTTGTAGTAACGAAAAATTCATGAATCGAACGAATCACTACACCCGAATCTTACCACTCGCACTTGCAATAAACCCTTGGTGTTCTCAATCTTTATCAGCTCTAAGAGTCTTCGTCACATTTTGGTCCTTCGAGCCGTATAAGTAAATAAATATACAATCATATATTTATTTATGTATGCGGCGGACTTTTATTTTAATTAAAGAACTTTTATTTAAGTTCTCATATTATAAAGTATTAAGCAATTAGGTTTTAACTATTCGCCTATATTGTTTTATTTGCAATAAATAAATAAATACTTAGTGTTGATAAATCACACAGTGACAGACTTGCTACTATGGTGATTAAACTTTATTTGAGAAGAAATATATACGCTTGTATAACAAATATATACGTTGCTGTTTGTATAATATGTTCTAGAACATAGTTGATATACCTAGTTATAAGTCTTACGGAAGATTATTTAATAGTACTTATACATATATAAAATAATCCTACTAATGGATCTTAAAAAGGAGCCTGGTTGCTTCGAATATTATTTATTAAAATGTTTTTCTTTTATTAAATTGTTTACGTCGGTGAGGAAAACAGTTGTAGTGCATATATATTTTTTTTGCTCTTTTCAAAAGCAAATTTGAAATATTACTAAAAGAAAATTTGGTAAAGGAGGTTCCATCAAAAGTATATGTTTATTTTTGTATAAAATGTGTGTGATCTTGATTTAATGACGCAGAGTCAGTTCTACATTTTCTAAACCAATATCAACAATGTAATGGAATCAATTGAAAGTTTATATCTTGTTTTAAACGTGTTTTTTCTGTATGTAGTGGCTTAGTCTTAGTTTCATACTGTAATTTTTGTTTCATAGTTCATGAATAACTGAGAATGGATAAATATTTGTATGAAACGATTTATAAATAGCTATTTTATTTATCAAAAAATGTTTTAAATTTAAAACGTTACCATACACAGGGTGAGTTTGTGAAATAATGTGATCTGATATAGAAGACTCATGCATAAAATGAAATATCTACTAAAATTGATGTTATAAAACTCAATTCAAATTTTCAATGTACGACAAATTTGAATTGACTAATGAAAAACATTAATATATACATACCAGTCCGATCTTCGAGATCGAGATTGTGTTAAAACACGCTATATATTAAAATATATATTCAAAGAACTAAATGAATTATTCCATACAGAAACTATCAGTGACGCACCTAAAATTAAAAATTGCTTAATATTGAATTTGACATGTCCGCAAGATGATGTAACAATGTAGCTAGGAGGTTGAAAGCCGAAAGAATAGAAATTTAATCAATATTTAATTTAAATCACAAAACCACATTTTTAAATAGATTATAAACTAGCAACGTTTTTAATGGTCAATTAAGTATAACACATTACTATTAAAGTCATATTAAATAATAATATAATGGCACTGGTTTGTCGGGCACATGAAATACAAGGGAGTAGTGAAAAAAATAGATTTTCATTACGCGATTTTATTACTTCTCGTCCATTTCGTAACACTACACCGATTCATTATTCTTTCGTGATAACGTATTTTATCATTTTTAATAGCAATGATAAGCGAAGGCATAGTATTCTACCAAAGTTATAATTTATAAATTTATTTTAACGCATATTTTTTTTACTACTCCTCCTTTATCAGAATTAACACTGTTGCATAGATAAGCATGCGGATAGGAGAGATTAAATTGTATCCAATAATAGTCCAGAGTCTATCGTCGTTACCTATTATAGTGATAAGTCTAAGTTTTTTCATTCGTGAGAGTATTGAAAAAGTAAAACTAAAGGTTAAATATCGTGATACTTCTTTGAATGATTTATTGAAATAAACTCTTAAATATATGAAATGAAATAATATGAAACTTCATCCTGTAATTATGTTATATTTAAGTTAAACAAACTGATTTAGACTAACCTTTAGTTAGTATCATATGTAGAGAAGAAACTTGCAAAATATCACTTACTCACATTACCAGATATATTCTTATAATAATAGAAATATTAATTTATTGGCTGTATTGTACAAATTACGTCATGTTATCATGTAGTTCATTTTCTACCTACTGATTCCTACAAGATTTTTACACATATCAAAAATCCATTTTTAATTTAGTGAACTCTGCCCTTCTTTTAAATTTACGATGAAACTTATTAATTGTGACTTATCATGATTAGCGAAGCGCAGTTACAGTTTAGATAGGAAGTAAATGTTTAGTTAGGCATTATTAAGAAAAATATGTCTAAATAAGTCAGTCTAGCTAGTTAGTGGTTTTTTTTATAGATTTCGTAATTTGAAATAGAATTACTTATAATATAATTGATATATTTTTTTTCGTGTGTTCGGTCATGGTACAGGTCATCCCCTCACAGGAGCTAATAGTGAGGTGGTATGTTCTGAGCCGGGTATATCCTGAGTAGGAGCCTCCGGGAAACACAAACGTTGACCACCTATACCACACCACACACACCACTTTATAAGCAGGTGGCCGAACCGTCGTGTACAGGGGACCTTGTCTTGTTCTGATATAACTATGTTTTAACATAAACTTATTAATTTAAAACATATGATTTAAATTTCACAATTTAAATGTTCGTTTCTGTATATTATAAATATTAGAATTGTTCTCATAAAAAGTTGCAAATATACTAACCAATGTTATGAAATCTATAAAAAACGTTATAAAAGTCACAAATAAATTATGTTTAAATGCTTTCAAACCCAAATGACATTACAAAAACTTAGTTACGTTTATCTAGAAATATAAGAAAGAGTCTATAATAGTGTATAAATACATTATCGATATAATAATATGTATTATGAACCTGCACAGAAGTACCTACACGTGTTAATACCTGCCTCTATGAAAATATGTTTTACTTAAGTACGAAATAATTATTTATATTTCTAATACCTATAAAATCAATTATCTTATCTAAAAGGTGTGATTTCAAAAATTAAATCCTCAAAGATAAGATATTGATTATTGTTGATCTGTACGTATATCCTGCGGAAATTCTATGAATATTTACTAGAAACTATTCATAAGTATTTGTATACTGGTAAATTTACCGTGCATAACCTTGTAACGTTAACGATAACGTTCAATACCGGTATTTTTAGAGTAGCATTACCGTTGTGAAACAATTATAACTAGCGTTATTTTTTAGTACTATTAAGTTCCGGCTATGTTTAAGGAAAGTCATACTTTTCCGTGGGATAAGTATATGTCAAAGGAGTCGATCAAAAACTATATTTTGTTGAACAATGTCTATATTGTCTATCTGTCTAATGTTCTGAGAACTTTCACACTAACTCTAGATAAGCGTAGATAGATTGCACTCTATTTATTAGAATTTACAATTTTATTTAATCCATAAGTAACATATGTCTCGTCGAATATGTAGGTACCATCGTATTTCTAAACGATTGCAAACGTTTTAGGTGCCCTTTAGCTTGACAGGAGTTGAAGCATGCAGTCGTAAGAATAATATTACAAGTAAGAATATATTTACCGGTGGGTCAGCAATGCTTAGGCATGAATGGGCCAGCTCGACCGGGAGTTGGGCCGGTGGTGTCCTCATTTTTCAGTGCCTCTTCTCTTTCCCCTCCCCATCCCCCTCATCATCCTCAAACTAATTGGGCAGGACTTTTCCAGTACTGGCATATCTGATATTAAAGACAGTTCAATCTCTGATCAACATTTTTCCAGGGGTGGAGCCATGCTTAAGCACGAATGGGCCGGCTCGACCGGTGCGATACCAGGGCCTCACAGAAAACCGGTTGTGAAGTAACGCTTTCGTTGCATTTACTCGAAATGAGTGAGGTTTCCGGAGCCCCAACTCCTCCTATACCCTTTTCTCTCCTCTCATCCCCCTCTCCTCTTTCCATCTCCTCATCCCCTCTCCCTCCTTCCCCTCCTAGAATCCCTCATCCCTCATCACCCTCAAAGGCGGGCAGCGCACTTACGACTCTATAGTTGCAGGTGTCCATGGACGGCGGTCGTCACTTACCATCAGGTGACCCGTCTTTTCGTCTGTTCCCCTATGGTATAAAAAAAATGTAATATTATATCTTACCAAAATGTTAACTTAACCCATAAATAACTTATTTATGACTATTATTTTTCATTATGCATGATATCTTATGTGTTGAGCCAAAATGTACAGAATAATTGCATTTATTTTTAATATTTTAAAAAATACCATAATAAACAAATAATAAGGTCATAGTAAACCTTTTTTTAGTAATCTAAATTATAATGGTCAGAAATTGAAACTGAAAATGTATTTTATATTATAACATATTGTATTCAAAACTTTTTTGTGTATTTAGACAAAGGGCTGATACGTAATAAGAACCACTGTTTTATTATTATAGCTATCAATATCAGAAATTAAAAAAAAACAAAATGTTAAATATTTTGTGGTAATAATGAAAAAAAAAAACATAAATCAGCATTCGTGGTGTCAAAACTTCGAACTTATGTAACAAAGGAGCCAAGTTTCATATTCGGCTATTTTTGTTAAATATTTATTATTTGTCAAGTTAGCACTAAACAAACTACGATCGATTTTGATTTTGTATAAGTATAGCATTTCTAAAATATTTTCACATGCATCCATACATTACTTCTGAAAGTATTATCTTTTTAATCAAATCTTCGAGGGGGCTGACCTCCCGCACCCAGGCGTATTAAAAAAAATCAATGAGGGTAAATTTAATATCTAATGCATGGACGTATATTTATTCCCAAATCTTTAAATATCTAAGAAACTGTGCCAAAATTCCCATTGTGATTGCGAAATAAGTATTGTTATATTGTAAAATAATAAAAAACGTAGTTGTGAAATCGGCGTTGTGTTATCAATCATTTTTAGAATAAAGTTGAAAGTATAACTTATTGTTCGTTATATTTTAAAATTTTAATTGAAATATATTAATTTAAAAATGGTGTGTTTTATTTACAATGTTACCCAGCCGACCGACTACCTAAAGAAGATAGCTGGAATTCGACTTTTCACCTCTATTTCATAAAAAAAACTGATAGCTAAGTCCAGGCAAATCGGGCAAGCAGGCTTGTATTGTTTATAAATATATAATAGGGGACAGACGAACAGACGGGTCACCTGATGGTAAGTGACCACCGCCGTTCATGAACACCTGCAACTCGAGAGTTGTAAGTACGCTGCCCGCCTTTGAGGGTGATGAGGGATGTGAGGGTGTGCAGGAACGGGAAGAAAGGGGGATGAGGCGATGGGAAAAGGGGCGGGGGATCAGAGGTGAGGAATAAGGAGACGGGGAATTGAGCCTCCGGAAACCTTTCTAATTTGGTGGAAATGCAACGTAAGCATTGCTTCACAACCGGTTTTCTATGAGGCCGTTGTATCGCACCGGTCTAGCCGGCCCATTCATGAATAAGCATGGCTCTACGACTGTTAAGATTTCAGTTGTAATACACATGAAATGATTACTAACTACTGCATACATACTTACTTACACTCATGCCTCTATAAGCATGTGTGTAGTAGACAGAGGCGTAATTAACGCCCACTTTTGCCGATGTCCCATTAGATTAGATAGTCCCATTCATGTAATTGGGGGCAGGCTTATTGCCGTTTTCCGGATACTTTTGGATGGGACAATTTCTAGTATATTGACAGGAAAGGGAGGATAGAAACTGAAGGAAAAAGATATTGCTTGCATTGGGAAGTATTAGCAATAGCTAAAACAAGTCAGAGTCGCATACCTTTAAGTAGAACTGGCTAGTACTGGGCAGGCCAAGTCCTCTTACTAAACCTACCTACTGCAGTGCGTGTCTGCTATACTAGTATTTATTACATAATCTTATTTATTTTTTTATAAAGACTTCATGCACATTTTCTACAAAGGCAGATTTAATGCCTGAGGCATTCTCTGCTAGTCAACCTTAGGGTGTTTAAAATTGATACCCTCAAATATTCAATCATCGAGTGGCGAACCAAACTTGGGACTGAAATCAAAGCTTCTTTTTGAAAAAACGTGTGGCACTCGGGGACTGCCGCGGTAAAGCTATTGCATAGCATTTTTTATCAACTTATGCAATTATAATTATTTATTTATTTTTTATTTATGAAGTATTTTTTTTTTCTTTGATATTAATTCAAGTTTTTTCTTTGATATTAATTTAAGTTACACTTTTTGAGAGTGAAAGAAAACATTTTTTATCTTTTATTGAATAAATGAGAAGTTAATATCGTTTAAAATATTTTTATTATCTTACAATACATGTTGTTTATACAGGAATTTTGAACATTGAAACTATAGGTAACTGAAATAAGAAACATATATGATAGATACCTATATACTTTCTCACAAAGAGCTGCTTACGTATTCGTCGGATTTCAGAGCAGCAGTCTCGATCCGTGCGAGCTTCGTACAGTCGTACCACATACATACACGTTAAGCGAACGCTCGGCCGAGCTACATGGTAGGCGGAGTAGGGGGTGTTAGGTTTTATTTTCGTTACGGAATTTCTTAATTCGGTAGCCGCGGTCAAAGCCCGCTATAAAAGCTATGCGATCTTAAAAATATTGAGATTAGGGTCTACTTAATCTCACAAAACGGGCAGCACAAAATGATACTAATTGTCGTGTCACTCACAATCACATGGATGATTGGCACTCTACACATCTGGCTACACATCTCACACACGGCCGTCTGTTCCTAAACTAAGCAGAATACATTACAACATAAGTTTACATTAAAACTCCGAATTATCGCCTCCATATTAACCATAAAACTAAAAAGAACTATATAAATATAAATAAACCTAAAACTATCTCTATTCACAATTAAACCCGACGCTGAAGGAGTACCTATAGTAGATGATCGTCAATGGAGTGTTTTATGTTGACTTGACACGAGAAACAGTTGCTACTGTACAAACAGTTGCCTCGAGTCTTGTCGTTCTTTGTACCCATAATCCGTTATATATATATATAAAGAGCGACAAGGGAATATACTTCCATGAGTGGAAAAAAATGTACGACAATTTATGTATATTAAATGAGGAAAGACTATGAAGTAACACAATACAATTATTTGTAAAACAAAATGTACAAAATGATGTCTGAGATGTGATATCTTACGAAACCCCTTACTTGTCTGGTCTGAATCCCCTTGCTTCAACAAATTCATAGACAGTTTCGATTAGAAAATTATATGAGATCATTACTTTAAAATGCCCGCCAAAAGTACTATTCCCGTCCGAATCTTTGCCGCCATTCCAATTTTCTTTGAAAAGATGTTCGTTCAAAAACAATCAGATTTCACAATTTTATCTTAAAAGTTATTATTTATTGTAAAATTCTGTAAATCTGAAATTTCAGAACAATATAAATGTTTTTCGTAAGTTTTCATTTAAAGAAGCAATTATGTAGCAACAAATAGCGAAATTTGTATAAATTGTTATGACAGTGGCCGTACGCGTGTAGTCTTGTGCCAGCTTGACAAACAACAAAAAGTTGTTTATAAAAAAAACTTACATTTGTATTGATTTTCTCAGTTCTATCCCAGATTTTTTCTGCGAAAATACATCTGAATTTTTGCAAATCAATTGCATCTCGTATCTAAGTAACGGGATCGTCCTATTGCGTTAAGTGGAAAATAAATCCCAGAAACCTACTTTTTACACTGTGTAGCCACCCGTAACGATAATTCTGAATATTCTATTTTTCGCAGTGTTTTACCATTATATATAGTGTTTTAAGTAATAATGAGTGCTACAGCGCAACAAAAATCCCTCGTCAGGGAGAGTTTATTTCATTTTATCACTAAACATGCCCCGCATGCTGACTTAAATGTAATCGACGATGTAATTCTAGTGTATGTGATTTCGATCTTGCAAGAGGCTTCAAAAGATCCCTGTTTTGATGTTGAAGGTAAGAATTATCCTTGAACTTCTTAAAAATTATATACCTGGTAAGATTATATTAATATTTAAATATTTAAACATTTTAAGTTCTATCTTACTACAGGCATATCACATATCCTCCTATGTAAAATATTCATTGTATTTGTCCACTGTGGTATGTCTTTTGTTTAAACCAATGGTGTTGCATAACTCTACACACTTGCCTTGGTGAATAATATTATATTTTATTACAAAGACAACCTTAGTATATTATAAACATATTATTTTATACTCGGATTTCTTTTTAATTTACAGCTTTCGTATGTTTCCATGATTAACAGAAAATTATAACAATGTAAAATAATAATTGTAAGTGATTACTCTTAATATACAAAACAATGGATAAAAAAATCTTTAAAGCATTGTCATTATTAGGCTATTGTCTATAGGAGTATCTCTGATTGTTGAACAAAGATCTACTTTCATTGATATATTACTAGTATGTATTAAGCTGCTGCTTATTTCAAGAATGGTTATAAATTAGGTCACTGATGCAGAGGAAAAGTAGCATTGTGAGATGTTACAACTGCAAAGTAATCTCAACTCTCACCTAGACATGGTAGAGTAATGTACTGCAATGCTTAA
This sequence comes from Tyria jacobaeae, assembly GCA_947561695.1. NCBI lineage: Eukaryota > Metazoa > Arthropoda > Insecta > Lepidoptera > Erebidae > Tyria > Tyria jacobaeae. The sequence continues at coordinate 4,304,926 of OX387236.1, read as the reverse complement.
ACTCCACTTCCATTTGTTAAGGAGAGCTCTAACAACATCAATTTAATTAATTACTTAATTTTGCCATAAGTATTTTTTTTTAATTAATATGTTTATTACATACATATTCTCCATTTTCACGCCTATATCCCCCAAGAGTGTAATATAATAGACGTAAAACCAACTAAGAAATGAGGCTTTATTTAACTAAAAGAATTACATTAGATAGAATAACAAATGTATGACCAGAGTTGTCACTGTTACCATAAATACTAATAATAAAATAAAGGAGGTTGCATATCACCTCTAAGAGGAAGAGCAGAAGTGCATCAAACACACTTTTTGGCAACCATAGTATAATTTAGTCCCATTTTTTAGTCCCACACACAGTAACACACATGGATTGTTATCTATCTAACATACTATTAGATAGATAGCAATCCATGCATCCAGTATTTTTATTCTTACAGTAAATTACAATACTAATTAATTATTAATCAATATGTTAATAACTTTAACATATCTATTTGCAAATCTTTTATATATGTAGATTCTTTTTAATTAATTCTATAGAAAAAAAAAAAAACAAACAAGAAATTCAATTCTAACTATAGAGAAAAGTATGTCTGATATGGAACTCACAGATATATGCTCTTGAGTGCCTCATAATACATCTTGACTAGACATGCTAGTCATACAAAATTGTCTAACAGTTGATTAAATGTGCGTGAGAATAGATTAGATTAGAATATTCTTTATGTTAAACTTTAGGAATTACAATAGATTTTAATTGAACATTAACATATTGTACAATGGGTGGTCTTATCGCTAAAAGCGACCACCAGCCAACCTTAGGATGTATGTAGTGTCAAAAGAGAGTGGGTGTACAACATATATCATAATAATTTTATATAACTAAATATATATACATATTTACCCATTAATTTGATTACACATATAGTATGTACAATAATACATACACACATAACTGTGTGACAGCTAGTTAATTACATTATTCTGAATTTAAAAAGTAGCTCCTATCCATTTGAGATTGGTTTTCCTATAGTTGATCCTAGGTACTTATGAAGTTAAAGATGCATGCTTTCTAATTCCTTACAATTGGTAGTGATAGAAGTAGCTGAAAAGTATTTACTCACTGTAATAAAAAAAAATTGTTTTGTATATGTATGTAAAATACTTAATAAATAAGAAAATATTGTAATTTCAATGTTGAGCAAGAATTAGTCAGGATGGAAGTGTTCATTATGCAATATGGTAGAATCTTTATGAAGAAAGTGCAATAAGCATAGTAAGTTATATAATAAGTAAGTTATGTGTAAGTAATAAAAAGAGTAGGTAATAAATAAATAGAGATTTCATTGTTACAAAAAAAATATATAAATATTCTCACACTTCTAACAATGTACATCTTTGAAATGTTGATTTTTGTGAGAAAACACTATGAGCTGTTTAAATATAGAGATGAGAATTTTTACAAATTTAAAGCCAGAGATCAAACATAATTAATAATACCCTACTGTCAAACTACACTATGCAAAAGAAACATTTTATATGTGTTTCAAAATGTTTAATAAAAATAAGGGAAAATATTTCACCTTCAGATATTTTACAATCAAACTGCAGAAATGGTTAATTAACAGTTGCTTTTACTCTATCCACAATTTTCCTAAAACTAAAGCAACAAATCATCATCGTCATCATCAATACATTTTTCATCTTTATTTTGTGTGTTTCTAATAGTGTTAACTGTGTCCTTGTAAAAATAAAATGTTCATGTTCTTACTTGTAATTTTTAAACCTGATTTAGGTAGATTAGAGATTGTTCATTAATCATTCACAATATCAAATTTTCAGAATATTACTTCAAATCTTGTAGATTTGATTACTTGTTAGTTAACTTGGTAATTTATTCTGTAGTAGGCTTCGCCTGTATATATATATATATTTTTGTCTAGGCAAAGGTTAGGATAATAGGTATTTATATTCTTTCTTTCATTTAGACCACTTTATTTAGACATTTACTTATTTATTTTCTTGGATGTCTGTCTTTTAACAAAGGCCTCTTCCAACATCTTCCAGTGTAGTGTAGTAGTTGCGACTTTTGATATTCATACTAAATTGATATTCATTTACATATATCTCTTTAAAACAGTAAATACTATGTGGTTCACTGTGAAGTAGTGTACATAGTTACAAGTTTGTGAGGAACCCTCATTCTTTTACCGAAATGAATAATCTTTATAACACCAGCTATTTGCAAGTGAAAATCCCATCAAAATCAGTCCACCCTTTCTTGAGATTAGCCAAAGCAAATGGACACAAAAAATTTGAAATAGTTTTTTTGGTTTAAGATGTAGTAAACTTTTAAATCATATTATTATTGGCTTTGTAAAAACCTGTTATTTAGACATAACACACAGACACTGCAATTTTACTTGATTTGTATAGATGTATAGATTTATTAATTAGCTTTCTATAATTATAAATATTTTTTTTCTCTGGTTCAGAAATAGATTGAGACAATTTATTTAATATAGCAACGGGTAAAGAAGTATCCAATGAAACCAGTGAATTTTTATTAAATGCTTAAGTGATAGGTAAATTGTCTCGATCTATTTCTGAACTAGAGAAAAGTAATAAACATATACCTAGAAACCATGGAGACTATATAGTCTATTCTCCTGTACTAAACTATATAATGTATGTAAAAAAATATTCATCAACAAGAATAATTTTACAAGAAACATAATTATTATTGATGTAATATACGATATCATAATAATTATGTAACAACGGTAATTCGACAAAAAGCATTTACTGCAAAATAAATGTATTGAACATCATACATTTTGGAGTAGATGCAAATATAGTTTATGCACTTCAAGTTCAGTTATATACCAATTAGTTAAATACCATACCAAGATATTTTTAAAAAGTACATAAGAATGAATAAAATAAAAAAAAAATAAAAGTTTCCGGCATGATGGAGAAATTTTAGCCCTCATCACACACTTCAAATAGGTATGCCAGACCCTTCCGGCAAGAAAAAGTGGTTTGCGTGATTTAAAACATTTTTCAATTTTTTTAATAATTTTTTTTAGCTTAATTTGAGCTTAATTTATTCCTATATTATGTTCTATTTATTTAAATTAAAAAAAAATTATTCCGCTATGACGGGACTTTCAGTGTTACCGGCTCCTGGACCAGTAGTACATAGTACAGTTTATATACATTGGTATAAGTCTTATGACATGATATAAAGTTATAGTACAGGATCCCACTGCTCCATTCTGTAGGTGTCTGTTTTTTTGATGAAATTAATTTTAAGTGAATCTTAATCCAGTTCTGACTCCATGACTGGGATCCATGAGAAAACCGTCAAAGTCTTGAATTTGCATTAAGCTTGTGCACGACAAATGGTCGAATAACTCAATATCACGCTAACTGATTTCGATGATTATTTTTTTATTGGAAAGGATGTTCTTCAACGGTATTTAGATGAGTTTGGTTAGGTTCTGACAATGGCATCCATGATAAAACGCAGGGATGAGACGCAGGACCGGACTTTCATAAAATTAAAAAAGAATCGCTGTGAGGACAAATGGAATGTCTATAAGACTGCCAGGAATCGGTGTAACCAGGTGAGCCGCAATGCAAAACGCCGACACATTCTACAAAATATAGAGGCTTCATCTCCTTCTAGTATCTGGAAGTTTCTTAACACGTTGGGTAGTGGCAGATCACAGCGCACTGAGTTTCGGACGACAGTTGGTTTGAATGATATCAATCATCATTTCTCATCTACAACTCAACTTGATCGTCAAACCAAATGTCGGACTCTGGACCATATTGCTGGTCTTACCAGACCTAATATTGACTACTTCAATTTTTCTCCAGTTGCTTCTGAGGACATCATAAAGATTATCCTATCCATCCGTTCATAAAATGTTGGTCAAAGAGGTTCGGTTTATCCGTTAACCCTACCAAATGCCAGGCGATAGTTATAGGCAGCAAACGCATTATGTGTAGGATTGATACCACCTCCATCTCGCCTATTGTTCTCAATGGCTCAGTCATACCCTTGAACTCGGTAGTTAAAGATCTGGAGTTGCATATTGACGCAACGCTTGATTGGCGAGCCCAAGTAACTCATGTAAGTCAGAAAGTTACTAGAAGTCTCCGTAATTTATACCGTCTCAAAAATTTTCTTCCCACTAAGACCAAAACTATCCTAGTGCAATCCCTTATTATTCCTATAATCGATAATGCAGACCTTCTCAACAAACTAGACCGTCTTCTTAATAACTGCATTCGATTTATTTTCATTCTTCGCAAGTATGACCACATGTCTGCTTTACGCTCCGAGTTAAAATGGCTCCCTATTCGCCAACGCCGAAATCTACGTGCATTAACTTCCCTCTTCTCTTTTCTTAACTCTCCGTCTCCACCATATTATTTGGCTCCCTACATTCGGTTTCTATTGTCAAATCACGACAGAAATCTTCGTTCCACTCACAACAATCTTCACTTGTCCCGCCCCATAACTCTGACTTTGTTAACTCTTCCTTCTATGTCCAATCAGTCCTACTCTGGAATGCACTACCACTCGAAATCAGGATGTCCACTAACCGCTTCACTTTTAAGAGGAGGGTACGTGACCTCCTGTATAATCAGTTGGCAGAAATTTCACACCGTTAGTACATATTTAACAGACTTTTATAGTGTTTATTATATGCGTTGTATGTAGGTATATGCATATAAGTTTGTATTTATTTATATATAGGTATATATTAGTATATGATGTATGAAAGTAATATATGTATACAATTAGCTCATATTTTATAATAATTAAACTGGTACCTCTCTCACCTATTTGCACCTACTACCATTTATTTTTGCCACACCCCAAGGTTGACTGGGAGAGAATGCCTGAGGCATTAAGTCCGAGTTTGTACAAAATGTGCTATAAGTCGAAAATAAATAAATAATAAATAAATAAAACCATATAAGTCTTAAATTTTATAATAGACGCATTGAAGTCGGTTGTCTGCTTTTTTAAAGTCCTATTATTTATAGGCAACCTATCGCTAATCCATTAATTACTCTCTCAACATTCATTAAAAATGTATTTCATCAAAACATAAACCTACAGAATCGAGCTGTGGGATCTTAGACTATTAGACAAGTAAAACAAAGAAAATATAATATAAAAAGTTGTGCAATTGGCGGCCTTACGCGAGATGCGATCACTTCCAGGCAACTACTAGATGGAAATGGAGATGAATGATGAGATAGGGAGGGAGTTGCAATAAGCACTTAATTTTTTTTATATCAACCTACCTTGGTGACTCCACTTTGCCTGATGGAAAGCAATAAGTGGAGTCCAAGAGTGGTGGTCACCATCCTCATTGCTTCTCTAGTCAATGCAGTATGGTGACCCACACTATGGCGGCCCGGTGAGATGCTTTTTCACGCCCCGCTTAAAAGATCCGGGATCAAAATGGGAAAAAAACACGTGCGCTGGTAGTGAATTCCAGGCGTTTACCGATCGGCACAGGAAAGAAGAGCTAAACCGTTTAGTTCGGGATCCTATATTTTCGACTCAAACGGTGACTCCTCAGGCCAGCACGTGTAGTCGTATAGAGGGAGGGAGAAGGTGGGACCAATTGGAGGAGCTCGTCAGAACACTATCTGTGATGTAGGCGATAGAGGACTGTCATAGTTTATATGTTTCCTGAGTACGATCTAATTAAGGCTATTGTTAAACACAAACACATAAATAAACACATTCATACATTATTACACATAAATACATTATATAAAATAAGATACATTAAATTACAGAAATAAGAGATAGAAAAACACGAGATTCCGTTCATCAAGATCGTCATCGCTCAGCAATTTAGGAAATGCGTCTTTAGTTTTTTAAAACTAGCGAATGTTTGTGCTCTTGCTGTGCTGTGCTCTCATATATGATATATATATATATGACTTGTTCTAAAAGTCGTAGAATGCTTCGGAATTTTCAAAGTCGCTAAAAAGAGGGGATTAAAGATTATATTGTATAACAATAGTGAAAGGATATAAATATTCCAACGAAGACGAATGGGTAGTTGAGCTGAAAATATCTTCAATATTTAACGAGGGTAGGAGAAAAGCTGAGATATAAGGCTCTTACTTCCCGGCATCAGCCAGTTAGAGTTTAGGTATGCGACCTTGATATCTTTATGCTATTGCTTATACTCCCCAATCCATCTGTATAAGCAATATCTCTTTCATTCCCATTCTATCCTCCCTTTCCTGTCAATATACTCCAAATTTTCCCATCTGATTCCCAAAAGTGCCTGGATGATAGCAATAGGCTTACTGTTACGTACAGGACTAAATGATGATTGGCAAAAGCCCACAGCTGTAATTGCGCTTCTGCTTACCCCTTCGGGAATACAACTCTGAGTTTATGAAGATTGTGTTATATTGGAGAGGAAAAAAAGGAGGCATAGTGCTTGTTTTTAAGCCATTTTTACCTATTATTTCCATTTCATGCTTAAAATTACCACCGCCGAATTCCTTCTTGTTCGATAAATTACAGAAATCTGTTTTTTAGATGCCAAAGTTCGTGAGCAATAGATTTCTGATTAGAGATAGATGCGTTTAAATATATATTTAGAAGTTACTCACTTCTAAATATATTGAAACACTCTCAGAGTTGAAAAATCAGCTTTGTGTTTATTAACTGTTAATTTTATTTAGTTTATACATAATACATACATACACTCTCGAAGGGTAAATAAAGGCGTCTCAACCGTCCACATTTTTTTCATAATATAGTCCCTCTGAAGTGAGAAGGGGCAAACCTATTACCGTCACCCGGGCACTGTATGACTGTATACATACTGTCTGATAGATAACAGTCTGATCCCTTAGTCGCATTTTACGACACACACACGAGATGGAATGGGGTGGCCGTATTCTACTCCAGTAAGAATTTAGAATATAGAGACTACGTTATCCATCAAAAGGGTAACATATCCTTTCCTCGCCAGAAACGATTCTGATAGTCCACCACACTTTAATTTCCATCTTTCAGCCAGAATTCCACGTGAACCAATTACTTCTCTCTACCCCCACGTAGAATTGTATAAAGTACCAATTCACCTGTGTGGAGATTAAATGAAAAACTAAATAAATGTAGCGACATAGTAGATATCTACACACTCCTCTGCTTAGTGACTTATCCTCCGATCCCAAGACATTTGTATACACATGTCATAGGGATGGCAGAGGCGACACTTTGGAGCATACACACATATACACTCAATGACAATCACATCCTCGCTTGCAACACCTGCTTCCGATGCGGTAGGACATTTCATCCCTTGACAACGTACACCTGTTGGGCCCTAAATTATGTAAACTCGTGCATAAAACCGCATACCCTTGTTAGAGTTATTAGTAAAAGACTACTAAAAATACTAGAACTAAGAAAAAGAGTAAACGGTAACTAAATAATCTTCTTGGAAATAAATATTTATTGTTATTGTTTATAGTTTTAATTTGTTTAGTACTGCATTCAGTACATTTAATCACTCCACACCATATACTTCGGTCAAATAATCCTTGGTACTACGTCTGCCCACATTCCTTGTCACTCGTCGAATGTGGCAACAGTATTATACATTCATAGAACTTACATTAATCATAAATAACCTTCAGAAGTCAATAATCTGTACAATTTTTTTAGGCTTCATCGAAATGATGGCAGCTTATGTTCCAGAGTTTGCGAATATCGACGCAGGTATGGTTTGCGCGTGGGTACTTGAATTAGAAGCAGAGTTACGCGTTAGCAGCGATGAAACTAAGTCGCTTTCCAGTAACGGTGAGGTTTTTTCTTTTACCTATCTTTAAGACTCTGTTTTAGTAATCGGTAACCTACCAATAAGTGGACTATATTGTAGTATTATTTGCCGAGGAGTTTGCTTAATTGACTAGCCCTGACTGCCACTAGCCAGAGTTCGAACAAAAAAATGTTTAGTCTACAAAAAGCTGTGCAGAGTCCCAATGTTCTTTGTGTCCTTTGTTTGTATGTACATTCCATTACTATTACCATTACTGACATATATACTTTTTATACAATATGGACATAAGTAGTGTTTAAATTGTAGGTATTTTGTAGATAATATAAATTTTTGAATTGTATTTGTGAGAACTGAGTCAGCTATTTAAGTTTATTTTTATATTTCCTGGCAGTTCTGAGTATGTCACGCTCGCCTAGATCCTGCTAATGGTGGCGTATGTAGAGTCGTTATGCTCTCTTTAATATGGTTGTGATGGATGGCTGGCGCGTGCGACATGTGTGTGACCGAGTACCGTTGATTCGGGGTGGACATCTCCGGACTGCTATTACTTAACATAGAGTAGTAATTATCACAAACATTATTTCAGAAAGATATATTGCATTATGCTTACATCTTATTTTATGTGCACTTGTGAACTGTAACAAGAAAACTGTCTAAAATATTTAACAAAGAGTGTCTTTGGAGTTTCTTGCCTATGGGATCTCAATACGTAGATCCTATGGAGAACAACCTGCTATTCGATAACAGACCACTAGCTTCACTACTGACTTAGTCTGATCGACTTCCTCTCTTGACTATTAAATACCTATGATTGGTTTAATTTAAAAAAAATATTATGACTGAAACTCAGAAATACTTAGTAGTGTAGTTGATTTTTTTTAAGACAAAACTAAGAAACTAAATTACTTCGTAAGCAAAATACTTTATTTTAAGAAGTAAAATTCAAGTCAAACTTCTCTTCTTATTTTTTTTTTCCTCTTATTTTTTTTTTTCATCTAACCATTTCAATATCTCATTCCCCCCTGTGCCACAAGTAAACAGGCCTTAGTCCATCATTGGAGGATGATGGACTGATGATGATGACGATGACATTCTGTATATAATACAAAAAGAATAATTCAAATCTGACTGATCATTCCAGGCATTATCGCTTAAACAAACAAACAAAAACCTCTCCGCTTTATTCATTTATTAGATATATATATACCTATATTGTTAATGATAGTGCAAGTATGTATAATTTATACCAGCTGTTAAGTGATGAATATAAAAGTGTCTAATGGTATTTCAGACGATTCTGTTGATGACAAGATCAGCCTCACTCTACAGAGTTTGAGTGAGATGTTGCCAGCAGTCAATACTACCAAGAATAACCGGTGAGTATATCTTTATAGTAGACCAAGTTTGGTAGATTTTTATTTGTTAAAATTGGGGGCAAACGAACAGATGGGTCACCTGATGGTAAGCAGTTACTGGACGTACATGGACACCTGCAATGCAAGAGTTGCAAGTTCGTTGCCGGCCTTGAAAGGTGGTTGTAAGTTCTGCAATGTAAAGCTTCGACAAAAGGTACAATGGTGGATATTTCTGTATTAAAATTAGTATTTTTAAGAGGAGTTCTGAAGAATTTTTATTAGCCGACCGTCTCTCATTTCTTAGAGTATACATATATATATGTGATAGGCTAATCATCAGCAAGGTTGCTAGCGTTGCAGCATTACGCTGAGAATGCGTCAAATTCCACACTTATTAAACAAGTAAATCATCTTATTAAGTTTGGAAGAATGTTTGTCACTCAATCATGCCAGAACGGCTGCACGGGTCTGGATGAAAATTGGCATGGAGATAGATTATAATATGGAAATTCAAATTTTCTACGCGAATGAAGTTGCGGGCATCGGCTAGGCTAGTTATTGTAAGTTCATGTTCTGAAAATAGAATTTATTTATTTTCTTTAACAAGACAAGAGTAAGTTATATAAGTTTATAACTATATTATGTCTACCCTCAGATCTCACTCAAACTCTGAGAGCTCTGAGAGCGCTGAGGGAACTCGCCGCCCTCTGCTGAGTGAGAGTGACGAGCACTCTGAACTGTGTCACTTGCTGCACGAGATGTTCCCCAACTCTTGTGTCATGGAGGTAAATACTTTTGCCAAGAAGATGGCAAAATATCAATGTCATCTTTTTTGCAAATAAAAATTGCATCTGGACCCTTACTATGTTATTTCAAAGTTATACTGCGTTTAAATTATGTACTTACTAAGTATATTGTTGAAAGAAAATTTATCCAATTTCTGGCTGATTTAGATTTTGAACTTGGTTTTTGATATTAATAATAATTATAATAACATCTCACACACGGCCGTCTGATCAAAAACTAGGCAGAGCTTGTACTATGTTAACCAGACTTTTTTTATGGCGGTAGGGGGCAAACGAGCAGACGTGTCACCTGATGCTGATAAACATACTTATTATATATACTTCTAAATTCATACATATAGTATAATAGATAAATTACACCGAGACACAACAAATGATTACGCTTATCATCCAAATATTTGACCTGGCTGGATCACTATTCTCTAAACCAAACAGGCCATCCAAACAATGTAAAATTGTATTTATTGTAAAATTCTGCCGGTCAGTATTTTTGTTAGTTTCGTTCACCAAGCGCCAAGCACCAAGCTGTCAAGTATGTTTTTAAAAAAAGTACTTATAAGTAATAGTAAAATCTTAAAAATATAAATAATAAATCTTGTTGTCGTTGCCGTGTTAACACGGGGCTAAGATTTATTATTCAACAAGTTTGCGCGCAAAATAACAATTTTACGCGCAAACTTGTTGTGTGCAAAATTGTTATTTATGTTTTAGATTCAATATTAATAAATAAAATGTTCTTCTTTTATTTTTTGTTCAACTAAGTTTCAAATAAAGTTGCATGACAATAGAAAAACAATATGATCTTTTGACAGTTATCATCTTATTTCAATCTCAATTTACGTAATTTTATTTTACAAAGATTGCCATATTAAAAAAAATGAATTGAAAATATGGAAGTACAGAACACTGTAATGTCAGCTTCAAGCACAATATCCCTAGAACAAACCCGACTGGATTATTTTAGCTTTCTTATCATCCTGAATTCTTTCCACTATAGTAAGAAGTTCCACATAACAATTAAGATGTTTTAATAGATCAAGCATTGCGTGTCGATCGCCCACGGAGACGTGGAGAGGGCGGCCGCCACCCTGCTTCACAGACGCGAGCAGGGACAGTCGCTTTTACCAGCAGCTCTCCACAACGCCATCCGCACTCCACTCATCGATGACAACGAGCTCAAGACGAGGATCATTGAGCGGTGAGTAGTGCAAACAAAACACGGACACAAAAACACCCAGAATGTCCCGTATGGGAATAGAACCCACGAACTTAGGCGCAGCAGTCAGTCATACTATTGGTTAGGTTAGACAAGTAGTCGTTACAACGATGAGTAGTAAGTTGTTGTTATTCCAAGTATTTATTTTCAGTCGTCATCACCAATCTTATTAGTTTTTTAGTATTATTCCGAGGTTACAAAGGTTGAATTTGAATCAGGTCAATCCCCCCAGAAATAGCTATATCTTGGCAAGATTACGTTACCAGCATCTTTGTCCCAAAGACATCAGTGTTCTGCCATTTTCGTATTTCTCTCATGGAATCGATGGAAACTAGGAACTACTGAAGACTTAGTTTATTGACGACTAATATTCAAAGATCTGAAGATCAGGATTATTAAGCGGTCAGTTATCGCTCAGGTAGTGCCAACAGATTTTACTTAAAAAAAGACAAGGAGGACTTGACTTTGCATGTGGATTAGGAAGTGTAAGAAATAGACCCAGTAGCATACCTATAACTTGACGTGGCTGGTGCCGAAAGTCCGAGCCCTCTTCCTCTAATGAGATCAGAAGAGAAAAAGATATAAATGTTACAACTACACTAAGAACGCCCAGACTCAGAACACCAATTTGAGGATTATACAAAGTGTTGTCCCGTGCAGGAATCGAACAACACTCGGCGCGGCGAGGTGACCACTTAAACCGCTACGCCATCCGTGCAATCTAGTGCAGAGTTTTATTATGATTTGATTTTCACATTTTCAGTTACTCGTACGTGGACAAGAATGCAGAAACTAAGGAGCATAAGCCCCTTGCTCCCAAGATTGAGCCAAAGAAGATGGTTCGTTACCGGGACAATAAGATCGTGTCTCTCAAGGGCGAGAGGTACACTGAGGTAAGAGGGAACACCTTTTTAAAAACATAAGCAATGACGTCGCCCAGTCTTAAAACATAAGAGTAATTATCACTATATCTCTCAATTATACAATAAACGCATAATAAAAGCAAATACACATCATGCACATACACATACATAGGGGGAAACGCCGCCAGCGTCATGGGTACGTTTGGTCGAGGGGACGCATTATTATAATTTAATTTTAAATTTAAGTTTTTATGTTTAATTTATATCATATATATTTTTATTATAATCTTTCTTTTTGAATGCTTCAAAATTACTATACAATTTGTTATGAACCACCTCTTTCAGCAATTAATTATATTCGTGATACTGTTTACTTACAAATAGGTATTAATGTTTGTTGTCGCCCTCACAAGACTGGCCACACATTTCAAGGTGATTATTTATTTTGTGTTAGGAACATAAATGTTGTTTTTGGTCGATATATATTATGATTGTTTTTTGGACAAATGATCCGTCATAATCCATAGAATAAAATAAGAGAATACTGATTGTTGTTAATATACCTGGAATATTATTTGTCCCTGAGCGATAACATATTATTATATATTTACGTGAAATTATTTATTATCAATAACACTTGAAACTAATATTAGACATTATATTTGATATATTTATTAATTACTTTAGAATTGTAAACTTTTATTTTATTTTGTGAATATAGACAAAGCATTGTAATACGGTGTCAGTAGTATTGGTCGTACTTATAATACTGATCAGTTTAAAATGTCATCATACATATACATATATAATATATCCCTGTAGGGGTTGGCAGATATGTATTCAACGTAATATGAATTTGACCCAGGAACGTAACAAAAAAAAAAGGTTCCTATAAATTGCAAGCGAAAGTGGAAATTTATTTATATTGCTTAAATGGATAGAATGGGACGTATAAGCAATGGCTCGACTCGGGTTCGCAGAGCTGTTTTTTTTTATAGGGGGACAGACGAACTGACGGGTCACCTGATGGTAAGTGGCCACCTCCGTCCATGATTAACACCTGCTTCTCAAGAGTCGTAAGTGCGCTGCCTGCCTTTGAGGATTATGAGGGAAGGTTGACGCGGGGAGGGGAGATGAGAAAGAGGGGAGGGAAAGTAGTAGGGCCTCCGGAAACCTCACTAATCTCGGATAAATGCAACGCAAGAGTTGCTTTACAACCAGTTTTCTGTGAGGCCGTGGTATCGCACCATTCGTGCCTAAGCATGGCTCTACCACGAATAATTAACTAGAATTGGCTGTGACCTGTCCGTTGGTCTATATCGTAAAAAGGGTTACTATCCAGATCTAAGTTTTAACTGTATTTAGTTTATGTATTGCCATTCCAATGTATCATTAATTTTGAAAAGACTGGTTCTGTGTTATATTTATATAGCAATAGACGGGACCTTGAACAGACTTGTGTTAAAGAAGTCTCTGTTCAAGGTTCCCGTCTCTGTTCAACTGCGCAAAAAGGCAGGTTATGATATTGAACTGTATTTATGTACATGTTGAGTACATGTGGTTTTGAGATAGAGCCTAGTTGTCGACATATTTGGTCATCGTCATATTTGAGTCGTCTTAATAGCGGCAATGACATATGTTTATAACATTGTAAGATAACATCAGCAAATGTAATAGTTCATAACTTTATAGTGCAGTTAGTTGAAGTTGTCTGGGATATCACTTTTTCCTCAGGACAGGCGATAAAAATGTCACATACAGACAAAAACCAGCAGTGACATCAAATAGAGCACGCCCAGCTGTCGCTCGAGTCACATTGCACTGCGATCTTGCACACACACACATACGTGTGTAGAAGGGACGAGTAGTACTCGCTAATTCGGCGACCGCGCGTCTGTAGACTTCGCGTCAGCTGTTTATTTCATTGCGGGCTTATTATTTAATCGGTATCAATTTTTTTCTGACCCACCATCAAAGGTATTATTAGTACTACCGTTGAATATAAATTATAAATAACATCTCTGATATCAACAGGTGCCAAAATCCGGTATCGACGAGGAACACTTAAAGAAGCCGAAGAAGCAGCATTGCCCTTAACCATTAAACCCACATCAGTACAGTGGAAGAGCGGAACCGCGCCCCTTTCGCCCCCTGTCCTCCCCCGCACGCCCGCATTCACCCCTTCTCTTTCAGCGCGTAATTACGTCTTGTAACCCCGTAATTACGCCTTATCGTCGCGTAAACCCGACATACAGTCGCGTAATTTTGATGTTTAAGTGTATAATGTGCGTAACTTTAGTCATTTGGACTGCACTATTAAAGTGTTTTAGTTGTCTCAATGTTCGTAGGTCTTTATTGTGTAAGGTATTACTGAGTATAAGCGTAATAAGATGCGTAAATATAACAAGAATTATCATCAGAAGGTGTGTAAGGCTGAAATTGTATGATAGTCGCGTAATTTTGACAAGCAGTGTTCGTGAACGCGTAACATGCGGTAATTATAGATTCGTGAAGAATAATGTGATCCTAGTTAACAAAAATAGGAGATGGAATGAATTAATGGTGAACAACAATTTGTTTAGAACACGCACAATGTGTAAAACGTGTTTGTTTGATAAAGGATGTTCGAATAAACATTCTGTAGTAAAAATAATCGTATTTACAAATCTCGCGACGCGTAACTTTGACGCAAATCGCGTTATTGTGGGTCGCGTAACGCGTGATTCGCGTGAAGTATGTCGCGTATTACGCACGTGCGGGCGTGCGACTTTGTTCAGTGTCTGTAGACTGGTAATGTTAGACGCGCGTGATTCGTATATTATTATTTTTAGTCCGCTTTTATCCAGTACTGATTTTATAAAGTTATTTAATTTAATTTTAAGTGTGTCACAACTTAATTTAATAGACTGTAATTTTATTAATTTAATTTCGAATATATTTATTTTTAACTGTAAGCATTTTAAGCAGCTAAGCAGTATTACTATGGCGATGAGTGTTCGGTGTAGTTTAAATAAGCTATTCGTTTGTATGGATGCCATATGTATGTCGAAGAATGATTGTCATTTTGGAGCGTTAACATGTGCGTGGGGAGCTCCAGAATGCTCGAAATGGGAATATCTCGGAACGCTAAAATGCCACTCGATGCCGTATCGATTTCCAATAGTTTTAAGCGAGATCTGTTCTACTGTGATTTCATATTATTTAATTATTGTCATTAAAAATGTGATTCCTATAATAGTTAAGTTTGTGACAACTGTGATTGATATGCCATTTTATTTGATAACTTACCCTTTAAGCGGTTTTTATCTTAGTTTTATTGACAATAGTATCGGTTTTAGTCATTTACGATTGTACCTATTGTGATGATGTTTTTATTTAGTTTTTATTGGTGTTGTGCTTACGATTCATGTTTCTAATACAATAATACATTTCGGAAACAAAGTCTGCAACTTCAATGGCTTGAGGTCTAAAATATCCTTGGTAGTATATCTATGAAAATCAATATCTACAACGTGATACATCTGAAATTGATAGAAAAATACAAGATATACATTTTTAATCAAAAACTATTTACAAACGTTTTTTAAAGGGGAAAATTTACAAATCAAAGACTACAATTATAGACAAAAATTTTAGGTAAATTATCAATAAAATTATTATAATTTTTAAGACATTTTGTTTAGTTTTTAATGGTTTTCTTGCGCTGTATTATGCTATTGTTTGCAATAAAAGCCGAATAATTAAAAAGTTAGCAGCGTTCACCAATAGAGTTATTATTACAGTGTTTATTAAAATAAATCGTAAGCATAATACCAAATTTATTTAATATTTTTTTATTTACAATTAATTTTGTGGACTGATTTAATGTTTTATAGTTCTCATACAATGAGGTGTTTTATAAATATAGCTAGGCTATATGTTTCTCTCTATTATTATTTAATAATTTATTTTCTATGTTTTCTGTGAACTTGGATTATTATTATCGCTATTGTATATTTCAAAAGATAAAGAATGATAAAATATATAAACGAACAAATCAATTTTCATTCAATAATCAATTTTTGAACAATTTTTATTTTTATAGATATAGATATTAGTTTAGAAACGCAATATTAGTAATTAGTTTATTTAAATGAAGTGATAAATAAATCTAAACAATCGACCAATTACACTGATTGGAAGCATACTATTGAAATGATGACAGCTGTTTCATCGTTGAGATCCAATAGCGAAAATATTAATCAATGAACACACGACCAGTTAACCAAATTAGGCTTTTTTAATTAAATAATACATTAGTTTGTACATAATACTATCAAATTGCTGGTATACAATAAAAACGAAATTAAACGTACAATATTGAATGTCGCCTTATAATCGCATTACGCTAAAATAATCCACATAATCATCTTACCCTTATCCTAATTTTATTTGGGGTCGGTGTAATGTGTTCTCTTCGGCCATTCCCCTCTATCATTCGTCATTCCACTGCTGAAATAAACCACTATGTATTCAAATTCCATGATTACAACAATATTAAACCTCCAAGAAAGGAGGCGGTGGGCGGCGGTAGTCACAATCAGATGAACGGTCTGCTCATTATCCCATTAAATATATATATATATATATATATTTAATTACGCACTTGCTGTCGCCTTACCAACCCTGCACTAAATTATATTAAAGTTTAAAATTGAAACTCGACCGGTATTTATTTAAACGTATATTAAAATCCAAAATGAGTCTATACAAGACCAGAATAGCATAACTGTTTGTTTTTCCATTCATATTTCGCGTCTTATTTCCGTTTGGGTAAGGCAGAGAGAGTACAACGCCATTTGCCACTGACATATAATACAATTACCTAAATATTCTGTAATGAATATGATTAAGATGCCGTTTTCTTTTTTGGTTAAACTTCTTAGGCCACGGTAGTTAATAATGCATGACAATTAATAGTAAATTTTATCAAGGAGCACATTTAGAAGAAGAGAACAAAGATTTTATAACGTAATAGATTTAGATAGAGATATATTTAAAGTAAGATTCATTTCTGTCATATCATACCTGTACTGTACACTAAAGCTCTTTTTTTATTCGGGCTAGAAATCTGATTCGTAAAAAAGTCTTGGCAGTAAAATTTGATGATGAAGGTAACTAAATGTTGACGCTTCGAAATTTAAGAACAGAGCAGTGACCATAAGCCACAAAATAAAAATGGGGGACATTATATATTGTGATTTGATAGTGTTGTGTCAACTTGTATTCTAGTAAAAAATATTATATCGCCAAAATTTGGTGCTAAATCGAACAAGAAATTGCCAAAACGCGGGTAGATCAATAAATTTCGAGTGTTTAAAACGTAAGAAATCACTTGTCTATTTTTATTTATTTCTTGAGCTGTTTTCTATTTTGTGAGTGTTATGCGGAGACATTTTGGCAAAGAAAAATAATAGAGCCACCGACAGTACGTATATTTTCTTAAATATAAGTCAAGCTTCACGTTTTTTAGCTTAAACATTATATTTTGAGTAATCTAAATATTTTTTAACAAAATGTCTCTTAGTAAAACAAAGATTAACAAACATTGAATCTCTATTTATTATAACTTATTTGACAGTATTATTTTTTTACAAATTATTAATAAAATTACAGCTTATCATATAGCAGAGTATTATTCATATTTTTTAGTTTTCGGAGTGCGGAAGTGATATATTATAGTCCACTGCAAGAATATAACGAAACAAGGTGTCTTAATTCGATATTCCTCGTTAGGTACCTAATAGCAATATTGATTACCGTCTAAATGCCACTGCTATACGACCTTACGGTATGATAGCAGCGCGCAACAAGTAGTGGCGGTATTCACTTACCATCAGGTGACCCTCCTGCTGCTTGTTGGCATTCTAAGTAATACAAAAAAATATGAACTATATAATGCTATATCTTCTAGGCGCCTATAACAAACATTTATGTATTAGAGTTGACTATTCAAATAAACTAAGTGACAATGGACTAATGAGTTCGAAAATAATATTACTATACCTCTCAAAACTGTGCAGGTGTCGCCTTCGTAAATTTAGATGATAATAGATGAACTATATAAAACATGCATGTACTTTTAATTCGTTCGCAGCCAATGTCATCCATTTAAATCTGGCCTTCTTTGAGTAACGTCAAAATACTATCCACTTTACGCAACATTTTGTGACAAGTTAATTTAAAAAAAAGATTTTACTTTTAAATGAACCTAACTCTTTTCATTTGTGTCGAAATCAGCCGTGACTAAGCTGACTTCGACACGTCTGAAAAGAAGTTTATTATAGTGGTTGTGACGAGTAACTCATTTTACGTTTCGCAGAATACAGGCCAGTACCGACTATTTTCTAAGGTTCAGGCTGTATTTAGTCAACTATAATACAATGAAATGGTGTCAATCACAGGTGTCATAAAAACTCAAAAACTCTTTTTAAAGCATTTATTTTCAATTTATTTTTATTTTAACGATTATACTTGTGTATGGTTTTATATTGGTTTGTGTACAGTGCCGGATTTAGACTTTATTTAGTCAAAGAGTTTTGAAGTTACATAATCCGTAATCATTAAATCTAATGACGTTTTAGTCACGTGTTTTTGAAAAGATAAAATCTTTTTTATATATCTATTTTCCAATTAATGCCTATTTCCATTATTCCCCTAAAACCGGCACTGGTTGCAAAAATGCGATGAGCGCGCATTTAATGTCATTCATATCGAGTAAGTGAATTTGAAAAATGTACTGAAAATATATTGTTAATAACCCAAATGATGTTTTTATTTCATCTTCAGATAGATATAAGCCCTGACTACTTTTGACTCGATACCAAATCAAAAAGTACTTACGTACTAAAGGATCACTCAGTCTGCAGACAAATAAGCAACGACGCAACACGCGTACGTATTTTAGTCGTGTGGTTCACGGCGGAGTGGAATAGGGCCACCCCATCTCATGTGTGGTGGTGGTGGTAGTATATGGCGATTAAGGGATCAGACTGTTATTTATCAGACAGTATGTATACATTCATAGTGCCCGGTTGACGGCAATAGGCTTGCCCCCTAATACGTTAGTGGGGCTCGATGGGGTTCGATTTGTAATGGATATAGTACTTGTTGGAATATTATAGGTTGTAAAACATCACCGGTAGTAGCAAAGCGATCCGCTCATGAGGATTGGTTGGAGAAGAGATGGTTTCATCTCCTCCTAGATGACACACGTGTTTACCGGAAATGGTTTCTTCGGGAAGTACATATGTTGCATAGGCCGGGAGCCAACGTGCCCCATGGCGGGAGCTGCCTCGAGGATACCGCACTCCATAGAATAGTGGAGTGCCGATATCGTGGCAGGTATCGCTGTGGGTAGCCTCTCGCTGGAAACCATGGTTATCGTACAGCGAAGCAGTGATTGTTGCCAAAGAA
Organism: Tyria jacobaeae; assembly: GCA_947561695.1. NCBI lineage: Eukaryota > Metazoa > Arthropoda > Insecta > Lepidoptera > Erebidae > Tyria > Tyria jacobaeae. The sequence continues at coordinate 4,285,375 of OX387236.1, read as the reverse complement.
GCTGCGGAGAGAGCTAGTACTCTTCCGTCCCAAAGAAGTTGCACGGGCGACGGAGAGGGCAACACGGCCTCCATTAGCGCTTGTCTGAGGGTGGGACTATTTGGATATAAATATGAGATATGGTATCCCATACTGAGATACCATATCCCATATTTATATCCAAATAGTGGGTCCTGGTCCTGGTGGGTCGCCTTGCTCAATGAGCGGCCAAGTCTGCTGGAGTTACAGGGTCTTCTAGGGTACACCTGAGGGCCCCGGCCAGAAGACACGGTGACGGAAAACTATGTGATTTAAGTCTGTTCGGGTAGGACATACCTCCTTACCGGCCCTGGTAAGTTGACGACCCTTGGGGCTTCCACATAAAAAAAAATAGGAGAAAAGCGGTGACTATAACTATATATATAAATAAAATCCGTAAGCTCTATTTTTGTAGGTAAATATATTATATGAAAAAAAAATTAAGTCAAGTGTCAAACATTTGCGTGTAAAAATTATAAATGAACTAAAATCAAAACTGTAAAAACGCTTGTTATTAAAGTACCAAAAAATATTTTATACTTGAAATTCATATTAAGGGACCGAATTAGAAACTGAAAACTTTTATTAAAATTCCTAATAATCATAAAATCTTTATATTACACAAAAATTATAAATAAATAACAACTGAAATAAAAAAGCCAAAAAAATCAATAACAAATAAACCTAAATAAGTAAAAAAAGACGCATCAAGACGAACCGTAAACGTAAACGCAAATGGAGGAAACAATATGCTTATTTTCATTACAAGAAGTGATTTTTTCGGTAAAAACGGACATAACCTTATCATTTAAAATCTTTGAGGTATTGTGTCTGTACGGTATGTGTCTTTGACGAGACCAGACCATAAAATTGATCCCTTCATGGTGACATGTGACAACCATTTCATGAAATATTCGCATTTCATGAAACATTCGGACACATCATGATACAATCTTACTAGATCAATGAATGATCAGCGCTTGGCGTCATAAAACTGACAAAAAACGCCCAGACACTGGTCTACTATTTGTGGACCACACAAATTTTTGTGTGGGAACCGAAACCACCACCAACAGTTCAGCAATCAGGATCACTACCCACTCCACCTACCAACAGGCCTGTCAGTGTTTTTGTGATGCATGCGCGGACGGACAAATATTTTGGTTTAAAAGCGTATAATGACGTACAAATAAAAAATATAAGTGTCGCACCATACCATAAAAGACAAATATACGTATACGTTAAACATAATCTATAAAAAAAAAACTGTATTTAATTGTTTCTTTTTATATAACTAGACACATCTAAAAATGCCGCAAGGCCAAACCGGTCAGTTTATTAAATAAATATTGTACTTGTGTGAAAATTTTGTGATTATTAATCGTTGCCTTTGTAACGATACGGTCAGTGACCATTTCATGAAATGATTATGCACATTGAGAAGTGGTTAATTCTTTGATCCGACCACGACAACTTTAATAGTTGAACGATTAGACGGGTTCGGTATCCGACACCCGTTGGATTTTACCAAATAAATGATATTTGTTTTTTTATGTGACAAAATTAACGGTATATTATTAAAACTAAATTAAAGTTTTGTTTGCGTGCCAGATCATTGGATAGTTCAATATAAAGTTCGTGTTCATTAGTAGGCTAACTTCGGTGTAAGTCGCTCGAAACTTCGGGTACTTTATTGTATACCTTATAAGTATTCACGGTTAATACTAATTTACACTACTATTTAACAGACTTAAAAGGGGCCGTCCATTAATCACGTGAGGCTCGAAAGGAGGGTAGGGGGTTTGGCAAATATTACGAAATATCACAAGGTAGGAGGGGGGTATAGTAAGATATCACGTGTATTTATTTTTTCGTCAAACGAGCGATTTCTAAAACGAAAAGCGGCGTGTAGTGTGACCTTGACTCGCCCTTGCCAGGCAACGAACGAAGTCACCGCGACGACCGCCCTGCTCAGTTGGCCTGCCGCCAGTGCCAACTACTGACTTGCAAGATGCTTATCCAATTGTTAGTGTTATAGAAAGTCTTGCTAATCCGTGGTAATGTACATTAAATATGTACTAGTACAATATATGTGAGTTTCGCATGATTAAACCATTTCTTTAACTTAATTTTTATGCCAGTCAAAAACAACCTTCAACCTTTCTGTCTAGATATTTTCATCATGGTCCTTAATTTCAGAATAAAATTAGATCATACTTTATAAGTGTGTTTAAAGATAATATTCTTAATTATTGTATATTATGATTTTTTGGATGTACTAAAAAATACACGTTATTTTGGGAGTAGGGTTAGTCTTAAACATCACCACGTATCACCAAGGGGCAGAGAGGGTTAAAAAATGTAAATAAAAACATCACGTGATTAATGGACGGCCCCAAAGGAGGAGTATAAAAAAAAGAGGTTCTAGTTACATACAGTCAATGTATCTTTTTATGCAAGTTAATCGATTACTCCGCCAATTTAGAAATTTGTATATATGTATTCGCTATTGAATATCAGTAACCGTGTAACCTAATCGTATAGAAGTATGTTTTTATTTAATTATAATAAATAAAATAAAATTGAGCAAGTGCTTTGGATATTATGATAATTTAATTATTTTTTTACTATTTATATTAAACGTGTGACGTCACTTAACAATACGCCGATCTCGCTGTAATGTTTCACTAATCCATTGCTAACCTTCTTTATGTTGAATCACAATAACTTTTTCAATTTGTGGTATCTCTATTTAAACCCACTTTTGACCAAAAGTTCATACAAGCGGGTGCGCTATCTTAGAGACGGTTGTAAAGTGACGTAACAATAGCGGGCTTCGTACTTCTTCCTCAACAACATAATATCACCGTAAGTGTATTACGTATAAAACATCAGTTTAAACTATTTCTTCGTTTGTAATAGTGTACTTTCAAGTCAAAATAACAAAATTGTAATATTGTCCAGTGTCGAAACTATTTTTTTTTTTTTTTTGTTTGAAGAGGACACTCCCGCAGTGTAACCAACCATTGTAACCAACTGAGGATTTGATAATGGGATCGCAGGGAGATCGAGGTAAACCGAGGTAAACCCGCAAACTTTACTAAATGCCGTATTACATTTTTTTTTATTTATATGAATATAAATGTGTCACTCATGAGAGTTGTGGGCCAGTTGCCCACAACTCTCATGAGTGAGTTTGTTCTATTTACATGGTTTTTTTGGACGTTTTGGTTTCTTTTTAGGATCATCACATTTTTTGCCGACGCCCGTAGTTTTTTTGGCATCGTTGACGCACGAAAACAGTGTGCCATATTCCTTGCTCATGCATTCTTTAAATAAAAAAAGAAAATTAAAAAAAAAAAATACATAAAAATTTATTACCAATTTAATAATAAGGTTTAACTACAATAAATAAATAACAGAAAGAAAGTTTTTAATACTTTCAATAACTACAATTATGGCGGATACAATGATTCTTTTTACAAGTGAACTATATAATACAAATTTTGGATACAGTTGCTACAATATGCCGCTATGATGACTACGGCGCTAGTGGGACTTGAGGTCTAATGTTATAAATCTCTATGAATTATTAATAATATTAAATCATCATTTAGTTTTGAAGAATCTTTGGTTTGTACTTCATACAATACCATAAAATTTGCTGCTGTTGCTTTAAAATGTATTATTGTCAATGAATATAATAATAGTACATTTCAATATATACTTACATTTAAAGTTTACACAATAACAAAACAATATAATCATTTACGTCCCAATAACGGCATTTATGAGAATGTAATACTTAAAGGACGCATATCACAGTTGCATATTATAGTAAGGGGTAAGTAGTGTTTTTAACTGACTTAAAAAAAGGTATTGTTCGAAGTTTTTTTCTAGGTATATGGTAATGAATTTCTTTTATGATAATGTATACCTCCCATAATGAGAGGTCATATCACGATTAGTAATTTGGTTTAGTACTGTCAAATCCGTACTGAAATTAATAAGTATATGATACTCATCATTTGAGAAGATTTTAAAATCTGCTTATAATATGTTATTTATAGTATAAGGGGACAAACGAGCTGACGGGTCACCTGATGGTAAGCGACTTCCGGCGCCCATGAACACTTGCAACTCAAAAGTAGCTAGAGCGCTGTCGGCCTTTTAGGGTAAGGAAAAGATGAGGTGGGCAAATGGCGAAGGGAACAGAAGGGGAAGGCAAATGGGGAAAGGGGGTAGGGCCATCGGTATCCTCACTCACTCGGTCACACAGTGCAAGCATTGTGTAACAGCCGGTTTTCTGTAAGGCCGTGGTAATACTCCGGTCGAGCCGGTCCATACGTGCCAAAGCATGTCTCTCCCAGGTTAAAATAATTAAATTTGGTTATTATAATTAACTATGATATCAGATCTAACTTTGAAGAATCTCAGCAGATGTCTCTGTTACTATAGCATGAAACCGTTTTGGCTAAATGCATTCAATAATTATTATTAAATCATACGGTATAAATATATAAAAGCGTGTATATATTAAAAGCTTCGCTTTAGATGCCATAACATGTTTGTTTATAATAAATACATATGGGAGTTATAAACTTTATTAATCTGTACTAATATAATAAAGCTGAATAGATTGTTTGTTTGTTTCAACACACTAATATCAGGAACTACTGATTAGATTAGAAAACTTATCTTCGCTTTATACAGCCCGTTTATTGAGGGAAGAGGTTATAAAGCACCACGCTGCGATTCTTAGCAGCCGAGTAGTGAGCATAAACGCAGTTAAACTGCGGGACACGGCTGGTCTGTGATATGCATCCTTACATTATATTTTTTATTAAATTACAGTTGAGATACTACATGGGCAGAGTGTTATATTAATACAATAATATACAAAATACTCTAATTTACACACATTCAAAAGAACATTCAGATACACGAGGCTGGTTTCTGCGTCCTTCCGTAGTCTTACTTTACTTGACTTTACTGACGTTTTGATTTAAATTTTTTATTTTAGTTGCTTATGGTTGCGTCCATAAATATGGAAAATACGCTCGTGACGTCACCGGGCTCGGGCCCTATCATAACACCAGCGCTGCTGTCTCCGGCTGCAGCAATATGCTGAGATAGATGCCTTTTCTGGCATTGCACAGGGCATTATAAGTACTCATGATTTTTATTTGATTTTTACAAGTATGTGCTGTCCTGTGAATGTCACAATAAATGCTTTCTTTCTTTCTTACTCATTAAAGACTTCTGGTATCTTTACACAAAGTGCCCCGCCCTACCCATTAAACCTTTAACAAATCTCCATTTCTTCTTTCTTTCCAGTCTTAAAACAATTATCTGAATTATGATGGACGTCAGGCAAAAAGTCTTTAGCAATATACACATTGCAACCACCTCAAATAAATATTGTGACAAGGTTAGGAAGACGTTGATGATTACATGTATAATTTACACTTCTTTGCACTAAATTGGTACGAGTCCAGCTTTCACATAGTGAGGGGGAAAAAGTTGTATCAATAATTTCTACAAACAAATAAATTATAGTACAAATAATGATATGGCTTAATTATATATATGAAGAGAAAATATTGGATTAAATTGAAATAAAGTAAACTTTATAATCGTGAATATTCCAAACATTAATTACAGTAGAGTTGGTACATTTACAACAAGATGTCGCTGCCATACACAAAAAATAAATACGATAATATGGTAGTTAAGTATATATAAAAAAAAAATATCGAGAGTTTACTGCACTACCTGAATACAGCATTTTTTGACAAAAACGAGTTAAATATATGAAAATGTTTATCTTTTTGGGCTCCATATACTTGTGAAATCAGATAAGAGCTACGATAATTACTTTGGATATAAATATTGATAAAGACATTCGATACGTCTATACAACGTAGCGTGCTCACTTCTAATTTCATACACCTCTACTATATGTATTTCATTAAACTATACAGGAATTAAATCTATAAATTACTTAAGATTTACAAAATAGCCTTTTTGTTAAGTATAAACTTTGAAATCGCAATATCTCAAAACTAAATTGACAGCATTTAGCTGGTTTTCGCTGCAAACCCTCAAAAATGTACTACTCAAATAGTACTAGCCTCCGCCCGCGGCTTCGCTTCCGTAGTATGTCTTTGACTAGAAATTAGGGGTGATGTCCAGCGTTAATCTTGGTGTAACTACGTCAAAATATTTTTGGTACTATTAACTACCCTATTCTCGTCTATATTCTTTTATATCGTTATGCATTAAAATAACTAAGTTATTTTAATATAAATACATATCTAGGAATATACAGAATAATACAGGAACACTCTGCCCTAATTAAACTAACAAATAAACTCAATGTTGAATGTTACCAATGATGGCGTTCACCACATCGGTGGAGGATGCTGTTCCTCCCACATCTGGGGTCAGAATCCTGTAAGGGAAAGACAATAATAAATTATATTATAATCATAACTGGTACAACGGTAACCACTGCTGACTGCTGATAAATAGACATATATTTATCATTACACTCGCATGTACGCATGTACGCACGCACGCACGCACGTGTTAGATTGGAAACACGTGTATTTTTGACTATATTGTGTAATGAATTTAATAAATATTGTATAAACTAAATGTAAGAACACCACGTGTTTTCAAGTCTTGCCTTTTGCCGTTGTCAGTTGGAAACTGAGTGGGGGCACTATATAAAAGCGGCCCGACCAGTCAGAGCGTCAGTAAACAAGAGTGTTTCGGACTGTCGTGGCGAACGGACGTGCTTGCGCTCCGACCGCCATCGTACGGGCGCCCCTAACACTGCTTATTTTAATATTTAATATTTGTTAAATATTATTATTTGCACCCGAATTGTACTTGTACATTCGGAGGCGAATACCTTCCCCGAGAAAGCCAGCGTGTAAACCTTCGCCGCGGGGTGGGGTCTCCGACCCTAACCTCAACGGTGATGGCAAACATGCCAAGGCGCCACGAGGACGGATCCAGCAACATCAAGAACACCAGCAGCGAAGAGAAAGGCTCGACCGACGCAGCGCTGCAGGACCAGCGACAAAAATACCAGGGCGACCTGAGTATTTTCAACTCCCTTCGAGAGAAGGGAGAAATGTCGCAGGGTCTGCAGCGCTGGTTGGAGGCCTACTTTCGAGTGATGGAAGTTCACATCGGAGAGAAGAGGAAGGAGGACCTCACTGCGCAGGATGTTCACATCCTGACAGCGGTGGGATCATCACTGCCGCCTACCCCTTTGCCTATACCAGGTAAACGGAGGCGGGAAGAAGACCCGGAGCCACAAGCGGCGAAGCGGACGACCATAGCGGCTGCCCTAACCTCGGATTCCGAGGAAGGGGATAGCGAGGAGATGGACGTCCAAGTCCTCTCCGCCAGAACCGACGAACCGACTCCAGTAATACTGGAAGTCGAACGGGCCCCTACGCCTACACCGCACCACCACCCCAGAAACCCATAACAACTCGGAGGCCCATAACAACAAACAGGCCCATAACAACACAAGGCCCTTCCAAGGCGCCCACTACCCAGAAGTCCATCAGGAGACAACCAATCCTTGTAGTGGACCGTCTGGAGAACTGGACGTCCCAAATGAAGGAGTTGACCGCCAAAATCGGTCACCCACCCAGCGTGAGGCCCTTTGGGAAGGGATTTAAATTCACTCCCAAAGAAGACGCTGAATTCCGAGTCATTCAGGCTCACCTGGATGACCTCGGACAGGACAAGGCGCCGTATTACGCCATCGCCCCACCGCACCAGAAGCCCTTGGAAATGGCTATCCGGGGCTTACCTGCGGACACTCCCACAGAAGAAATAGTGGAGGACTTGACTAGCAAGGGAGTGCCAGTCAAGTTTGCGAAGCATATCGGTGCTCGCACCAGCAGACCCGGATGCATCTTCTTCGCAGAAGTGGAGAAGAGCCCGACCGCAGCCAAGGCCTACAACATTGATGAGGTCTTGCTCATGCCAGGCGTCGTCATAGAGGCCTGGAGGGGCAAGAAAGGACCCTCTCAATGCCACCGCTGCCAAGGCTTCCGCCACAGTTCCCAGAACTGTCACAGGCGCCTAGCCTGTGTGCGATGCGGTGGCGAGCACCAGGCGCACAACTGCCCTCGACCAAAGGAGGAGCCACCCACGTGCGCCAACTGCCAAGGCCCGCATCCAGCCTGCAGTGCGGCGTGCCCAGTCTACAAGCGGGAAGCCCGCAACAAGAAGGCGGGACTCACGCCGAGGACTGGCCCGCCCAAGGTCATCGACCAACCAAACGTGGTCGTCGACTCGGCACCCACCACGCTGATGGCCGAAGCAAACCCGGGGTCAAGCTCCACTAAGAAAAGGAGAAGGCACAGAAAAAAGAAGTCGGCCCAGGAGAAGACACCCACACCTCTGGCGGCAACCAAAGTCAGCAGCCCACCCGCCAAGGACCCGGAGAGGGACCAACTCGCCGCCTTACTCATGCTGTTCGCACAGCGTGTTAAGGCAGGCGAGATAAACACAACAGGACTGCTGCAAACACTCTCCACCAATGGATAAGCCGCTCAGGGTGGTTCATTGGAACGCAGAGACGCTGAAATCCAAGATAGGCCTACTACGCCTATTTCTCAAGGAACAGCGGGTCGATATCATGCTGATAAGCGAGACCCACCTGAAGGCCAACAGGCCACTCAAGATCCCAGGGTACATTGTGTACCGCCAAGATGAGGTCTCGCCAAGAGGCGAAGCATATCGTGGACTCGCTGTCCTAGTGAAGAGGACAGTAGTGCATCAACCCGTCAACCCGAAGAGACTCGATACCATGTATGCGCTTGGTATCGATGTCCAAATCGGCAGGCGGGAGATGCGCCTCTACGCGGCCTATCGAGCTCCGAATCAGAGAGCCCGCATCGATGAACTTCGGAGCCTTCTCCAACATACCACACTCGGGAGATAGAGGCGGCAACCCATCTCTACCTCTCGAGGCCCCTCGCCCAGTCTGAGGGTGAACTGCTCGTAACACCGAGCGAGGTTGCTGCGATGATTAGGAAAACCAACCCACGGAAAGCACCTGGTGAAGACGGAATACCGAACACTGCACTGCAGCGGCTTCCACTGAAATCACTCATAGCGTTGACACAACTGTTCAACGGTATCCTGAGGACCGGCCACTTCCCTAACATCTGGAAGCGGGGTCGGGTTATCGTACTTCCGAAGCCCGGCAAGGACCTCAGAAAACCGGAGAACTACCGGCCCATCACACTCCTCTCGACGACGTCCAAGGTGTTCGAGCGCTTACTGCTAGTAAGGGCTCAACCCCACATCCGGCTGAGGCCCGAGCAATTTGGATTTCGTCAGGAGCACTCCACCACGCTCCAGCTGACTCGTGTCCTAGACGAGATGGCTACGTGGCTGAACAAGGGCGGGAGCACGGTGACCGTGATGCTCGACATGGAGAAGGCGTTCGACAGAGTGTGGCATGAAGGTCTCATCCACAATCTGTCGACATCGTCTCTACCACGAAAAGTAGTCGCGATCATCGCATCGTTCCTGACCCAGAGAACCTTCCGTGTGGCTATAGAGGATACCACATCGTAAATCAAAACCATCAGTGCCGGAGTCCCGCAAGGGAGCTGTCTGTAACCGGCCTTGTACGCCCACTATACGGATGACATCCCTGTAGTCGGAGACGTCAAGCTGGCACTGTTTGCAGACGATGCCGCGTACTTGTCAAGTTCAGGCAACGCCGCACACGCTGCACGGAAATTGCGCCCCACACTCGAAGCCGTTCCGGGCTGGCTGAAGCGATGGAGGCTCAAGTGCAACATGTCGAAGACCCAGGCGATGATAACCGGTATGGCACACTACCCGCCAAACGTACGTCTGATGGAAGAGGACATCCCATGGTCCCCAAAGGTCAAGTACCTGGGAATCACCATCGACAGATCACTGTCGATGAACCACCACGTCGAGACCATCACAGCGAAGGCCAGAGCTGCGCGGACGAAGCTGCGTCCCCTGCTATCCTCCAGACTACCAGTAAGTGCCAAACTAGGCATTTACAAAACATATATCAGGTCGCGCCTCACCTACGGTGGGCCGGCCTGGTACAACTTGATAGCAGGGACATCGCGCCAACGTTTGCAGGCTGTAGAGAACAGCTGCCTTCGCATGGTGGTCGACGCCCCCAGGTACCTCAGGAATGCAACAATCCACCGAGACCTCAAGTGGGAACCTATAAAGGAGTTTGTGAGCAGACTCGCCACGGAGATGTTTGAGCGGGCTGACCGCTCGAAACTTCCCCACCTGGTAGGTATTGCTCCGCTCCCACATCCAGACGATACAACACTCATCCGGAGGCGACTCAAACGCCCCGCTCGGGAGCTCATATCAGTTCCTTCGAGCGGGGCACTGGCTTCGCCATCGGATGCAGATAGCCAACCACCGACCTCTCGCAGGCGGCTCGCTGGACCCCTCTTCAGAGGAGCGATCGGCGAGCAAACCTCGAGGCCGCTGAGCTAACTCCAATGACCGGCTCACAGTGGTGAGCTGCGAGGAAAATCACTATAACAGGGGTGAGATGATACCAGATAGATCAGAGCGTCACTTCTAAGGAACACCACCATCTACCGTGACCTCAAGTGGGAACCAATTAACACATTCATAAGCTTGCCCCACTACCTCACCCAGACACGACTCTGCTGATCCGGAGGCGGCCAAAACGCCCCGCTCGGGAGCTAATATCGGCGACTGCATCGGACAGAGAAGGCGAACTACCGGTATCTCGCAGGCGGATCACTGATCCCCTCTTTAGAGGGTCGACCAGCGGTACAGCCTCGAGACCGGGGAACTAACCCCAACGACTGGTTCATTGCGATGAACCGCGATGAATACCATTAAAAGGAGCCCAGTGCTCCCAATAGTTTCCCCATCCTAGGGGATGGGGATACAGGGATGAGATGAATACTACGATAGAGCGTCACTTTGGTTCGAGTTGTTCAGGGTGGCGGATCGCTCTTCATAAACTTAAGTATCACGATTACTGAATAATAATTATTATGAAGGTACGTATTGTATTATATATGTATATCAAATTATAGTATAATCTATATAATAAGATATGGACTTGTTGATATTATAAATATTCAAGACATAGTTGTTCTAACTATGTTTGATATCTAAATGTGTAACATAAAAAACTATGTATTTGGTTTATTATAATGCTATGGCTGCTTTAAGGCAAAATATACAACTTTATTACAAGATGTTATTGATTTTCTTTCACATGTATGTATGTATATATAACTATAAGCAAAACTTATTGTTAGTAGTGGGGGTACCTACCAGTGTCTATAAAAGTGAGCGCTAGAGCCAGTATCGGTCAATTGCTCCTGAGCCTTCTTACGGTGGTCGGTACCTACGCTACTTGGCAGTAAGTTCGTTCCATTTTGTTTTTCTTTTTTGTTTTGAATATCGTGTTAAATATGAACGGTTGTTTGTGATTGCTCGAATTATAATAATTATCTGATAAAATCATTGTTAAAATTAAGTCTATTAGAAATAAATTACTTTAGGTTGTTTAAACTGTTTTTTTTAATCGTCTTAACCTCTGGTAGCTAAAAATATTTATTTCATATTTCCTTTATTCTAATTGCTTTATATTAAATAATATTGTTGTATTTGTAATGTAATTCATTAATAATACAATGTAATTCATTAATTCTGCCAAAACTCCTAAATTCTTCTAATTTATTCTATGGAAACGTTTCAGTAGTAAATATACACAATAAGTGGACGTTTTAGACGCCTCTGCCTACTCCGTCGGGGACAGTCTCGTGAGTGTATGTGTGTAAGAAAAAAGTAAATAAATATATACTTACTTATCAACATTGCAGGTCTTGTTTACAGCGTTACGGATGAGATCGGCGTGACAGAAGTGGCCGAGATGTTCCAACATGTCTATCGATGCATTGATCATAGCGATGGGATTAGCGACGTTCTTGCCGGCGATCGCAGTACCTGCAATTTGAACAAACTTGCTTAGACATGTACAAACGGGTCTTATATGATATGATTAAAAAGTTTTTTTTTCACATCTCACACACGCCCGGCTGTTCCTAAACTTAACTGAGCCTTTATTATAGAGATCAGACTATTACAGATATTATTTATTTCTTAATACATATTATAGGTAAATTACACTCGGCCAGAGAGAACAAATAATCGTACTCATCACACACTCATTTGTACCGGGAATCTAATCCACGACCTCCGGCTCAGCAGTCAGCATCACTAACCACTAGACCCACACACCGTTTGATCTAAACGACAGGTACACAAATAGATACATTATAAGTGAGTATTTTTGTTTATAATTAAATCCAATCAAATCAAATTATTATACTCCATGAGTTATATTAGATTAGTAATTTGTCTATAATAATATTATAAATGCCATCTAATCATTATTCAATTGTCTTAAATGTACAAACTAAAAAGTTTATAACTAAAATACTACATTGATATCAATGTTTTACTAATTACTTTAGTTCTTTATTAGTATCCTTTGATATGATAATAGGCTTAATTAATAAGCATTTGTTTTATTTTATATAGATTTATTTTGCAATTATTTTCTGTGTTTATAGATTCAGGAATTCGTATTTGTATACACATTACATATCTATCACTTTTATAAGTAGCATCAGCTGTATTCGTTTGCACAACTGACTTAAATCGAATATAAACACGAAGTAAATACAGACCTTATTGCTTTGTACTAAATTTTTAAATACAAGAATAACTGAGACTCGCTATCTCGCTCTTTCATGTTGACTCGGCTATGGTTCGTACGCGACAACCAATAGTGAACAGATACGTTTAGCACCAGTAAAAATGATGAGTTTTACGCAATGCATTGGCGTAATTTATAATAGTGGTAGACCTGTACATGTGGACTATTTGAATGTAGGGTCACATTGGAGGTAGGCATTAACTAACAACTAAACAGATCGTAAAAAAGAAAACAGAATATAAATTATTATAGTTGAGAGTTCAATCATTTAAAGCAGAGGGCAAAAGCAAACTAGTCTAGAATGGACGCTATTACTAATCAATCCGATAGTTCTGGAGATAAGATTATCTTATACACTTAGTATTAAGCTGTTATTTTGATATTACGTACTGACACTTAAATCATATTCATTTATATTGAATTCAAAAGTCATACCTGTATTCCTAGTACCAGGCTCAAAGACCGCATAGTGATCACCATAGTTCCGGCCAGAGAGGAGACCGGCTCCACCCAGCAGACCACACACCACGTTGGAGACAATAGAACCATACAGGTTAGTCATCAGCATTACATCGAATTGGTGAGGCCTGAAATTATAACACTTTCTTTTAGAGAGCGCATGGTGGCCGAAAAATAATTCATTACAATTTTTTATTGATATTTTTTGTAGAGTCGCTTATAGGAATAGAGGGAATGAGGTAAGGGGGTGTTGGGCATCCTTTAAAATAAATAACTCGGTGAAAAAGATCTCAAGCATTGCTTTCCAGTTGAGCCGGCTCATGTGTAACCAGCATAGCTCTCGCAACCCATTTCTTACATGTCTATATACTCTTCGGTCACTGCTCCGCTCTTAAGTTGGTTAGCGTCAATATGACGCTAATTGCCTATAACCTTCATTGAAGGCTCTATAGATTGCAAGAATTTTTAACTGGTATTTCCAGCTTAACAAACAACAGATTATTGTACTTAAACAAACAAACTAACAGAAACACTCTTCAGCTTCATTAGTATTAAATGCTTACTTGGCAACAAGTTGCATGCAACAGTTATCAATGATCATGTCATTGTGCTCAATATCTGGGTACTGCTCAGCCATCCTTCTAGAAGTTTCCAAGAACAGACCATCTGACAGTTTCATAATGTTTGCTTTATGGACTGTAGTCACCTGTAACACACAAAACATACATAAGTTCAGTCCTTCTCAGTTTGTTACTTACTTTATTATAGTATGGTCCTTCGAGCCTCGCTACTATTATGTTACTTCTATTTTACTTGAGCAGGAAAAGCTCAATTCAACACACCTTTTTTCTGTAAAGTTACACAAACCTTTTTGCGTCCGTTTCTCCTGGCAAACTCGAAGCCAAATCGGGCAACTCTCTCAGAATTGCTTGCGGTCACCACTTTCATTGACTCGACTACTCCACGAACTGACTCGTGTTCTAACATGGCGTATTCGCCTTCGGTGTTTTGTCTATAAACAGTAACACATTGGATATTTAAGAAAGCATAAAATATACATTTAAATATTCTGAGTCATATAATACATGTTGTATCCTACCGTGTGTAGGGAATGCAATCTCGTTCTCGCGAGAACGAGATCTCGCGAGATCTCGGCCTTTTTTAACGAGATTGATCTCGGACGAAAAAAAGGCGAGATCTCGCGAGTTCAACGAGATCGCACTTGAGCATAAAAATGTCTTATTTGAAGTGTCGGATGTCGGATGTCGGACTGACACGGACAGAGTTGCGATCTGTCGGTTTCGTTCGGTGCGTTTCGGTTGCGGACGAGGTGTTTCTCAGATTCGTTCGTGCGTCTGATTGGTCGAAAATTGAGCCGGCGTGCAGCGTCATCCGCGCGCATTTGTTGTGTTTACTAATAGTTGTTGCTAGCTAACGTGATTGAGTTCGATTACATTCGAGTATTTTTTTGGTTATTTATGCAAAATAAAGTTTCTTATGTGATTTACGAGTGGAATAACGAACGATGTCGACGAATGTATTTTATAAAGACTATGAGAGTGTGTCGGAAGTATGGAAATACTTTTTGAGAGCGGAAAATGGATTGAGTGCTAAGTGCAAACTTTGTAAGAAGATTCTTAAAACCAAAGATCGATCTCCGCGTGGCTTACATGTGCATTTAAAATCGATTCATAAAATTGACACGAAAACAAAGAATGTCATATCACCCTCGCCGTTGCCGCCACCATCATCAAATACTGGGGCTACTAATCAAAACATGGAATTAGTAACAGCATCCGCATCTAAGTTGAATGTTAGTCCAGAATCACCAGGATCGTCGGCACCATTGCCACCAGCAAGAAAGAAGAGGCAAAAAATAACTGATCATTTCCTCCCGGTTGAAGATACTTCTATGGAGAAAAGAATATCAAGAATGGTAGCCAAAGATGGACTACCTTTCCGTGTTTTCTGTACTTCTAAAGATATGAGAAATCTTTTCAATTCTTCGGGACACAAACTGCCTCTGTCCCCAAACACAATTAAACTTATAGTTATGAATTATGGCATGACATTGAAAATGAAAATAATGCGTGAATTGGCTCAACTGAAGGAGAATGATCACAGATTTACGCTAACATTTGATGAGTGGACTTCTTCTATGAACAAGCGATACATGAATGTAAACGTATATACATTTTTGAACGGCAATTCCATGTTTTGGAACTTGGGGCTGATTCGTGTCTTTGGAAGTATGCCTGCTGAAAGTGGTGTCAGTATTTTGAAAACAAAGTTAATCGAATTTGGCCTTATTCTGGAAAAAGATATTATCAATATTACTACAGATGGGGCAAGTGTAATGAAAAAGTTGGGTCGAGTGATATCACTTTCACATCAGCTCTGCTATGCCCACGGAGTTCAACTTGGCATAATAGATACTATTTATAAAAAACAAACTGATGTTGAGGAACCTGTAATAGAATCTGAAAATGAGGAAAACGACGGTGAGTTTCCTTTGGAAAATTACGAAATTTCTAGCACAGGCTCAGACTCAGAAGATGATATTTTTCATTGCTCTATGCCCAGAATAGAAGTAGACCTAGATGCAGAATATGCGGGTATTATTGAGAAAGTTAGAAAATTGGTAAAACTTTTTAAAAGATCACCTACTAAAAATGATACTCTGCAAATATACTTAAAGCAAGAATTTGGAAAAGATATTAAGTTACAACTTGATTGTAAAACTCGATGGTCGAGCCTTTCAAACATGATTTCTACATTTATTAGAATCAAGCTGTGTGTCAGCAAAGCTTTGATCGACCTTAGCCTGGAAGCTGATCCGAATTACTCTTTGAATGCGGAAGAACATGCGGTTTTAGCGAACTTAGACAAGGCATTTCAACCTGTAAAACTAGCTGTGGAGGTGTTATGTCGTCAAGATACAGACTTGGCTATCGCAGAAACAACACTTAGGTTTATGATTCGCAAACTGGAAGAGCTAAAAACTCCATTGGCAGAAAAACTAGCTGGCTCCTTGAGAAAGCGCATTGTTGAGCGTCGGACGAATTTGACAGCATGCTTGTTGTATATTAGAGATCCAGCTAAATACCAAGCAGATAAAGAAGAGTTTGCGAAAGACGAAACATTTAAATTGCCTCCGAAAAATGTGATTCGAACTGAAATTAAATCACTTATAGAGCGTGTGCATCCGCAATACAATCTGACTAATTTACAGACACAGACAAATTCAGATCCATCTTGGTCGATCACATCAACATCAGCTGCCACCGCTAAGGATATAGCTGAATTTGATGATGACGATATTGACGATAATGAACCATTTTCATCTCTTTCTGAGACACGCAAGAGTATTTCATTGCAAGAAGAACTTCAGGAAACATTGACAGCTGCGTTCAAAGAACCTAGAGACAGAAAACTAACTACGAATTCTCTGGAGGCATTAATAAAAAAAGAAATGAATTTATACGAGTCCGGGGGATGTAAAGGCGAACTTTTACAGTTCGTGGATAACTGCCTGAGATCTGTGGTTCCAACTAGCGTTGAATCCGAAAGGGCCTTCTCAGCGGCTGGTTATCTGGCCAACAAAATAAGAAGCCGTTTAGCAGACGATTCTTTGGACATGTTGTGCTTCTTAAGGAGCTACTTTCAAAATAATTCGTAATAATGGCTTGTGATTTGAACTGAACAAATCTTTCATTTGATTAGTATATTTTGTTAATTAATCTGTAATTTCTAATAGTCTGACTAATTGGTATATGTTGTTAATTAATCTGTAATACGGTATTACAGATTAATTATCCATTAAGTATTACTAATACCTAATGGATCTACTGAGTAGATATAGTTTCATTTAATTGATAATAATATCTCAGTTTAATAGTCAACTCAAATTAGATGATAAGTTTCATTTTTTTTTTACTTCTCGTTGTTTTGTTTGTTATAAAAGAGCTGTTTTGTTACTAAAAGATTTTTGTTGAATATTAGAAGAGAAGACTGGTTGTTTCTTTCATTTGTAATTTGATAGATACGAATGTCAAAGTTTACTACTTAGAAGTTTATTCAAAAATTATAGACAGATGCGTCAAACAATGTTTGATGCATAAAAATCTATTGAAAAAAATCGTGAAAATAAATGTTTATCTTATAATACTTATAATATTTATTATTTTTTTCCTAATTTATTCAAATATTATGATTATTTGCAAAAAAAAACACACCAAACTGCTAATCTCGCGAGATCTCGAAATTGGCGAGATCTCGCAGTATTGTTATTCATAAACTCGCGGGATCTCGCTTGAGCCCCAATCTCGCGAGATTTGCATTCCCTAACCGTGTGCTATTCTAAAGTTCGGTGTGCAATAAAGAATATAATATCATACCATCTTATTATCATATACAAAAATATCTCGACTCTAGAAATTAGTTTTAGTTTAAAGGAACTAGACACATGATGAGGACAAAGTTAAAAAAAAAAACTGGACTTAAAATTTTATGGTAACTGACCAAGAGGAGAGCCAGCAAAAAGATGGAAAAATTATCTGTCTAAGGCGTGGAGGAGGTTTGCTCTCGAGAGATAAATGGAGGGAGCTTGAGGAGGCTAGGCTAGGTATGTCAGAAAACAAACCAACGGTTTAGGGCAGTGATACCCAAAGTATTCTATATCGACAAAAACTAGGGGTCTAGGGGTCCGTGAGACATAAACGTAAATTGTTCATTAATTAGCAGTAAACTGTAATGTAAATAATAAATAAAAAACAAGCTTAATAGCAAACACTATACTATTAATTGATTATATAGAAGCCTGGAGTCAATATTTTTCTTATAACTAGTCAAACAAGCTGTCAGTAGACCATTACCTGGATTTTAGGTATTTGAATTTTGTCATGTTTGAAATATAAAAATATAAAAACAACAGAAGAGTAAAGAAAAGTACAATACAAAGACACTTTATTTAAGAATATTTTCTATTATAGTTCTGTTTGCTAATTTGCTTTGTTTTGCTCATTACAATTTATTAGACCTTTGGAATTAGCAGTAAACATTAAAAATCTTAACTACTTTAATTATAATATATATTTCCCAATACCAACAATATAACACGTGTTCTACAATCCCAAAGTTTGGTGACCTATTTATAATAGATATAAATAAAGGTACTACTTAATTAGAATTTAATTTATGTTAAGTCAAAGAAAATAAGGCATATTTTAGTTTATTTATTATCTTGACTCATAACACATTCATAACTCATAACACATCATATGCAAAACCTGTACTATGTGTTGAAAACACACACAAAAATATACTATCGGATTTTCAGCCATCACATACATATTAATGGTATATAGTAACCTATGTGCATACACTGAAGCCTGTGGGGGAAAATAGGGTAAGCTGTTCCCGGATTCCTCCTACTTTAAGCGCAGCATGGCATGCCGCGTGATTATAGTTGGTTCGATTTTGCCACACCGTTTTACCGAAAACCCTGGTGGAGTTAGAAAAAAAAGCGGGATGAAAGTATGCACTCAGGATATTGATTGAATATTACCTGATAATGGAAATATCAATATCCTTGTGCCTGGTGATGACTCCTGGGAAAGATTTACAATTCAGCACATAAGCATACATGTCGAGTTCATTACGTAAAGCTACATTCCGTGATGTTACGTAGGAAGCTTCACTTTTTGTTTCAATGTTGCCCTGTAAAACATTATTACTATTTATTATTAGGAGTATTTATACATATATAGTGAAATTGAAAATTTTGCATAAGTCCATGACAGGTAGGATTCACTTGGCAACATGAGTAATACTAAGGTGATGGGTGGTTGTACAGCATCCAAGTGCAGCTTTTTTACACGCATTTATCCATAACCAGCATGTCCACTGGCTAATGTCCAATAAAACCTCGACTTTAACTAACCAGTTGGTTATTTTTTAGTCATTTCCCTGACTGATATATTTTTAATTGACTTCAAAAACGAAAAATGTTGTATGTTCGGCTATATGTATATATTTTTTACGTTCGCCAATTTCTTCGGCAATTGTCGATGATTTGATCATGGGTTCCCAGGGAAATCGAGGCAAACCCTTAAATCTTATAGGCACTAGGCAAGTTTTTTCCTATAATTTCTAAAGCTATTAAGATATTGGAGTCAATGGTGGAGGAAACAAATCTTTAATGTTTAGGAGTTAACCACTCTAAACTTAGAAAAAATATGCTTCAATAGTCAGGATTAAAGTCAGACAAGAACATGATTTAATTATATCTCTCATTTTACAATAACTGGGAAATTTTGGGCCGCAAACAGTCCCTAGTGGGACTGAGTGGAACTTTTTTTTTAAGTATCACATACTTTATTCATATGATGATATCTATGAAATTGGACGGAGAGCATAGGTTGGTGGTTGGTGTATAGAATAGATATCTAATATCATCCTACAACTAAGGTAATATTGTAGTGGTAGCTTTCCTAAACATTTCCTGGGAAATATTGCCATATTGATAGTGACAGCAGTGAGGTAATTGGATATAGATGCACTTATAAATTAAGAAAATAGTTGGTAAATATTAATACCTTAATGCAAACACCATTTCTTTTGATTGTAGTGATAGCATACTGTACATCATCATCATTGTCAACATTAGGATCAATGTTGACCACTTCAAAGTCAACTGGAGCACCAACGTATCTGAAATAAAACAGCATTTACATTGCAATATTACTAAAAATACATGTCTGGACAATCAGTTAGGATAGGTACTCAGTAGATTCTTTGTCATTATATTCACTGACAGAACCAAGTTTTTTTTTATATATATGGACAACAGACAGGTCACCTGATGATAAGTGCAACACAAGAGTCGGAAGTGGGATATATTATTCCTGAGGAATATGACAATACCTTTATATTACATACATTTTATTATTTTCAAGGCATAGGAGGCAAATAAGCAGATGAGTCACCTATTGATAAGTGACTACCACCATCACAAATATGTGTATATAAGTTGTTATTTATTATTGTGATCTCTGAGCACTTGTTTGCAGATTAGTAGTACAAAAGTTGTGTCTATGTACCTATGTATATGTACCAGGTGTGAACAGGTTGGTAAGTTGACTTGCATGTATTTCTTTTTGCTACAAAATAGGCATTAGGATTGCTTAATTTATAGGGTGAATAAATGAATAAGTCAATAGGTCTTTTTGCCGCACACACTAAACTAACTTAAATCATTAACCTAAAAATTACTGCAATAAAGAGTTTATGTTTTCTTAGGTTTTTTTTGTCAATTTATTTATGCCTAGTATGGAAATATTGCTTATATATATCTAGATTTGTAGCATATAGTAGTGACGCATGTAGTTAGAGATACAAAGACTTTATGAATATTGTGGAAATTCAGTATTGATTAATTTATTATTCATTTAATAATATTCTCTGTATGAATTGGTAGATATATCAAAATAGATTGGTCATGTGATCTTCACAATACATCATCCTATCTATAACATAGAGATATATTATATTTTTTGAGTTGATAGCTTTTTTAGTCATTGGTTCTTTAAGAAAATATGATAATAGGAATGTTATTTGAAACACTACACCTGTGATTTCTGAGGTTTGATGACAAATAAACACAAACAGCTGTATCTCAATCCATGCACGGCTTTTCTCTTATGACTATAATACCTTGTGTTATGTGATACCAAAATATCTTACTTGAAAATCTCCCTCACGTAACCCATGCACTCAGGACCGATGCCTCCACCCGGTAGCATAGTTACAGCGTGACGTCCACCATAGTGCGCCTTAGGAATCAACTTCTGTTTCCTGATAACTGGAGTTTTGTGTTGAAGATCGAAATCTGAGAGTTGAGCCGGAGCAGCAGCTGAGCTAGCGTTTACGACACCTCGAACTTCAGGTAGAACCTTCAATTTAGACAATAACCTCACAGCCATGGCTTATTTTTCACTAAAATCCAATCGCAACTATTAAATAATCACAGGAACAGGAAGGTGAAAATGGGAGACTTCGAATTTTCTCCGTCAGATGGCGCTGTTATGTCAAAGTTTGGAGAGATGGCACTCCTGGTGTAAAACTGACAGATACATTTTAAGTGTATCATTTAAGTATCAAAGTGTAAATTTAATTAAACAGCTCCATATAACTAGTAAATATTCACAGTTTCTCAATGCTTATCATTGTTTCTAATTGTCTACTATGACATTTACGTGTTTTCTTGGTTTCCTAAGAAAAACCTCTAGGATCAGATTTGAGTCTGGCAACATTTAATATTAATGTTTTTTTTTCTATGTGACATAAGAGTTTGCTTTTCCTTTCCCGTTGGAGTTCTCGAACGCGAACGGGTGGAGAGCAGGCGTCCATTTTGCTTCGCCATATTGAATTTGGTCCGACATCTTTGGACGCCATGTTTAGTCGGACATATTTTATAAACATTTTCGCGTAAATTTCAAATATTTTTGAGCCTAAATATCGAACTTTTTTTCACTGAAGACTGTGGTACCAATTGTGATAAATATTACGTTGGAAAATTCCGTGCCAACGCATCTGTCCATATTTGTCTTCTGAGGGCCGTCGGTGCTTTTGTTCAGGATAAATACAGGTAAATTATTTCTATCGAAAACATAGTACTTTTTGACATATCGTAACAAGTGTTTTATATTTTCTAAGATAATAAGCACTTCGTATGTAGTAAAAGGGTCATAGAATGAAGGTCATTTTATAGGGCATAGATGTGTGTAGCCTTTGGCGTGGTCATTTTATAATTATCTTAAAAAATCGTCTGGTCGCGGGCCCGGCCGGTCGAGTTAAACTGCCAGTATATTCGCACCTGCCCGGAGAGATAGTTGTTTGACTCCAATGCACCACTAATGCGGCACAATAAAAGTATAAATGGTTTTCTCAGTGGGAGGCAATGAATTCATATTAACAACTGCGTTAGGAGTGACGTAGATAACACATTATTTACATTTAATTACATTTGTTTACCTGTTTCAATAGTAGTCTAAAAATAAATCCTCCAAAACAAGTCAATTGTACTCAACTTTAAAGAATGTAAAGTGTTATTCAGTACAATTATGATTCTGATAATGTTATTGTAATCTATGACAAACAGACAAGTCCATTGTTTTTTTTTTATGTTATCATTAGCCTAAGTGTTGCTGTCATAAGCCAAATTACAAACTTTTTTCTCATTAATTTTAAATTGTTACAAAATAATATTATTTAAAATGTTAGTATTAATTATAAAGGTTAAATCTAATTCAGTGTATTTGTTACAGTACATAGCTTTAATATATTATTGATACTTGAGGAAAACATGCCCTGTGAGCTTTATCCAATTGTACATATTTAAATCAATTAGACTAATAACCTACCTACTGATCTTTTATTTAAAAAAAAAATGTTTTTATCTGTGCTATCAAAAGGTTAGTGAACTGTCACTAATATGGGTAAATACAGAACATGACTATGAGTTTAAAATTCAGATCTAAACTAGGACATCTTTAATCAATAGAAAAGTGTACATTTCAGACCAAGCCACTTTGTTTAAAATTTTTGGGACTCTGAATAACTAACACATCGGTCACTAAACACACATTACTATCCTTCAAAGGAGTAACAAGTATTATGCTAGTCAAAAAAATATAAATTATTCTCTCAGTCACATGTACCAAGAGATAATTATTAGAAAAAGATAAGAGTATGTCTAAAGATCATTATTCTTTGTGTCATGCAACCATTAATATTATTAAAACAATTGAATTGTATCAGAGAAACATCTAATTACTCATAAGTGATGAAAATGGAATTATTTATTTGTTATGTAACCTTTTTCGGATTGTTTTTGTATAATGAAAAATATGTTTTAAATATCTGCAAGCAGGAGGGTTACAGTTTACATGACTTAATAGATTTTGACAAGTGAGGTATCCTTTGAATTGGTTCAATAGTAAAATGTTATACATTGTGTATAACATTTTGAGATAATGTGACAAAAAATATTATTATAGTTGTTTTTTTTTTATTGTTAAAAATGTAATATTACAAGTACATACCTACAAATTGTTATTTTTTATATGGACTAAGACCTAATATTTCCCTCTGCTATGACCCTTGCTTATCTGGAACAATTAATGATGAAAAAATAGCATGATTTAATTAAAATGTATTTGTTGTTAATACATAGGAGATGTTGGAAGTACATAGGATATGCTCTTTGATTGTATAAAGCAGATAATTAATTTCCACTTAAACATTGCATCAACTAAACTACTACTGTTTAAAAATACAATAAAAGTGTGGGTCACCCTAAAAGATGACCTAAGGGATTGGTTTATCTATCAGACAGTATCTGTCAGTCATACAGTGCCCGGATTACTAAAAATACTTGGTCAAACTTATCATATTATGGATAAGATAAACAAATATATTATGGATATATTTTGGATAAGATTAAATTAGAAACCAACTTCTAAAATTGTAGGCAATTCAAATTCAAAACATCACAACATATATTGTAAGCTAATCAAACAATTGCCAAAAACACACAAATGCCTCTCTTAATGTGCTACATAGCACCTGGTCCTCCACCTTTGTGTCCCGTCAATTTGTGAAGCCTTTTTCAAGTAGTTAGTCCATCTACCTTCTGTTAATTGGTTTGCTGTCTTCACTCTAGAACCCTTTTACACCAACAGCTTTTACAGCAGATTTCTGTTAGAATTAGATCATATTGAAGACCTTGATAATATACATTACTGATGCTGATATCATTTGACAATTTGAATTTGAGAATGTACATACAAATGCAAAGATAAGATTTAAAACAAAATTGTGTATTTGAAATGTTTTTAAGTAGAATAGCAATATATTATTTTCGTTAAAAGTTAAACCTGATTCTAAAATTCTCTCACTGATAGGAAGCTAGACTCTTTGTGTGACATTGGCTATATTTTATTTATTTTAGTGTGCAGCATTTGTAAACGAAGGTAAAGAAAAATTAACCAGTGTACATGAAAAATATTAGTCTTTAGTGGATCTATAATAAAAAATTGTGCAACACCAGAATTTTTTTTTTTTTTTAAGAAAAAAGTTCTAAAGAAATGTAGGTTATTTTATATATATTATATATGTAGGTGAATTTATAACATATATATGTTATATGCATTCCTTTAAAATAAAAAAAATTGTGAAAATAAAATTTCCTTGCAATATACATATTATTACAGTAGTTTGTCTGTGTTTATTTCATTTCTACAAATTTTATTTTATTTCATTTTATTGATCTGCATTAATATTATTTATGCCCAGTGAAGCAGGTCAGGTTTGCTAATAACTAATAAAAAACTGGTCTTTTAATGTAAGTAATCGGTAAAATTAATTATTCAATAGCTTAAATCAGGCTGATTTCTATTTTTCCTGTCTCCTTTTACTAAATGATAAATAATTATAATATGTAGAAAGTAAACTATGTGTAAGTATTAAATGTTTATCATGTAATGCAGTTGACCTGCAATAGATGGTATTTTAAAGAAAGCACATGTCAGAAGTACAACAAACCTTCAGACTAGGTACTTCTATTGAGGAATATCATACTGCTGCCACATCTTGAGAAGTAGACACAGAAATAGTAGTGGTGGCTTTACACTTAGCAGCCACACTAGGTCTCTGTCATTTTGTGTGTGCCCTCAGTATAAGGATTAAAGCAAGTGGATTGTCATCACCGTTTAAAGGAGAAAGCTTTTGTTTACATGTATTTATTAAAAATAATTTACTGACCTTTTCTAAGACTGACCTGTTGGTCTAGTGGTTAGTGATCATGACTGCTGAGGTTGTCTGTCGTGAGTTCGATTCAAACACTCTACAAAAACTTGTATGATCCAGGACTAGTTGTCCATTGTTTGTAAGTTTGTCAAGTCTGTAGTAAGTGTAAGTATATTTTCGATGCGGGAATTAGTGTAGTCCTATTAAATTAATAATTCTAAAAGTTTACAGCTGATTCAATCCTCCCACGAATAATTCTGAATTGTTAGTTGATATCTCCCTACAATATTGTTGGAAGTGGGGTAAAAAGCGTAAGAGAGTGAGCATCTCACATTTTATTATTTTTAGTTGTTGTTAACGTAATTCAACATCGTTTCTGTTAATTAATATTAATTAGCAAAATTATAAAACAGATGTATGTCTTGTCGTTCTACATAGATCGAAGTTTTTTTTTTTTTAAGAAAATGGGTATACAATATTTCTAGTAAGTCATCCTTAAAAAAAAAAAACGAGGCATCTCTATGAAATGTTTGTTATTTTTTTTTAAATTATGAGGATGTAGAAGAATTAACTAGTTTTCTTTAGTTATGTAAATCTCCCTCCCTTCTTTTTTTAGTAATAAATGTACTCCAAAATTCCCAAAGTGCCGTCTTGCGTAAGCGGTACTAAATTAATTAATATAGAATACAGACATTAATAGGTGTATGTATGAAATTTAGGAATGTTTTATTTAATACCGGGTACATCCAACACAAGTATCACAATTAAGCATAAACTATTTCATGTTATGTCTTGCAGCGACCACTCCATGTTCCAGGCCCGGCTGTACGTCAGATTTGCATAAGGCCGGCGTCGCGCACATAAATCAATCTCATTTGTATCTCAAGTGATGAAATTCAAAGTCTGAGAAGATGTTTCTACATATTTGTTACTTGACTCCCTTACCGCTGAATAGATTTAAATGTCATTTGCACGCAGATATTATTTAAGTGGGCACACAAGGATTGAAAGGCGAAGTTGCGACGGAAATTTGATATATTCTGATTATGAATTATACATATGTAGATGTCAGAGCAGCTTTGCCCTCTTTTCGTTTAGTTTACACGTTTCTCGTAGACTTGTTTATTTATATTTTGTAGTTAGTTTTGAGGTTACTGTCCTGTCCCTTTAGGTCGTTTGCGATGTGGGGCATTACCTATAACTTAGTATTGTAGCAATATTGTGGGTTTTTAGTATGTGTTGTGATTTAAGTCAAATTGCACATACATAAGCACACGCCTTACCCTCCTCCTATCTTGGTAGGTAGAGACACTATAGATATATAAGTTTATGTTTTTTTTGTCCCGTGTAGGAATCGAACCCACGTCCTCTGGCTTAGCAGTCAGTTTCAATAACCACTAGATTAACAGGCCAGTGACTTACTTGAATGCATTTTTTTTTAAGAATATTTTTTTTTGCGGAATGTGTAATAGGTGACCCAAAATTGTCAAATTCATAGATATTAGAATAAAAACTTTCGTGAATTAGATTCATATTTAAATAAATACGTTCATAGATATTCATAAATTGGAGATGTGAAAGTACTAACTATCCAATTCATCAAGAAACCATCTGTTCTACTTCCTTCGTATTTTAAATTAATATCATCACATTATATTACCTGTATATATGTTCCAGGTGAAACTATATCAAGATGATGAACCAGGAGATCATGTGTGAGGTAGAGATAGGGACACACGGCTCCATGGTGGAAATTGATGGTGATGATCACGTGGGAGTCAAGGTAACTATCTCTTATCTTTTTTAATGATTACAAAAAGAAAGTTTTAAAATTGACTGTTTGTTTGTGAACAGATTTTATTATTGACCTCACGGTCTTGGCGAGAGCCTAGGGCATGATACGGCCGGCTCGGCCGGAATAATACCACGGCCTAACACAAGCTGGCAGCAGCGCATTATGCGCTTTTTATTATAGCAGAATAGATTTTTTGAAGTGAAAACTTTAGGCGCCTTGGGCACTTTTTAGGTGAACAAAAATCATGGATCTCGCGTCATCGTCACCGAAAGCTTTCCATAAGCTATATGTATACTGTGTACTTTTTGGGTAAAGAAAAAGCGTGAATCTCGCGCTTCACTCACTCGTAAGCAATAATTAGGTATTTTTTTGCAATTTTGTGCAACATGAAGCTTATTTTGAATTAATTCTGTGATTCACAACTCTATTTAAGTTGGTATAGTTCACTATGAAAAATGAATACGTTAGATTACCTTTACTTGTCGGCACATGCCAGTCAACCAATCCAACTGGGTAACCAAAATCCCTAACTATCCTTTGTCAGTAGTGTTTGAATGTTTCCTGAAAGAGGACACAGCAATTAATCCTAGGTAGTGGTCTTTTTAAACAAGAAAACAATAGATTTTGGGAAAAGTGCCCGTAAATTCAATGCGCAAATTCTGGGCGATAATTACGCCCATCCCCTTTAAATATGCCCTTCGAGGATGCAAGCGTTAGTGTATGTACATATGTATGAATAGTGAATATATACAAGCACTAGAATAATATTCACGTTTGCAACATTTATTTTTATGACAACCTATTTAGGTACATGGACTCATCTTTATAATATAATTCTTAAAGATTAAATATTTAAATTCCAGTATGAAGAAATAGAAGCAGCCCAATATGAAGAATATATAACCGATGACCAGTATGAAGAGGCTGAGGAGCAAGTTATTGGCATGCAGCATCTTGAAGAAGGTCAGTTAACAGAGTTGTTGCTTGTATATGTTATGTTATTTTATTATGATATAGGAGGACAGGCAAACAGACGGGTCCCCTGATTATAAGTTACATGCTCGCCTACATGTACATGTCATGCCCCTTCATTAAATCATTGAATAAAAAGTAATAGCGTTTCCCATTTGAGTGGGATGAGGCTAGGCAAGTAGAATGGAGGGGAAAGAGTAGAGGGGGAGCTGTCTCAGGTACGCTCACTCACTCGGTACTCCAATACAGGCTGGTTTTCTGTGAGGCTGGGGTTTTACTCCGATCGAGCCGCCCTTTTTGTGCCTAAACATGGCTCTCCCACGCTAATAAATAATATATATATAGTCATAATGTGTGTATGTATGTAATTTATAATACACATTTTGACTTGGCTAGTGTTCTACTGAATTAGTGCACTTCATTGTTTACACTTAGTAAGTAATATATTGAATTATATTAAACTACTTTTTTTACTAAGCAATAAGGTTGAAAATAGCCACGAAATTCAATGCGGAATAATATATTTAACTATAGTTGTGACATTATAATGAATTAGCAATATTGTGATATGATTGTCCATCGATGAATGTCCAATAAGATTACTATTTTTTTTTTGTATAAATGTATAAAATTCAATAAATGTATAAAACTACAAAAAAGGAGGTCTTCTTTTTTGAAGTTGGTTATAATAGGGCTTATATAAATGCCGTTGCAAAAGCGAGCGAAGCCAATACTTAATATGCTTGAATGCATATACATATTACGCGACGGTAATACAGTGGAATGAATTGGATTTGTAAAATTTTATTGGTGCGATAGGTTCAATACATTTTTGCCTTTCCTAACGTCCGCACACGTCTGTTTTCTTTGAAGGAGGTGTTTTTAACACCCTAAATTTAATTAGTGCCGTATGGTTCACGGTGGAGTAGAATAGGGCCATCCCATCTCTTCCCGTGGGTGTTGTAAAAGTGGAATAAGGGATCGGACTGTTATCTATCAAACGGTATATATATATATACATATATTGTATATTATAGAGTGACAGACGAACAGGCGGGTCACCTGATGGTAAGTGACAACCGCCGTCAATGGACACCTGCAACTCGAGAGTCGTAAGTGCGCTACCCGCCTTTTAGGGTGATGAGGGATGGGGGATGCTGGGAGGGGTAAGAAGAGAGGGATGAGAAGATGGGAAAGAGTAGAGAAAAGGGGTTAGGGGGAGTTGGGCCTCCGGAAACCTAACTCATTTCGGGGAAATGCAACGCAAGCGTTACTTCACAACCGGTTTTCTGTGAGGCCGTGGTATCGCACCGGTCGAGCCGGCCCAATCGTGCCTAAGCATGGCTCTACCACTGACAAAATATATACAGTCATACAGTGTCCGGGTGACGGCAATAGACCCCCTATTACGTTAGTAGGACCTAATTCTAACAGGCAAAATGTGGGTGTTTAATACACTTCTGCCTACCCCTTAGGGGATACATGCGTATGTATGTATTTGATTACACACCAACTTATAGCCCGCAAATTGCACACTTCAGTAAATGAAGAAGAGAAATTTGGGAGTAAATTAAAAGGAAATGGGAAGAGGGGGTCTGAGCGAGAACTTTCATATCTATTGCTGTCTAATTGTTTACTTATAAAAATTGTAGATATTGCATGATGAGCATGGTCAGCTGTTCTGTGTCTGTATGTATGTATTTAGATGTATGTAAGTAGGTATATCAGCAGTCTGGTTACTATAGTACAAGCTCTGCTTATTTTGAGATCAGATAAATGTGTGTGAGATGTCAATAAAAATATATTAGAAAAATAAAAGTATTCCCTGTGTTTGTGGATCACACAAATTTTGTCCCGTTTGGGAACCGAGCTCACGACCTCCGGTTTAGCAGTCAGGGTCATTACAACTACCCAAAAAGGCCCTTAAAACTTGTTTTTATGTATTTTAATTGTGAATAGTAAAACTTACTATTTAAAAAGCTCATTACTAAAACTCGCCCCAAACATGTCGGCAACGCTGACAGACTATAAAATTTCAGTTGGCAGTGAAGAGGTGATACTGCCAGGGATCTCCGGTGAAGAAGTGCTGAATCCGAGTTCAGATACACACTATGACCCCCTCTACGTCACACCACCTGCAACTAGCAGCAGGTCTGTATAGTTTATTCTGTTATAAAATTGTGTTTCCCGTACACCATTTTTTTACTAATTAATATTCTTACGGTTTTGGATATCAACACTCAGTTGTCACTTACTGTATTATAATTATGTAGGCTAACTATGTCAATAAGCCTGTATAACTTGTATGCTTATTGCCTGTCATTAATGTATGTCATGATATGTAATGTATGTCATGTTACAACATAGATAATATATTTTTTAATATGGCACTTCTCTCACTAACTCTTTTCATCCCTTCCCTCCCCCCCTTTCTCTTACGTTTTACATCTAATCTAATGAATACTCATGGTTTAATAAATTTACCGTATACCTTTTGTTTGAAAACGTTACTTATTATCTTCGTACATATTTCACCACACAATCTATTTATGTTCCCCAGATATCAGTTTGCCATATATAATATATTAGTTTGTGACACGCTGTGCCGATTTGTTCCAGAAGAGGTCGCGGCCGGCCCCGCTCTAGCGTCAATAATACCACCAACAATATACAGCATTTAATGCCTATTGGTAAGTTACTATCTCTCAAAATCAAAATCATTTATTTCCATCAAAACAGTCATAAGTTTTTTGTACTGTCAAGAGAAGACAGTCGTGAAACTAGTTGTCTGTTCCAAAACGTAGATCGCTAAAAGAGTATGCAATTAGTTTCGATTACGGTTACCTAATTAAAAAAGGAGAAACGAAAAAAAAAATATTAAATATCACACCCCTAGATGAAAACTCCTTTAAATCAAATAACCAAATTTGTCAGAAATTACTAAAGCCGCCTGAGTTTGGAATGTTTAAAAACGATCAAAAACTTATGATACTAATAAAGGGTCATTTTCTAAAGCTTATTAAATTAACTAATTTATATTATTGTTTGTTAAATAAACTAATTTATTTTATTGTTTGTTAATTAAACTAATTTATATCATTGTGTGTTAAAAACCTAAAAATATAGAGATTCTTTAATTACTTTAGTTTTAAAGTAAAATTTCTAAAATAAAAATGACTTACTTTACTTTGATTTCAATAGGAACTTAATTTTTTGTTGAGGGTTTTGTCTTCTGTGTGTTGCTCCTCTTTAATTAAATGGGTTGAATGAAAACAATTGTATATCAAACAGAATAGTGTGATTTACCGAAAAATAAAAAAGTAGATAGTAAGATTACAATTAGTATATATGTACATGTATACTTAGAGTTATAAAATATTGTGTCTTGTATCAAAACAATTATTACTGGTACATAACTTATTATAATGACTAATCAAGTTTTTAATAATCATAGCAATAATTAATCTTAGCAAAAATATTTATCTTGCATAAATAAATACATACATTCAACAGTGGTAGAGCCATGTACGAATGGGCCGGCTCGACCGGTGCGATACCACGGCCTCACAGAAAACCGGTTGTGAAGTAAGGCTTGCGTTGCATTTCCCCGAAATGAGTGAGGTTTCCGGAGGCCCAACTACCCTTTTCCTCTTTCCTCTACCCTCATCCTCTCTCTCTTTCACATCCCCTCATCCTCTCTCTCTTTCACATCCCCTCATCCTCTCTCTCTTTCACATCCCCTCATCCTCTCTTTTTCACATCCCCTCATCCTCTCTCCTTTTCACATCCCCTCATCCTCTCTCTTTCACATCCCCTCATCCTCTCTCTCTTTCACATCCCCTCATCCCTCCTCTCGTCTTTCCCCTCCCAGCATCCCCTATCCCTCATCATTCTTAAATGCGGGCAGCGCACTTACGACAAGAGTTGCAAGTGTCCATGGACGGCGGTTGTCACTTACCATCAGGTGACCCGTCTGTTCGTCTGTCCCCCTACAGTGTAAAAAAAATATATATATATGAATTTGGGTATTCTTGTCTCTTTAGGTACTATTAGAAAAATCTTAAAATAAGAACAACTACTCAACTAACATTAAAGAGGTTCAGTATAAGAGCTCAAAAACTATAAAATTAAAATATTTTTAAAATTGTAAGTCAGTCTCTAGTTTCAATGCTGTTGACTGGTCAGGATCATCCTTTCCGACATTTTCAATTTCTACCATGCGTTTCGCTAGACCTTTCATTGTCTTAAAATAAATATAGTAATGTCAACTCTAAAGCTTTGTGAAATTACATATCGATTTAAAAATATAATTGAAAATATCATAAACGACCTATTTTCTTTATAAAAAGTAGGCACTTCACTAAACAGACAAAAATAAACAAGGTTAAAGTTACATTCAACAAAACTGCTGTAAATAAAAATGTATATTTACTTTTATGTAATTCTGGATAACACGAAATATAAAAGAAAACTTGCAAAATAGTAACAAACTCGAAAAACAAAGTGTACATCTTGTTATCAATGAAATTTCAGCAAAACTTAAACTCGAAATATGAAACTAAACTTGCCTAATAAATTTCACGCAAACTACAAAATAAGCACCTATGCAAAACACTTGCGTCGAGAGGGACACTACTGAAAATGGCGGAGTAGTGTTTGCATAAAGCAACGTTTTGGGCAATATTTCGTACGCATTCTATGTCCGTGTAGATATCCGGGTCAGGAATTCAAAGACGTCACTAAATCAAAACGCGTAAATACTTTTTGATCTTGTAGGGTTTTGATCTAGGGGTGCGATATATAAAAAAAAAACATAATAATAATGAAATTTAGACTCACCTTTTCGAAATTATCTGAAACTTTTTACGTTTATTGATACTTTGTTATTTCGGATGTCCAATAGTTACGGTTGGTTACACGCGTCCCTGAAATCGCTGTTCATTTATTCTTCCTTCATAATAAAAACCTCGCGTCATTAGGACCTTAGTAGTACACATACCTACATACAGGTGACCCGTCTGTTCGTCTGTCCCCCTATAGTATAAAAAAAAAATTGAAAAGGAAGGGGGCAAGGTGAGGAGAAAGGAGAGGGGGAGTTGAGCCTCCGGTTTTCTGTGAAGCCGTGGTATCGCACCTGTCGAGCCAGCCCATTATTAGTGCCTTATGCATGGCTCTACCACTGTTATCATTGTCAGCCAAGTATTTAAACTTCATTTATACTACAATCTATTTGTTATATAATATATATCATTCACTTATTCCAGGTGAAGTTCCAGTGGGATTAATGGAAGGAGTTGCTGGTCGTGGTCCAGCGAGACGATGGGAACAAAAACAAGTGCAAATTAAGACCATGGAGGGAGAGTTCTCCGTCACCATGTGGGCGACGGGAGAGGATGAGGGTCAGTGGCACACTTTCAAATGAGAAGATAATAAATAACTTCATTTTAGATTTGCCGTAAATGTACCAAAGCAACAAATCTTATACTTTTTATTTTACAAAAACAAATATGTTTGAGATTTAATGTTTGATGACATATATAGATTGACATACATACATACAGACGTAGTGTATTAAACACCCACATTTTGCAAATTAAATTTAGTTACACTTACTTAACAGAAGCAAACCATTGGCGACATAAACAAATTAATAATTTACTGTAGTTTATCACTCATTATTTTTAACCAAATGTATCTAAATGAAGTTGAAAATTATCCTCCTTTTTGAAATTGTATTGATATACAATAGTACCAGTACCGGAAAAGAACCTTTACACAAATTCATTTAAATAAATTGCTACTCTAGTTCAATGGCTATAAAGTGCAATTTAGCTCGCACAGTGCCTACAGATAGAACGATAACTTCATAAACAACATCTGGAAGTTATCGTTCTTCCTATCACGTAACTCTATCGTTTTAAACGCAACTTTAGGGTTGCATTTACATTTCTATATCCTTTGTAAGTGTGACAAGTGTAAGCTTGAAATCCTTTTTTTTTATTTAAGGAGAATACATACCTCAAAGAGTTCCTTCGTTTTTAGTTGTTGTTGAAAGGAAAAAGTAATTGATATTTGTAGTGGCATATCTTTAACATGCTTTGCGGTTTTCAGAAGAGTAGAATAGGGCCACCCCATCTTTTTCTGTGGGTGTCGAAAAGGCGACTAGTAGAAAGGTATCTATCAGACAGTATATATAGGCAATAGGCTGAGTAAGTGTTTAAGTGTATCTACATATGTATATCTTTAACAATACTTTTATGTTAACAGATGATGGTTCAAATCCAGAGCCAGATCCTGACTACACAGAGTACATGACCGGAAAGAAGAATATATTAGGAGCTGAAACAATGCCAGGTTGGTCTGCATTTATTTATTTATTAAACTTGAGAGTGGCTCAAGTTATTAGTTGTTTAGTTTTAAATATAATTTGCAGACACATGCATTATTCAAAGATTTGAAAATTCTATTAATGACTCAATCTATTATGATTATCAAGCAATGGCTGACAATTTTTTACCCAACAATTAGAAAAGGTTGTTTTTATAATTTACATAAATTAAAAAAAATAGCTCTCTAACAGTTGGGTAAAAAATTAATGAATTTTCTTTGTCGTACTCTAGAGGAGAGTAATTTTTAATTGGGTCTAGGCCCTGTGGAGCTTTTTATCGAGGTCCAGAAAATCTTCAAATTTTGTTAATTTTGAACTGTCTTATTCTTAAAAAAAAATCTAGAATCTTAATGCTTGATTTAGACATGTAAGGGTTCATTAGAATCGCCTTAAGAGTGGGATTGACAAAAGGACAAATGACATCACCAATATGATCAGAGTATGTTCTTCCCAGTCGTGTGCAGTGAAAGATTCAAATTTTGTCGTCACTAACTTAATTTTTTTTCTTATACTTAGTAAAGCTATTAAGATATATATGGGCTGCTGCTCATCTAATGTTGCTGAGCTAGTTCTTTAAATTACTTGCACATTGTCTATTTAAACGCGTCTCGGTAACGTCAGTCATGTACTTTGTTAGAAATCAATTATATAAAACTTTGACTGGCAATGTCTTGTACAATTTGTGTTTTACTTTTTTCAGGTTTAGATTTATCAGATCCCAAGCAGTTGGCGGAGTTCGCTCGGCCAGGACACAAAATTAGACTAAAGAAACCTATGCCAGAATCATCAGACAGAACTATAGGTAATAAACTTACATTTTATTTCGAACCACCAACCTCTGTTATATTGTGTTCTCACATTTTATATGTTTGATAACATTAGGATATAAGTCCATTGACACCAATACCCAGCTTTGGTTATAGGGGAGGTAACAAAATTCTTGAAACAAACCCCTTATGTTGGATTACACTCTACAAATATACAACTAAAAATGTCAGTAAAAATTGTAATTAACATCTTATTTAATATATTAGTTCTGTATTAACTTCTAAAACAATTGAAACGTTTGAAAATGCTGAAAAGCAAAAGCCTGTCAGGTCCTTATTAAATAAATATTGTGGTATTTAGTTCCAAGAGTATTGTATACAATTTGTACAGATATATTTCTCTTAAGGATTCGAGATCAGATTATAAGCATTTGCATACGATTAATCGCATAATAAACACACAATTTTCACTTATAAAAATAATTTGAATGATTAAAACGTATACATTTAGAACATCTACCTACCTGACAGTTTACGTTTACAAAATGTTAAATAATTTTTCGTTTTAGTGCAATATTATAGTCTACAAAATTGTAACCTGTTGGTATTGCTAATTTGTTATTAAATAATTCACAAATTTTATGCAGATTTAGATCAAACAATGGAAATTGTTTTTCCAAAATTTGAATATGGCATATTTTATAAATATTCATGTTTATTTGCATACATATTTTAAGCTCTTTGTTGCATACAATCTGGTCCTACAGGGTTCCGGAGTTTTAATAAATTTAAACGAACATGTTCACATTCTCCATTACCAAGCAAGACTAGAATTACAGGTGTAGTGCAGATGACTTTCCATCTATCCGGCAATCCCTCTGCTTGTTTGCCCCCTACTATAAAAACAACTAATCACAATTTTTTTTTTGGAACAGTATGTAGTTATTCAATGTTTTGTATGTAATTTTCAGCGTGTCCCCATAAAGGTTGCACAAAAATGTTTAGAGACAACTCAGCGATGCGGAAACACCTTCACACGCACGGACCCAGGGTACACGTCTGCGCTGAATGTGGTAAGATTATATATTTAAAGTGAATCTGTTTTAACACTAAGAGAATGAAGTTTAACATGACTGACTTCACACACACATATAACAGAGTTTAAATGCCTTAATTACTGCCTTTTTTTACAAAACTCGTACGTATGAGTTTCTATGTTACGCTCTAGAGTTTAGGTGGCTTGAAAAGTTTTGACATACATGTCATAAAAAAATCTAAAGTTATTTATTTTAATTAAACCAGTCAATCAATTTTACTTTTTTAATATTAGTTACTGGTTTTTTCTTAAGTCATGAACCAAAGTTCTCTCAAACCAAAGAGAACCTACAGTTCTCCTTTATATTGGAGATAGACAATCTATGTATACATTTGGGTTTTACTCTATGAAAGGTAGGTAGAGATAAGAGAGAGAGAGATAAGATAAGAGGTCCAGATATGTTAAAACGTAAGCAATCATATAATAGTAAAATATATTTCATCAAAATTTAAAAATTCAGGCAGAACATTTATTTGATATTTCAGGTAAAGCGTTTGTGGAAAGTTCAAAGTTAAAACGTCACCAGCTCGTACACACTGGCGAGAAACCATTTCAGTGTACCTTTGAAGGCTGCGGGAAAAGATTTTCTTTAGATTTTAACTTAAGGTATGTATTGTATGATTTAAAAAAAAGAGTAATCGGCCTACATTACGCGTTTCTATTTCCTTCGGGCAATTCCTTTAAATTTATAAAACATGCAGTTTAGAAACTTATTCGTAAAATTTAAAGAATTATCTCCTGACTCCTAACTGTTAAGATCTTCTACTTCCATAAGCATAGAAAATATAAGAAATAGTTTTGTTATTGCCTATAAAATTTGAGGATCTATATCGACTTCTCTGGTATCCCATGAGCAAATCCTGATGTGGTAACAATGAGACCACCACAGGAGTACACTTTTTTGAACAAAAAAATAATTAAAATTCAGTCGACTATTGCCGGAAACATCTTTGAACATACATAATCAAGAAAAATACAAGGTTCTTTGAAAAGTAATAATTTAATAAATTGAAAAAAAAAAACCCGTGAACATATAGATAAGTTCCTCAACATTGACACTGGGCAAAGTAAGAAAAGTTACCTTCAAATAGAAACTTTTTAGAAGAGTGCATGAGAGAATTAGATTCTTTTTTAAATATGTGCCAATAGTTCATTACATTGTGTATCTTTTTTCTATAGTATAGAAGTAACTGTTTCTGTCACTGCCCAATCTCTCCATATGAGCAACATCTCTCTAATTCCCTTCTGTCGCAACTTTTGGTATATGTACTACTAATTTAATTCCTATGTACAAAATTAATATTACCTTACGTTATAGGTAGCACGCTTATTACCGTCAGCAGGCTCTTTTGGAATTAAATGCGAAAAATGGGAAAGCCCAAAAAATTCTAATTTTATGTTTGCCTAGAAAATAATTAAGAAAACTACATTCACACATTTGATTATAATTTTGTTATATTACAAACATATGGCTAGTTCCATTTACGCTAAAGGGGACAAGCCTTTTGAAGTCAACCGGGCCGGTATATTGAAACGAGAAAGGGAGGATTAAAGGAAAAGAAATAGAAATGGCTTGTACATATAGATTGGGAAGAAGAAATAGCTTAAGTAGATTAGGGTTTCATACTGTGTAACTTGAACAGGCTGATTCCTAGGAGTCCGAGCCTTCTAACCATGTGTATATTAATTATGTGATTAAATAAGTAATTAGTATATATATATATTTCCAGAACACACGTACGTATCCACACGGGTGACCGGCCCTACGTGTGTCCGTTCGATGGCTGCAACAAGAAGTTTGCACAGAGCACCAACCTCAAGTCACATATACTGACACACGCCAAGGCTAAGTATGTACTACACATCTCATTTAACATTGATTGATAACCCACAAACAACTACTTTGAACTTTACCGAAAGGGTAGGCAGAGGCTTAAGCTCAACATTTAGCCAGCCACAGTTGTGTCCCTGTTTATATATCTTCTGTAGCGAATTAAAGATAACAAAGTGGACGGTATAAAAATATAATTTGTAGGTATAAACAATACAAGTTGGAGAACTTCAATGCTCACGCGTCGATGTCCGTTCGGTCGTGGAGTTAGCGTTACGTTTGGACAATCCTAGCTTGTGACACAGTGTTTCAGTAATAAAGTTGGCTGTGCTACCGTTATCAGGCAGGATCCTGGCGTCGATCTTCTCACCCCGGTGATTGACCACTGTCACCAGAGCTGTGGATAGCAAAACAGAACGGGTCACCTGACAAGACGACGTTTTCAGACGCGTTGTTTTGAAAATGTGCACTTCTAGAAATTTCAGTAGGTAAAGCAATACTGGGCATAGGATCTTGGAAGTTGGTTGAGTTAGGTTGGTCTACATGTAAAACAGTATTATGTCTACGTTTACAATACTTACAATGAGACAATTTACACTGTTTGCTTGAATGGCCAGACGTAAACAATTAAAGCACAACTTAAGATCTTTTACCTTCAACAAGCGATTTTCTACTGTTAACTTACGGAAATCTTCGCAAACAAACAAAGTGGTCTTTTTTGCACATAGGACATTTATTGTAATTTTTTGTATCCTTTTTGTGTTTATTATTGTTTGAATTGTTGCCTTTATTAGAATTTTGTGTAACTACTATATAACTGTTAGTACTATTATCTACCTTTTGATTTGATTGTTCACTACGTTCAACCGTCTCCAACAAATCAGCTCTCTTGCTAACAAATAAACAAAATTGTGGCAAAGAAGCACGTTTCGGTAAACTATCGCAATACTCCTGCCAGTCCCTGTTAGTGATTTTATCTACTTTGTTAGTCAACATGTACAGTAAGATTGTATCCCAATACTCTGTTGGTTCGTTCAGTGTTTTTAGTGCCCTAACGTTTTTGTTAATAGTGTCAACAAATTGACGTAAAGCTACACAAGATTCTTTACATACAGCTGAAACATTGAACAAGGCCTGCACGTGACTAAAAGCCTGCTATTGTCATATCGCTCACACAACAAATTCCATGCCATTTGATATTGATCGCCCTTAAAATCTATGTTTTTTATTATTTCTTGAGCATCTCCCTTGACCGATGCACGAAGGTAGTGGAATTTGCTAATGTCATCGATATTACTACTATTATGAATTAAAGAAACGTAAATGTCCCTATACTGAAGCCAACACTGATAACTACCATCGAATTGGGGTAAATAAATTTTCGGTAAGCGTACAAAATTCTGACGGAACGATGCACCTGTGTTTTTGCCTGCCGTGTTGCTGCTGCAAATTTATTAAGGCGACCCTCCAGCTCAATACGCTGCAAGCTAGAAAGTGATTTGCAACTAAGAAGCACATTTAGAAAGTTACTGAAGTTCGTGAGCTTAGCTTTCATAGCACTACGTTTTCTCACTAATAGGTCTTCAGTAGTCATTATAAGAAGCTGGTTTTATTTAAATAGTAAAGAAAAAATAAAGCTCAAATTAGATAATGCGCAAGAAATAGTACGACTTATTCGCAGCAAATATATTGTGAATATTATAATGAATAGCCGTATGACCTACTTAGCAAAAAAGCGATAGCAAACCGGTTTCCGAGCGGCTATTATTTAAAAATGTAGATGACTTACGACAAACTTTAATGTACAATGATTAATGAGATGAAAAACAATCACCTGGTCACTCAAATTTGAAATTGAACTGAAACGGTTGTAACGGATTTTTTGAAATTAGTAGTAAAATACTGGAAATAAATTAGATAGCAACTTGGAACGATACACAAATATGCTTATCTTTATCCACAAGGCGGACTGTGAAGATTCCCACGAAGCAACTTGATGACTTGGTGGTTTCGACCAATGTAGTCGAGACTTGACCACCCGTCTACTTGAAAAACTCTGGAACTAGTAGACGTCCTATCCTCGCTTGTACTAGGGCCACTCCACCTCCAAACTTGTCTGCCGTTGAACACAGCTTACAATGACACGGCGCTTTCGAAAACAAAATCGAGTTCAAAGTCCACCAACGTCGCACGTATTGTCCCGCGCGAACGTCTTCTTTCTTAGTGATAAACGTTACGCGGATTTGATTGACGGCTCGAAGAACCATATCTACCACGTCTGAAACTGAATTGCCTCCTGAAAGATAGTCATCAACGTAGAAATCACGTGCAATTGAAGATTTGACGGTTTTACTAGTAGCAACTTTAGCCAAACTTACTAAGCATTTTGTTGCTAAATATGGAGCGGAAGCGGTGCCATAGGTTACGGTATTGAGACTGTACGTTTTTAACGGTAACTTGGGATCAGTCCTGAAAATAATTTGCTGTAAAGCACGTTGTGAAGGTGTGACAGCAATAGCACGATACATTCTAGCTATGTCACCAGAAATTACATATTTGTGTTGCCGAAATCTTAACAAAATTGAAAATAGATCTTCTTGGACAGTTGGACCTACCATCTGAATATCATTGAACGATATTTCAGAAGAGGTTGCCGCTGAGGCATCGAAGACTGTCCGGAGTGGAGTTGAGCTAAACTCCTTCATGACCCCATGGTGAGGCAAGAAATACTCAACATTATCACCTGTGTGAGGCTTCATAGACGGTCGATTTTCTGTCATGTGACCAAGACGCTCGTACTCCTTCATGAAGGCAACATATTGTTCCTTGAAACTTGTATCACGCAGGAAACGACGCTCCAGAGATAAAAATCGACGTTTAGCCATTTCATATGACTCACCTAAAACGTTGGGATTGTTCTTTAATGGAATTGTTATAACAAAGTGACCCTGCTTATCACGAATAGTGTTATTACGAAATGATTCTCCGCACACACGTTCTTCTCGAGACAATGAATGTATAGATGACACAGAATCTAACTCCCAGAACCTGTTCATACTACTATTCAATTCATCCATAGACACGTTACAATACTGTGATTGTTTTCCAGAAGACAAAACCACTGGAACTGGACCTGACACTATCCACCCGAATCTTGTGGCGTGAAGTTTGGGTTGATTCTTACCTAGATTAATTGTTGAGGTACCTAAGACATTCCAAAAAACTTCAGCGCCGACAAGAATATCAATAACT
Source organism: Tyria jacobaeae (assembly GCA_947561695.1). NCBI lineage: Eukaryota > Metazoa > Arthropoda > Insecta > Lepidoptera > Erebidae > Tyria > Tyria jacobaeae. The sequence continues at coordinate 4,244,175 of OX387236.1, read as the reverse complement.
GATGGAATGTAGAATGAAGGATCAGCCAGTTGAATATCTGTTGGAATGTTGACGATTCTTATGTCCACCATAGATGAAGGTAAAATTCTAGTAATCTCAGGCGAACAGCAGCCTCAGCAATACCGTTGAAATGTGTAGAGTATGGAGGGGCGAAATTAAATTCAATGCCATTCTGTGAAATTTCATAAGGGATATTGACGTCTTTTAAAAACTTATATAATTCCTTACAAGTACCGACAAAATTCGTCCCATTATCAGACAAGATGCTCTTAGGTTTGCCACGGCGAGCAATAAAACGGCTTAAAGCTGCCATGTAACCCTCTTTAGTAAGGTCTGTAACGAGCTCAATATGGACAGCCTTTACTGCCAAACATACAAAGATGCATATATATGCCTTCAAAAGTTTGCACCCTCGCCCCTTTCGATCAGCTATCAATAATGGCCCGGCATAATCAACACTGCTATTTAAAAAAGGGAACTCCAAATGAGTCCTGTCAGAGGGCAACTGTCCCATGATTGGTTCTCGTGAGAGAGCGAGGACAACCGCCGTTGCTGTGGCCACTGGGACGTGTCACCAAGGTCTTCCCGGGAGGTGACGGGACTATACGCGTAGTGGATTTGAAGACGAAGAATAGGACGCTACTGCGGTCCTTTAATAATATCTGTCCACTTCCTTTAGATTAAATTCTTCAACCCGGGGAGTATGTTCAAGCGCACAGCGCTCCAATCGTGCCCCTCGCGGAGAGGCGCGCGGAGGGTGTAACCAACATCGACAGCGCGCCTCTCCGCGAGGGGCACGATTCGAGCGCTGTGCGCTTGAACAGTCCCACTTACTTAATAAGATGTAGGGATTCTAACAATGTCCAACAAAATTAGATGTAATTTTGTTCAGTCATTATAATAGTATTATTGATGTGGGAGAGCCATGCCTAGGCACGTTTGGGCTGGCTCGAACGGAATATTGCCACAGCCTTCCAGAAAACCTTTTGTAAAACAATGCTTTCCATAATTTTTACTGAGTGTGTGAGGTTACCTAAGGTCTAACACCCCTTTCCTCTTCCCTGCCTTCAAGGGCACCTTCACTTGTGTACTCTCATCATATATTTTTTAAAAGAGATTTACTGTTGGCTAACAAGAAATAAATTAAAAACTGTCGTGGTTAGATTACTTGACACTGATATTAATCGTGCCTTTAAGGCTTTCATAAAATTTTAAAAAAAATATTTCCTATCTATGCTGTAAAAGTTTATAATAAACCGCGACGAGCATCACAAGGCATTAGAATAGCATAAATTACAGTACATAAAATATAAGCTTTTTTTGAATATGCTGTTGCACATCTCAAAGACTAAACAATGAATCATATATCAATAACTTATTTAATACCATAACCAAAAATACTTGCGAAATACATACACAATATAAATACACTATATACAATATACATATATATAACGGCTTTTTCGATAGCTGTGCGATAAATGTTTTTATTAGATTGAAGAATTTTTGATAAAGTAGCGATGTTAAGTTAATTATTTTGTATTATGTTAGTAATATGTTTGTCTTGTTTGTATGGTAATTCTGTTACCTATAGATTTCCATATTTGTATGCCATGAATATAAATGGTTAATGTGCATAAACTAATTTCTACGTACGTCAATATAAAATGATGATTTATCTAATATGGAAATATTTGAATTTGCCTTTTCCAGGTCAAGAAACTCGCTATCACGCAACGGAGGCAATTCCTACGAGTCAGCGCGAACAACGCCACAGTTTGTCCAACTAGAAGTGTCACCAGATGACTCCAATCCACAGCTGATATTCTACACGCACGAGTGAAGTACAACACTGTGTAACAGTGATGCAAGACAGCCTGTAACATTGTTATGAGTGATGCAAGACAAATTGTTATATTACACAAGTGATGCAAGACAGTTTGTGATAGTGCCACGAATTATGCAAGACAGTGTTATTCAAAACTGTATATAGTAAGACAAGAATTATCGTAAGGTATTCAAGAAATTGTGATTCATCAGTAAGCAAGACTGTGGAACGGACTTGTGCAGTGATCAAATAGATTTGTTTTTTTTTTTCTTTATTACACTGGATTAGAAGTTTAAAAATTACTGTGGCAACATTTCGCTTTTTGAGTGTTGCGTACTAACAAAACTATATTATTATCACCTCTTATATTTCTTGCACTTTTTGCTTTATCAATGGGAAGTTATTGTTCAAATAATGACAGTTTAGTAGTTCTGTATATTTCAAACTTACTATTTCTACCAGTGAGAGACTTTTACTTATAAGTTACAAATATATACATACACTCACGCGTGTGTCCCTTAAGGGGTAGGCAGAGGTGTTTTAAACACCAGAATTTCGCCAAGTTGTATTTGGTCCCACTAACATAATACGGGAGCAAACCTATTGCCTATTGTATTGACTATATATACTATCTGATAGATAAAAGTCTGATACCTTAGTCGCCTTTTACGACACCACTGGGAAAGGTTGGTGGCCCTATTCTACATGAACCACTTACAAGTTACTAAATTAAAAAAAATAACTATTCTACCGAATAATTACGCGCCAAACCTGTGGCACTCATGAAGAAATAAGGATTTTAACATACAATAAGGTAACATCTTTAGGCATTTGACATATATACCTAAACACTAGACAGTTCTATAAAAATGCTCCTTGTTTCATAAATGGGTATAAGTTTATTTTGGATTTTTGTTTTATCACATGTCCTTAATATTACTTTTTCCACCCATTTATTTCAATGTCGCTTTAATCTTCTATCTCGTTATCGTTAAAACGTGACTTTGTAAATGTAACACTTGTTTTAAGAAGGAAGAAAAATGTTTATTGGCACACATTATATTTAAATTAAAATACGGATACAAAACATTCCTTTTTATTATTATCATGAATAGAGTGCCAAAGGGCCAGCATCTCTGCATAATGTTAGGTTGGTTCCAATGTTGATTTTCAGTTGCTACCCATGTGTGTCATGCACTCGAAACGGCAAAAATATATAAATGATAAAGAATTAGAATAAAGTCAGATAGGTGTTAATTAAAAGTGAATGTGAAATATAAATTAAGTGTAATTTTAACCACTGAAAATATGATGCAGTTGCAAGAAGAGTTTGTGATTAAAATATTATTTTAAAAGTTGGGGAATATGAGTTCTTGAGTGGAGACCGCGTCTCGACAAACGGAGCGTAGAACGCCCACAGGCCAGGTGGAGTGACGATTTGCGCAAGATGGCTTTCAGGAGCTGGATTCGAGAAGCCGAAAATAGATCCAAGTGGCATGCAATGGGAGAGGCCTATGTCCAGCAGTGGACTGATGATGATGAATTTTCAGATATTATCACTTCCTTTTCTCATAAATGCAGGTGGAATGTGTATCTTCCTTACAATAGGCCCATTTGCGGCCGAACACCTTGTGTTTTTAGCTGGTTTGATTTTGACGTTCTACCTCACTGTTCAGTCAACTAGCTTCATGACTGACTTACTCTGACGAATGTCCTCTCTTGACAATTCATAAATACCTATGATTGGTTTACTTGAAATAAACTATTTTGATTTGTTAGCTCTGGTAAGGTTATGACGGTGGGGGTGACACGAAAAAAAGGTTGAATGTGTTAAGTTAAAGATTTTGTTTTGAAAATATTTAGTGAAGACAATTCATAAAGATAACCTAAAAAAATATGCCGTTAATATTATCGCGTTGATAAATAAATCATCATAATGAGCTGTAAAAATAGGCGGATTTTTCTAAGAAGGCTACTAAACTGTCATTTGTAAAAATGAAGAACCAAAAAGTTTTTGTCTTATGTTTCTATAATCAGCGTGAAAAGATTTGTCTTAAGTAATAATTTACTTTAGATACAACCTTTTTAAGGAAGCTTTTATCGATGGAACATTGTGCCTGTTACACAGTTTGATGAATGATTGATTGGCCTGTTGGTCTAGTGGTTAGTAGTGTTAGGGTTTAATTCTTACATGGGACAAAAAATTATGTGTTTCAAAAACATTTGTCCCGAGTCTTGGTGTTTCTTTGTGTGTGTTGTTTGTATGTTTCTAAAATCCCAGCAACACAGGAAGAATTCCTAGTGCGGGAGTTGTCTTTTTATAAAACAAAACAAAACACAGGAAGGCGGCAATGAATCCCGTTAAAAGCTTGTTAAATGGAATTGTAAAAGAACATTTATGACATCCTTTTTAAAGAGGTTGCCTCTAAAGTTGTTTTTGTAAATTTTGTACCATATAAATGCCAAAAAATAAAAGTGTATTGTTATATAAACTAAATTTAGGAGAATTCATGGGCTTAATTTATTTTAACATTGATTTTATAATGTACTAACTATGTTTTTGTTATAAATGTCTAATATATGGCAAGCAAAGTTATAAGCAATCTTAATGTACTGCTTACTAAATTATAACACCTCAAACCTAATTAATGAACTTCTGACTGTCAATATACATCCTACCTGGATTAGAATATTTCACCAGTCATTTATGTTGGTATAGGTGAGGTATAATGGGGGAATTAAAATTGTAATGATTTGGTACATTAATTGATTGATCAAAGCCACTATGTTATTGAATTCTCCTACAATGTGTGCATGCATAAATATTGCAATATGATTTCACATAACTAGTTCTTTGTTAGACTGACATATGGAATGAACTTTCTATTGTAAAAAAAAAGTATTGATTGAAGTAAGAAAGTGGAAAACTAGTTATGTAATTAGTCCTACTATCATGTATAAACTGTATACACGCTATCGGATAGATACCAGTCGAATCCCATATTAGCCTCTTACGACACCGACAATAAGAGATAGAGTCGCTCAATTCTACTCCACCTAAAACTGTTGCTGCTGTTTAGGTTAATTCATTAATTAAGAGTTTCTAACGTTATTCATCTTTTATCAGTTCCTTTATAACACTCCTGAACACTATAATATATTCATAAACGATCCTATAAGCGTGTTTCGTGACTGGTTTTAGTAAGCAGGAAATAGATCTGCCAAAAGTATTTTTTAAAGAGAAGAAAGCCAATCGTTATATGATGGTTATGGATATTTATGCAAGCATACATAGAATTAATATTTTAAGTTCTAGACAAAATAGATCGGCGTCCCTTCCTCTCGTAGTTGACAGACACAAGAAAGTATTGATAAGTAAATTTTTATTTATAAAGATAGATACTTTTTGACTTTGAAACAGATTTGAGACAATGTGCTTGTTTTATATGTATATTTAGACAAGTCCTGTGATGTAGACTTATTAAACTTTTAAAACCATGAAATACTTTGGATCTGTTGTGATATTTGCATGATCATGATATATTCTCTATATAGTTTGAGTATTTAAATTAGGAATAAATAACATCTCAGTTAAAAATACCCATAACCGGCAAAGTTGTATGAAAGGTCTGATGAATGTAGAACAGGCTCAAGGTGTACATCAAGATCCTGACAAATGGTGTACTATTCTTTCTGCCTACTCTGGACGGGAATAAGGCGTGATGGCATGGCATGGCTGAAATGCTACATATGTACAAACATATGGTTTGTACATATGTAGCATTTCAGCCATGTGTGGTTACATAATAGGGATATTTTTTGTTTCTTCTGCGTTACTTGCCCTATAATTTTTTTATAAATATTTTGTTTAAATTAGTAATATGAGAATATTATAAATGTTACATATCTATAATATATTCTTGCTAAGAATGATAATAGAAATGAGGTTTAGTCTACCCCTAACTCTTTATCTGTTTGAAATACAAGACACATAATTGCATAAAACTTAATTGAGACTTCAGTCATATTGGTACTGCTTGAGTCTGTCTACTATGTAGGTAATTATTGTATATTAAAAGTTTTCTAATAAAGGACTGATACAATTGTATATAATTATAATTATTTTCATGATTCAAATGAAGCATTGCTGTATTTGGCACTGAGTTTAGCCATAGTCAAAATATCTTATATATGTCACAGTTTTAAAGTTGATCTATATTTATTTTTTCTCAAAATGAAATCTATTCTAAATCATTTTAAGTATGTTTATTTCTGTTGACGATCAATAATTAATTTTGGTAATTAAAGCTATATATATTGTTTTACATCAGTAAGCAATATTTAAAATAACCAGACTTGATAATTTTATATGACGAATGTGTGATAATGGCAAAAAAATTGTAGATGACTAAGCCGCTATTCGAATTAGTTGGCTCAATAATACAAATCATAAAAACGTGCAATTGAAAAACATATTCGTAATTTCACTGGTATCAGTTAATGTATGGTCTCTATTACTTTTACAGAACATACATTAGTGTTAGCTATAGAAGCGCTGGAATATAATGTGGTATATCTACAAGCTTTTTGTTACGCACATCAACAACAAAATTATAATAACTTTAAGAAATCCACACCAGTAGCTGATGTAACTAAAGCTATTAGTTTCATCAGCCAATGTGAAACGCATAGGAAAATTGCGTCTTAAACCTAAATTTAAATCTACACTACCGAAAGTCTCTATTGAATTACCGTTAGCCGCAAATCAACTGAACTCCGTCTTGGCACGACACTCACGAAGTGCAGAATTGGGGTAGACACATAGGTCACCTAGGAATCCTGTGCCAGTGGTGTGATCGTGAACGAAGAGGCGACCTGAAGAAGTTCGGAAGTCGTCAGCCGCCATTAGCAACTACCTGTGGCTTTTGCCGAATTATTGTAATCACACGGCAAACACAGTGGTAGGCACGTAAACCAATTTACTGCTGAGTTGGAGGAGAACGTCGTCTCTGATTTCGGGTACGGTTATACCCATGGTCAGGAGTATGGGAAAGTTCATCTAGCTTAGATGAAAGCTTCTCCATTTGTCTAAGTTCACCTATTTCCTTGCAGACACTACTGCATGGTTCTACAATAGGCAAAGTCTCCGTCACGCAACAGGGTGCTGAAATTTCATGAATGCGGTCCGCTAAATCCGAGAGCTGCTCCAAAGAATAGGTAGGTTGTGATGCGAGAACAGTCTGGACGTTACTTGGCAGCCGGGTTACTCGAAATAGTTTTTATAAAATCTTCCGGGACGGAGCGTCCGGCGAGGTCCATCAGGTGTCTCAGAAATTGTGAATTTTCCCGATCCCCGAGCACTTCATGGGTGAGCAACTGCTTCATTCTGCTTTCCTGGGATGCGGTCAACCGTCGTGTAAGCTCCGATTTTATTTTCAAATACCGATCCTTGGCTGGTGGGTTAATGATAAAGTATTTAACCACTTTTGCATGAGCGATTAAATCCAGGTCTAGTGCTTTCATTCTTAACCTTCATATATCCGACTGTCTATTGTCCTCCAAAAAGAAGCGTTTCCAGTCCTGTCTTATGGACTCTCGAGTAACTCTCGTAGAACTTTGCGGCAGCTTCAATTGGATCTAGATTAGGAAACCTGTCGATTCTATTTTCACCTATTCCTCTAGTTGGAGATTTGGGTAGAGGAGCCAGGGTACCGTAAGTGGATTATTAATATTTTAAAAATTTGTATCCTACACTCTAATAACTATCGTTTTACTATGCTTTAATTAAAGTAATTTAAGCTTTTAAATGTCCGGTAACTTCCAAATTTAATGTTATAAAGATGAGTAATCGTGCTCAGGAATTGATTATATACCATATTTCATGTTACTAATCATAAAGTGTACATATTTTGAATGAAGTCTCTTTTTCCTCAGTTTTAAAATTGTGTACATATAGCCAATACAGCAACGCCATTGTAAGGGTGGAGTTCTCCATGAGACAAAACGAAATAAATTGTAAATATTTATATAGATATGTGTTTTATTTACATTAAATTAGCCTGTAGCCTCTAAACTACACAGTTCTCACATATACAACTCAATAATTTATATTATTCATAAAATTCCTACCTACAATGTAAATTACTTATGTCCATATCGTATAAATAGTTATATATGTCAGTAATAATCATTGAAAACATCAACAAATAATAACATGTCAAACCATAAAACCAATAGTAAAATTAAAGGAAAAACGAATGCACCAGTAAAATTCTTATGTACAGTGTTGTTGTTTACAAGCGTGCGGTTTATGCAATTTTTAAATTTCTTCTCATTGAGTTAATAATATCGGAAGGTATTTTATTATATATTTTAACACAGTACCTTACTTCGTTGTAATACTTTGGTTTAACTAATTTATTTGGTTCTCTTAATATAGTTATGTCATTTACATCATTTTATAGATAGGTGCAGATTTTTTACAAGGCACTGTGTGGATGTTAATTTCCTCGGTTGCGAAAAAAAGAAACTGTTTACGATTAAAAAACGAGTTGTTTATGGACTATAGCGCCTGGTTACAACAGTACCGCAACACACAGCGAAACAGCAACGCAACCGTCTTCCTCCGCTAGGACCGAAAGACAAAAACAGATGCCAACGTCGATTACTATGTGTGTCGTCCGGTACCGTCGTGGCTAGACGTCTTACTCCTTGAATAAGGTCTCCTGGCAAGACCGAAACTAGTCTGGCATCCCTGAAATACACGTGAGTGAAACCGTACATTTAAATAAACCATAAGATATGAAACTACGGAAATAAGTAAAGTAAACTAGTCTTGGAATATACATCTCTCTTAATTGGCGGACCTTCCTCACGACATATGCTGCAGATCTGAGCATCTTTGAAAGAGATGACGTAGAATTTGCGTTATCCCTAAGAAAACCATTTCATATACAAATTAAATTTATTGTTATTCAGTTAAATTTTACATGTCTGACGTTAGGAGCAGACGCCTTTAGGCCTAGGGATGTTGCGGTTGAAGGATTTTTTACATCCGCAGATGCGGTTCGGATGCAGATCTTTAAAGTCTCACATTCGTGGAGGCGGAAATTCAAGTTTTTTTTTTTAAGAAACATTCTGTAATAAGATAAAAAGTTAGTATCTTTATTTTTTTTAATGCACCAATTTTTAACTTTAATTATTTATAATGAAAGTTATTGGTGCATTATATTTATAGAACAGTAAAATCGCCGTAATTTCTGGTTCAAGTCTGTTTCGTAAAGGTTCACATACTAAACCTGCACTACTAATCTGGTACTTTTTGTGTGTATAATATAATCGTAATAACACTAAATATATGAAATACGACAAGCATAACTAAATATTTTGCCATTTATATGCGCTTACTAGTAAGAAGTGATAAGCAGTAACAAACACGTCGGATCGATCTTGAGTAGAATCATTTGTACTGTTTCACATTATTTATTTAAAGGATGAAGCTACGATAGCTTCGGCGCCGAGAGGATTCGACCAGACCAGTTTCGTCTTACATCATTTTCAATAATTTCTAATTGTTTTGAAAGTTAGTCGGATCCATTAACTGAAATCTGCAATCCTGTTAGTCGAACACGAACTAAGCACGTGCCTAACTCTTTCACTTTCGCTGGCCCCACCCAATTCGTTTATTTTCACCACCTTCAATACATTTGCATTCACATGAACATCCTCATTAATTATTATGGATACGGATGCAGATGCGGATATATCCAAATCCATGTGGAAGCTCCGCAATTATGAATATGGATGCGAATATTATAGAATGCCCCAGATATACACACCACAAATGACACCTGCTTTTTCTAAATCGGTTAACAATAATAAGAATTGGTAAAGGTAGGCAGCTACTATAGGTCTCGAACTAATTACTTTTGTTGTAGTTTTTTAGTTAAGCAAATAACCATATCAATTTTTTATAAATAACTACATCCTGTTCTTAAATTATGTAAATAAGTCCCCAGAAATAGTAATAATGTTTATACTATGTTGCGTTGTTGGCAGAAAAAACATGGCCAGACTGAAACCGTTTCCTCTATTTTCATTTGCAACTTCATGGGACTCACATGAGTTTTGGCGACCCTTCAAAAACCTGTACTCTCCTTTCTTGAATCACCCTATCCTGTAGTCCCTCATGAAAACCTATTAATATTGATTATTACACAATAACCATAACACCTTTAATGAAAATAAATTACTTTTATTTTGCTTGATTATAACAAGTATATATATAGCGTCTCACAATGCGTGTCATAGCACCCGGTCCTCAGCCTTCCGCGTCCAGTCAACTCGGCTACCTTTCTTAGGTCATCGGTCCCTTATGTTGAAAATATTCTTATTACAATTAACAAATATTGATTTTTGCTCCTTCATCTATGCCGGAAACAAGCTAGAATCATTGTTTTATAAAAAAAATAGAATACCTAAAAGAAAAAGTTGATACCTGACGTAAAAAAAACATATCATTTGTTACCTTATAATAACGAAACGTAAGAATGGTAGTAAATTCTTTTTTCTGACATTTGACGTTTGCCATCACACAAGTGACGTGTAAGCTGTATTCGACGGCACCCCATAATATTCTTTTCAGTCCTAAAAAGCTCAAAATGAGCTTCAAACGTGACAAGAAAGAAGAGGAGGATAGTGGAGGTAATCCTTATCAAAACTTAGACAAAACTATTGTCCTACAAGAGGCTCGATACTTCAACCAGACGCCTGTAAACCCACGAAAATGTTCGCTAATTTTGACGAAAATACTGTATTTGTTGAACCAGGGAGAGAAGTTCACGACCCAGGAAGCAACAGAGGCATTCTTTGCGACCACAAAACTGTTTCAATCAAAGGATGTAATGCTAAGACGAATGGTGTACCTTTGTATTAAAGAGTTGAGTACATTAGCGCAGGATGTCATTATAGTCACGTCTTCTTTGACTAAAGATATGACCGGGAAAGAGGATTTGTATCGTGCTGCGGCTATAAGAGCATTATGCAGCATTACCGACAGCACCATGCTGCAAGCTATTGAGAGGTATATGAAACAGGCGATTGTTGACAAAAACCCGGCAGTTAGTTCTGCTGCTTTGGTTTCCGCACTGCATTTGTCATCAAGTGCACCGGATTTAGTGCGCCGTTGGGCTAACGAAGCTCAGGTTTGTAATTATTTAAAATAAGTAAATATAAATCATTGATATTAATCAGCAATTTTGTGACCATATTGTACTTTTGCTAGTAGTGTAGCCTATCATGGTATCCATTGCATAATGTCTCACACAAACTAGACTACTAGAGCAGACATCTAAGGTATATACATACATATATATATAAATATATATACTTTAAGATTAAGTTTTTACCTGTATATTAAGATAGAAGATAGAAGAGTAATTAAGATTTTTACCTGTATATTAAACAGTCTTGCTTATCTCTGAAACTATTACTCAGATTTCAATCATTCTATTTGTATTGGATAGAGTATTTATTGATGAATAATATAAAACTATTAGCCCAACCCTGTCTTCCCATGGCTCTTGTAACAGGCCAATAAGCATATGTATACAGTAATTCAATGTCCAGTTGACAGTAATAGCCCCATATTAAGTTAGTGATCAAATGGTTATTGGTAAAATGTAGGTGCTTTGATACACATCTGCCTACCCATCAGGTATATTGGGTGTGAACCTATGTATTTATCTAATATAAAACATCATGCTGCAACCATCTATAGTGGAGCATTGACCATAACTGCTTTTGGTTAAATCCCTATCTAGGTCCAAACTAAACAAAGTTTGTACTATGGGTTGGTACATGTGTTTTTTCCACTGCCAGAAAGAGTCCAGATAACATGCTAAAGTTGTTCCGGGATGCCTCCTATTTTAAACGCAATATGGCACACCATTTGGTTTTAGTCTGTCTGATTCCGACACACTATTCAACTTTAGGTAATAAAACTGTTTTATTGAACTTTGGTATAGTAACCTCACGAAGGTTACATAAACAATAAAAGTATTCAGTCAACTTTTTTCATAACCTTAACTATTTTTATCCTAATTTTATTTCAAATAATAAAAAACTGTATAAAGGTGTATTGTAATATTAAAAACAAAAACCAAAACCAAAACAAAGTCAATAATGCCCACTATATGAATTTAAAACCCTTTATTTTATTTATTTTAGGAGGCCATTAGTTCCGAGAATGCCATGGTATCCTATCATGCTTTGGGAGTGGTTGCTGGTTCCAGAAAGAACGACAAACTATCTACTGTCAAGCTTGTGACTCGTCTAGCTGGATCACCTCTAAAGTCTCCCTATGCCCTCTGCTATTTGATCCGTATAGCAGCCCAGCTTGTCGAAGATGACGATTCTGATTCAGCTAGACCTTACATTGAGTTTATAGAGTGCTGTCTTAGACACAAGTCTGAAATGGTCATTTATGAAGCGGCTCACGCAATTGTGAACTTAAGGAAAACCACCAGAGATCTTCAACCAGCTGTTTCTGTTTTGCAGTTGTTCTGTGGTTCTTCGAAAGCATCGTTAAGATTAGCAGGCGCTAGGACGCTCGCTAGGCTAACAGCCAAACATCCTTCTGCAGTCGCTTCTTGTGCTGTCGACTTAGAAAACTTGATATCTGATCCAAATAGATCTGTTGCTACATTGGCAGTTACCACTTTGCTGGCTACTGGAGCAGAGAGCTCAGTCGACAGGCTCATGAAGCAGATTTCTAGTTTTGTTTCCGAAATCTCTGATGAATTTAAGATTGTTGTCGTACGCGCTATCAGGCGTCTCTGCACTAAATTCCCCAGGAAGCATCAGTCTTTAGCAGCATTCTTGGCAGGTATGTTACGTGATGAAGGTGGTCTCGAATACAAAGCAGCTATTGCAGATGCCATCATCGCATTAGTGGAAGAAAATCCCGAAGCTAAGGAAACAGGATTGGCTCATTTGTGCGAGTTTATTGAGGATTGCGAGCACACAACTTTGGCTGTCCGAATTTTACATCTGCTCGGTAGAGAAGGACCGAAATCACGTCAACCTTCGCGGTACATTCGATTTATTTATAACAGGGTCATCCTGGAATCTGGTCCTGTGCGTGCTGCTGCTGTAGCCGCTGTAGCCCAGTTTGGAGCTCAAAGACCAGAGCTTTTACCTAATATCAGAGTACTTCTCGCCCGATGTCAACTCGACGAAGAAGACGAGGTTAGAGATAGAGCTATTTACTACAGCGCTATTTTAGATAATGGTGATCCACAATTGATTAATGACTATATCGTAAATGTTGCAAAACCAAATCCTGTGTTGCTCGAAAAGGCTCTAAGAGATCACTTGGCAACTGCACCGGATGAGCCTTTCAACATCTTAAATGTGCCTGCAGAGGAAGATACTAAAGAAAGCAAGGAGGCTATTGTCGAGATTGAGGTGCGGAAACCAGTTCAGATGTCAATAGAAGAGCTTTATGCGGAGCAGTTGTCCAAAATCCCTGGTATTGAGCGTCTTGGTCCGGTGTTCAAGACTACTCTGCCGTACGATTTGACTGAAGCCGAAACTGAATACAGGGTCCGACTTCTGAAACACATATATGCGCGGCATGTTGTCTTACAATTCGAGTGTGTAAACACTCTGAGCGACCAACAGCTCGAGCAAGTCAATGTTAAATTGGAAGTGCCAGCAGAATATGAAATAAAATCAGTCATACCTTGCCAGAAACTTGTTTACGATAAACCCGGATCTGTTTTTGTGATTGTCGAATACCCGTGTGCTTTCTTGGATAGCTTGGGTACTTTTGTGCCAACTTTAGAGTTTTATGTTCGCGATTGTGATCCCACTACCGGAATTCCAGATCCTGGTGAAGGTTACGCGGACTCATATCCTCTAGAAGACTTCGAAATGAGTTGTTCGGATCAGATAAGAGCGAGAGCTGGGTCAGACGATTGGGAACAAACTTGGGAAAGATCCGCAAAAGCGCCAGAAGCTAGTGACACTTTTGTCTTATCCCAGAATGACATCAATGAAGCCGCCAAGGCCGTTTGTGAACATCTAGGTCTTCCCAAAGCAGCTATTGTTGGGGATGCAGTAAAAGAAATTCGCGGAGGTGGTATCTTTAGAGGTGGGGCCCCAGTGCTAGTTAGAGCGCGATTGGCGGCAACTGGCGGTGGGGTCACAATGAAGTTAGCCGCCAGGTCACCACGAGAAGATGTTGCACAGCTGTTGTTAGCGGCCGTGGGTTAACATTAATGTATTATAAGATAGAACTACTTAAAATGTTTTTGTCTTTCAATGTCAATGTGTGAATGAACTTCTGAATATTTGGAAATAAACACTTTTATTGATTGCTTGGATTGCATATTTTAAGAATTTGTAATTGAAAATATTAATATACATAAAAAGTAGAGTCATAATGTTTCTATTATGGTCCTGTATATATTTTGTTGACAATTCAGATATTGACATGAAAAGCCAAACTATTTCCATTATTTTAATGTATTTAAATTTATAAAATGTATCAAATATAGTATTTTAGCTCAAATATATGTAATTCAATGCTACATAACAATCATAAATCCCATGACTAAATTCATTACAAAAATATACAACACTAAAACTTGACAGAAAACAACAATACAATCGCAGATTGTGAAGTGGCCAACATTAAAAATATCTCCTTACAAAGAATTTAATACTTAGTCATTTATAACATATATGTTTCGATGTCAAATATTGTAGCTGATATATGATATAAATAAGTAATATGACTTTTATTTATGAGAGAGTGAGACACATGAAATGCGTGAGATACAGAGAGGCTAATGTAAAGAAGCTACAATTTATAGACGAGCAACTATCTCGTTAAATCGGTGGAACTGACAGTATAAGTTCGGTATTCCGATAGTTTAAACCTTGGGGAAGGACATAGTGTACTTGGGCAAGTACGTTCGTATCGAACAGCAGATCATCTTGGGTTTCAGAGACGCGTACTAACAAAACACATTCATAAGCACTCGTTTCATTACACTGTTTTTCATGAAAATATAACTAAAAGCGTATGGTTTGTGATTGCGGTTCGTATCGTACTGGACGTGTGATGCTCCCTCCCTGTTTCGCCCCCTACCCTTTCTGCATACTGGGAAGCACATACTTGGTTTAAAACCTGTACCAGTATAAACGCTTCACCTCTAGGGGCCAGACGGCAGCGCTGAATATACGCTACTTAACAATTTACAAGAACATAAACGTCGATGCTGTTTGCGTCTGCACGAATAGAACTTCTCAAATAGTTCCACCGTAGATCAAAATCACTGTTTTAAATGAAAAAAAATGTTGTTTATCTAAAATGACATCAGAGTAGGTACCGTTTAATCTTGTTCAATTTTCGATTACATCTCGATCTCAATGCAGTAGGATTATTGTATTCGTTGTTGACGTTCTTTGATATTTTACGGGTATAGTTTCTTACATTATCATGTAAAAGTTCAGGCTCGATTATGTCTCAAACGGTATCCCGTTTGACTAAATCGAGCTAGAATTTTGAACACATTTAAATTAGGAGAATACATTAGTCTTCTGATATTCCGTCAAAGGTGATTCTCATTATTGATAAACATAACAATTTTGAACGCCAAGATAAAATATATAGGTGATTTAATGAATGAATTGTACCTAACAGCTGGCTGGGCAATGAATCATTAATCAGACGTACAATTTTGTAAGGTATGTTGATTCACGTAATAGAGAAATGCAACTATGAAGCTCAGGTTTTTATTTAAGGAATAATGTGGGCCGATCCCGGCGGCACTGCAATGCCGGGCCGACCCGCGACGGGAGTGGAGCGAGCCCCGAACATCCCGTCTGTTTACAAAAATCAGTTTAATATACTGGTCCCTCAGTGAGGGAACTTTCAGATATTAAGCTGAAAAGAACAGATACTACACTTTGATCTTAGCCAAAAGGCCGAGAAGCGATAACCAAGATAAAAATTCCGCGGCACGTCATTCGCTAATGGAGAATCTTAACACCGCAACTCACAAATGACGTCATTTGTACACCGCTATCTGTTGAGTTACTAGGTACTAACTGAAACTACTTTTTGAACAGCAGGCACGGTCATAATAACAACACAAGTACAATTAAATCAACTTTTAATGAATCAACATGTTTAATTTTTTTTATAAAGAAACTAAGTTTAACAAACGTCAATGTATTGTAAACGAAATTATACTTACAAACTAATATAATTTTTAATAAACTAGACACTATGTATTAGTCATGGTTGGTAATTGTACATCATCTAACAGCTATGGAGGGTAGATGTACGAAAAAGATATTTGAAATGGTAAACTGTATTAATAAGTAAGATGGAATGATGAATGAAAGATAAAATGAATAAATCCAATTTTATAATATGAGACATTTGATTATTGCCATGAAATTCATGTAAACAATTAGGACTTCACCACACCCCAGCCTACGATTACAGTTTAGCTTTTGCAAGTCATTCTAAATGGTATGGCGTAAGCATTAAGGTTTAATTTATATTGTTATAGTCTCGTTCCATCGCCGCCTCTCGCCATGTTTGTACCGAGTTTAACTCTGTAAGTATACGAAAATGTTTTTATATAGGTACCGTAGCTAAAGGTTGCAATGGCACATTTCTAAACATATTTGTCTTCATCATTCAGTCATGAAATAAAAATGTAACTCAGTTGCATTTCACTACGTCTACAACTAATAAGTTTTTATCATACCCTATATATATACATACAATTTACTACTTTCAGATAGACGCTTTTTTCAGTTAACCCCTCCCCTTCTCTACAAGAGGACACTTACCCAACCTGTGCCTCCATACTAAGAGCTTTAGCGTTTCAAATAAAAAAAAAAACTCTTATTATATTCTAATTATATCACAAAAAAGTTAGGGTGACTTATCAAACATACAAATTAAGAAAAGTCTCTTCAAAATCAACAGAGGTTCACATAAAATATCACAAAAAATAAAACATATTTATTTATATGTAAATTACATAAAAACTAGCTATTTGTTTTTATTTAATGACAAGACCTTATATATATGATGTACCAGACATAGTCTCTCCCTGTTGAAGTATAACAATAATCACGAGTGCAGCTGCGGCTGCCTGTGTGATGCCGTAGTGGTATGAAAAATCGGAAGGCTCGGAGTTCACGGCATCAGTCAGTTAGTGTAGCATGGTATGTGACCCTGACCTGCTTATGCTCCCCACCCCATCGATATAAGCAATATCCCTATACATTCCCTTTCTCTTTCAATATATGTACTCCCAATATTCCATTCAATTCTCAAAGTACCAGGATAACGGCAACAGACTTGCCCCATTACGTGATAGTGGGTGAATTGTAGTCAGCAACAGGGGAGTGTGAATATATATGGTATAAAGAACTAGTACCCCGACATCCCTGACATCTGAATCTTGTTACAAACAGTGTATTGAAGCGATATTCTCATAATACTTATTATTTTCACCATATAGGATTACAGAAACCGCATAGCAAAAGCAAAGAACAAAACCATATTTTATTAATACATAACCGTACACTCACTTCACTGTAATCGAGCTCTCCGCTCGACAGCAACAATCGAGATAATCGAGTTTTAAATATACAATATAAATTCAGTATATATAACATGTAAAAATAATAGTGGGACATCCGCCACCCATGCACACGAAAGTTCGCTCCCCTTTAAGGGTGAGGAAGGGAGGGAAAGAGAGGAGGAATAGAGCCTTAGGTACCCTCACTCATTCGACAATACAATGTAAGCATTGTTTGTATACCAGTTTTCCGTGAGACCGTGGTGTGTTACTTGTATTATAATGCCGTTTCACAAAAAAATCTTTGGTAACATTCACTGGGTACCGGATAATGCTACCTATCGTTTAGCTAATATGCAGTACTTAAACGACTACGATCTTGTCATCGTAGTCGTTTATTTTTTTTAAGGGAAGTGTTATGTTTTAAGTGTTCATGTTTGTATCTGAGATTCTTTGTTACAGCATAACTGCTGAATGCCTTAACAGATATTAATATGTGTATGAGGCATCTTTAGAATCCTGAGTGACACTGGCTACAAATTAAAACTGCTTTTCGTTTCGATGGTGTCTTAACGGTTCGAGAAAATATGATCAGCCGTATTATTCTCGAAGTTATTATTTTCTAGTGTCTACAAAACAACAAATAGCGATCAATTATACGAAACTAAAACATGCCCATACTAGCTCAAACATACATTCATACACTCACGCCATTATCCTCAAGGAAGTATGCAACCCTGTACATTACTCCTGTTTGAGATACCTACAGCAAACTATTCAGTTTATTTAATTAAATCAAACATTCAATACTCGAGTTAATAGAGTCAGCGTTGGTAGACACAACGTCCAAATCTCCGATTGTTACGCAGACGATGACTTTCAAGGCACTCTGCAATATTTCAGCTTGTTCCAAACATTTTTTGATGAGTTGCCTGAAAAAGTATTAAACCAATTACAGGTATTCTTCAACTGTCAGGAGAAATAGTTAGCCAGGCTAAATTAGTCGGGAAGCTGTTCCAATACGTAGACCTTATGGAGAAGAACAGCTAATAATCTACGAGGACACTATTATACAATTTTCTTGTAACATTATTTATAAGTGCAAACGAAATGTAAGGAATGTTACACATTGCTCTAAAATATAATCATTCGCGAGAACTATTGCTATAGACCTTTTACATAATTTGAGCTGTCCGGAGATACCCAGCCCCGATCATCGTAATTCGTTCAATTTCATATCGACATCAATTTCTCAACCCTATCAAATTACGAGTAGATTCTATATATTACGTACCAGTAACATAATATAACACTGGTATATTACAGATATAATACGATTTGATATTATTTAATAAGTTACCAGGTAACTGAAACTACTTTAACTTTACGGTAATAGGTAGAATATCTTAATAGCTATTAAGTAATATTCGTTGATTAAATTATTCGAAATTGGTGTTAACCGTATGTATTGTATTTGTAAATTTCGTAATTTAGATACACCGATTTTAGCAAAAGCGATTATTATAACAGTATATGTGGGCCGATCCCGGCGGCACTGCAATGCCGGGCCGACCCGCGACGGGAGTGGAGCGAGCCCCGAACATCCCGTCTGATTACAAAAATCAGTTTAATATACTGGTCCCTCAGTGAGGGAACTTTCAGATATTAAGCTGAAAAGAACAGATACTACACTTTGATCTTAGCCAAAAGGCCGAGAAGCGATAACCCATATTTAATTTGCGCGGGATGTCATTCTCTTACGGAGAATCTTAACACCGCAATTCACAAATGACGTCATCTGTACACCGCCATCTGTTAAGTTATTTAAGGAACTAATCAAGACAAGAACAACAGAAACGGCTGATTGCATACCACCACGTAACATAGAAAAAAAATATTAATTATATATTAAGTTTTATAAATACATAAATTTTATCATAGAATTGCGTACATGATAATTATTTTAAGAAAATACTGGATAGTAGTTTAAAACGTAGTGTTAGTGTTATTTTAGTTAACTTGGGGGAGGCACCTTAACACCTGGAGCATGTTAACTCTATTGTATCCGTCGTATGTAAAAAAAACTTTGCATCTTTTTCTACACCACCCCAGTTGACAGGTACAGAATGCCCTGGGCATTAAGCCTTACGATAATATAGGTGTTCGATTTTCATACACAGGAGAAATAGCTGGCAACCTTATCTCTATATGTACATATGATATATTTTGTTTAACAATTAAGAATAATAAGTTTGAATCCAGTAGAGCTTTAGACAGCTTTATGTCATACTTAATTTAATGATATGTGTTAAACAATTTATTTTAACCATTGGAATATCTCGACATCTTTAATGACATTATATATAATAGTTTATTTTTATGGCAAAATTTCATATATTACTTATTAAAAATCAAAACCATAGTTTATTATTTATATATAAACCATTATTTATATTGAACCAATCATATGTATTTTTAGAAGTCAGCCGGGAAGCTAGTTGTCTGTTCCAATACGTAGATTCTATGTAGAGAAACAGTTCGCGTTTTTCATGAATGGCATTCATGTCATTGTCAATGCAATACATTATTCTGAAACATGAATTCTAATAATGACTACCAGGTATATTTAAGTAATAGCAGTCCGGAGATGACCACTCCCGATCAACCGCACTCGTTCACGAGTATTACGCCCGCGCTAGCCATCGTCCACTTCAACCATATTTAAGGGACCAGACAGATAGGCCACCATTAGCAGGACTTCTAGACGAGCATGATACACTCAGAACTGCCAGGAGATATCGAAGATAAAGCTAAACAAGTGATACCACAGTTCTCACAAGTACAACTAAAAAATTTCTACATAAAACATATCATACAGTCATAAAATACCTACAATTTAAACACATTTTTGTTTTTATAAAAGAATGTCAATTTAGTATAAAACGTATTAATGTTAGCAATAACACTCATTAAAAACTTCAATAAATAATTAAAAAATAACGAATACGTAGTCATTTACAGCGTGTCTGTGGAGCAGGGTCAGCAAGGTGCCAAGCAATTTTGTAAGCTAAATAATAATTATACTTAGTATTGTTTCGTTGATTTCATGCAATTTTCAGCCGACTTCGAAAAGCTTTTTTTTTATGTTTGTTACCTCAGACCTTTTGCCTGCGTGAACGGATTTCAAAGATTTTTGAAAGCTGGTGCTTCTCGTGTGATCCCATTTTAATGTGATCCAGTTCTGACAATGTCATCCATGAGAAAACCATATGTCTTAAATTTGCATTAAGCATGTGCGCGACAAACGGACGAATTACTCAATATCACGCCAACCGATTTCGATGATTCTTTTTTTATTGGAAAGGATGTACTTTAAGGTTAGTTAGATGAGAGTTTGGTCCAGGTGTGACAATGGCATCCATGAGAAATCAATATTAGCCTTAAATTTTATGATAGACGCATTAAAGTAGGTGCATGCATTACTTTTTAAAAGTCCGATTATTTACTTCTCATTTAGGTGAAGAATATCACAGGGTATTTTATTATATAGTTTAACACAGAACCCCAGAAGATGTTTGTACTTTACTTAATATAAATTTTGGTTGAACTAATTTATTTCTATCTCTGGTAATATAATTATTTATGTGTTTCACATCGTTTTGTAAATAGATGCCGATTTTTTTCTTATGTACATACTGTTTTCATAAATATACTGACAAGGCACCGTTAAGATATTTATTTCCTTAAATAGATCCATAAGGGATTCACGACTACGTAGACCACAAATGGCTCTAATAGCCAGCCTTCTTTTTATAGAGAGATTAGAATAAATGAATATAGTGTAAACACTCTGTGCACACACTCACATCACATCGCAATATCTGTTGTAATTGTGTAACAAAACCGTCGCGTTTTTTTTCTTGAATAAGACGTTTGTGGTACTTTTTTGTACTTTAACTAACATAGAATAAGGTACACAGGAGAACTTACTATAGTTTATGGTGTATATTTTACAATTGTGAAATAATATGTAAATTTCAGTTTATAATAAAAACAAATAAGATGAGTTGTCTGTTACGCTGTGTACGTGACAGCCCTAACGGAGAAAAGAACTCCAGCCGACAGGTGGGTATTGCCGGTCTTGGGGTGATGGATACAATAAAGAAAATAAAAATAATACTAACTAAAAACTAGTCTTAATGTATAATTAATACTCCTTCCTATATCAGGTAGTGAATGGCAAGCAGCCTTTAAGTGTTTCCTATTTGAATTTCGTCATAGATGTCGCTTTAGTAAGTCTTGATTAGTATCTCAATTAAATCAACAGATGGCAGTGTACAAATGACGTCATCTGTGGCTTGCGGTGCTAATATTCTCAATAAGCGGATGACATCCCGCGCAAATTATATTTTGTTTATCGCTTCTCAGCCTTTTGGCTAAGATCAAAGTGTAGTATCTGTTCTTTTCAGCTTAATATCTGAAAGTTCCCTCACTGAGGGACCAGTATATTAAACTGATTTTTGTAAACAGACGGGATGTTCGGGGCTCGCTCCACTCCCGTCGCGGGTCGGCCCACATAAAAACTAAAATAATCTTTCAACATATCCCATCTAAGAGACAATTGGGTGTAGTCATGATAAGTATGAATACAAAGCTTTTTAAATTGTCTAGTCAACTGATAAGAGCATTGCACGCGTGAGGCTGCGGGGCGAAGTCTATTTAAACTACTGTAAACATTGGTTCTAACAATAACAAAACATGAGCAGAGATTACTGATAAACATATTTATACATATATAAAGGAAGAACTTAGGTAAGTTACAATAGCCGCTTTCAGACACCTGCAACTAGCGAGGCTCAAGTGGAAGCCACTTTGAAGGTGATGAAGAAGCAGATGGGGTTAGACCTCCGGTACCCTCACTCACCCGGTAAATAAAACGCAGCATTGTTTGAAAACCGGTCTTCTGTTAGGCCTTTAAAAAAACCTATATATTTATAAATTATGAAATTAAAAACCAAAGCATGGGTGGGTACCTGTATTGAATAAGTTTAGGGTCCTGAGCCGATTGCCAGCCGTACCTAAGTAGTGTGGTCTTCAACGGTGTGTCTTCAGAAGACTCTCTTTCAATGATGCTGAAACCAAAAGTAAGAACTTACTTAAAGGGTGAGATTGATCAATGGTACATCATCCATACGTGCCACATGTTGCCAACCAGAATGTGGTTCCATTTACGTAATAAGCGCAACCCTATAACTATTTATATACTGTTTGATAGATAACAGACTGATCCCATAGTCGCCAAACGACAGCCTCGGGAAGAGATGGCGTGGCCCTATTCTACTCCACAGAGAACCACACGGCTACCGAGGATGTACAACACTATTTACGAATCCAAGGTTTATTTATATATTATTATTATTAGCACAATTTATATTAAGCGTTTTGTATTGTTTGTTAAACTAAATAAAAAATAAAAAACACGAAGCCTTGACACCTTTATAAAAAAATAACACGATGTCTGAAGTCACACTTTTAATTGTGTCGCTCAACTTCAAAGTTAGATAAATCTACTAAAGCTAATTATGACATATTCCTAGAAAACTATTATTTAATACAGTTCAGATTAACAATATTTTAATATAGCAATAATGTATAGAAAAACGACCCTATCTATTAAAAAATAGTAGTAGAACAGTACATTCTTCCTAATATTTAATATTTTGACTGGATTTACCTTCATTTAGTAGATAATTATACTATATCGCCAGGAATTATTATGATTTAAAAAATATGAAATATTAAAATAAGTGTACATACTTGCATAAAAATAAGTTCGTCTTAAAAAAAAACAGAAAAGGAAGTTTTATTTATTAAAGAAAGGAATATAAATTATAACAAAAAGAATTTAGAAAAACTTTTAAACAAAATCCAAAATATCCTAACTTACTACCTAATTTTTTCTATGCAGTGATGCATTTTGAGAGGTTGCAATGTGAGAATGTAGTTTTCTACGGCTTCTTTTGCGTGAACGATAAGATAAGGTTTTTTTATCTCCACCGCGATTTTGGCCTTTGTGCCAGTAATATATTGACGTTACACACCATCTACGCTGCCCTTTTTTACATTAAGTAATAATAAAAATGCATACAATGACATATAAAGCGGAATTGCAAATCATTAGCGACGAAAAACTCTAAACACAGGCTCTTATCTTCTATTTAAACATACATTCTGTTGCCATATACCTACACAAATCGGCCCGGACAATGTATTATGTCATATTGCATATCATTAATGACTAAAACGCACTGTCAGAAGAGAAGCTAAGTTACTGTAACATTACTATGACAAAGAAATAAATCAGTCATCTATAAATAAGTAGTGCCAGCATAACTTGTTTAACCTATGCAAAGAAAATATTTAAATTCCCGTATTTTTGCTCTTTCTTCTTTCTTTCTGTGTAATACAATACTGTGTAATGTGTAATACAATTTCTATAACGTTACCATTACAAATTACAATTTAAAAATCAATAAAACACAAGAAGCTAACTACAGCTTAAATAAAAAGTTCACGTCAACTGAAGGCCAGTTTAATAAAATGCAGTGAGCGGATTGGCACGGATAGACGTACCTATTTTTGAAATAATATGTGGTATAGATCTATCTGAATTCGATAAAATATCTTGAATCTGACCATTTTTTACTCAGAAATTTAGTGGATTTATACAGAACTGTAAAAAAATAAAAATAAGTTCTTTTTTTAGCTGTCACTTGATACCAAAACTAATAAAAACTCTCACCTGGATTTATCCAAGTTTGAAGGTAATCGATGCAATTATAAATTGGCCTAAATGTCAAAACGGACGTGAACACACGTCCGTCTGATACGAAACTAAGAAAAACTTGAACTATGATAACAAAACTATTTGCTATCTGAACGCACACATATTTTTTATGCGATAGTAGTAGTAGTAGTAGTAGTAGTAGTAAACAAGCAGACGGGTCACCTGATGGTAAGTGACTACCGCCGCCCATGGACACCCGCAACTCAAGAGTCACAAGTGCGTCGCCGGCCTTTTAGGTAGGAGTACGCTCTTTTCTTGAAGGTTTGAAGGTCGTATCGGTTCGGAAATACGGCAGGCGACAATTTGTTCCATAAGCTGGTTAATATTATATTGAACTGTGCCAGCAAATATGTTCGCGTGAATATCGGAAAACAATAATATGTAACTTACATATCATATTCTACAAATTGGGTTTAAGTCGTGATTGCTTGCACCCAAAATAGGGACATACCTAACTAAAGTTGGACATGGAAAAAGTAACTAATATTAAGGTGAAAATACAATAAGACTCGGAACAAATGATCGTCCTCAGCACACAATTATTTTGAGTATGGGATTCGCACCCACGATCTCTGGCATAGCAGTCAGTATCACTAACTACTAGGCCATTAGGCCAGTCACTTAAATGTTGAGGGCTAGGCAGAGGCGTATTAAACGCCCACGTTTTACTGTATTTAGACTGTCTGATAAATATTAAATAAGGATATTTGTTTAACTTTGACGGGTCTTGGCACAAACGCTTCATTGTAAACCAGTCTGCTTGTTTACCAACTTAGTAATATAAAAAATAACCAGTACATAAAAAATCATACCATTTTAATTGTTTTATAACAGCGCGAACAGCTTGCAAACGCTTGCCCGATTTCAAGTGGAGTTCATTCTTTCGTTCTTCACACAATGCTTTTTCACGAATTTCGTCTACGAAATTAATGCTGAAATTATACACAGGTCAATAGTTAACAAGTAAATATTTAAATTTACAAGTTATTTAGTAATAATAATATATTTAATTTTCTCTACAAAGGTAATGCGATCATATTACAATGCACCATAACATAAACGAGACGAAAAAATTACGGTTCTCGATTTAAATTCATTACGCTGAAAATTTTAACAGTCCCTCTTTTACGATGTCGGGCCCTGTTATGCGTACAAAAAAAAAATGACTATAGTCCGGCCGCTCAAAGAATGCGTTTCTGACAGATCGTGATCGACTGGGCGATGTAACTTTGAACTGGCGTACAATTTACGGCAAAATTAAAAAAAAAAATACCTTATTAACGAGTGATAACATTAAAATTCGAATAATTATGCCAATTTACAATAAATGTATTAATTTTGGGCTAAAATTATTACAATAACTTAATTAACAAATATAAAAACAATAGCTTTTAAAAGTCAAACCACGTCAAACGGCGCTGTTTCAAGGTTATGTCAACTGTTTGTTTTTGTAGCGATGTGGCAAAGTAACGAGGCAATTGTAATCGAATATTTTTGTAATCTTAATATAATCTGTCGGTAAAATATAAAATAAAACGTTATAATTTTATAATATATAATGTACTTAGTATTTAATAAAGTTAATAATATGATAAAGGTACGCCCAAACAAAACTTAAGAAAAGTGTCATAATGTCAGTCAGATGAATTAAAAAAAAACATTGAAAATAAAATTACTTACTACTTTATATTTCTGGCAAAAAAATGGCAAAATGTGGGGCCGCCATTTTGTGACATTTACAAACAGTCGTCTCTTGTCGTCTCGCACGCATAGACTACGGTTTCCAGTGTTTCTCGTTGTGTATTTTCTCGTGACTGTTATTGTTGTTATTTTGACTGTTCTTCTTGATATACTGACCTCTGCGCTAATCTAGACTTTTGGTTCATAATAACAATGCCAAAACGCGGTCAAACATTGAAAAGTGAAACTCGTGAACTAAATATCAAGCTACAATATTATTTTAGCGTGAAAGACAAAATGGTGGACCTGTCCTTATTCCTTATTCTTGTCCCTTAATTCCTGTCGACTAGGTCCAAGAACGCATCTCTCAGGCACTTGGAGTGAGCAATCGGACGATAGCAAATATTAATAAAGAAAAGTTCGGCTCATCTGGCATGGAAGAAAATATTTTATGTACACCAAAAAAGAAACGCAGAACTAAACCTATAACAGACATTGATAGCTTTGACGCCGATGCAATAAGGAATCATATATATGGTTATTATTCCAGGAATGAGCAATCTTTGAAAGCATCTGATTTATTTTGGGGAGGCAAAACTGCTTTATCAAAAATTTTGAAAGATATTGGATTTCAATATAAAAAAACGGACAGCAGGAAAAATCTTTTAGAAAGAAATGACATAATTTTAAAGAGAATTACTTTTTTAAGAGAAGCGACAAAAATCGATAATTGGGACAATGTCGTTTTCATCGACGAGACATGGCTGAACGCCAATTACACGCTTTCTCATTCTTGGATAGATGACACTCAAGCGTCAACGTCGAAAGTGCCAATGGGTAAAGGAAAGGTTGTGCGAAGTATGGTTTCGTGGAAAACGGTTTATTGGCATTTGAGTCAAAAACCACTACTGACTACCACGAAGAAATGAATGCGGCTTCATTTAAGGTGTGGTTTCAGGATGTGTTGCTACCTGGCCTGCCAGAGCCTTCAGTTATATTAATGGATAAAGCGCCTTATTATTCGGTGCAAAAAATAAAGCACCTACCCAAGCTAATAGAAAAGAATAAGCGACTCCTCAAAGATGGAAGATTAAAATGTTTGACATAGTCTTCATTTTTTAAGGCTTAAAACTATGTATTTCATAATTTACATTTTCCAATAAATATTTTTATTTTTTCCCTTCGTTACATACAGAAATTACGATTCAGTTCAATTAATTGATTCATTAAAAAATTATTTACATTGTTATATATTTATATTGATTCATTAAAAATTTATTTACATTGTTATATAGGTATATATTTATTGAATATATTGAAATATATATCCTATAAAAATAACAACAAATAAATTAAATTGAATAAATATGCATAATGAATGCAATAAATAACGTTACTAAATATTATTAATGTTATTTATTGTACATCACTAGTCATGACGAGTTAACAGGTGTCAGAAACGCATTCTTTAAGCGGCCGGACTGTAGTTGAGTCAGCCTAGCTCCTTCCAGAAGGGCATAAGCTTCCTGGGGCATTTATAGGCCCCTAGGAGCGTTTGACTGTTGTGTAGGCACTCTTCCGCACTCCAGGATAACTTGGGGGGCTACAAGCCTAATACGGCAAGAGACAGTCGTCAGCACCAGTTAAGACTGCCAGATGACGATGAAACCAGATGTGTTGAACCAGCAATCCCTATTACGGTACTGAAGATGATGTCAGACACGGACAGAGGTATAAATTTGTATCGGTAAATAAAGGAGATATATTTCTAAACCTCCGCCTCTTTCTCTTATTGCCAATATAAAAATAAATAGTAAAATTAATTGTGGCCATTGCGTATTATTGCATATTGAAGGCGGCGTTTATACGTACAGAACCATAAGTGTATAAATCCGACTTGTACTTGGCGGATTTCATTATTTTTTTTACTATTACCGGGTACTACATTTAAGGAAACAAGGAAACTTACATAAATTCGTAAAGGACTTTGAAAGTGTTGCTCAATTCTTTAAAAAATATCTTCACTAATATATGCGCTTGGACAGTTTCGTTTTCAAATCCAGAATCATTCGTAGAGTCATCTCTTAGAGGATTTGTGCTATTATCATAATTTTCTTTATTGTCTATCACTATGTCTATTGCTCCAATTTTATCATTTTCTATAGCATCACTTGCTTCTTTAAAATCTGCGGCTTTGTCTTCATGTCTAACATTAAAATGGTCCTTACTAATATCACTATCTTCAGTCATATGTTTATATTTATTTTGCATTGTATTATAACCATTATTCATAACATTCAAATTATTATTCTCTAAGTTTGTCAGGAAGAAACTACTATTGGAACCGAATTTACAATCACCAGTATTGTCAAGATGATATTCATCATTTTCATTTGATATGCCAGAAAATGCTTCTGCAGCGCTATTGTTAATTTCTACACAATATAACTTATCTAAATCTAGAGGTTCTTTATTAATTCTTGCTTCATATTCATCTATCATTTTAAGGTTTCTAATAATTGTAGTGGTCAAGTTTTCATCATTTCTGTTTGTATGTTGTTTTTCTTTACCATATTGGATTATATTTTCTACGGATTTTATGATTTTTGGTACAGTGTGTGTTTTTACATCAGTATCGGGTTTTTCCTTATCATTTTCATTAATTTTAGATTTATTGTCTATTGAATATATGTATCGTTGTTTGTTTAAAGGAGATTTCATTAATATTCGTTCTGCATCTGCATTATAAATATGATCTGCATTCTGACCTTGATTAGGATTATTCTTATCTAGTAACCTGACTAGTTTAGTTTCATCCTCTTCTCGTGAAATAGAGTTATTGTAATTGGTTGCTTTGATGTAAGAAAAAGATTTATTGTTGTCTATTTTGAGCATATTTATATTTTTACCAGACAATCTCACTACCTTATAGTCTCCCTAAAAATAAAATTAAAATGTATTAGCAATTTTCTAACAGTGAATTCCATTTCTAGAGATTTCCAACAGTAGAGTGGTGGTTACATTCAATATCTCTATTTTATAATAGGCTCCAGGCTGGGATAATAGGCGCTCCTTAGGGAGAATCTTTCGTCCAGCAGTGGATATTTTTATATGACTTTTGATATTGACTGACTTGGCTACTGGATTTACTGACTTATTTGATATTGAATGACCTGTTGGTCTAGACGTTAGTGACCCTGACTGCCAAGCCAGAGGTCGTGAGTTCGATTCCCACCTAGGCAAATATATTTGTTTGATGAGCATGATCATTTGTTTTGTGTCTGGGTGTTATTTACGTATAATATATATGTATTTATGTACATAAGTATGTTTATCAGCTGTCTGGTTACCATAGTAGAAGCTCTGCTTAGTTTGGGATCAGAAGGCCGTGTGGTAGATGTGTGAAGTTATTTATTTATTTATATTAAGAGCATTTACTTACTTTATTTATATTAAGGAGTACATAATTGGTTTACTGTCAATAATTTAGTGCTAAATGAGAAAAAAAACTAAAATTGTATAACTCTCAGTACACTTACATGCACTAGGTCTTACGTCAGACCTAGTGCATGTAAAGTTTTACTGAAAGACGAAAAATTAGAATTTGTAAATAAAACTTTTTTTTC
Source organism: Tyria jacobaeae (assembly GCA_947561695.1). Taxonomy (NCBI): domain Eukaryota; kingdom Metazoa; phylum Arthropoda; class Insecta; order Lepidoptera; family Erebidae; genus Tyria; species Tyria jacobaeae. Next base: position 4,214,580 of record OX387236.1, on the reverse strand, counting down.
TTAGGGATAACGCTAGATTCTAGATTACAAAGAGGCCCACACTTAACGACTCTTTCACAGAGGCTCAGTTCTGCAGCATATGCCGCAAGGAAGGTCCGCCAATTAACAGACATGGATACTGCAAGACTAGTTTACTCTCTAGTTATTTCCATAGTATCATGTCTTATGGTATTTTATTGTGGGGGCGGGCTGCAGATATAGAATCAATTTTCATTTTACAAAAGAGAGCCATTTATGATCTACGTAGTCGTGAATCCCTTAGGGACCTATTTAAGGAAATTTGCATTCTGACGGTGCCTTGTCAATATATTTATGGAAACATTATATAAGTAAGAAAAAATCTGCATCTATTTACCGAACAATGCGAAAGACATAACAATATTACGAGAGAACGAAATAAATTAGTTCAACCGAAATGAGATTAGCAAAGTACAAACATCTTTTATGGGGTACTGTGTTAAAATATATAATAAAATACCTTCTGATGTTCTTCAACTTAACGAGAAGAAATTTAATAATTACATAAAACGCACGCTTTGTAAACAAGCATATTGCAAAGTAGATGATTATATGGCTGACAAAAATGCTTGGCAATTTGCTGGTCCTACTCCACAGTCACACTGTATATATGAAGTTTTACTGGTGTATAAGTTTTTTTTAATACTCTTACTTTTAATACTCTTATTAATTATTATTATTTTATTATTTGATATGTATTCAGTTGTCGATGTTTTCTATTATTATTTCTGACAAATATAATATTTATACGATATGGACATAAGTAATTTACATTGTAGGTAGGTATTTTATGAATAATATAATTTTTTGAGTTGTAAGTGTGAGAACTGTGTAGTCAATTATTTATTGTATTGTATTGGTTTATCTTTTGTGTCCTGGCAGTTCTGAGTATGTCATGCTCGCCTAAAAGTCGTTCGGCTCCCTTTGATATGGTTGAGATGGATAATGGCTGCCGCATGCGCCTTGCTGAATGAGTACCGTTGATCGGGGCTGGTCATCTTCGGAATGCTATTACTACTTAGACATATTGCATTGTCCTCTTATTTTACTTTATGTACACTTGTGAATGTACACTTATGTTACAAAAAGTTATGTAAAATATTTGAAAAAGAGTGTCCTTGGAGTTTCTTGCTTGTGCTTCTCCATAGGATCTACGTACAATTCAAAAATACCTATGATTGGTTTAGTTGAAATAAAATATTTTTTGTGGGTAGCCCGGTAATTAGTAGGCTGGCGCAGTAGTAATTGTGTTTTAACTAACCATATAAAGAACATATTGTATGTACTAACAAACTGATTCATGGTTTCAAATAAATAATTATAATTATATATTATATATATTATAATTACTTTAAGAAAAAAATAGTGTAGAACTTACATTTGTTGGTTTATCTATTTGCATGGTTTCTCCACTTCTTAGTGTATCTATATAAATAGAAACGGCTGGGTGTGCCAGCGTTGCTGCTGCATCTGCAGAAAGGCTCAGTCGGCGTAAATACAGTAATTTAATTTTTAATTATGGTTTTGACGTCTAGGGCCATGGGGTCAGAGTGCTAGTTTAATTTATAAAGGCCCAGCTAAGCGGTTGATCTAAACTTTTCGTGACCAGAAGACTGGCCTTTTCTTGCAAAGCATTCAACGTGGCAATGTTTCCAGCCTCCTGGCATCAACGACGAACGTTTTCAAGAAATACCACATTTTTATTTTAATATTTCTTTTTTTATAGATGAATAAAACGAGTAAACATATATGACAATGTATGTATGACTATTTTGGTTGCACTAAATTGGCTAATTCTTTTATCGTTGTGTTCGTTATTGTCAGGACAGGAGGATTGTATATTTTTTTTACAAAGGTATGTAAAGTGTAAAATTAATGTATTTTTTTATATTAGCAACAAGTGGAGTCTAAGAGTGGTGGTCACTATCCTCATTGCAAGTGTAGCATGGTGACCCACACTATGGCGGCCTGGTGAGATGCTTTTTTACGCCCCGCATAAAACACCCGGGATCAAAGTGGGAGGGAAACACGTGCGCTGGTAGTGAGTTCCAGGCTTTAACCGATCGGCACAGAAAGGAAGAGCCGAACCGTATGAGGAGTGCAATGAAAGCGGAATATTTTAACAAAACATTAGATAGTGTAAGCGCAAGATTTTGGCTAAGCCGGAGCAGGTAGCGTGCATCTCTTGATTTTGGATCTGTGTATTTTGGATAGTGATATCAGGTCGTGAAATTATGTCAAAATATCAGTTGTGAGGCATTAATAAATTAATTATGTATGTATGTATACACACACACGCACGAATTTCAATATTAAATAAATTCTTTGATTATGCTTTCTTCAAATTGTGAGATAACAAGAGTTTATTGGGAACATATTTTTCATTATCAAATTATATTCTAAATTTGATTTCTATCTGGTTTTAAAAGGGGAGTAAACATTTTAAATTTAAATTTAAAAAACTTGTCCATAGGTAGAGGCGTAATTAACGCCCACTGTTATAGTTTAGTCCCATTCTTCCGGGGACTTTTGGGAATTAGATGGGAAAATTTGGAGTATAATTCCCGAAATTATTTCATAATTTCAATTATTAATTATTATAAGGTTTCTGGAGGCCTTAACCCCCTATTTCCCTCCCCGCATCCCTCATCAGCCTCAAAGAGGAGCTGTGCACTTACGACTGTTGTAGGTGTCCATGAATGGCGGTATCTATTTACCATCAGATGAGCCGTCTGTTCGTCTGTCCCGCTTATATAATAAAAAAAAAACAAATACTACCGAATTGAGAACCTCATCCTTTGAAGTCAGTTAAAACAAGTACACTTACAATTACATCTGGCATCCTTATCCGAATTATCTAATTCGCTCCGGCAGACTGCAGTTGGGGGAAGTAACTCTGGGTCCAGATCTATACTTTTGCTCTCAATATTATTTATTAAAGAATTTAATAACGATTCATAATCTTCTAGTACGCCCAAATCTGGTAAAATAGCCTGAAATATATATATATATATATATATATAAATATTATTTTTTATTGAAAACACAACTCCCGCACTAGGATTAATTCCTGTGTAGCGAGGGTCTTTACAAACATTCAAATAACAGACACAAAGAACACCCAAACTCAAAACAACAATTTGAGGATTACACAAAAATTTAAATCCTCAAATGTCCCGTGCGGGGATTGAACCCACCACAAACTACTACGTTTCAGTCCCGACAGGAGACCTTTAGAGGCGTCACAGTGTGACGTCCGTTACCGTTGCGGCTGGACGACTTACTCCTTGAGAAAGATTTCCCGTCGAGACAAAAACTAGTCGGGCGTCCCCCAATAATATGTTTTACCGAAGACATTAAAATATTACTGTGAGTACCTTCAAAGCTTGTACTAGGAGTACTCCACATCCAATTATCTCCATAAAATCTTTAGGCGATGTGTCCAGTTTTATTTTACCTGAAAACGTCATACAATTTAATTGGGTCTATTGCATACACAGAAATTGTATCAGTGACTGATACCTGTACATTCTGCTTGCGGCTAGACTTTGTCCGTCACCAGAGTTCAAAGTATTCACAAACAAAATTTATTCTAAATTGATTTAATCGTTTAAACGTGAAAGTACATGACAGAAAGATAAATAGATGACATTATTTAGACATTTATTATATCAGTATGGATGGCATATATTCATAATTTTTTTATCTCGTGAGAGTCATGCGTGGCCTCACAGAAAACCGGTTGTGAAGCAATGCTAGTTCTGCATTTCCGAGAAATTAGTGAGGTTTCCGAAGCCCCAACCCCCCCTATCCTCTTTCCCATCTCCTCATCACCGTCAAAGGCGGGCAGCACACTTACGACTCTTGACTTGGAGTGTCTATGGACGGCGGTTGTCACTTACCATCAGATGACCCGTCTGTTCATCTGTATCCATTACACTATAAAAAAAATGTAATTGTATATACATATATCATGGTCTGTTTAAATGTTACATGTAAATTTTTACGATTAATAATGATGAGATTTTGATATCGGTTCCTTACTTTTAAATATTATCTTACCATATGCAGCTATACTCACCCTTGCTACATGTAGACTTATCCAGCAAATCCGTTAGAACTTCAAGAATATTCTTAAATTTTGAATCATGGTACATCATTCTGATACACGTGAGTGATTCATGCAAGTTTATATTTGTAATATTAATTTGACTCAAATACTCTGAGTTATTCTGTAAATGAAACTTATTTTTATGTATCATTATAATAACTACACACACCTCACACATAGCCTATTTCTGGGCACTTTACGATTGTATACATACTATCTGATAGATTACAGTCAGATTCCTTTTACAACACCCACGGAAGAGACAGGGTGGCCCTATTCTACCCCACAGAGAGCCACACTTACGGCGAGAACAAATTTTTCAAGGAACAGGCATGAGTACATAAATGTATTTCTATCTATGACAAAGCTCACACTCCGTGAACAAAATTTTATTATGATCGGTTCTTATATTATTTAAAAAAAAAAGAGGAAAAAACAACCTCCCAAACTAGGAATCATTATTACTGTGCCGTGGGAAACAAAAACATACAAACAACGGATACAAAGAATATCGAGACTCGGGACAAGTGTTTATGGGACACACAATTTTTTGTCCCGTGTGGGAAACTAACCCACGACTTCTGGCCAGTTAATTAAATCATATTTACATTTATAATATTAGTTAAATCGAGCCGGAATAAGATCAGTCCTCGTAATAATTAAATAAGTTCCCCAGTCTCTTTAAACTAAACATTCTACATAATATTGAAGACTTCTGTGGGATAGCGATAGAATATTTGGTCCTGATAATGGTAGCGTTTAAGTAAATATAAATGCTTTCAACGTAAGAGCCATGCTTAGACACGTATGGCTCGATCGGAAAAATACCACGGCCTCACACCGACTGTTAGGCAATGTGTTGCACGGAGTGAGTGAGTTTTATATCCTGTTAGGCAATGTGTTGCACGGAGTGAAAGAATTTAAATAATTACCTGTAGTATGTCACTTATTAAATGTTCCATAATTTGAGTATAAGTACATGCCCATTCGTCCATCTTAGTTGTGAGTTTCTCGTGCATCATTTTATTTTTCACACAAAACTTTTTCAAACTACCCTCAAGCGATTGACTAAGTTGGAAAGGTTGGTTGTTGGAATCACTATGGATACTGTCACTTGTTTTCGAACCGTCATTGAGTGCATGCGAGTTACTCGTTTCTTTTTTAAAAGGAATCAGTTTAGGGATTTTAAATTTATCGAATGTGTTCAAATTTGTATTGTTTTTGTTGGGGGAGTTAGGATTTAGGGCACAAATGATTTTGTCTATACATTGACTTGCTGCTGTAGTTACTTTATCAATATCACCTCCATGTTGAGATGTATCATCTTTATCGTCACTTGCTATAGGATCGTTCGATCTATCAGATATATGTAATAAAAAATTACTATCCTTTGTTTTGGAATCAAAAGAATTTTCACTATTCTCATGCATCTTATTGTGAAAGTTTTCAGCTTTTATTATATTTTCATTAGTATGAGATTTAGTATTATTAATTAACTTCTGAACATTGAGAGTATTTGAGTCTTCATTGTGATTGGTCTCAAAATTATGTGTATATGGGATTTTCGAATTTTGTATTTCTTTGCCATTTTTATTGCTCCTGTTTTCTTGGTTCATGTTTTGAGTGAGAAATGGGGGTTGATTATCAAAATCGTGTCTATTTGCAGTAAATTGACGTACACCATTGTCAATTTCAAAGTGATCAGTTGTAAAGAGTTTGCTATCCCCCTTAGGTTTTGTAATATTAATTAAAATATCACAATTCCTTTCTTTTTGCTTGTCTTTTGTAAATAATTGCTTTTTGTACATATCTACGGGTATGTTATCAGGTGGTTGATTTTGAGTAGTGATATCGTCTTTTTCTTTTTCATTATCTACTGTCACCTTTATTTTTTTTAACTCTGAGAATAGTCTGGGCTGTAATATAGCTCCGTTTTTTATTTCCTCTGTATTATAACAGCGTATATTTAATGCGATCGCTTTGCCTTTGAGATTCGCATCATTGGTTATTAGCATCTAAAATAAGTAATTATTATGAAGTTAAGATTTAATTTAGTACAAAACAACTCCCGCACTAGGAAGTATTCCTATGTAGGAGGACTTCACAAACATATAAAACAATGGACACAAAGAACACCCTTACTATTTGTGGATCACACAAATTTTATCAAGAGTGGGAATCAAAGCCAGTAGTTTGGGTCACTTATCACTAGACTAGACTTACAGTATTGGACTACCTATAACCCTATAGGAAATATAGCTTCATCAGAATATTTAAACAGAAACTTGGTATTTTTTTGATCCGATTGCACAAGAAGGTTTATGCGTTTAGAGTCTATGTATACATATTTTTGATGTTTCTTTGTTACACCCTAGAAAACAGACGTTGATGGATTTTGATATGTGAGATATCATTTGAAACTTCTGAAATAGTGGCAGAGACATTTTTAACCGACTTCAAAAAAGGAAGAGGTTCTCAATTCGATTGTGTTATTTTTATGTTTGTTACCTCCGAACTTTAGACAGGGAGAACAGATTTTAATGTTTTTTTATTATTATTTGAAAGCTGGTGCCTCCAGTGTGGTCCCATTTCAATTTGGTCCAGTTCTGAAACTGGCATCCATGACAAAACCGTAAAGTCTTAAATTTAATGATAGTCGTTTGTCTACTTTTTTAAAGTGATATATTACCTTATTCTGTTTTATAAAATGTGATGAGATGTTATAATAAATAAAAATCTCTAAATAAAGTATTGGTATTATAGTTGAGACAAACTAGAAGCGCAGAAGCCTCCTGGGGCATTCACATGCTTCTAGGAGCGTCCTCAAACCTTCGTGGACACTACACCCGTTATGTAAATAAGGTATTGTTGTAAATAATTCACAAAAAGAATGAGAAATATACTGTTTTTTGGTAAAATATATTCATACATAATTCCCTCACCTGTATCCCCGATCGATCCAAAACAGAGGTGTAATTAACGCCCACATTTTGCACATCATAATTTAGTGCCATTTACGTAATAGCTTATTGACGTCAACCGGATACATTTGGAAATTGGATAGGAAAATTTGGAGTATATTGAGAGAAGTCCGAACTTCTTTGAGTGAGAGCCATGCTTAGGTACGTATGGGCTGGCTCAACCGGTGGAATACCACGGCCTCACAGAAAACCGGTTGTGAAGTAACGTTTGCGTTGCATTTCTCCGAAATTAGCGTGGTTTCCGAAGGCCCAACTCCCCCTTTCCTTTTCTCTTGTCCTCCCTCCCCTCATCCCTCATCACCCACAAAGGCGGACAGCGCACTTACGACTTTCGAGTTGCAGGTGTCCACGGACGGCGGTTCTCACTTACTATCAGGTGACCCGTCTGTTCGTCGGTATATCGCCCCTATAATACACATATATAAAAAAAGAGGGTTCTCTAGGTACGACTATCCGGCACTAGCTAGTTCGAGTTACCTACTAACCTCTGATAAAATAAACTTCATTATTTGTCGTAATACTATCTAATAAAACAAATGTGTATGTGCACATACCACACAATGTTGGTTCTTCAAAACTCGTATACAACTTTCCAAAATGGCGTAGTGTTGCGTTGAGTTCAAATTAGTGTTTTCGTCAAATGGGGGAGGCTCCACTGAAAAAAAAAATGGTTAAGCTTGATGTTTCATCTCGAGTCTTGCATACTTAGTGGTGTAGTTAGAAAATATACATATGTTATACATACAATCACAACTGTACCCCCGAAAGGGTAGGCTTATTAAACAGCATCATTTAGGTATTTTTGACAAACGTAATAGGAGCCCAGTCTATTAACCTCTAGCGAAAACTTTGGGAGTTAAAGATTTAAACTGTCAATTTTAACGATTTTGATTTTATACTTTGTATGTATACATAATAATATCGGAATGTTTCACAACAATCTGCTGTGCTGTGCTGTGAATATCCATAGGTTCATTCATGTAATCCTCTAACAAATCAACAATTTACCAGCAACAATTTTATAAGTTCTGTATAAGTATTAGGAAATTTCCTAAATTTAACTGTATATATCACGAACTACTTATCAACATATTGTATCACCCTGTTTATATCACGAACTACTTATCAACATATTGTATCATCCTGTATATATCACGAACTACTTATCAACATATTGTATCAGCCTGTATATATCACGAACTACTTATCAACACATTGTATCACCCTGTATATATCACGAACTACTTATCAACATATTATAACAGTATATACTAAGCATTACTTACCAACATATTGCTTATGTGGCGCAAACATTCTTCTGATCAGTTGTCTAGCCACCAATACCCTCTGCTGTCCTCGACAATCCCCAATACATAGCGCTTCTAATTGAGTACGTATACAATGTGCAATTATCAGCCTGCATTTCTCATCTGTTAACAAATATATATATACATACATACTTGCCATTAGCTGTTACAATAAAAAAAATATGACATCTGAATTTGGGATCTGTCATTATATTAGTCTTCATAGTGTTTTGTATTCTCCCGCCAATCTGTCTTAAATATTTTTGTGATATTAAAATTGAGTGGGGTGATATAGCGAATGGAATTGCTGTGTTAGCATTACGCAAAATAGGTATAGCTAAATGCAATTTTTGAAACGCCGCATCTCCCTGGTATTAGTCGAATGTTTTTTGTACGGGTCTATTGATAGGTACAATAAAACCTCGTCTATTTGTAATTGTTGGAAAAAATCACGATTTTAAAAAAAGTACGATTTAAAAAAAAAACTTAATCATGATTTTTTTGTTTTTTTTTTATTTTATTTAATTTAACTATATTATATACTACAAAACGGAACGCGCCCTCAGGGGGGATACAGCGCTGGGATTACCCTTTGTCTGACACGTGAATGCCAAGCAAAAGGGTAATCCCCGTGCAGTGACCCTCTTGAAGATATTTCTGATCGGCTTGACACCTTGGCGTTGCGTAGAGATATAGCTTCACTCTGCATCCTCTATCGCTTGTATCATGGGGAGTGTTCAGAGGAATTGTTCGACTTATACGGGCTGCAGGTTTCCGCGATCGTCTGATCACCTGGATGATTGGCACTCCACCACTGTTCGCTTCTCCAGAAGCTTTTTGCCTCGCACAACCAGCTTATGGAATAAATTGTCGCCTGCCGTATTTCCGAACCGATACGACCTTCAAACCTTCAAGAAAAGAGCGTACTCCTACCTAAAAGGCCGACAACGCACTTGTGACTCTTGAGTTGCGGGTGTCCATGTGCGGCGTCGTCGTCCATGACCGATAGTCACTTACCATCAGATGACCCGTTTCTGCTAGTTTGCCCCATATCGCATAAAAACAAAAAAAAAGTATTTTGTACATTTCGCTTGCAATTACGGTCTTACTTTCGTTCTCACGCAAGCATTCATCCGTTCAGTTTTGTTTACTATTGTTAATGGTGTGATGCCTCGCCAAAGAGATGGGATTTGGGAACATTTCACAGAAAAAAAGCCTCACCAAAACTGGCTGTCGGGCTATTCAAGGTCTGGTTGCGAGGATGAAAATACATTACGAAAAGTGCAAATATAATATTCCGGAATCCACTGACGATGTTGAAGTTGTAGGTAAGTTATTAAAGTTATTATTTACAAAACAAACTAAAATATACTAACTGGTTTTCTATATGGTTTTGGTGATCGTACTCAGTGGACAAAAGTATGATTAGAATGATTAAAATTTCAACTCTGTAGACATAAAAGACTAGACATAATTGTCTTAATGGTACTAACTTTGCAACAAATAACAATAAGTAAAATATATTTATTTATTTTTCATAATTAGCTACACTTTTCGAACCTAGCTCATCTGCGAGTTCTTCGACAAAATACGACGATTGCGCAGAACCGTCTGTTACAAAAATAAACTATGTGGGAACTTCAGCTCCTTTATAGTTACAACGCCAAAATCTACAAAAGAAACAATAGATCGACAAATAGTAAAGTCCATATTTGCTATAAACTGTAGCTTCAGAAGTAGTGAACATCGAGAAGTAAAAAAAGCCATTTCATTATTACGACCAGGGTATTTCCCACTATCTCGGAAGGATATAACAGGCAAATTATTGGATCAAATATACCTTGCAGAAAAAGAACGGTGTTTCTCTAATATATCTGGTAGTTATGTGAATATGTCTATAGATGGGTGGTCTAAAGTTCACAATGAACCGATTATTTCCGCCACTATTACGACGTAGCACAGGAAAGCCGAACTTGCTGAGGATTTGATAAAAAGATTAGTCTTAATATAATTGTAATGTTCCAAGTTTTGTTACCGACAACGCTGCGAACATGTCTAAAATGAGGAAGAAATTAGAAAATAGTGATACAATAATCACATACGGCTGTTCTGCACTTGTTAAACTTATTTTCTTAAGATTTAGAAATGAGCAGTATAAAGGAGAATGTTTTGCAAATAATAAAATACTTCCGAAACAAATATGCAGCAAGGAGGGAAAGCAGTAGTTAGTGCTGCCACAAGATGTTCGTGGGAATACTGTAACTGATTGTTTCGAAGTCTTTGTGTCTGAGTGGCACAAGCTACTAAAATATGTGAAGAGAACGGGGACGTTACAGGGAGATCCTGTTATTAGAGCAAAAGTTGAAAATATGGTCGTTAATGTAATAATTTTGAAGCCAATATCTGTTACATTTGATACTTTACAAAGAAATAATGCAAATGTGTCTACAGCTGTAACGGCTTGGAAGAAGCTTGGAGCTAAATTTGAAGAAACTCTTTTAAATATTGGCCTAATGTCAAAGTTTCAAAAGAGATATAAGCAAGCAATGTCCCCCAGTCACCTTTTGGAATTTTTATTAGACCCAACCCAAACAGAATTCACACTGACAGATGAAGAAGAAAGTGCGTTGGAGGAAGCACGCAATCACTATGATGGTTCAGTTTTGCTACCATTGATAGTAAAGCTTAAGGCAAAAGCAAAACAATTCAGAAAAGTGATGTTCGCAGAAGAAATATTAAAAAATGTGACACGACTAGAGTGGTGGATGTCAGAGAAAAATATATTTAGTGAAGAGGAACAGTCAAAAATGTATTCCAGTGGTGAAGCAATTGTTTGGGGCGACAGCTTCTTCAGCTGCTGTGGAAAGAATGTTTTCCACCTTTGCAAATATTCAGAGCAAATTAATAAACCGGCCTGGAATTGAAAAGGCTGGAAAACTAGCTTTTTATTCAAATATTATAATAATGATATTGATTTCTCAGATTTAAACAACCCTAGTTTGTAACTTAATTATAATTTTTAAACCTTTTTAATGTTGATTTCTGTCAAAGAAAGCGAAATAATACATTTTGTATTAAATCATTTGATTTAAATACAAATGATTTATTCATGCCAAGCCTCGACTTAACAGTCAAGAAAAGAGCGTACTCCTACCTAAAAAGCCAGCAACGAAGTTGTGACTCTTGAGTTGGTAGTGGTTGGTCGGTAGTAGGGATGAGACATACAAACCTGTGTACCCGGCCTTTAAGGTATGGGTTTCGTCAAATACCCGGTACAGAAAATATTTCTAAGTATACGGGTAGACACTTTCATCTGTCATACATAAGTAAACGTACACTTTAAGTATGTCTCCAATACGACGCTTCCAGTATAAATATGCGTTAAGAGATATGAAATAATTCCTTTCTACTTTACCAGACTTAGGATCGGATATCTTAGGTTTCGTGCATAAAATTAATTATGTTCAAACTTACTAGTGGGCGTCGTTAAAATATTTCAAATCACGTTATTTACATTCGTAATTTATATCGAATTAGTCTTTTAATATTTTATTTTTGGCGGCTTTTGAACTTCTATTTTGTTTTATACGATTTTTTAGACTCTTAGACATCTTAGACTTTTTTATTTTGTTGTAGAAATACTCTTTTTTTATTATATATATATGACGTCACCCGTCCAGCACGATATGAACTACGATCACAAAGATCGCGGTTCGTATCGTACTGGACGTGTGACGTTATACCTTAAAAGTATGTAACCAGTATTTCGCTCCATACCCTTACAGCCCGTTCACACTAGTCGTAAGCCGCATATGACTAAAAGTCGAAAGTCTGATGTACCTGTTCACACTGCGTCGCGAGTCGTATAGGTCGTAGTTTCGCGCCATTCGGTACGTAGCGAACTCGCGAGATGGACGCCGACGAAGAACTTGTTGTGCTCTACTACTTACGAAAAAAATTAAAAAAGGTGAAAAAAAGTCATTTCCAAGAAAATACTGGATGCACCCAATCCTAACAGAAAGATCGACTTTGGGAAGTTATAAAAATTTAATACATGAATTAAAAAATGACCAACGAAAATTCTTTAATTATTTTAGAATGTCACAAGCAACTTTCAACGATCTACTGTCAAGAGTTTCTGCGAGCATCACGTATCGGAATACGACATTTAGAGACTGCATTTGTCCTGAAGAAAGACTGTCGATATTTCTTAGGTAAGTGTTTTTTTAGAATCACACTACAACTGCTACAAATATTCAGATTGAATATTCAGATTGTTGTGTAATGTAGTATAGTAGTCTGATTGTAGCAGTTGTAGTGTGATTTCTGAGGTGTATTGAAATTGAAACAAAAGTTATTTTAACTTGTTTATTTTAAGTAGGTAAACAGCGTTCAAAAATCGGATAAATTTAAGTCAGTATTTTCCGACCAAGTAGATGCAGCAGGCGATCCTTCCTCATACGTTTGACGTGTTGCATATCCAGACTCATATGGGGTAAGAACAGTCTGGTTTTGAGAGGAATATCTGGATTCATCGGTAGATAAATAATTATAGTTCTGTGTCGAATACCCCGATCGCCGTGTGCTATCACGCGCGTAATTATAATTATTTACATAAAGTCTGTTTTCATGTTTCTTTTTGATTTGTTGTATCAGTGATAATACACCTGATTGAAGCTCCAACGTTTCGTCATCGTCGAAAGACGTAACAGAGGGTACGATACCTTTAAAAAATGATAAAATTGGGGGATCAGTTTGTTGTGATAGCCTGCTGTCTAAAAACTCGTTCATTTTGACATCTAAGTCCATTATATGTTGCTCTGGTGGCATGGTCTTTTGTCTTTTAGAAGTGCTTGGTTGCGAATTCTCAGACAACTGAGTACTGCCTTCTGTCCCTGGTTGAGATATACGCGACGCAACAGACTCTTGAGGAGGATTAGGTCTAGCAACTTTACGCAAAAAATCCATTTGCTCTTTATATACGTATGGCTTTGACGACTTTGCCCCTGATCCTGATTTTTTTTTATCATTTTTGTTTGTTCGGATCCAGACAATCCGTAAGTTCGTCCACTTGGTCAATACTAATTTACCTGAAATTATATTGCAACATTATTTTCAGATATTGCGCGTCAGGATGTTCCTACAAAGACCTGCACTACAATTTCAGAGTCGGTCGGGTATCAACTGTTTGTAAAATTATCAAAGAAATTATATGAAAAGAAAGTTGCATTATCTGGGATACATTAAAAGAAGAGTTTATGAAGTTGCCCGACAATGAAAATAAGTGGGAAAACATCGCAAATGGTTTTGATATTCAAGCTAACTTCCCACACTGTATTGGAGCCGTCGACGGCAAGCATATTAGAGTAGTGAAACCAAATCAAAGCGGCTCGATGTATTTCAATTACAAAGGTTATTTTTCATTTGTTTTACTAGCTGTTGTTGATGCAGAATACCGTTTCATTTATATAAGTGCTGGTTCATATGGGAAAGAATGGGATTCTTCCATATTCAAGGAGACTACCTTTTGGAAGAAACTGAATGATGGTAGTTTAAACATACCAAAGCCAAGGCCTCTTCATGAAACAATCGAAAAGGATATGCCCTATGTACTAGTTGGCGATGAAGCTTTCCCCCTGACGACAAATTTAATGAGACCTTTCGGAGGCAATCATTTGGATGATAAGAAAATAATATTTAACTATCGATTATGCCGTGCAAGAAGATTTGTTGAGTGTGCTTTTGGAATTTTAGCTAATAAATGGAGAGTACTGCATCGACCATTGGATGTCCACCCAGACACCGCTATCCATATTGTGAAAGCCTGTGCAGTATTGCATAATTATGTAAGAGAAAGGGATGGTCTAAACTTTGAAGATATTCAACTTGCACTAGAACAATCGATACAAGAACAAGATCAACAACAGAGAGTACATAATCCTCGTGGTGGTCCGATTGCAAATGTTATACGATCGGACTATGCAGACTATTTTACTTCCCCGATTGGTTCGCTGCCTTGGCAAACTAATGCGCGATACGCATAATATAAATGAGTTAAAAATTAATAATACAACTGTAAATACATAACTATGTAGTATAATAGTTAATAAACTTTACTGGCACTTACCGAAATGTTGTCTTTCTTTTTCTTCCATGTTTTCAAAATTAGGTATTAGTATGGTACAAATTTCGCGCCAGGCCAATAGTTTCAGATTATTATTTTTGTAGTCATCTAAAGTTTTATCCCAAAGGACTGCTCTAATTAGTTCTTCTTAGACTTGGACTGAATTAGTTCTTCGGGTTTTATTTCTTTCTCCATTTTCACACAACAAACAAAAACAGCGCGCGCGCAACCAACACGACGAATAAAACACGAATGGAGTGAGCAAACAATGTGTAGCGATCTAGGAAGCGGGGCGGGGAGAGAGGTAACAACGCGCTCGAGTCGATTAGATGCACGACTAGTGTGAACAGCAACAAGCAGGCACCTATGTGAGCACGATTCGACGCGATTTTTAGTCTTACAACGAACGCTGGCCCGTCGGATTGTTTTTTGAGTCGTATTAGACTAAAAATCGCGTCTCATCCAATGTGAACAGCTTCATATAAAGTGTATGGTGACCAGAGCATTCGACTTTTAGTCATATGCGACCTACGACTAGTGTGAACGGGCTGTTACTGCATACTGGGAAGCACATACTTGGTTTTAATACCTGTACCTGTATATACGCTTCACCTCTAGTCGGTAGTCACTTACCATCGAGGTACCTGTCTGCTCGCGTGCCTTATCGCATAAAAAATCTAGCCTATAAGCATAGATTATCAATAAGATACGTTGGTATACTTCAACATACCTGATTGCAGTAGCCGATCAATCAGTATCAGTTCTTCAAGCATCACATCAATATCAACAACTAAATACCACACATCTCGAACTGCATACGAAGTAAGTCCCACATGAGATTTACTGGCGCCATCTTGTGGTGGAACATTAAAACTATTTTTCATGTGCATATTATATTGTGTCACATTTTTAGGCGATTCTTTTAAAGTTTTATCGGGGGGACAACTTTGAGTATTTTTTATTTTAGTGATATTTGTTTGATCTGTATTCATTGTGTATGTTTTGTCTTCCATTTTTTGCATATTGTGCTGTTTCTGTATATAAATATGCTTACTACAAATGTTTGTCTGTCCATTAGCAGTATATACATTTGCTGCTTGTATATTACTCAAAAAAGTATTATCGCTTTTATTGTCTGTCTTAAGTATATTATTGTTGGGAATATTGCAGTCATTTAAATTGGTTGGTGCTGGTGATGTTGGTATTTTGAAAGACCTGATGTTGCATTTTGCTGTGGGTATCTGAAAAAGTGAAAATTTTCAATTATTTCATTATGACAGCACAGATGGAGTCGTGGTTTAAGTGCCACCTCAAGTGACACAGTGACAGTTTTTTTAGTGGTAGAGCCATGCTTAAGCACGAATGGGCCGGCTCGACCGGTGCGATACCACGGCCTCACAGAAAACCGGTTGTGAAGTAACGCTTGCGTTGCATTTCCCCGAAATGAGTGAGGTCTCCGGAGGCCCAAAATCCCCCACCCCCCCTAATGATAGCGCTGTTAACAAAAAGGATGCCCCAGGGGGGTACCAGCGGTAGCGTTGGAGAATCCCCCCTGGACGTCCACCCTCAGTACGGATTATGCCTGAGCGTGGACGCCCAGGCTGCCCCTCGTACTCTGGGGGGGGCTCAACTGCGCTCTTAAAATCTGCTCGGGGCAAGAGAAGGCATACCATGGCACGTGTCACGTTTAACGTGGATTTTTGTAACATCAGGGGCTTACATTCGAACCTCGACACTGTCCACCACCACCTTGAGACAGCAAAGCCGGCCTTTGGCTCTTTTTAACCGAGACGCAGATATCATCTCCAGCGGACACATCCTACCTCTGCTACCCTGGGTACGGACTGGAACACTCCTTTGTTCCTAAGGCTGGTGTATGCGTGTACGTTAGTGATGATATCACTTCTCGCCGCCTCGGCAATCTTGAAGGTAGGGACCTCTCCATCTTATGGCTACATGTAGACTGCGACGACCATCCCCGCATCTACCTATGCCTCTACAGGTCCCATAGCGGTGATGCCGAAATGGACCGACTCATCGACCACGTCCAATTGGCTACAGACTCAGTGCTCCAGCAGGTCCCATCCGCAGAGATTGTGATTCTTGGCGACTTTAACGCCCATCACGCCGAATGGCTTGGTTCGCGCAAAACCGATCATGCGGGAAGATCTGTTCACGATTTCGCCTTGGCATATGGCTTGACGCAGCTGGTAGCAACGCCTACACGAATCCCAGATGCAGAAAGCCACGTGCCTTCACTGTTGGATCTTCTGCTGACCTCACATCTTGACGGCTACAAAATATCCGTTGAGGCCCCTCTTGGCTCTTCGGACCATTGCCTGATTAAGAGTATGGTGCCACTCGCTCACTCGCTGCGGCCGCGAGTTACAGGCAGTCGCCGCGTATGGCACTATAGGTCAGCAGACTGGGATGGAATGAGAACATTCTTTGCATCCTACCCATGGAGGCAGGTTTGCTTCTCGCCGGATGATCCCAATGTCGTTGCTGACTCTGTCGCGGATGTTGTGCTTCAGGGTATGGAACTTTTCATTCCATTCTCCCTGATTCCCACAGGTGGCAAGTCCCAGCCTTGGTTTGGTCGAACCTGCAAAGCGGCGTCCCGCCAAAACAGTAATGTTACCAAGCATGGGCTAATGCAGCGACAGCACGGGATGTAAAGACCAGCACATTAAAGAAGCAATTTAACTTTGCCTCCAGGTCCCTCAAAAGAGTAATTGCTGGGGCGAAGTCGGCTCACATCGGCAGAATTGGCGAGAGACTAGTGAGTCTAACCTCCGGAACTCGTGCATTCTGGTCTCTTGCCAAAGCTGTCCAGGGGAACTTTTGTAAGCCATCCCTTCCACCTTTGCGCATAGGAGATAATACGTTGGCCCACGACGCTAAAGAAAAAGCCGATCTTCTAGGCAAACTCTTTGCGTCCAACTCGATCCTGGACGACGGGGGAAACGCACCGCCGACCATACCGCAGTGCGAGACCCGCATGCCGAAAGTCCGGTTTACACAAAGGGCAGTGCGTAAAGCGCTTCTTTCCCTCGACGTTCATAAGTCGAGTGGGCCCGATAGAATCTCTCCTATCGTGCTGAAGACGTGTGCTCCAGAGTTAGCACCGGTTTTAACGCGCCTTTATCGGCTTTCCTACTCTCTTGGCGTAGTCCCGAACTCATGGAAGACAGCTCTAGTGCACCCAATCCCTAAAAAAGGAGATCGCTCGGATCCGTCCAACTACTGACCCATAGCCATCACCTCCTTGTTCTCCAAGATAATGGAATCCATTGTTAACTGGCAGCTCCTCCGGTACTTAGAAGACCACCAGCTCCTCAATGATCGACAATACGGCTTCTGTCCGGGTCGTTCAGCTGGTGATCTTCTCGTATACTTGACTCACCGGTGGGCACAGGCGATCGAAACCAAGGGGGAAGCGTTGGCCGTTAGTTTGGACGTGGCGAAGGCCTTCGATCGGGTCTGTCACAAAGCGCTCCTTGCGAAGCTTCCTTCCTATGGGCTTCCCGAGAAACTGTGCAATTGGCTCACCAGTTTTCTTACAGACAGAAGCATCAAGGTCGTTGTTGACGGTGCATGCTCCGACTCCAAGTCTGTTAATTCTGGTGTCCCACAAGGCTGTGTGCTATCACCCACGCTGTTTCTTCTGCATATCAACGACATGCTGCAGATTAGCAGCATCCATTGCTATGCGGACGATAGCACTAGTGATGCCCTTTACCCCGGCCGCGCTAACATTTCTCGGGTAAACGTCATCGAAAGCCGATCCAAACTTGTGTCTGAAATCGAAACTTCTTTATCAAAAGTTTCAGATTGGGGTCGACTTAACCTAGTCCACTTTAACCCCAAGAAGACACAGGTTTGCGCGTTCACCGCTAAAAAGTTGCCATTGGTCGTATCACCTCAATTTGAGAGCACTTCCCTAACTGCATCAGCCAGTATCGGAATCGATATATCAAGCGAAGTCCAGTTTCGCGGTCACTTAGAGAGTAAGGCCATATTAGCCTCGAAGAAGCTTGGTGTGCTAAACAGATCGAGACAGTATTTTACTCCGGCCCACCGCCTGCAACTTTATAAGGCGCAGGTTCGGCCGCACATGGAATACTGTTCTCATCTCTACGCAGGTGCACCCCAATACCAACTTCTCCCTCTTGACCGCATTCAACGGAGAGCGACTCGCATCATCGACTGCCAAGATATTTCTGATCGACTTGACACCTTGGCGTTGCGTAGAGATGTAGCTTCACTCTGCATCCTCTATCGCTTGTATCATGGGGAGTGTTCTGAGGAATTGTTCGGACTTATACCGGCTGCTGGTTTCCGCCATCGTCCTACGCGACAAAATATCCATCCCCATCACCTGGACGATTGGCACTCCACCACTGTGCGCTTATCCAGAAGCTTTTTGCCTCGCACAACCAGCTTATGGAACAAATTGTCGCCTGCCGTATTTCCGAACCGATACGACCTTCAAACCTTCAAGAAGAGAGCGGACCTCTGCCTAAAAGGCCGGCAACGCACTTGTGACTCTTGAGTTGCGGGTGTCCATGGGCGGCGGTAGTCACTTACCATCAGGTGAACCGTCTGCTCGTTTGCCCCTTATCGTATAAAAAAAAAAAAAAAACGCTGCCGCCTCGAGTGTTGTGGGTTCAATCCGCACACGGGACAATACTTTGTGTAAACCTTAAATTGTTGTTCTGAGTCCGGATGTTTTTGCCTCCGTTATTGGAATGTTTGTAAATTCCTCCGGGATACCTAAATTTATCCTGTTCCAGGAGTTGGGATTTATATAAAATAGGCGAAGGCCCAACTCCCCATTCCCTATTTTCCATCTCCCCCCCATGAGTTGCAGGTGTCCATGGGCGGCTGTGGTCACTTACCATCAGGTGACCCCTGTTTGTCTGTCCACATATATTACTATGGGGAACAACTATTATTTGGTCAATGAATTTTTCAATTTGTCTTTTATTAGAGAAAACTATTCAAAATGTTGATATCATGAAATTATAAGGTATGAACAAGTACTTACATTTTAAATATAAACAAGTACTTACATTTTGATTGAATTTTTCTTGGTCATTATTAATTGTCAGGGACGTATCACTATATTTGTCAATTTCAAACGACACCGTCTTTTTAACTGGGGGTTTTAGCTCAACAACCTTTGCTTTTTTTTCTAAAATAAAAAAACATTAAAAAAATAGAGTTAATTAACAACTGAGCAGTTGTTTTTAAGCTATTTAATAATAATATAAAATTTAACTTTATATATAAGTATGTTTCAGATTGTCTCAAGATGTTTTAGTAGTTATTAAACATTTATAGTTTATAATTATTTAATTAAAAACATCAATAAACATACGCTCACTTCTATATCCCCCCCGTAGAGGTGTTTAACGAGGGAGAGCCATGCTGCGGCACGTATAGGCCGGCTCGACCGGAGTATTACCACGCCCTCACAGAAAACTCTTAAACAAGGCTTGCATTGTATGACAGAGTGGTTACTGGATTTCCAACCGTTTTTTCCCGTCCCTTTCGCTTCTCATTTGCCAATCCTCTCTATCCCCTACTCTAAAGGCTGACGGCACTCTTGTGACTCTTTGAGTTGCAACTGTTCATGGGCGGCCGAAGTTACTTACCATCTTTCTCTCCCCTCGTCTCCTTTCTCCTTTTTTCCATCTCCTCATCCCTCCTCTCTTCTTTCCGCTCCCTGCATCCCCCATCCCTCATCACCCTAAAATGGCGGGCAGCGCACTTGCGACTCTTAAGTTGCAAGTGTCCATGGACGGCGGTGTCACTTACCATCAGGTGACCCGTCTGTTCGTCTGTCCCCTATATCATAAAAAAAAATTCAATTACAAAATACAGAAGTCTCACGATAACCCCTTGTATCCATGAAATACCTATGATGGAGTCAAATCTAGGTCTATGCACAGGTTATAATGTGTTTCCTACAATCCCAGTTATATACCTACTTTTTGTAAACTGCGATATTTATATAGAAAAGAAAACTATTTTTTTTTTAACTACTATTTATTTTGATTGTCTATGTATATTGATATTTAATTTTGCAGTCATTCAGTCAGTCATTCATTGTTTATCATTAGTTTGTCAGAATGGATTTACTAGGATTACTAGGATTACTAGTAAATACTTACTTTCAGGGGCATATGCTTTTTCTTTTTGTAATTTTCTTTTAGAATTCAATAGCAATCTTAAGTCTGATTTATGCAAATTCTGTTTATCTCCAGTCTCTACTTTATCCATGGCCCACTTAACAGGAAATTTCATCTGCTTACAAGCCCTCAAAGTTGTATTTTCATTGATACCAGATATTAGGTCATCCTTTGAAGTTTCTATCTTATCAGAGGCACTTAAAGTTGTTTTTCCCATAACATCATTCATTGATATGTCAGTTTCTATATTCAAAACCTGTTCAGGAATAGATTTTGACGTTGGAACTTGATTTTGAAATAATTCCATTTTGGGATTAGATTTTAATATTGGTGTGGAAGATATTGGCTTATTTATTACTTTATTTTCTTTATTGAAATATAAAGAAGGTTTTTCGTAATTGATAAATTTTTTGCTTAATGGTACACCACTGCTGTGAACAAATATTTCTCTTTCTATGTGGGATGTTTGAGTTACTCTATCTACCACAGATTTCCTATCAGAATTTGGGAGAGGCCACCCAGACATTGGTACCTGCATTGGGGTCCAAACAAGACTTGGCATGCCAACATTTTGCATGTTGGGCATAAATTGGCCTAGGTTTGTTACAAAGTGGGCTGGAGAGCCAAATATTGGAGGTTGTTGCAAAATGTCATTTCGGAATGGACTCTGGTTGCATTGTAACCAAGGGTTTAAAGTTGGCACCTGTTGTGAAAGCTTTTCATGGGAATAGTTTTTTTTGGATCTAGACCAAAAGTTTTGTGTAGATGTGACTGGCCAGATTTTGGTTGGAGTAATATTCGGACTATCATCAGGGGGTGTATTTGGTTCTGGGTAGTCATGGAATCTATTGTTGATGTTTTGTATATTAATACTGTTTTCCTTTTTCGTGGTAGGTTTCTGTAAGAAATATATTATAGCTATACAAACTTGCATGACCAAAAATGTATAATTCCAAATTAACTTATTATTAAATAATTATTAATAATAAATTGTTCATGTGTTCATTTACTTCTGGAATACAAGATTTACTGTAACATAATTAAAAAAATGGGTCAGCCAACCAGTCAATTATTTGCCACCTTCATTTTCTTTTCCACAGAGAAAATACAAAACAATATTTAACAATTATTCAGAAAATTGAAGTGTGGCAACTCTGGAGTTCAGCATTGCCATCTGACATGTATTTTAAATAATAAACCCCTTTTCATGCAATATAATTATATTCTGCCTTTCCTTAACTATTGTTAGTTGACGTTTTTCTATATACTATGCATATTTATACCTAATACATTTTTTATTATTTAATATTTGTTTCATGCCATTTTAATCCAATATTAAGATGTATATTGATAATATGAGTATTGTGATAAGCATGTTAATTAATTATTAAATTTAAAAATATCTTTATTTTTAATTATCAGTTAAAATCTCTGTTTTTACAGTACTGTACAGTAAAACCTCTTTTTTGATGACTATACAAGTCTTAATTTAAAAACTACATTCTATCATTGATTTTAAAACTTTTTAGATACCATTAATCTCAATGCTGTTTTATGTCGTCATAGAAAGTAGGAAACATAGCTTTAGTTTTATTTTATTAATTTTCAATTATTATTTAAGTAATATTTAATAGTTTTGTTTAAATTACACTTCTGAAACGTTATATCTTATTATCTTGTCTAGTAACCTATTGCACAACTTACTTTCAAAGTATCTACAGATTTTTTATATAATAATAATGTAAGGATTTAACATACCTCGTTATTGTTTAAAGTCCAAACAGCTTCACCACTGGCTACATTAAAGTAATAATATTTGCCTGGAAATGTTTTGGAAGGACACAGGATCCAACCACTATTTATAATTCCACTTTTATTTGAAGTGTTCATATTGCATGATTAACAAAGATTTTGGATTGTTCCGACAACTATAAATCTGTCAATGAACGAAAAGGATTATTGTAAGAAAAGTTCAAGTTTAAAGTTTATTACAATACGAATTAATAGATACCGACGGGCCTAAACAAAAGTTGTTTCCAATTTTTTGCTAACACCCGCGAAAACATGCTTCTGCTGTTTATATTATAATGTGATACGATAATTATGTTCGGGTCTACGTGTCTATGTACAATTTAAGTTCATTAATTTTCAATTAAAATAATGTATAATATTACATATGTTAGTAATTATCAATAACATGTAAGTGACTATTAATATTAGTTTACTAATCTTAGTTTGAAATCAATCTTTAAATTTATCTCTTAGCATAGAATGGAACGTAATGTGCACTCCACAGGCTTGCCAAACAATGACTTCTTGTTTGTGTAAACAGCAAGCATTAAGCAAAACATGTAGATAGGTCTTAAGGTGTTTGATAGCTAGGTTTGTGACTTGTCAATGATCGGCATAGGTATCAGTTTTTGTGATCTCTCACTCAACACGAAATAAAAGCATTTCTTCATAACCGATTTTCTGTAAGGCCGTGGTATACGTACAACGTAATATGATCATTTTAACGAAAACTGAATATTTTTTTTATGTATAAACATGTACCATAGTGACTCCACTTTGCCCGATGGAAGTTTAAGTTTAGTGTCTCAAAATTGGCTGGACCATAATCGAAGCCTCTCGAAGCTCTGCCCCGAGCTGTAACTCTCGTCTAATACATAATTGCTTTCTCTTTAAAAAAAAAAACTTAAATTTTGTCATCTAGTGTTTGTAATAGAAATCTGTTAATTAGTTTTACTGGCCGACCACGTTTCGAGAACAACGGCGGCCATACAACCACGTTACATTTGCCGCCCACTAAGGAGCAGGCAGGAGACTTCGATTTGCGGTTATGGCTTACTTTTTGCTGTTTTTAATAATTACTTTGTGCCGAACTTTGACTGAAACCCGATATTTTTTTTATTTTCTTTTAAGAGTGAACATTGTGCTAATCTGAACCATGTGTCAATACGATATTTTCATTCCAATATTTTTTAATTCTGTTCCTTTTATGTAACTACATAATAACGTTCAGTTGTTTACTTACGCATGAGTGTTAGCTATCGCGATAGGCGGTTGTCGTTGTGCTGGCTCGAGATTATTCTCAATTCACTCACATTCTATTATTTTATATTTAGATTATTTAATAATCATATCTCTTAATTTATTTTTTCTTGGGTGGATTTCTAAATATTGTTATTTCTTTTCAGTATCTCTTGTAAAAAATGAAGTGTTGTTCAGTAAAAAATTAAGAGTTAAAAAGTGTTATATATACATATATATTGTAAAAGTGTTATATATATATGTATATAAAACTTTTTAAACTCTTCATTTTTTAGAAGGAATTTCATTGTTTTTACAAATTATATAAACCTAATTAGTGGACCACTAATTAGGTTTATGTAATTTGGTCGTTTAGCTAGATGGGTACCCATCACACATTCGTTTATCTATATCCTATAACCTTGAAATACGACATCGTGTGTCTCGATTATGTTTTGTCAGATTTTCTGTACTGGACCCTCTTCCGCCATTATTAATGACGTGAAGAATAGTAGTAATTGTAATTTTAATTCACCATTAAAAATATTCACAATCAATTATATAAATACCATGAATCATTAGTAGAAACCTGCTTATGATTCAAGGTATTTAAATTACGTCGAGGCTGCTACTAATCCTAATTTAAATTCAGCAGTTTCTACTAATGATTCACGGTATATATATATATTTTTATATATTATTATATTATGTGTTTTTGTCATTAATTACATGAAACTCTGCTGATCTACTAGTCCTTCTTCTCAAAGTCTTTTTGTGTTCCGCTTTGTCGGTTAAAATAAAACTTCAAATGTTTACCTTACAATGTTTTATTTAATAAATGTATCTTAAAGCTACAAGTGAGCAAAATTTGTCAAATCTAACTTATAGTAGGAACAATTACAGCTTTAAGCTAAACCCAATTAAGCATAAATAATATTCTTACACCTATTTCTTAGGAATTCTACCCTAAACATCCAGAATTAAGACAATGGGACAATACCTACATACCAAATTTATTGCAGCGACTCGGAACAGACGTATAATTTTTTTTTTGTCAAATGTTTGCATATTGCGTTTCCATATTTTACTACAAAATAAAATTGCATTTCTAGTTCTACTATCGCACGCTAGATGTCACTCTGCGATTTTGTAAGACTAAGTAACTTTGTTTAAGTGTCGCAATTTTAGACATTTTTTTAAGTTCATATTTAATACAAGAGAAACAAAGACTCACTTTATCAGAAGACTCTTTCTTAAGATTATTAATGCAATCGGATACACAACAATATTTTCAGTACGCACCAGTTCGGCAAGGAAAAATTATTGCACAACTTATAAAACTGTCTGCTATCTAAATAATATACATAAAGAATCGGCATAATTAAGACAGTAAATGTCAAACTGACACTTATACCCCAACTTGCCCCCAGTGTCAGTTTGACATTTACGTCACAGACTCGATTCATAGAAACTGTATACACCTTATGCAAATTGCTAACGTGGCTAAAAAAGAATAACCAACTTAAATAATGAAATTAATTATATGTGTATTAAGTTTCTATTATTTGTTAAATGTTTTTTATGTGTAATGTTTTTGGTTCCTCAAATACTACTTGATTCTTAATTTAAATAAGAATCTCAGTTATTATTTCTATACACATAATAAAATTAAAAAAAAAACCGGTGTTCTACAATATCCATCATGTACAGAACATTATGGATATTGAAGAAAAATTCATATTATGTCTTTAATAGAGCAACGCAAGCCAAAGCAACAGTTTTTAGAATTGTTTGTCTGTTTTGCATCACTGTACATGCATCACACATAAACTACTACATGGAATTAAATGCAGTTTTCACAGATGTATTGCTGGAAGTGTTACTTAAAATATAGGCTCTATCAACCGTGACTCTGAATGAAGAAATAAAGATATTTGATTGTAAATTCCAGAAGAGCAGAAGGAGAAGAAGTCGAGGACAAAAGCTAGTTACATATACAAAGTGTTCCTTTTTAGTACGCTATAAATAATGTTTCAAACTATTGTTTTGTTTATCAGAGTCACATTGCAACTTACAATTGACATAACATTTTTCTCTAATCTTGTGACGCAAGGAGGTAGAACCAGAAAAAAGCATTTGGATATCAATTAATATCATAAAAAATTCGTTACCCTTTGACCACGTCATGAAAATTACTTTTATTCAGTCTTCATACTTACATTGTTTACCTTGTACCACTAAAAACAGAAATATGTGAGTCTATTAAAAATATTCACCAAGAAAGAAAATGTGTACAATATAAACATGATTGTAACAGTTGTTTAAAGTTCTTCCCCGCCGTTACGCACAGATCGTAAGAGCATCCTACTTTGCGTCTACCTAGACGCAGTCTCATTTCCGGAACTCGTTTACTCGTCTATCGGTTATCGTTTCTGTGGTCAATGTTGTCAACCTATTGCCACTTCAGCTTGCCAATTCTTTGGACTATGTTGGACACCTTTGTTCTTTGTCGGATAAATTCATTTCAAATTTTATCAATCCCCTTTCTTTACCTCCCTGAGTGACTTTGAGCTTGTAGGTTAACTTCACCGTGAGTGTCCACGTTTCGGCACCGTAAGCCTTTACAGTTAAGACACACCGATGAAAGGCTTTGTCTTGACGCACTATGGCATGGACGATGTAAAGACCTAACGAAGCTTACCAAATGCTGCCATCCCAGCTGTATACTACTGAATCTCTTGTAGTTGTTCTTACCCAGTTTTTTACTCTCATATCTTTGTTAATTCCAAGGCCAATACGTGTTGAGGATCAACCAGTTATAACAACATCTCTTGTAAATATACGAAGTCCGTGCATACGAAGGTCCTTAATGCATCTTCTTTTCTAGTCTAGTGTCTCAAACAAATCTTCCAATTCGCGGTATTCCAACAACACATCAATGTACCGACAGTCTTTTTGGCATCGCTGCAAAGACTCCAGAATAGCCTAGGTTTCAACTAAGTTAAAAGCTTTCTCATAGTCCACAAAAGCAAGACATCAAAGAAGCATACTCTTCACTATGTGTGTGTGTGTGTGGTGATTATATTTGTTTTATTTAATAGGCAAGATAAACTGTCGATAGCAATATATTTTTAACAGACTCCAAATACATAATCTATCTTTTAATATTAAATAAAAAATTAGCTAGCTTTCAAAAACATTTCACTTTCAAACGCTAATATTTTATTTTGACTTACATTGTTACTTTTAAAGAGCAACATAGCTTTTAGTCGATTTGTATTAAGCTTACTAGTGTATATATTCTTAGTCAGTAAGTAAAAACCGAATATTAACATTAATGACGACAACGCTATTGAGAGTGGTGGTAAAATAACGATTGTGAAGAATACCATATGTCTTATACCGTCTGGTAGGCCTTCTTGGTTCTGAAATGAAAAAAAAAAGATTTCCTTACAACCTTTCTTACATCAATGGATATTAGGAAGAGGAGGAGGAAATATATGAATAGTACTCATCCAGATCTTAACGGCTAAGAAGACCAGTTATCGCATGATAACTACACAAACACTAACTAATTTGCAATCTCAAATATTACTGGCGTATTTCTTCCATAACTTGAAGTCCAAAACGTAATCAACCTGATTTTATAGACATATAGAAAATCTTTTTCAGTTTGAATGTGATAACAAAAATAAATCTACAACTTTATCTTAGCTACCTTTAATATAGACAAGACTCTGACATGGAACAAATACATTGTGAATCTATCGAAAGATTTTTTCAAAGTCTCTAGCCTATAAAAAGTTTGGTATATGTGGGCAAACCATTGTCGATTAATCTAAAAGTAAAATGTACTTACATATTCAGCCCAAAACAATGGAAGCACTAGGTTTGATAACTTAGCGAAGTTTGAATCATAGGACGATATGTCTTGTACTCTTAAATTGCTCTGCATTCTAGCTACTGCTTGGAAGGGTGTACCAGTATACTAAAACAATACATTTACAAATTAATTTATTTAAATTTTCTAGACACTAGATGGCATTAAGAGCCTTTTCAAATGCATACGGTTGCCGTCTAAACGGCTCGGCACTGTGCCGTACTGGCTCTTTCATATGTTTTACGCACTGTCGGGTGGCGAGTTGGAGTCGCAGTATTATTGAGACATTAGACTGAAGACATAGTTTGTTATTAATGGCTTCAAATATTTATTCATTGTATACCTTTCCACGCTTGTTTTGTCTCATTTCTGTTTTTGTAAGATGACTTCTACTAGTGAAATCAACGCATCGATATCAATTTGTTTTTCGAGACATTTTGCGGAAAACATCCGGACTCCTGTGACGTCTAATTGCTATCCTATATACATCTATATGCATCTGAAAAGGCCCTAATAGCGTAAACTTAGACACCATCTATTGAGAAGTGGCTGAATTAATATAATATTATATAGCGCCATCTAGTATTGAGTAAAAATTTATTCTATATTCTATATTTTTTATTGTATATGGGTATAACTACAACAATATAAAAAAAAACCTGCTGGTTGAAGGAATCTTCACTTTCGGGGACTTCGCAAACATTCAAACGACGGACAAAAAGAACACGCAAACACGAGACAATTATTTGTGTATCACATATTTTTGTCCCGCGTAGGAATCGAACACACGCCCTGTGGTTCGGCAAATATGTATATGTGAAATGTAAGTATTTCTTTTCTGACTCACCGGTTCTAAGTCTACCCAAGAATTATGTTTGTTTCTGTCTGGTTCGAGGCCAGTTACGTAATAGTCTTTAGGGAGACCCCCCGTATAGAAGTGGGGGAAGGAAACCACCATTGGGAAATCTGCAAAAGAAGATTATGTTATTTATAAAAAAAACTGGTTGTCAATAGTGTCTAACAAGCATTGGGCATGCAATATTGGAAGTGGCAATTGACCGTATTACTCGCATTCAAGTAATTAATAAAACAATAAGTCATCCTTTAAATAATTTATTTATTTAATTCATTATTTAATGGATGAATACTGAATACTGTTTTTTTGTTCATAAATAGGGTAATCAGAGTTGAGGTTGGCAACACACCATTTGCGATTTACGATTGTTCATGAATTTTGGGCGTATAAACAATCTTTAGGAGCCTACTCGTAAGTTATAGGTGGCTCGCAAGTCGCAATAACAGTGGAGTTATTCCCCTTTGCAACTACTCAAATGCAAATTCTACATATCTTATCTTATGATTACATATCTTGCCTGCGACGGCGTAAAGACCTTCTTGTCAAAAAAGCTACATTACAGGGTCAGTTATTACATACATACATTTAAACTTTAACAGTGGTAGAGCCATGCTTAGGCACGAATGGGCCGGCTCGACCGGTGGGACACTACCGCCTCACAGAAAACCGGTTATGAAGTAACGCTTGCGTTACATTTCCTCGAAATGAGTAAGGTTTCCGGAGGCCCAACTCCCCCTCTTCTCTTTCCTATCCATCTCCTCATCCCCCTCAAACGCGGGCAGCGCACTTACGACTCTCGAGTTGCAGGTGTCCATGGACCCCGCTTGTCACATACCATCAGGTGACCCGTCTGTTCGTCTGTCCCCCTATAGAATAAAAAAAAAAATATTTTGATTATTAAAAAAATGTTTTTTAATATTTAAAATGTTTGTTTTTTTTAATAATTTTAAAGGAAAATAGATTCTATTTTTGTTTTCAATCGTCTTTGGTGACACTTGCTACAAGTATAAACAACATAATCAATTTTGGAAGTCATTCCTGTACGAAAGAACCACGTTTGCAATTTCCTGAAAAAAATATATTTGAAAAAGTTGACTTAACACTCCATCTTGAACTCTATTAACTTGGTGCGAGAGTTGCTATTATACCGTGCACTCTACCACCGCTCCCCACCTGGCACTCTACTGCACCGCAATACATGCACCTGCAGCGCTATATATGAGATGGAGAACCTCGCCCCACTCCATTTCTAAGTTTAAGTGTCTCCACTACTACAGGCCGGACTACAATCGAAGCCTCTCGAAGCCCTATCCTGAACCTAACTTCCGCTTCCACTTAACTCCAGTACATAATCAGTAATATCTTTCCTCATGTAATTAATAACTGTGAAATTTTATGAGCTAGTGTTTGTTATTAATCTCTGATATTTTTCCTGCCCGATTTCCTTTCTAGAACAAGGCGGCCACACTACCACTTTACAATCTGTTGTACTATTTCTTAATAGATACAGTTACAAAGAACTTGACGATGATGAAGAAGAAAATGACTTACCAAAGTAGCATTTAGAAGCATCACTCAAGCCAGCGGGAAGTGACGTCTCTGAGTCGTAACAATCAGTTCCGTTAGTTATTCTGTCGAAAGCGCTCTCTGATAAATTATATCTGTAGAGAGGCACGTTGTCTATGGTCAGCTCACCTGCAATAGACAATAAATAAGCATGGAATATGTTTGGAGAAGCCTGTGCCACGGTAAAACCTGACCTACTTATGGCTAAAGAACTATATAATTTCTTTAAAGCACTCATGCAAAACTTAGGTAAGTCAGCAAGCAATGAGTGCTAGTATGAAATAGGTAAGATATTTTTTTTATATATGTTCAAATGGTGTCTAAGTATCTGGAGAATAAAAAGACTATGTATTCATTAGAGTTTTATACTTTGAACGATATATTCATTTGTTCTGTTCTTGATATTATTTTAGTATATTTCTTTTTCTGAATCCTCCAACTATTGCAGTACTGTCAAATTTTTCTATAGTTCAGTGACTCCAATTCGAGTAAAAGTTTAGCTACATGTGAACTTCAATATTTAGATAAAGTTAACAGTGGTATATATTTTCTTTAGCACTCACTATCAAAGTAAAGGGGCATCAGCCTGCAGACGGTCTTCCTCCAGTACTTCAGCACGTCTTGTTTGGTCAACCTTTGCGCGTACATCACACCTTCTGTGGAACCGAAAATACGGTCTGGACACGTCTGGAATGTTTAAAAAGAAAATATAAAATTATAGTTACCAGTACAAAGATGGCGTCTTAACACACACACACTCCTGTATTTATTATCTATGATAAAAAGAAATAACTTAAACTATCTACGTAAATGTATCTATATCTGAAAACTAAGCATTAACATCAAAAACCACTTTATGAGTATTAACAACTTTAAAGTAAATAATTATTTAACTTTATACTAATAGACAATTGATTTACGAGGTCATTGTAATGCCTAACTTACATCAGGATCAAATCCAGGCAACTGAGGCTCTCCTCTGAACCTATTTATCTGGAAGAACTCCTTGTGACCCCACTGCGGACCGATCTTCACTGTCATCTCATCTTTGAAGTCTGCGTATATCTGGAACAGATATTTTCTCATGGATGCCATTCTCAGAACTGAAATTGATGTAGCACCAGCTTTCAAATAAAAAAAATATCAAAATCGGTTCACCCAATCGAAAGTTCTGAGATAACAAACATAAAAAGAAAAATAAAATACAATCGAATTGAAATCTCTTCCTTTTCTGAAGTCGTTCGAAAAGCCTGACTGTTTTCAGCTTTATAAGATCATCCCGCAAGATTACCCCGTATCAAACGCCCATATTTTGCTATGGTTAGCAAAATATGACTAGATAGGCTAGATACCGTTACCCTGTATCAAACGATACGGGGTAATGGTATCTAGCCCCATTTACGCAAGCTTATTGTCGTCAAACGGAATCTGTACAGATACTGTTTGATAGATAACAGTACAAATGCTTCAGCGCGTTTAATGAAACCTACGGGAAAAGAAGAAACACTATCCTAGTATGTATCGTACTCACTCTATCCAGTATCCCAGCGTTATTAACCGGGACAATCCCCGGCGCCCAATTTCTGGAAGCGTCCAGAACAGGATCCCTGAAGTCCCACAAGTACTCGTAAATGGTCCTGTTGACGAAGGGTTTTGATCGATGCATGTTTACGAAGCCGCGGAAGATGGCACGTACGATATAAGGTGCGTTGTAGAGATACGACATCATACCCTGAAAGATAAAAAGAAATATCATAAGCATACAGGGAAAGTAGCACTGAATAGAGCGTTATGTGTTAAATGAGAAAGAAGTTATAAATTGCTACGTAGCTGTGCTCGGAGTAAATTCTAGAAGAATATATTTATATTTTTTGAGGGGAGCAAAAGTTATTTCAAACAGTAACATAAGTAACTTCTTATAATATTAGTTGTCTGTCAGTAAAAGTTCTGCGGAGATTAGTCGAAACGGGAACGGAAATGGACTGCTGCTGCTTACTAGCTTCATAAATATAAAGGCACTTATAAACAAGCTTTTATTAGCTTCATACATATGTATGTATATATGTATGAAGTATGTAACCGACACTTTGAAAATGATTTTGACTTCCTTCAAAACGTCGGATTAACTTGAAATTTGACATATTTTTTAAGATATCATCAAAATTATAATCCTTCTCCTATCTGTCAACAAAATATTTATAATTGACATGAAGAATTACTAAAAAGCATTTTAAAGTCTTTTTACGAATAAAATTTTAGCAAAAATGTACACAATTAAATTAAATGAAAGTGTAATAGCATAAATAACAGCTAATTATCGTGGGAGAGCCATGCTTACTTTTAATATACAGTAAATATTGGTCCTTATCTTGGAGTATATAAGAGACAAACAACAAAAATGGTTTGAAATTTGAATTTGATATTCAAATGACCTGTTTGTGTTGCCAAGTAAATAAAAAA
This sequence comes from Tyria jacobaeae, assembly GCA_947561695.1. Taxonomy (NCBI): domain Eukaryota; kingdom Metazoa; phylum Arthropoda; class Insecta; order Lepidoptera; family Erebidae; genus Tyria; species Tyria jacobaeae. Next base: position 4,182,050 of record OX387236.1, on the reverse strand, counting down.
AATAAACATGTCGGGTGAAACTGTTCCAAAATAAAAATACACACATCAAAATATAAACAATTACTACAATAATATTTTAATTCTTGCTTTATATTGAATTAAATTTGTTTTTAAACCTTAAAATGCAAAATCATGATGTGTCTAGATATTAGCTAAATTATATATCATATGTAAAACAAAAAATCACTAATTTTACAATTTTGTACTGAAGATTAAATGACTTTTATTTTGTGACAAGCAGCTACCGTATCTAATCGCCAAAACGTTGGCTAAACAATGAATTACATGCAAATGCGATTACAAATAAATTACTGTATATACCCTGTAATAGTATTATGTGCTTTTCACGGCATTTACAGACCGAATACAGGTTATTAAGCTTGGTGCGAAAAAAAAGTTTTGTTAACATTTTTTTTTATGACATTGTGGACAGACGAACAGACGTGTCACATGATGCTAAGTGACAACAACCGCCCATGCAACTGAATGGTCATTTGAATATCAAATTCAAATTTCAAACCATTTTTGTTGTTTGTCTCTTTGATACTCCAAGATAAGAACAAATGTTTACTGTATAATAAAAGAAAATGTATGCAAGTATTATTTTATATTGCCAAAATGGTTGTTCACGTTCTGTCCGAATGGACGGTCTCCTTTGGCCAACTACATATATATAGGTGGCAAGCCCATTACCGTCAACCAGGTGATGTATAATATACTACATATATATCGTCTGAAAGATAACAGTCGCCTTTTCCGACATCCATGGGCCAAGCGGTTAATGATATTGTGATAGAATAGTCATACACTTACATATAGCGTGTCCTTAACACTTACACTTTTAACTAACTTTAACTTATTTTAAAATTTTATTATTTATAATAAATGCTTCACAGGTCCTTCTTTCATTTAGTTCTTTATCGCTAAACATGGGTAAAACACGTGATTATCAGATGTTAGTGAATACATTATTGTGCTATCAATATTTAACATATTGGTATTCAATTATTAATAGCTACCTACTACTTAAATTATAAAAAATATTACATTATACCATGATAAACAGAGGTAATACTCGGAAATTAAAACGGTCATAACTTTTACACGGGTTGTTTTTTTTTTATTTATTTTTACAACCAGAGATTTATATTTTCAACGGTTAACATAAAAGTTCCCTATTTATGGGGGACGCTGTACGTATACGTACAGGCAGAGGCATCATCAATCAAATTAAATAGAATAGATTTATTTTATTATTATATATTTACGTTTGATCGCGTAGAAAATTATTGTTTCTTCATGTATTAGTTTAATAATTTATTTAAATATTCAATACAATTATTCTTATTGATTTCAGTGCGCTTTATGTTTTCGAGTGAATGTATGTAGAAACAATTACACACTCACGTCGTATCCCTAAAGGGGTTGGCGGAGTATTATCACCCACATTCTGCCGGTTATTTTAGCCTCATTTACGTAATATGATTAAGATGTGTTAACGTATGTGATATGAAGTCGAAGGTTCGGATTATCCGGCACCACACAGTACCAGTTAAAAAAAATAGTCGAAATCGGTTTACGCAGTCGAAGGTTCTGATATAACAAACATAATATATCTTTATATATATAATTCTTCTGTGAGTGTGTATGTCACTGAACTACTCTCAAACGACTGGACGGATTTTGATGAAATTTTTTGTGTGTGTTCAAGGGGATCTGGGAATGGTTTAGATTCACAAATCAGCCCGGCAGATGGCGCTGCAGTCGGTATCTAGGTTATTTATCTATATTGATCTTAATCGCTTGAAATATCATGCAGGACAACGTCTGTCGGGTCCGCTAGTATATATATATATATATATATACATATAAAACAGTCGAATTGAACCTCCTCCTTTTTGATTAACAATTGCTTAAACTCCCCATTCCATCTGTATAAGCAATTTCCCTTTCCTTCCCATTATATTCTCTTTTTCCTGTCAATTTACTGCAAATTTTGCCATGAAATTCTAAAAAGTGCCCAAATGACCATTTCGTGAAATGGTTGGACACGTCATGAAGTGTTCCATTGTATGATCTGCCCACGACAACATTACAACTAAATTACTGGTAATAAAAAACAGTAATACTAATTAAATTAAATTATCACTTGAGTTATGCCTTGGTCGTTGACACGAAATTTTTCCATAGGTTATTAGAACCCTGGCATTGTTTTCTTGTACTATGTGCACGATAGTTTTAACGTTTTCTTTGTTTAAAATAACATCTCCACAGATTTTCCCACTGAGATAAGTCTAATGATTATTTTTCTTTAAGGCGAATTTAGGTATGTATTTTTTTTTCATGCGATAGGAGGCAAACGAGCAGACGGGTCACCTGATGGTAAGTGACATTTGTGAAATCCTCAAATTGTTGTTCAGACTTTGGGTGTCCTTTGTGTCTGTTGTTTGAATGTTTGTAAAGCACATCCTCCCTACACATTAATTAGACTTACAAAAAAAGTATTTTCATAACACAGGGTCTTTTACCCTAATACATTGCGATGTAAGATTACAGAGCATAGAGAAAAGATATATATCGAAATTTGAGTTATATATATTTGAATTGATTGATCTTTTAAAGGTTTTCATTCGCATTATTGTAAAATAGCTATTAACGAGCCGTGTTATACAGTTTATTTTGATAAAATACACATTTCTTTTAAAGGAATATGAATGATGGGCTGATGATTATTGATAGTGACATACAAACTTACCAGAACTGCAACATTAGGCACTGTGATAGTGGCGTTTAAATCAATATGGTTTTCTTCTGGGAGGTAGATAGGAAATCGTTTTGCCGTGTATGTCATGGTGCTGTTGTCGTTAAAGCTCACGTTCGAATGCAGGAGCTTCTCCCTGTAAGAGAATATGTCAGTTACTATATATTTTTTTTTAAACAGAGAACTCCCGCGCTTTCATTAATTTAAATGACGCGAATAATTTCACAAACATACAAACAACGGACTCAAAGAACACCCAGACTCGGGACAGCTATTTGTGGAACACACATTTTTGTCCTGTGGTGGAATCGAACCCACGACCTCTGGCTTAGCGGTCAGGGTCACTAACCACTATACCAACACGTCAGTCATTGAGACATTGGGATGCCAATTCGAGATACTTAAAAGTTGCACTTTCGTTTGCGTTTCATTAGAGCAGACTGTAGAGCAATATGATGGAAAATCTATTTAAAAACAAATGGCATAAAATTATCTATTAGGTAAAGTACCTTTAACCGTCGAGCCTATATGCCGAACGGAATGAAAGTTGAAGAAGCGTGAAAGGTCAGAAACGTAGGAAATGGAAGGAAGTGGTCTCTGCCTACCCCTATGGGAGAGAGGTGTGATATATGTTTGTATGTATGTATGCATAGCCAACATTAGGAACATAAAATATTATTTTGAGCACTTCAATTTAATTAAACTTTAATTTAAGAGGTGTGTTGTTGTTTTTATTATAAAAATTATTTGCTCAGATATTATTTAAGTTTGTTAAATTGATACATACACAGTGGCATGTATCTATTAATTTAGTAAACGAAAGTAACAATGCTAATGGAGATGCATTGGGGAGTATAAGCAATAGCTCAAGCATCTATCGCAAGATCTAACTGGTGCCAGGTCTGAGCCCTCTAACCAAATTATTGTATGAAGAAATTCGGAGATAGTTCGAACTATGACGTAAGTAATCACAAAGCTGGGCAGAGGTTTTGGACTTTTCGCATACAGACCTAGAGGGGAGTTATACATATAAAGCAGTATACCAGTGGTTACAGGGCAAAAACTACAACAACACTGAGAGTATAGCACAAGTCGTGGAATAATTGCTAAAACACACACAAACCCACACGCACTCGCACACACACACAGACACATACACACACGCAAATACACACTCAAGCTCGTACGTGCTTCGTTTCTTTTGTTTCTTAGTTGTGAGGATGATACTATATCCAAGATAAAGAGGACCCTAGTGTGGGGTCTAGCGAATGCATATTTGTGCATATATGTACATGTTGCATTAAGGACACCATACATTACTATTATTATTCTTTTTATTCTAGTTAATACAAACATGTAAATTACATTTTTAAATATACCATATAAATACAAAATACATTTAAAAATATAAAAAATAGCAGACCACCGACATCGGGTACAGGGACCAAGACACCGGTGGTTAGGGCTCCAAAGATAGGAACCTCCTGATAATGTGGGCCGTGTCAAGGAGAACTGCCTTCTGCATCAGTCCCTCGATCCAACTATCTAACGAGAGTCTCTTAAGGTGTCAGTTGAGGCTCTTAGCTATTAATCCGTGAACAGATATGACGGAACAATGATCGCCGAGTCGATATTCCACATATCGACAATCTCGTGAGACAAATCCAAATATTTTATTTGTTTATCTTTTTCAACTATTATTATTATATTCCCATTATATAAGATAAGCAATAACCTCTCTCTTTCCGTTGCATTACTCTATTCTCGTCTGTCTGTCTAATGATCAGTGACCCTGACTGCTAACCGGCCGTGGGTGCGATTCCCACACGGGACAAACATTTGTGTGATTCACAAATAGTTATTCTGAGTCTGGGTGCTCTAAGTGCCCATTGTTTGTATATTAATATATAAATAGCTAGCATAGCTAGCTCAAAATTTGGACTAGTCCTTCAGTCAGTGTCCACGTTTCGGACATGACCCATAACAGGGAGGACGCTCTAATTGCAGACCGCAAAAACTACTCCGCGAAGTTCCTCCTGATGACTTCTTTGTCAACGTTGTTGCGACGAAGCTGAATAACCTGCCCAAGGTAGACATATTCTTGAACAACTTCAAGCGTCACCTCTCCGACGTCAATCGGTCCGGGAGCGACCTGTTTCTACCTCTACAGCCGTGAGCGTATGTGTGTACATAATATGTGATTGCAATCCATTTTTTGCTCTTAAGTACGTAATAATCGTAATATATGTTCCTCAAACAGACAGATGCACATTTCTATATAAGGAAACGTTAGCCGTGATGGCACATTTGTATTCTTGATGGCTGCTTCCTAGGTTTTTGTGTGTCGTTAGTATATTATAAACTGTTATTCATTCCGCAATGGCGGTTATGTACTGAGAGCTATTTTGAACCGATTTTAACCAGAAGGATGTTCTCGATTGTTCTTTTTTTTTCTGTGTATGTTGCGTGCAAACTCGTTGCTCGGAAAATAGAAAGTTTGATATAAACTTGATGGAGTCTATGTACTTGCCATAATAAGTCTACCAAATTTGACAAAAACTTCGCTTTAGATACATAGATCTTGTATATTGTATATTTATAAATTACTAATTAATATTAGGGTAAATAATATTTTTTTTCTTAAGTATTTCGTTTTGAGTGAGTCTGTCAATTTTACGGATGTATTTGAAGTGATTTACCACGTGTCATCAATTGACCAGATTACCGCTATCCTTGTCAGTGAACTAGAGGCTTGAGCCAGTAAACATGACCAGATATTAGTGTACCATTGACCTTAGGTACTACCGTCCGTTTGAATTTACTTAACCGATGACGTCAAGAGTATTACCGGCATTTACTGAATTATACGGTGGGTAATCTGTTTATACATATTGAGTTTAACGAGGAGGTATTTACCGAGAACAAGGTTAAGACTTTCATGATGTTTCTTTTTTCTGTGTTCAATTCAAACTGTCAATGTCGAGTTGAAACTACTGTTTGAGAAGTAAGAGTTGTACGTATATTCGTGAGAAACTGCATATTTAGAAAGGTGTTTTTATATCATTAACTTTCATAATGTTCATCATAAATAATTGTGATGTATATATATAGTTTAATATATCTTTTATTAGCACTATACTATGCAATTAGTACAACACAAAGTACCCGAATCTAGATCTTTCAATATCCATATAAAGGTTGTTTGGATCAGATAGTCGCGAGTGATAAGACCGTAAATTGTCATACATCTGAATTATATTTTCCTGTACCGAGTACAATAAATAAAAAATAAATACATAAATATATGTATGTAGTGAAGTTTAGGTATTCACTTGAGTTTGTTTATAACACAGTTATAGAGTTAAAGAAGTTGAGAACTTGGAAATACAGATCATTCAACATAATATGGACGTTCAACTATTATTACTGATGTAACATTTTGAGGAACCTGTACTTTTAAAGGAAGGACGGTTTTTCTATTTCTATTCGACGTTTCTCTCTGTGGCAAGCATTATCTAGCATAGCCCCAGGGTGGGCCTATAATGGAGAGCAGGGTAATCTTTGCGTAACTCGTGTCCAGTAGCTATCTAATTAGTATTAGGAAATTAATTAATTAAAAAGATATTAAGAAATTAAAAAGATATATATTTAACAGGATTGTTAAATAAAGGGTCATTATAATTATTATGTTTTATTGTTACGCTTTATAGCTAACACGGCCTGAGGTATTTTGACATGTAAGGTGTCATTTAAGTCGCGTTTATAGTGAGTGACTTAAAATATGCAGACTGGTTTTATATAAATAGATAGATAGATAGATAGACAGACAGATATATAGATAGGTAGATATATAGATAGATAGATAGATAGATAGATAGATAGATAGACAGATAGACAGATATACAGATAGACAGATAGATACTCTTTATTGTATATGAAAAGTATTATACGAAGTAGTAATATAATAATAAGTGAGAGACAAATGGCGGTCTTATCACAATCTGCGATCTCTTCAAAACAACGTGATGGACTACTCTGTAAAATATTAGGTAAAAAATTGTGCACAACAAGTAAAAAAAGAGAAAAAAAGCGTGAGGGGTCTATGGTCGGAAAAAAAACCGCTCGGAACAAGAAGTGTCGGAAAAGTCTTATAGCGTGTAACGCGCGATACCAACCACCCACCGGCTTTGAAGGTGGCAAAATAAGGGTTCAAAGTTTATATGACAGATCAATAAGTAGTCAAGTATATCGTGTTTCTATGCCTACCGCACGAAAAATCCACCCAAAGTAATGATACTATGCAGACGAAGTCGCTGGCACCAGTTAGTATTTTTCATTAATGTTACATGTTCCATTGTTGGTAACCGTAAAATATTTGTTTGTATAGTGTATTAATGGCCATATGGTGTATTTAGGGCCACCACATTTGTTCCTGCATGTGTCGTAAATACAGTCGTACAGGGCCCGGATGACCTCCGACTACGTACAGTACTGGGCAAACAATAATGCACATCGACCTCTAGAAAGAGACATTCGGCTAATTTCGGCTTTGTAAAGCATGATCCTCCGGGAATATAAGCGTGACAGTATATATATACATATGTATATGTATAATACAGATGACAGAATAATTGTACCTGTACTAAATTATGCGTTAGGGTCTTCGCTAATATTACGATATTTTATAACCGTAGGTCAAAGTCATAAATCTTAATATATGCATTGACGCGTCATTGTCATAGGTCATGGTTTTTTATGTAATATTTTAATGTATTTACTCAGGTAAACAAAGGCTTGTATGTTAGTCAGCAATTCTAATGTAATAAGATTTGTTTTGAAAGCCTCAGAAATCATTTTCTAAAAATATCTCAACTTGCTCTATGTAGATCTTCACATGCCTGTTGGTCTACTTAAGTGGTTAGTGACCCTGACTGCTGAGCTGGAGTTCGTAGGTTCGATTTCCACACGAGACGAAAATGTGTGTGTTCCACAATTAGCTTTCCCCGTTCCGGGTATTATTAGTCGTAGATCGATAGATAGATTGTTGTATGAATATTTGTAAAGTCCCCCGCGACACAGTCTTTGTTTAAATAAAAAAATATATAAAACCTGAATGCATTAGATTTAAATACCGTGACCCGTCTGCTCGTTTAGAGTAGCACCTCTAAAAAACGTCCAATTTTTGCCAACATAAATTTAGTCCCACTAATGTAATACGGGCAAGCCTATTGCTGTCACCCGGGTACTGCATGACTGTATATATATTGTCTGATAGATAACAGTCCGATCCCTTAGTCGGCTTGTACGTCACCCACGGGATGAGTTAGGTGGCTTTATTATACTCTACCGATAACTTACCGAGTTATCAAAATTTGTGACTTATTAATAGTAACGACGTGACGGTTCGATCCCCGCACAGGACAACACTGTGTAATCCTCAAATTGTTGTTCTGAGTCTGGGTGTTCTTTGTGTCCGATGTTTGAATGTTTGTAAAGTCCCCCGCCCCACAGGAATTCATTCTAGTGCGGGAGTTGTCTTTTTGGAAAGAAAAAAAAAATTTTTTTTTTAAACAAAACGTACGCTCAAGCCTGTATCCCCTAACGGGTAGGTAGAGGTGTATTTAACACATATTGCACATTAGAATGGGTGAGCCGTAATACCTTACAATACGGTTTATTATCGTTATCGCTTAAGACAATCGTTGTGGTAGTAACAATTGTTCACTATGCAAGTAACTAAACTATAGTGCAACCGCAAATACAGTCCACTAAAAAGTAAACATACGATAGCTAATCGCGCCACCAAGAATTTGGTAAATCTGACATAATAAGGTGCAACTATATTGCAGTCAACCGGGCGCTGTATGTCTGTTTACACACTGTCCGATCCCTTAAACGCCTTTTACACTGTTTTATTCCACTGTGAACCACAAGGCAAACTAAAGGTAACTAAACTAAAGATACTTACAAATACACGATTGGTCCGATCTCCTGAACGTTGAGCTTGTCATCCAAACCTTGGAGGAACCTTTCGTGGTTAGTGATATTGAAAACGTAGGCTCGGAGTTTTACTTCATCTGGGGGGTCCGCCCACCACTCATAGGGAGGCATCCCTGGAAAAGAATATCTCGTTAGCGATGCGTTACAACAATTTAAATATTAGTGACAACCCTGCATATTAATACAACTCCGAGTTAAGGGCCCACTTACACTGCTACAGTAGCAACTTGCTAAGATTCTTTTCGAAACGAAAATCAAATATCATGTGATCGATACTATTATTTTTTTCTTATTCCCCCTTCGAGTCCCTTATCCCCCTCCCCCAAATACCCACAAAGGCAGATAGCGCACTTACGACTCTTCAGTTATAGGTGTCCATGGACGACGGTCGTCACTTACCATCAGATGACCAGTGTGTTCGTTTGTATATAATAATAATAATAAGTGATTTTTGTAATTTTACTACACAGTAAAAACTTTCAGAACGCGATTCAGGATCTTACTACAAAGACTAGAGTTTCTACGTCGTTTACTTTGTCGTCGCTAGATGGTCTTAATGTTTATTTCTGCTGTAAGTTGAGGTCACTACAACTATCGCCTTCTCATGATGAAGAGAAGTTTTCGAGCTGATGATGACAAGCTAACGGATTTGACTTATAGTAAACCACCGAGCACATGGGAAAGGGCCTCTAATGACTCATTTGCAAAACAATGCACAATTATACGCACGTTGCATACACCTGCTAATGGCTTTTAAAATCGTTGAGCAATACACATCATTTAAATAAAATATGCTACAAGTAGTATTTTAGCAATAGGTCATATGCAAGCATGACCTGTTGCGAAAATTTTGAATTATGAAAATTTCGATTAATATGACGACCATAGTTTTAAAATCGGCTCGGACTTAAAAAACCTCATCTTAGCACACTAAGTATTTACATAAATTCTACCTGCAAGGTAGAATTTATGTAAATACTTAGTTATTTAAAGGCCCATTAAAAACATATAACTTGAATTATATTATTTGAATTTAAATTTAACAAACCTACCATTATCTATCAAAGCTTACCTGGTCTCATGTTAAGCTTCTCTAGTAGCATGAAGTCTAACGGTGTGAATATAAAGCTGCCTATTGACAAGAGTATTAGCAGTACACCCCACACGCACTGTACTATGGGATCTGCAACAAAAACGAGAAAATATTTTTTAAAACAAGCTTTTCATTTTTTTTATTATCATAAACATTCATCGGCATCGGAACTGAAGGAAGCGGGTCACATTTAACGTGCAAGATTTGACCCGAACAAGCATCAATTGCCAGTTAAAAAAAAGCTTGTAAAATTTCAAGAAACTACCATATTTAAGGATTTAAGAACGATTTCAATTTAAAGTCAGGTCCAGTATTAATACTCTACAAAGACAGTCCTTTCTACTGGCAGGTAGGGTTGCCGGGGTTCCAAATATTGGTGATGGGAAAAAATTAGCTACTACCAGTGCTGCCAATTAGATAATCTGTACTAATATTGTAAACGCGAAAATATCGCCATTTAATCATCCGCCTGTTATCCTTTTACGGCTAGTTTGGTATGTGGATTCTTGGAAACTTGGGAGAGACAATTGTGTTATATCGACATAAAATTGACGAAAACTGGTACATTGATAAATTATTAGGTACTGAAACAATAACGAGTTAAATAATTAAAAAAATAACTCGACTATATAAATAATTTCCTTTCAATTGTTTTGATTATGTTTTCTTGCAATAGGGTATAAAACTTACTGACTTACCGTTATAAAGATGATTTAAATGACAATTTAGGTATATATCGAAATCCATCAAAACTAACTAGTACCCAAGGCTTGAAAAAGTATACTTCATACTACGTGAATACACTCGAAAAACATAACATTCCTTGTTTCGGTGAAGCTGAAGTGTTGAACAACTTATTAAAATAATTTATTTTACCCATACGCCATTTATGTACGTATTTTATTTATTTGAATGTGTTTCGATCGTAGACAGTTCCAGATTAAAAGTATAAATGAGTCAGTGCTTTTTAGGCTTTAGCAGATTGCCCAATACTTTCCAACGTGAGCCTTCCAGTTTACATAAATGTTGTAAGTTTCCAACCTTGAACTCAATTTACAGATTCAATAAGTAAAAAGTAAGCTGTGATTCTTAATTTGAAATTACTTTTTAATTTTTTACCACCAAAATAGTCTCATTCCATCTTTTTATTCAGTATGGCTTTGATCTTACCATATATACAGATGTAGGTACCTATATTTATTAGTATACCTATTGATAATAGTATATTTATTATGTAATAATAAAAATAGATAATGGAAATCGCTGTATAGTTACATTTTTGTTGTTGTTAAAATTGTGACGTTCTGACGTATTTTATTTCTGGTAGAATTGGTTAATATAAAATATGGAATCCTTTTAGTACTGAATTGTAGCATAAGTCTTTGATGATTCGCTGTCGTCAAGGCATTTAGTTCTCTGGCAAGAAAACTGTTGTGCAGTGTTTCACGGAAACCTAGTAGTATCTGTTATAATAATTTCCTGCAAGAGTCGGAATGGCTGGACCAACTACAGTAGAACCGCTTAACGGCTCTGTGTCGGATGTTCTGCCACCAACTCTTTGCAGTCAGGATCTTTTTAAAAAGGAGAACTTTGTAATCTGACTAATAAAATATGTCCTTAGTAAAAAAGTAAGATTAACACTATATTTTACTATTATATGAGGAGTTAGAGATTATAAAGTAAATAGTAAATTATTACATAAAAATATTGTCGTTAGTAAGCGACGAAAAAGTGCATAACTGGCATATTGCATTTTTTTTTTGTGGTAGACCCTTGTTCAGGCACGAATGGGTGATATCGACCGGTGTGATATCACGGCCTCACAGAAAACCTATTGTGAAGCAACGCTTGCGTCGCATTTCTCCGAAGTTAGTAGGTTTCCGACGGCCCGAGTCCCCCTCTCCCCTTCGTCCCACCTATCTTCCTTCCTATCTCCTCTTTACCCCGCTTTTTTCCCTCTCCCCTTCGTCCCACCTATCTTTCTTCCTATCTCCTCTTTCCCAAGCTTTTTTCCCTCTCCCCTTCGTCCCACCTATCTTCCTTCCTATCTCCTCTTTCCTACGCTTTTTTCCCTCTCCACGTATCCCCCCCCCCTCATCACCCTCAAAGGCAGGCAACACACTTACGACTTTTGAGTTACAGGTGTCAATGGACGACTCCCCCTATGTCATAAAAAAACTCTCTATAATATAAAAATATTCAAATAATTATATTTCAACTTATTATTTATTTTCGAGTAAATTTAAAGAAAGTTTAGTCAGCTTTAATGAGTTAGACAAAATATCCTCTAACAGTTTTACGAAATTTTTATTTCACTTTTTGTTTTTTAATTCTTGTTATAAAAAACAAATTATTATAATCTGTTTGAAAACAGGCCTTATTAGAAAATTAACAAACCTGTTAACTATCGCTAATGGACGCTCCCTGGACGCCCTCTACACTACGACAAATCCGAAGATGGACCCGACTCGGACGGATTACAAAGGGTTCAGTTATAGCGAGGTTTGGATTACCGTGGGTCTACTGTAGTCAGGCAGTCTTATGGCATTTGGTAACACATACTTTGTGGAACAAATATATATATATATATATATATATATATATGTATATATATATACATATATATATATATATGTATATATATATATATATATATATATACATACACTATTTAACATTACGCTACTACCCGCTGGATCTGAGCAGTTAAGATTACAACAACCATAAACACGATTATGTTAATATGACCGGAGATACACGTGTCATAACGGATCTTGTACACGATTAATAATATAATGTCAACATATTTTACGATTTTTCTCTGAAAGTTATTACATCCTTGTGATTGTGACTAATCAAACATAATAAGCATAGCCATATAGCATTGATTAAGATATTTTATACATGTACATACTATACATATACATATATGTAGATTTATGAAAGCATCAAGAAGGCTTCCGGACCGGTCCTTGCTAAATTTATCCACCGTGGGCGCAATGGCGGTGGAAACTCAGAAATAAAACCACAGGAACAATATCTAATTATATCTTATTTGATATTAGCACACTTTTATACAAACTGTTATCAGATACATCAGATTAAATTCGATTAAGAGCTAATGGGATGGCACTTGGACACCTTGTAGGCTGGTTGTCAGTCAGTCCAGTCCAGTCCAATAATAATCGATTTAAAGACAATCGATATCGAATTAAATCGAGCAATAACTCTTAACGAGTATAACAAAAATTAAGTAATCTTATTTCCCAATAATTAATTCTCGCGTTACCATATGTATACAAATACCTTTATCAGTAGGCAGACGTGTATTGAACAACAACATTTTGCACAGCTGAGTACGAATGGGTATAGTGTCTCTCCATCACAAGGGAGGATCTTCTGACTAGGATAGGCTATAATGATAATGATAATGCCTACCATATATACATATTTTCAATATATAAACAATTTGGCAGCGAGAACATTCGGAATCTTACTAGACAGAACGTCAGCTGGTATTGATGTATGTTTCTGTATATGGAGGTCGCCACACTAATTAGAAGTTGGTCCCATTTACGTGGGGTTTATACGATTGCCGATCGAATTGTAGTCATCCAATTGTGACGGCAATTGGATGACTACAATTCGGGTACTACAACCGGGTGTTTTGAATATTAACGATGGAAAATTTTGAATATTGTGATAGATAAAAGTCGGTTATAAGGAAAAGGGATGGATATTACTTACACGGATGTGTTGGAGAGAGTAAATATATATAGCTCGAGTGGGTCATGGTCGCATGCATGTAACCTGAACTGGGTGCTGAGCAACCAAGCCTTCTAACAATTTTATACATACATACATGCACTCATTTCTATATCCCCAGAGGGCTAGGCAGAGGTGTCACAGACGCCCACTTTTTTGCAAACCATAATCTAATTCCAGTTACGTAATAGAGTTCAAGCCTATTGCCGTCACCCAGTCACTGTATGACAGAATATGTACTATTGTATAGATAATAGTCCGATCGCTTAGTTGCCTTTTAACACACCCACGGGAAGAAAGAGGGCGGCCCTATTCTACTCCATCGTTTTATCTTGTATTATTTTACGTATTTATACTAAATATTATCACCGTCCACGCAACGCTATGTCTAAATTGTTACACGCTTTGCCCTTTGGGCTCAAGGTAAGAGCTATGATCATTATGAATTTAAATAACGATTACTCTAATACTTTAAGGTTAACGTATAGAAACAACAAAGAACCGGGTGTGGGGAGCAAGTTGAGAAAAGAATATACTAATACAACAGCGGACTGTAGTGGGTTAATTGATATATTGATTGCATACAAACAGCTATCTCTTGTAAGATTTTATCATCAGTAGACTCATTCATTATCTAATATAATAAAGCTCAAGATGGCTGAGAAAATATTTTTGTATTGCATACAGTATTTATTATGTAATTATAAAGACTATTAAACATCTGGCTAACCCTTAAACTGTAAGGAGCGAAGCAGTGACCATAAACGCTATTGAAACATCTCACACTCTGTTTTAATTAAACCTATGTTTACAAATAAAGAATTCTGATTCTAACTCTGAAACTGTTGGCAAGTTCTAGTTAATAATAAACCTCCTTCGTATCCTTAGATTTACTAATGAAATGCACACAAGTACTCAGGGTCTGACTGATGCCCCATGTGGCTCACTATCAAAGGGTGATGAAGTTTTTTGTTTATGCGATAGGGGGCAAACGAGCAGATGGGTCACCTAATGGTAAATGACTACCGCCGCCCAAGGACACTCGCAACTCATAATTCACAAGTGCGGATCCGGCCTTTTAGGCAGGAGTAAGCTCTTTTGTTGAAGGTTTGAAGGTCGTATCGGTCCGGAAATACGGCAGGCAACAATTTGTTCCATAGGCTGGTTGTGTGGGACAAAAAGCTTCTGGAGCGCACAGTGGTGGAGTGCCAATCATTAAGGTAATGTTTATAGTAGTAATATAGGCGTTATTAAATGCCTTGACTGCTGAGCCAGACGTCGTGCGTTTGATTCCCACCTGGATCAGTCAGAGTCCCAGTCTGGGTGTTTTTTTGTAAATTCCACCGTCACAGGATAATTCAGTAGAGTATGTAAATAATTCCAGTAAAAAGTTGGAAATGTTTTGATTTGACCGCTTCTGGCAATAGGTCTGTTTGATATCGGTGAAACTCTTTTCTGGACATTCAATGGACCTTCGTCCGTATTTGTATACAAAAGCAAATAAAATAATTTAAAAAGGGCGAGAGCTGTCTATCGTCCCGCGGTCGGCGCAAGAAGTGTCGGAAAAAGTCTCATTACACCTTTTTCGGTCTCGCTGCCATCTGCTCATAGCTTGTAACGCTCCATAAATAACTTAGGATTTTTTAAACAAATATAAATAACATTTAATTTAAAAAAAATCATTAGTTATTATAAGTTTCCACTTGTTTGCTGACGTTATCTCGAAATGTATGACTACTTATATTATTACTACTACTCATACTATTAAGATAAATAAAAGACAACCTCATATGTCGAAATCCATCAAGCCATTTAGGTTGTAGGGCGTAACAAAGAAACATCATACAAATATACATTCATAAATGTGTATCATTACACATTTATACATTTACATACAATCGAAAATTATAACCCTACTTCTTCTACAGTGGTGTAAAAATAAATAACTCAGCCTGAACTAAACTGTCCTCATTACTAATTCTTGTAATAAATTGACAGTCGGTATGTGTGCGTTGCCCTTTAATGCGTGAAGAATCGACATCACGTCTGCCGAAGTGACAGATGATGAACGAAACACGTGCGGCACCAATGACAACTCTTAGGACCACTTATGGGGGAGAGTTGAGGACGTTATGATAATTAACTACATCTAAATACATGCACATATATACATATGCTCAGGCCATTCCCGTCCAAGGTAAGCAGAGACGGTAGAACGCTGTTTCTACATCAATCAATCAATTAGCTTACTGCAGTCCACTGCTAGACATAGGCCTATCCTAAAGTGCGCCATAGCGGTCTACATCAACACTAATATGTATATAGTATAATGATGAAGATAAACTTAATAACTACTGCAGACTAGCCTATATGACTCGCAAATAATGTAGTTTTCCAAGCTACATTATTTGCTAGCGGGGCTTACTAGCGAGTCATATAGGCTATTTTTAATTATCAAAATATATATTTTTTATGCGATAGGGGGCAAACGAGCAGACGGGTCACCCGATGGTAAGTGACCACCGCCGCCCATGGACATCTGGAACTCAAGAGTCACTAGTGCGTTGCGGGCCTTTTAGATAGGAGTACGCTCTTTTCTTGAAGGTTTGAAGGTGGTATTAGAGATCCTTATAATCCTTGATTAATTTGCAATAACGTACTCTAAGGTAACAAAAAACTTGCCTGTCACAGTCGTAATGACACGATTAATATCAATAATATGTATATAAAAATTATGTATTACATAGATCAGCCGGCTGAAGTGGCAGTGGGCTGGCCATATTAGCAGCAGAATCGACGACCGTTGCGGCAAACAAGTTCTTGAGAGGAGACCGCGTCTCGGCAAACTGATGATGATGATGATGATGATTATGACGATTACAGGTTTATAAGTGTCCTCATAAGCCAAAAAAAAAAAACAGAGCTGTGATCGAAAGCATTCTCTAATAGCTACAGTAATGACAAAACTAGACAAAATAAGAAAATCAGAATACCTGTAGACAAACAATGCTTACATTTCATTGCCGTGTGAGTGAGGGTACCGGAGGCTCAACTCCTCCGGGCTCTCTATGTATACTGAATAGATATTATGGGTAGTAGCCTTTAACGACTCCCACGTAAAGAGACGGTGTCGCCCTATGCTACTACAGTTTTAACTATAAAAAAATTACTGTCTAAGTACACACATCTTATAAAAACACGAAAGCGAATCGCACTCACGTCCTTGTCTTCCAAAACTGGTCATCGTTATCATGTTATTACACAATTTCCGAAAGTAGACTGTAGAACACAAGCCATTGAACAATAGTCAGTCCATACAACGTAAACAGTATTTATAACTCTAAAAATGGCAGAGTGCCATTTCCGAAATATTAGTTACGGTTTGATAATATGGGGGCGTTCATTAATGTATGACGTCAACGAGGTTTGAAGTAGAAGGCATTTTTAGACACGAATATGCAGACTCTGCTGGAGTAATCCACGGCCTCTTATCTAATCCTCTCCGCCTATCCCTCACCCTCAGAGGCGGGTACCGCAATGAACACTCGAATGGAGGTGTCCATGGGCGGTAGTTGTCACTTAACGTCAGATGACCCGTCTTCTCGTTTGCCCTCTATAAGAATAACATGTACAGAACAAACCATTCCATATAAAATCAAAGAATATCATATACATGTCGAAGAATAAAAAGGATTTGAATCCATGTGCTCTATTTTCGTGTTCGCAATATTATCAATCAGTGCGAACACCCGGCG
Organism: Tyria jacobaeae; assembly: GCA_947561695.1. Taxonomy (NCBI): domain Eukaryota; kingdom Metazoa; phylum Arthropoda; class Insecta; order Lepidoptera; family Erebidae; genus Tyria; species Tyria jacobaeae. The sequence continues at coordinate 4,164,676 of OX387236.1, read as the reverse complement.
CAGGCGAGGTCTCGGCAACAAGTGACGGCCCGATTAACTCACAGATATCAATTATGACATAGACAATTTCACTATAGACCGTTAACTACAAAGTAATGACATTAGGCTTTAATCCTTGCTATCCTAATAAATTAAATAATCATTCATTCTCTGACATACATATAACATAAATTTTTAAACTTAGAGTAATGAGTCTCTGATCAATCATTTGTTGTATCTTTCAAATTATTAGAAAGAATGAAAGAAAGCTACAAAGAAATAAAATGTGTATATTTATATTAAGAAAATATATCACACAGTGCCAGTTAACAGCAATAGGCTTGTCCCATATTAAGTTGGTGACACCAAATTCTAATTCTAAGTGTTAACATGTGGGTGTTTAATATACCTCTGCCTACCCCTGCGGGGATACAGTACATAGTATATGTATATTTTACTTATATAAAGACGAGGCAGGGTACCCAGTGAAAGCCAGAAAAAAACACTTTCACTAAGAACCCCGCGGCTATCAAGCAACATTTATGGTATAATTGTTTATTATCTATAGTAAGAGGTAACCGGTAGACAGACAATTTTTTTTTTACATGGGACAAATGAGTATACCAGGTTACCACCAGGTAACCCCCCTCCTCGCCTGTCCCCCTATATAGTAATAAAAAAAATAGTACCAAAGTGTACTGATAGTCTATTGTTTACACTTGCAGTAGTACTCTAATTGTCTGGGCCCTAAAGTTTGACTGTTACCATTTACAATAGCAATTATGTATACAGGATTCATCGTGACCTCAATATCCTAATAAACATATAATCCACGTCATTCTTATGACGCAATAACACCAAACGGACGTTGAACCAAACAATGCAGCATAAATATTGATTGCTATGTGTTTAGTGACTAAATTTATGGCAACATTAAGATAATCTCAGCGATATTACCTAACAGTGGTAGAGCCATGCTTAGGCACGAATGGGCCGGCTCGACCGGTGCGTTACCTCGACCTCACAGTAAACCGGTTGTGAAGCGTTGCATTTCCCCTAAATTAGTGAGGTTTCCGGAGGCCCAATACCCGTTCTCCTTTTTCCTCACCCTTGTTCACCCCCCCCCCTTTCCCATCTCCTCGTTCCCCTCTCTTCTTCCCCTCCCCGCAACCCTTCATCCCTCATCACCCTCAAAGGCGGGCTGCTACAATATCATTGGAATACGAAGGTAAATCTTGCCACCATCTACAAGGTTGTAATAGGTCAGGTGGGAAATAGAAGCAACAGCTAACCTTAGTACTGATATCGTCACACCAAAAACTCATATTTAATATTCAAAGTATTAGTAAATTGTAATAGACAGTAGACAGAATTGGGCAGTATTTAATACAATATGTACTAAATAATGTCAATGGACGCCGCCGTCGCGGTTCCGGCGTAACCTGTCATAATAATATGACAGGTTACGCCGGAACCGCGACGGCGGCGTTGGTCCTCACGATAAATGGTGGGGATTGGTAGGGCGATAAAAGACTCGATTAACTTAGATGGGTAACTTAAGCGCGGATGGCGATATTCTTTATATTATTTAGTAAATTATATAGTTTATAGCAATAGCTGTGTTGATGTTTGTTAAAATACTTATATGCGTATATTGTTTAAACACGTAATAGCTAACTATGTTTTAGGCTTTCTTGCTCAAGGAGTATAACACACTCCGTATATTGAGAAGGTTTGGATATTTTTTTTTTTTTTATTCGTAAGCCTACCATAATGACTCCACTTTTCCTGATGGTAAGCAATAAATGGAGTCCAAGAGTGGTGGTCACCATCCTCATTGCATGTCTTAGTCAATGCAGCATGGTGACCCACACTATGGCGGCCTGGTGAGATGCTTTTTCACGCCCCGCTTAAAAGACCCGGGATCAAATTGGGAAGGAAACACTTGCGCTGGTAGGGAATTCCAGGCTTTCACTGATCGGCACAGGAAAGAAGAGCCAAACCGTTTCGTTCGGGATCGCATATCTTCGACTCGCAAACGGTGACTCCTCAGGCCAGCACGTGTAGTCCTGTAGAGGAAGGGAGAAGGTGGGACCAATTGGAAGAGCTCGTCAGAACACTCCCCGTGATGTAGGCAATAGAGAACTGCCATAGAGATCCCGACAGATGTCCATACCCAGTATACTAAGCCTATCCTGTAGTGGCAGTTGAGTGTTCTGAGGAGTAGGAAGGGGAAGGAATGGAGTTTTTTTGTTTGAAAACGCGCACGCCTGTGTTTTCTTGGCGCTGAACTCGACCAGATTCTCACAACCCCATTGAGAGATGCGGCTCAGGACCCGGTCGAGCTCAGCAACAAGCTCCTGTCGTTTTCCCTCAACGTCTGCTAGCTTGGCAGCAGGATGTCCGAAGTATCGCCCGTGTACTATGCTGTCGTCTGCATAACAATGTATGTTGCCAAGAGCCAACATATCATTGATATGCAGAAGGAACAGCGTGGGTGATAGGACGGAGCCCTGAGGTACACCAGCGCTAACCTCCTGGAAGTCAGAGGCCGCGCCGTCACAGAGAACTCTAATGCGGTGCTTGTGGAGGAAGGCAGCAACCCAGTTGCATAGCTGAGATGGCAGACCAAATGCAGGAAGTTTGGAGAGAAGCGAGCGATGCCAGACCCTATCGATGGCCTTGGCAATGTCGAGGCTGATGGCCAAGGACTCCCCATGCCTATCCATAGCCTCACCCCAAAGGTGTGTGACGTACGCTAGAAGATCACCCGTGGATCGGTTCGGCCTAAAACCATATTGCCGATCATTTAACAAGGAGTGATCCTCTAGGTGGCGGATTAATTGGGTGTTGATTATCTGCTCGAGCACCTTACAGAGTATGGAGGTGACGGCTATAGGACTGTAATTAGCTGGATCGGAGCGGTCGCCTTTTTTGGGAATGGGTTGGACGTTCGCCTCTCTCCAGGCCTCCGGAACAATTCCCGAGGAATAGGACAGGCGATACAGGCGCGTCAGTACAGGAGACAACTCTGGTGCACAGTTTTTAAGAACCACCGCCGGAATACCGTCGGGTCCACTGGCTTTCCGAACATCGAGTGACCGAAGCTCCGCACGGACATCCCTCTGCCGGATGCGAATATCCCGCATTGCGGAGTCGCAAGATGCAATGGTGGGCGGGTGAGCGCCACGGTCGTCGATTCGGGAGTTAGCCGCAAAGAGGTCAGCAAGTAGTTTCACTTTCTCTTGCGGCTCGTGGGCCAGTGATCCGTCAGGGTACTTCAGCGGTGGCAGCGAAGGCTGGCAGTAGTTGGACTGCACGGCTTTGGCCAATCGCCAAAACTTACGGCTACCCGTAGGGTATGCGACGAGTTCTTGACCAAACCGTGCAATGCGCTGGGCATCAGCTCTGATGTAAGCCCTCTTGCATTCCTTAGTGGCTTTGTTAAACGCTGCTTTTAGGCGATCATCGTCTGGGTCACAATGAGCGCGGGCCCTGATCCATGCGCGGTAGGCTGACTGCTTTTGAGCGACAGCACGGGTGCACTCGCGATTGAACCAGGGACGGGTCTTTGTGCTGGCGACTTCACTGTAGGGGATACAGTACTCCATACCGACAGTGATTTCGTCAGCCACGGCAGACGCACTTTGCGACAGATCCCAGTCTTTAAAGCAGCGTTGAGCCCTCGGGATGGATGCAAAATAATTCCACATTCCATACCAGTCTACTGACGAGTAGTGCCATAACCGTCGCCTTGTTACCACAGACCGTGGTGGGGCAACAAGAGGCACCGAGGTGGACACCAGGCAGTGGTCGGAAAATCCCAGAGAGGCGTGAACCGTTACACTGTACTTCGCTGGGTGACTCTTCAGCAGAAGGTCTAGCAAAGAGGGCGCTTGACCCGATATGTCTGGTATCCTGGTGGGCTGGAGTACCAGTTGGGTAAGGTCATGCGTGAGAGCGAGTGCGTGGGCAGTTCGACCAGCGTGGTCCGTTCTGGAAGATCCCAGCCAGAAGTCATGGTGGGCATTAAAGTCTCCCAAAAACACCAGTTCGGCGGTCGGGAACTGCTCCTGCGCTTTGTCCGTTGCGTGACTCATGTAGTCAAAGAGTCGAGTTGTCTCGGAGTCTCCGGAATGGGACCGATAAAGGCAAACGTAGATCCGGCTCATAGAGCCAAAATCTACGTGAAGCCAAAGGATGGAGAAGGATGCGTCTTCTAGGCAGTGCAGACGGCGACAACAAACATCCGCCCTGACGAAAAGACATACCCCAGCCCTCGCAAGGAAGCACTCCTCTAGAACGTAGCCGGGATAGTAGAGATATGCCGTGTCGGCAGGGCGGCGTATTTGTGTCTCCGTAAGAAAAAGCATGGCCGGCCGAGCCGACTCAAGGTGCTGGTGTACGGCGCTGAGGTTTGCATGGAGTCCACGTATGTTAGTGAACTCCACCTCAAAAAGCGGGTTGGTGGGAGAGGAGGATGCCGCTGTAAGACCATTTTTCTTTTTTTGTACTGCCATGATAAGAGTTGGGAAAGGGGGCGTAAAAGGCATGACAGTCATCGTGACTGTGTAAACTGAGACTGAAAATACTGTGTCATCATGTAACGGTGAGGCATGGCGGAGACCGAACCGCCGGACGGAAGGGCCCCCGTACCCTCCCGGAAATGGACGCCGGGTCCCACCGTCCGGTCACCAACCGGCACGAGGAGCCACTCCGTGGATTATGCGCGACCTGACGGGGCAGGGCAGGCAGACCTCCCAGGGTGGTTAGCCGTGGTTGGGCCCCTCTCTATGCCGCGGGCGGCCAGCGGCACCACCGTTTCTACGGGTCTCCCTGGCCGACGGTTCGATCCACGCCAACCTCACAATGATTCAACGAGCACTCCACTGCTCACACACATACCACGATAACTGTCACCCCTGCATCATTGGGCCTCCGGCGCACTCACTCACCAGCGAAAGACGACAGCACGAATGATGTCGCTTTAGGCTGGTTTTCTGTGAGCGGGTAGTACTGCCCCGGTCGAGCCGGCCCATTCCTGCTGAAGTCAGCGTGGCTCTACTACCTAATGTTTGTAAATGTGTGTGATGTTTTTAAATGAACCAATATGTATGGATCAGATAAAATAATATATCAAACTTAGGACAAACGTCAAATTTCGTCTTATAGTAAACTGTCTATGAGATTATCTATGATTTTTACAGAGGCCTTACGAGGGTGGAGTCAAATTCTTGATTTCAACTCAAAAAAGTTCAACTAAAATCCAATTCACTACTCTAAAATAATTAAATAGTAATTTTTTATTAATGTGCATGTATAACTAATGTAATGCACATGTGCGATACTTTTGTTTGTCTTATATGGAACCGTAGTAATAAATTACAATTTGCGGCACTTTAACTTTTTTTGATATGCGAGACGTGAAGTTAGTCTATAATGTATTTTGTAAAGCTAGGACTTTCATTGTCATATAAGATTGTCATTAGGCTGAATACAAATGATACCTTTGCAGCTGATTATAAATAGAATAACTTTGTCTATGGTTTGCTGAGCCGGCTTGAGGAAGTTTAAGGTTTTAACGTTTTGAGCATTTGTCGTCATTTATGGATTAAGTGTGTGTGGAATATAAAATATTATGCTGTGGTTAGTAGTTAAGTAGTTAGAATAACGAATTTAAATATTACAAGGAAATTGAGATTGCAAAAGTAGGTAGACTTTGTTAATCACTTCAGGTAGTCCTCACGTAAACTACTTTTTTCTTAAAGGAAGGCACCTGCACCACATTCCTAAACTCTTTTATGTAACACTGACAAAATAATATGCAAAATTTCACGATAATCGCTCGAACAAACTTAGAATTCAGTATTAATATGTTTATGTAACGTAAAGAAATTTAAAAAATAATATCTTTTAAAGCTGCAGCGATCCAAACAAATCAAATATTTTATTTGTACGTTCTATCACTTAATTAATACGGTCAACAAAAAAGTAATAACATACTTACATTCAAACACATACGTTTATATTATCGATGGTTATGGTAACAGTACAATACTTACATAACTGAAATACATCAGGTTGCCGTCAACCGGGTACTGTACAATACATACAAACATACTGTCTAATAGATAACAGTTCAATTACTCACTCAAGAAAAGGGGCTATGCTTTTTAATAAGCTTTTAACAGCTGCAAATTTAAAATGGACTGTCCCTAATTTGTTTTTTTTTGCACAAGGTATGTAACTATAATGTTTTCACACAAGGAATATATACATTCGTACAGTATGACTGTATATATACTGTCTGATAGATAACAGTCTGAACTCTTAGTCGCCTTTTACGATGCCATAGTGAAGAAATGTGCTTGCCCTTTTCTAGTCCACAGTGAAGCACACGATGATGTGCCATTCAGTTCACGGTTACGTCATGTTTTTTAATTAGTTGGCACAAGGTTGTCTTAACTTTTTTCTCAATAATGGGTCTTGAGGACGACGGTCATTTACATGAAGTGAAAAACTGCATAATAGCGGGGTAATAATACATCAGCCGTGCCCTGCAAAGCTCTCTCACTGTGGTTGTTCTTGGGATGGTTTTGCGATTCTCAGAGACTTATTACTCTTCCCATACTTAGCTTTCTGCAATTATTTAGAAATGAGATGCAGCTTATTGTACTTTTATTTTTAAATATTTGTTTAAATGTATTTTTCCTATTCTATTTGTGAGTTTTTAACAGTTGTTCGTATCTCTATGAGACTGTATAAGCAGGAACGTTTGTTTCTGTCGAATGTATATATGTACATATATAAAGTTAGAGGGCTCGCTTCCCTTCACCAGCCAGTTCGAGTTATAGGTATGTGACCCTGACTTGCTTTGTTTATTTATTTAAGCTTTATATACTCAATGTACAGAGGCAGACTTAATGCCTAGAGCATTCTCTGCCAGTCAACCTTCAGGTGGTACAGAGAAAGCAGGAAGTAGGGGCACTCAAATATTAAATGATAAAAATTAAATTTACGAAATCAGCGAAAAGAACTACAGTACATCCGTTCCACAACAGAGACTTACATAATCTTTTTCTTTTCTCTTTTAAAATATAACTCCCGCATCAGAATTAATTCCTGTATCGCGGGGGACTTTACAAACATTCAATCAACGGACACAAAGAACACACAGACTCGAGACAACTATTAGTGGATCACATAAATTTTTGTTCGTGTGGGATCGATGACCCATGAACACAGGGTTCAGCAGTCAGGATCACTAACCACTAGAGAAACAGGTCCAGATAGCACACAGATCATATACAATACACACAGATCATATACAACAAATATGTACCTACAAAAACAGTCGATTCTGCCAATTGTCTGCTTTACCTTTACTCTAGTGAGTAACGATTAGTGGCCATCTTAATTTCGAGAGCAAATGCATTCCAAAGAGGAACAGTCATAGGATATTTTTTAAGCGATATAGCGCACGGGGGTTACCAGTAACCCTCTGGCAGAGGTTTGTGACCTGTTCGGGCCGATTTAAGTTGAAGTCAAGGTGTAAGCCCAGGACTGTCACCTTTTTTTTAATACATAATATAGGGAGACAGACGAACTAACGGGTAACCTGGTGGTAAGTGACAACTGCCGTCCATGGACACCTGCAACTCAAGAGTCGTAAATGCGCTGCCCGCCTTTGAGGGTGATGAGGGCTATAGGGATGCGGGGAGGGGAAAGAAGAGATGTGGAATGAGGAGAGGGGAGTTTGGCTTCCCGAAACCTCACTAATTTCAGGGAAATGCAGCGCGAATTGCTTTACAACCGGTTCTCTGTGACGCTGTGGTAACGGTCCGGTAGTGCCGGCCAATGGCTATGTGGCCTAAGCATGGCTCTGCAATAAAATTATATAAAGATATGGACGTACAGTTAAAGGTAACAGATGGAAGCCTTCTTAGCATGAGTGTACAGCTGCAGATCGTCAGCATACAGATGATACGCAACTTGAAGTTCAAGGGTTATAAAATAAATAAATTTCGAATATATCAAAGGAGTAAGAATGCCACCTTTAAGAACATCAGCGTTAAGATCGATCCAGTTCGAAGAAGACTCGTCCACATACACCGAAGATAAGATGATTAATTCGGGTTTCACGACGCAACCTTGAGTTTGATATTTGTTTTCCTATTTTGCTTACAAACTTTTTTTTTAGGGGTGGCTGAAATTTTAAGAGTAAGTTACTTGCTGTAAATGCCAGTATAATCGGTATATAAGTCAACTATTTTTTAAAGAAAATTATTGACTTTTTAAAAAGTTAAAAGCCACCTTCAATGCGTCTGTGCCCGATAAAGTATATATTAATCAGAAAAACGTGCAATTTAAAAATTATACGTAAGTTTCGTAAGTTTTTGATCAAATCCTGGTCTAGTTTCAGTGGTAGAGCACAGCTTAAACACGACCGGCGGTGCGATACGACGGCCCCACAGAAAACCGGTTGCGAAGCAATTCCCCGAATTTAGGTTTCTGGAGGCCCAACTCCCCCTCTCCTTTCTCCTCACCCTTGTCCCCCTTCCCTCGTCCCTCATCACCTTCTAAGGCGGGCAGCACACTTACGACTCTCGAGTTGCAGGTGTCCATGTACGGTGATTGTCACTTAACATCAGGTGACCCTTCTGGTCGCCTGTCCGCCAATAATATAAAAAAAATAGTTACAATGTAGGGCCCATTGTAACTTTTTTTTAATACAAAAAGGCTAGAATTGAATAAAAAAAAGATATTTGAAAATCGATCTACATAAAAAATACATACAGCCGAACAAAGAACCTTCTCCTTATTTGAAGTCATCAAAAAAATAGAAAAAGACCAAAAGATATATGTTTTTCCTGTATAGTAAATGTAGTGTTCCTACATTTTAATTCTTTGCAGGTTGCAGCTATATTTATGAGTTCGTAAGGCATTCATTGCATTATGCAATCTTACGTTAGCGCTCAGGGCCACTAGTTCGATCACCGCGAGCACTCGGAACAAAAATCTGTGTCAACATGTTAAGGCAGGTAAACTTTAGAGTTAAAATGTAAACATACATCATTAAAACAAAAAATATATATACATTCGAACACTGAGGCCTGTATCCCAGAAACAGACAGAGGCGTCTCAACACTCGTCACTCTTATACAATAGCGGAAAGCCTATTGCTTGTACACTTGGCACTGTATGACTATATGCAGCATGACCCAGAACATGGAACACTCATTTTAACCACTGGAAATTACAGTAGCAACTGCATAGCTGCAAAAATTAAAAAAAAATATATTAATTTTTAATGCTCAAAATTTAACCGTCTTTAAGAAAGAAGGAGGTTTCTCAATTCGACCGTATATATGTATATATATTTTTGTTTATGTGTGTTTGCGGATAACTTCGACGTTCATGATGATTCTTTTTTGTTAGAAAGGAAAGGCATCCCAGAGAAATCGAGGGGAACCTTCGAATTTCATAGTGGCGACTAGTGCATTTGAATTTTTCATTAAGTAATTTAAAGCACTACCATTTAATGAAGGTCTGTAGTCGATCTGATGATGGAGCCGAAAGACAGTCGAGGGAACTCCTCAACGATTTACAGCAATTACCTGGTGTTTGGACTTCATTCATTTATATTGATGAGAACTTTGCACCCATGTGGTTTAGTTTCCTGTTTGAAGTCCGTTTTTTTTTTCTTAAAAATTAGGACACGCTGTATATGCTTTCTAATATATAACAGTCCATAGCTTTAGTAGCCTTTTATGAACCCCCTGGGAAGGGATAGGATAGGTGCATTTATGCTACTTTGCTTACTTTACACTTATGAATGTACACTCATGTTACAAAAACTTATATAAAATATTTAACAAATTGTGTATTTGGAGTTTCTTGCTTGTTCTTCTCCATAAGATCTACGTATTGGAACAGGCAACTAGCTTCATGACTGACTTAGAGGGACCGACTTCCTCTCATGACAATTCAAAAATACATATGATTGGTTCAGTTCAAATTAATCATTTTGACTTCCATTTTGATTTTTACCACGAACCACACCGCTAATAATACAGTACTCTAATTTGTAGGTTAATTATTGATATTAAAAGGATCACTATTATCAGTCGGCACTTATAAAGGATCGCGTAAGGCTATGAACACTTCCCAACATGATATTGCAGCTTCCTATGGGTCTTTACAGTTTCGGCCAGGTCGCTAAGCCAATGGAGACTACCTTTTTAGCACTTTTGAAGGACTTTTCTGCTCTAGCAGTAGGTACACACAAATACAAGATTGAAACACAATTTAGTTTACTTCCAGCAAACCTTGGGGTGGAGAGGATAAGAGTTTAGAAAATTCTCTAAACTTAAAGTATGTAAATAAGGAATTTATTAAAGATAAATATATATATATTTGTACACCTAAATATATGTATACCTAGATACCTACCAGGTATATATTGTGAGGTATACCTACCTATACTGTATGGATACGTAGATGTCATAGCCAGACCTAAAAATTGACCACCTTATGATGTGGTCAACCCTTTCATGTAATTGACGTATTTCGTGAAATGGTCAACTAAAAGTTATCGTGGTAGAGCCATGTTTAAGCACGAATGGGCCGGCTTAGCTGGCTCGACGATGTGATACCACGGCCTCACAGAAAACCGATTGTGAAGTAACTTGCGTTGCATTTTCCCGAAATGTGTGAGGTTCCCGGAGGCCCAACTCGCCCTCTCCTCTTTCTCTTTCTGTCGTCGTATACCCCCATCCCTCATCACACTCATAGGCGGGCAGGGCACTTAAGACTCTTCTGTTGCAGACGTCCAAGGGCGGCTGTTGTCACTTACCATCAGGTAACCTGTCTGTTCATCTGTCTACTATTACTACGTAATAAAAAAAAATGACGATATCGTTAAAACGTCAATTCTATGATTTGGCCACGGCATAAGCACAAGTGTACTTATACTATTTCTACGTTCGAAGACATTGGAAACCTACAGGGGAAGCTTTTTGTGGAGTTATAAAGCAGCATGTCAACAATCTAAGTGACTCGTGAGTCGAAGGAATAAGATATGTGACAGTAATGGTTCTTTTCACTGATTTTGGCTCAAGGATATATTAAGATAGATAAGATAAGATAAGATAAAGATTTATTTACATTAATTTGGCACAAAAGTACATCAACAGCGTCACAAACACGATATATAGTATTTACGATAAACTCTGGCACCCAGAATAAGATTCAACTTGTGTTTAGGGTACCAGCGTTCTCGCGTACACTGTAAACATATAAAGTCAGTAGTACAAATTAAGAAGCATACCACAAAAATAATAGTGTTACGAAAAACAAAAAATCGAATTAAAAACTACTACCTAGTTGTTAACATTTTAATTTAAGTACTGTAGCCTCTTATTACGAATAGGTATACATGTGTGTGTGTGTGTGTGTGTGTGTGTGTGTGTGTGTGTGTGTGTGTGTGTGTGTGTGTGTGTGTGTGTGTGTGTGTTTGTGTGTGTGTGTATATTTATATTTATAGGAAACATATGTAGGTCATTAATTAGTGAGTCGGAAGGCTTAGGATCCACATCGAATTAAATTCTCTGTCTCTTTATAATCCAGGGTCATCAACCATTTAGACACACAAGCTTTACAATTATTGCGACATATGAGCGCAATGGCACAGAGTCTATTAATTTTATTGTACAGATGATTAGACAAGTAGGTATAATTACGCTGTGCGAGGGTCGTTCTGCATTTTTGTTGCATTTCACACACATTAAAGTATCTGCGTTTGTTAAAACTATTAGAATCATGCGGCAAGCATACTGTCGGATGCTTACGGAGGATGGTACTGAGAACGAAGAGCTGCCTCACCGTCAGAACTTGACACTCACTGTAAAGAGCCTTGGTAGGGTACCGAAAGGGCTTTGAAATTATCACTTTGAGAACAGCTCTTTGTGCTCGCTCCAAAGAAAGAAGGGAAGTTGTAGATGCACCACCCCATACAACAATACAATAACTAATGATGGATTGGCACAATGCAAAATAAACAGTCTTTATAGTCTCAGGATCTGCAGAGCACCTTAGTTTTTTAAAGATAAACGTACACTTGCGTACCCGACTTGTCAGTTTATTAATATGGGGCTTCCAGCTTAAAGAACTGTCTATATAAACACCAAGATATTTAACATTCGCCGAACTAGTTATTTGTGGACAGTCACATTGTGAAGAGGATAGATCGAGAGAGCAAATATGGGCTTTGAGCGTCATAGCATCAGCGGGAGCAAGATTATTGGAGCGCAACGAGAAAGGTAAGTAGACCGTTTTATTAATGTTTAGGGTTAGGACATTATCTGATAGCCATTTCATCACTGATCTGAGAGCATTCTCTGCGTGTTTCATAGTTTCAGGCCAGTTTTTACCGTGAATTACAAGTGCTGTATCATCTGCATAAGTAAATATTGAGCAATGAGGTATGGACATATTACATAGATTATTAATATAAATTAGGAAAAGAGTTGGGCCCAAGATTGAACCTTGAGGAACGCCATAATTTAACGTTAAAGTGTCACTAATAACGTCATTAATTTTTACGCACTGAGTTCTGTCATACAGATAGTTTTGGAAGATTTTTAGAGTATCTCCACGGATGCCGGTGACTTCCATCTTGCGTAAGAGAAGTGGAACAGACACGGTGTCAAATGCCTTGGAAAGGTCCAGAAAGATAGCAAGACATTTTAGTTTACTATCTAATTTTTCTACAACATCATTTACCAGGGCGGCAACTGCATCCTCAGTTGATTTGCCACCCCTAAAACCATACTGATTGTTACTTAGGATTTTATAAGCCTCAAGAAAGTGAACTAATCTGTTGTTAAGAATTTTTTCCAATATCTTTGAAATTGCAGGCAGGACTGAGATAGGCCTATAGTTATTGACGCTGTGTCTTTCCCCACTCTTAAATATGGGATGGACAATTGCCTTTTTAAAAACTCTAGGGAAACAGCCCGTTGAAAGTGAGCGATTGCAAATGTGAACAAGGACCGGCACCAGAGCGGGTAGACAAGACTTTAACAGCCTCGGTGGTATACCGTCCCAGCCAACGGCAGCATCTGGTTTCAACCCAAGGATCAAATTAGTGACTTCCACTTCATCAGTGGGAAGGAGAACTAGTGAGTTACATGTCACCGCATCATAACAATTTTCAGGGTTGTTCGTGCTGTTTAGGATTATTTCAGCTAATGTCTTGCCCACACCTGCAAAAAACTCGTTGACAGTATTAACCGAAGACTTTTCATTATAGGATGACTTTAATAATTCATTAGGAAAGATAGTATTGACACTAGTCCCAGTTACACTCCTAATGATTTTCCATGTAGCTTTAGGGTTATTTTTAGCCTTGTGGAACTGTTCTTTCTCGTAAGCTGTTTTAATGTTTTTGAGGAGCTTATTACAAAAGTTTCGATATCTTATATAAGTAACCTTAATAGTATAGTTGTCAGGGTCCTTCTTCAGAGTACGTGCCATATTATCCCTATTTCGGATACATCTCAGAAGCCCATTAGTAATCCAGGGCTTAAGAATTCGTCGTTTTGAAGGTATGTGCACCGATTTAGTATGCCTAACTATAAAGTAACTAATAGTAGACACTAAAGACTCGGCAGCAATGTTAGCGTCCTGAGTACCCATTATATAACTAAAATCGAATGAAAAAACATCAGCCACTACAGCCGAGTAATCAACAATGTTACGTTTACATTTAGATACAGGTAAAGACTTTACGTATTGAACGTTAATAATCGTAGGCCTATGGTCAGTGATATAAGTGTCGACGATCAGAGTCATAATTTTAAGATCAGACTTAACCATCACATGGTCAATGCAAGACTTACCACGAGTAGGCAGAAGATGTGCAGGGAGAAGGCCATGCGTAGCATTAATGTTTAAGTACTGATTGGCATGTTCGCATATGACATTTGGAGTAATGTCGATATTAATGTCCCCCATAATTACTATATTTTTTAGGGTTGACATTTGAGTAAGAATGCAGTCCAATCCATCAATAAAATTATCAACGCTTCGGAAAGAGGGGGAACGGTATAGAGCTATGAGTAAAGTATTATGAAACTTTAAAATACATAATAAACAGCTGGCATCAGCCATCGAAGGTTCTGTGACACAATGAGGCAAATCTGATTTTATGTACATAATAATTCCGTCATTTTGGTTTTTGATTTTAGTAGTATGATAAGATACGTACCCATCCAATAACGGAACTAATACTGAAGCACTTAACCAACATTCGGATAAAATTAAAACATCAAAAGAAATGTCAATACTGACGAGGAACGCTTGAAAGCAATCAAAATTACGGTTTACACTACGAATATTTAGATGTATTATGTTGAGGGACTTTGAATTGTTTTCAATGAAACTCTTGCATACCTCCGGTTCACAAACACATGAATCTCTATTTCCAAAGGAATCAAAGTCATCCAAACTATCGATGTCGAACATTGAATAATAATGTTAAATGCACATTGTATGCAACCATAATGTGAAAACTGTAATAATGGGCCAGAATTATGGAAAAGAACCCACATTTATAACCATAAAACGATAAATTTACTGTAAATGTTAAGTGTAAGACATAAAAGAACATTGTTTTTGTAAGTGTAATGTGAAAAATGAAAGTGAGCTTTATGATTTTGAGTAAGAAATGCATTCCATGAATTATTAAAATACAAATTAAAAACTGAGTATTGTAAGCATTATCGTTGTCATATGTTTCGAAACTTAAGACCCTGAGAAAGTGTATGTGTATGGAGTAGAGGCTTACACATATAGATTTGTTATCATAAGGTGGCATTAATAAAGAATAGAAAGAAACAATTCTGTTACAGGTAATTTGAAAAGCAAATATGCAGTAAACTACTAATTTGGATTTTTTTTTGAAAAGAACATTCTAAATTTACATAACATACAGGAATTAATATTCTTACACTTGTTGTTTAGATGCAAGCAGTTTATTGAGACAGGCAGTTGATTTGACGATAACAGAGTCCATGCCTTCTTTTTCCCGTAGAAAGATTTTCCCATTTTGAGTCCAGCAAAAATTGTATTTGTTTTTTTTCGCAAAGGCCCGCGCCTCAAAGAACAGCTGTCGCAAGGAGCGCGGCATATGTTCAGCAACATATATCGGCTTTACTTCACCGGGGATATCAATGTGTCCTGTGTTTAATTTTTCAGAGATGGGCAAACCCTTGTTGAAAGTTCGGCAGGCGCCCAGAACTTGATTTTTTGAGGAGACTGTCAGGAACTCAGCTATTATAGGCCTATTGGAGCCTTTCTGGCCAGGCAGACGGTAAACATTACGTAGTTGTTGGGTGAG
This sequence comes from Tyria jacobaeae, assembly GCA_947561695.1. Lineage (NCBI taxonomy): Eukaryota > Metazoa > Arthropoda > Insecta > Lepidoptera > Erebidae > Tyria > Tyria jacobaeae. The sequence continues at coordinate 4,149,297 of OX387236.1, read as the reverse complement.
CTCGACGGCTGAATAACAGCACATGTTTTATGTACTACAGATGCCAGGTCACTACTGGTCTCCTTATCGTTTGCCGGTACATTCCTAATCTCTATAGAGGCTGAACGCGAGCTTAGTTGTAGATCAATCACTTTCTTTTCCAGGTCCATTATATAATAGCGTTGTTCGCTATTTTCCTTTTCCAGTTTGTGCATTGATTTCTTAAGAGAATCATAGTCAGTGCTCAAGAATTCTATTGATTTTAACACATCAGCATTAGTTTTTTTGATATCCACATTTTGAAGCTTAATTGCAGTTATTTCTGTCGTCAATTTCTCAAGCAGAGCATCTTGTTCGTTTTTCCACGAAGTCAGCATCTTCATTACCTTTTTCTCAAAGGTTTTCAATTCACATTCCGGAGAGAAATCTGGCCGTAAGCGCTTTGTTCGTGAAGTAATATTTGAGTTTTCACTTACTTCCGGTGTTGAAAAAATAGGTTGAACATTCATTTCATGCACCGGAGTAGCTGGAGGCGAGCGCTCAACCCTTGGCATGTTTGATGTAGTTGTTTATTCTGCGCAACTTCCAATAAATGCACAAAGTACGACCCAGAGGCGGCAACAAACTATATTACTACAATATCCAGTAACGCTCCAACTTAGACCGCCTCTGCCGCTAAGCGATCGCGGGTTGTCGTAGGTCAGTTTTTTGTGTTAGTGTAGGGTATTATTGAACACTGTTTTGCTGATTATAGCCAATATTTAATTATTTAGTAATAATCTGTTGTTATTTTTATGCAAGAACTATGCACTGATACTAACACAATAAGAACTAGCCATAAGAAAAAGTGTAAGTTTAGTTACTACGCGTATAACAATTTAATTTACGGAGTGAAAGTGATATGCGACTGTGTCGTCCGATGTTGAGCGAGAGAAGCAAATATTTTCCTATATATATCCTATAAAAGTGTGGCCTATAATAAAATTAATTTATCTGTCGTTGCTTCGCTTTAGTTATTTATACCTATTTCGGTATAGTAATTTTATACGAGGGAGTCCAGTTATATAATAAACTGCCAAATCAAATAAAAGAGTGCAAAAACATTCAATTATTCAAAAGTAAACTAAAGGTATTCGTTTTACACAATGTACCGCTTATAAAATGAGGATAGATAATCATATTTTGTTTTTTTTCTCTTTCTTTTATTCTTTAATATTAAAAAAAATAAAAGAAAATTAAAAATTATAAAAAAAATATTACAATTACACACACGTAGTAAAAGTGTTATATGAATTAGTCTTTTCGCATTACCATAAAAATAGAATTATAAAACTTAGTACCCATATTAACTTAAAATTATACATATTCAGTACTTACTGGTCAGTCATAATGAAATAAACCATCGAACAAAAAAAGAAATGCTATAAAGTTTTATAGACAAGCTGCCTCCCCGACTACACAGTATTGATCGTTGCACTCACAACTGAACAAACCTCGCAAAACACACACAATACCGTACATGTCGTTTGTAATTTGTAGGCTCCAAACTTTTTAATTTGTCCCATGTCGGTTCACTATTACGTTCACAACATATTTGTGCACACACACACACACGATCTAAATTTCCGTGCTATTTAGTTCACACATAGTTACACCGGCAATCGCATTATACCAGTTAGTTCAAAATATTAAAAAGTTCGTTCGTTGAGGGTACTCTAGTGACGATTGACTGGCCAGTTGTTTTGTTGTTTTGTAAGTTTTCAATACGTTTATGTATGCTTCGTCGCAAGACGACATTAATTATATGCATATACTGTGTATCTCATGTAAGTGAACTGTTTATTGTTCTTATGAGAATAAAGTTTCTTTAACCTTAATTTTATTCTGGGTGCATCGTTTTCACACATAATTATATATAATGATTGTATTTAAACAAAACATTTAAAAAGAGTAACAGTGGAGTTTCTTGCCCATTCTGCTCCATACGAAACTACATTTTGGAAGGGGCGTCTAGAATCAGTCCTATTTCAAGGTAAATGTTGACGTTCAAAAGTGTCTTTAGGACCTATTTGAAATAAATGCTTTGACGTGGACTTTGACTTCCTATAATCTACTTTTGTAGTACTGGAGTCTCGGTAACTCTCTGTCTGTCTGTTCCGGTTCCACGGCTGAACCACTAAACCAATTTCTCACCAAACCAAAATTTGGTAAACAAATAAACAGGATCTTATAAACGGGTGCTTTTATTTACTCCTTGAAGGTGGCGAAAGTCAACTTCAAATTAAAGTTTGAATGGAAAGCCAATATGCACACTCGTATCATATGAAAAAGGCTACCCACCATGTACTGATTTTATGCAGACGAGTTAGGGGCACAAGCTAATTACTTATAAATACATATTACTTAATTAATAATACTCACTGCAACATGTTCCTCCCTTCCTCTTGCCCTCTCCCTCACACTCAATTTTCACATCCATGCACGTGTCTATACAGTCCGTATCCTTATTCTTTAACAAACTATTTAGAGAGTCTGAAGCACAATCTTTAGATGAATCACTGTCTTCTGACCGAACCGAGGTAGTAGAAGAAGTCGTGCTGCTCTCTTCTGGTAAAATCGTCTCTTCTGTCATATCTGTGTCTGTAACAAAAGGAGAAACTATTTATCTATACTAGTTAGAGGCGACACCCTTTGAGGCTGATGAGGGTAAGGGAAGGAGGAATTCCTTCGATACCCTCACTTACTCGGCAATACAATACAAGCATTGTTTGTCTTCCGGTTGTCTGACTCCAGTCGAGCCGGCCCAATGCCTGGGTCCTGGCAATGGCCTAAGCATGGCACTCCCACGGTAAAACACATATACTAGTAGATTTTAATTGCTTACTAATTACGATACGATACTTCTAATTACGATAGACTAACGTTTTCTTGTCAGCTACAATTTATCAAAATGAGCCGGAAAAGTGCGAGAGCAAATGAGTTGCTGGTTTGTAGTATATCTCATTTTTTTTTCAATCGACCCTAGAAGAGTCTGCCGTTTTTTTCTGAAAGACGAACTTAACTTTACAGTTCCCTCCAGTTGCTGTTCAGCTCCAGTTGTGGCTGATCTGATCTCAACAGACAGACACACAGACAGACGGACAACAGAGTAATGCTGTACGGTTTTATTTTCATTTGAAGAACGCACACCTAGAAATCTTTACTTTAAAACGTTATATGTCCAATTATTTATTTATATTAAAAAATAACAAATGTGTTTATGGCAGACATTTTAAACACACTTAAAGACACTATAAGCGAACACCGATACTTCTGTGCACCAAGCTCTCTCGGAAGCGCAAAATTAGCTGAAGAAAAACAAATATGTAGGTACCAACAATAAAATGGTAAAGGTACATGTACACTACGGCACAACTATTTAATTGGAATACAATTTTTTTCTCCCCCTCCGCCGGACTTGGAAATAGTCGGTTTTACTCGAAACACATATGATAACACAAACATATATACATTCACTAGACAGCATTTTTGAAGAGGGTGTGGCAGAAGCGTATTGAATGCTCACATTTAGCCAACCACAATTTAGTCCCACTTATGTACGTAATAGGGAGTTTTTTATGGTATACAAACGAGCAGGTGGGTCACCTGATGGTAAGTGACTTCCGCCGCCTATGAACACTTGTAACTCAAGAGTCACAAGAGTGCTGAGTAAGCCTATTACCGTCTACCGGGCACTCTATGACTGTACATATACTGTCTGATAGATAACGGTCCCTTACTCGCACATACGTGAATATAGCACTGTCTAGTATTTTAGTATTTACTATTAAGGTTGATAATGCGTGAATATAATTTATATATACTGATTATTAGATTAAAGTATGGTTGTCAAAATGTAGGCGAACACCTCTGACTGACTACTCCTTCGAATATATATGTATGAGTATGTATGTGAAATTTAGTTTGCACTAGTGTTAACCGTGTTTAACCAGTGTGAAGTCAGTATCAGTCAGTGTTAAGAGAAAATTGATTTTGACGTAACACTGACAATTAACGTACAGTAAAACCGATGATTGTTATTGTTCCTTAGTAAAAATATTACATTTTTTTATATTATAGGGTGACAGATGAAGATACTGGTCACCTGATGGTAATTGAGAACCACCGTCCATGGACCCTGCAACTCGAGACTTGTAAGTGCGCTGTCCGCCTTGGGTGATGAGGAATGGAGGGGTGCGGGGAGAGGGAAAAGAGAGGGGGAAAGAAGAGATTGGAAAAGGGGTCAAAAAGGTGAGAAAAAAGGAGAAGGGGAGTTGGGCCTCCGGAAACCGCACTCATTTCGGGGAAATGCAAGGGAGGGTGCTTCACAACCGGTTTTCTGTGAGGCCATGGTATCGCACCGGTCGAGCAGGACCATTCGTGTTTAAGCATGGCCCTACCATTGCTAAACATATTTTGTAATAATTCAACGAAAACGATTTTTTCGGTAGGTATGTAATATTCTACAAACAGAACTTGTAATTTTGCGGTGCGGTTTTACGTAAGTTTTGACTAAATTACATATTATATTTCATCGATTGCAAAATGTGGGCGTATGATGTGCCTCTGCCTGTTCCTTCCAGAATAAAGGCTTTATTATATGAGTTGTCTATATGTATGTATGCCTTAAATGAGGCTATGGCGACCGGTGTCTGTGCCAAGAACGGCAAAATCGATTGTACAGGACAATGTATGCTATAAAGCGAGTTGTTCCAATTTTATACGTCTCATAAAGGTTTTTTTTTCAACGAACTTGATACTACAATAGATCGACTATTGTTTAGTCCTTCGTACGTAAAAGGGCAAGCTTGAAATGTATTGTAAACTGAATATTTCAGAAAGGTTTCAGAAATCATTAGCTTAGTAGCTGATAATTTAACTTTTTCAAATTGAAAACTTCTTTAGAAACGTTGAGCACTTTATAGGAGAACAAAAATGATGCTATATGTATACTGTGAATACACTTGTGTACTTTTTGGGGAACAAAAAGCGCGAAACTCGCGTCATCGTCACCGAACGCTTCCCATGAGCTATATGTATACTGTGTATAATCTAATAGCTCGATGATACTATTTACAAGTTACTTAGTTTTCACTTCTATCGGTAGGCTCCAAAGACTGCCCGTATATTTTTTTTAAAGACTACTTACGCATCAGGAATAATTCCTGTGTCCGGAGCGAGGGTAAAAACATTAAATCAACGGACGCAAAGAACACCCAGACTCGGGACAGCTATTTGTGGATCATATAAATTTTTGTCCCGTGTGGGAATCGAACCCATGACCTCCAGTTCAACAGTCATGGTCACTAACCATTAGAGCAATAGGCCCAACAAATATATAGGATTAAAAAATGCTTTTTGAAAGGTATTTAATTATTTTTTGTGGAAAATACTTCCTCTGATGTAGGTAGGTCTGAAAACCATTCTTTTCAAAGATTATAAATTTCAATGTTTTTATGTGAACATTTTCGGAAAAGCCATGCATCCTTGGTACTAAATTAAAGTCAAAATCGTTACTGAACCAATCATAGGTATTTTTACTAAGTAACTGACTAAGTCAGTGATGAAGCTAGTTGCCTGTTCCAATTCGTAGATCCTATGGATAAAAACAAGCAAAAAACTCCAAGGACACTCGTTCAAATATTTTACATAAGTTTTTTTTTTTACAGTTCATAAGTGCACATAAGATAAAATGACATATGGGAGGACAATGCAAACATTCATGTCAGCCCTCCCAAACTTGTAAGTTACTAGTCTTATAGACCGATTGATTTCTTCTAAAACCGTTAACGATTTACGTTTTCAACTCACCCTGTTTATACTGTCTGATGGATAACAGTCCAATCCTTTGTTGCCCTTTCATGACACTCATGAAAAGAGGTAACCTCATTCTAATCCACCTAGACCTAGAACCAGATTGCTCTAAAAGCCCATAACTGCTTTATATTTGACTAGTTTATACATAAGACATATTAATAAATAAAACTCTACCAATAATGACAGTACCCGAAACGGCTTGTATAAGATGTGTAATAACAGTAGAATAAGATCGTGACGAATATTAGGATAAATACTAGTGCTATGTTGTGATATTACCCCTAAGGGAAAAAGGCTTGAGTTTATGTATGAATTCATACATACAATAACGCCTTTACATCCGAAGGGGTAAACAGAGCCGTATTACACTCCCACGTTTGCCCAGCTATAATTTAGTCCTACTTACGCAAGCTAGGCAAGCTTATTGCCGTTGAACAGATACTTTATAAATTAAAAAGAATGGTACCGAACGTATTAAACGGAAAATTGATAATTTCCGAAGCTAAACAAATAATTAAGTCACAATTTATTATTTACTAATTATCAGTTTCAGTCCCGTTCTATGGACCAGTGTGTTTATAAAACCTAAGTAAGTAAAGGCACACTTATTTAATTTTATATAATACCAATATCCTACACAGCAGTAAATAACCCATGTGGGGATTTCTTCTAAGAAATTGTTACACTAGACTGAGCTACTATAAATTTAATTATTTATATATTTTTTTATTTACACTTCCTGCATTTTATTGCATGGGGCGGACTTAATGCCAGGAGGCATTGTCTTCCAGTCAACCCTTTGGTGGTGCAGAGAGGGTCAAGGCAGGTGCATACAAACAAATTTAATGAAGAGCCTACTGAAAGCCATATAAATAATTAATTATTTCACATAAAACTACAGACATACATATATATATATATAGATATATAAATACACAAATATATACAAATATACACATATAAAATATCTTTGAGGTGGAGTCATAAAGAAATTTCTGCCAACTGCTTTAATTAAAATTTGCGAACGTTAGCTTTAAAAGTGTCACGGTTAGTGGACATCCTAATTTCAAGAGGAAGCGCATTCCATAACAGAATAGACTGAACAGAGAATGAAGAATGAAGAAATTTGTTTCTTTTTATAATGTAACCTGTGTTAGGAATTATTGGTGAGCCATTATCAACAATAAAAATACTTTTAACAACTACTCAATCACGATATTTATGTAAATAATAACTATTACAAATGTGGACTAACAGTACGCTTAGATAAAACAAGTCTAGAGTTCAACTGTTGTATCTAATGTGTGATTAAATACATGACGATACACGTGACCACTTTCTACATGACATATTGCCCGGCCACTCGCATTTGACCCGGGAAAAGGATATTATATATGTACATATATAATATTATTACGAATTGGGTGTTGGAGTTGACCAACATGGCCATTATTTGTTTATAGACTGTAGTTTTTTTCTTTCGAAATACTTGACATCGCGGAGTCTTGAAGAGAGACTTGAATCTACACGAAAGTTCATAACCACCTAATAATAATACATTCTTACTTGAAGCAAAAACTTTGTATAACTTTTTACGAAAATCACTTAAACGGAGAAGTATGAACTTTATCACAGTTAAAGTTTATATGCAGAAGAAGTGCAGAAATAAATTAAATCAATAAAAATAAATAATATACTACAGAATACACACATCAGGTGAGCCGTCTGCTCGTTTGCCTTTCGCATAAAAAAAAACACACACTACCATGTGTCTGGCAATCACTGTTTACATTCATAATGTCAAAAACATAGTCTGTGGTCAAACAATCGCATATTTACTTTATTCCTCCGAGAACATGGTAGAGATATTATAATACTCTTTGATAAAAAGACAAAATATCGTTCAAACTTAAAAATGGTAATCAATAATAATTATGATTAAATGTCGACTGTACTCCTTGTTAATATAATACATATCCAAGAGGGAAAAGGCAGTTATTGGGGCAAGTCTATTGCCATCACGCGGGCACTGTATGTTTGTATTTACCCAACATATCCTACATGTTATGTATATATTTGTCGCCTTCAACACACCCACGGGAAGAGATGGGCTGGTTTTATTCTACACGACCGAGAACCACACTTGTCAACTTATCTGTATAATCTGATAAAACCTTTTAGAATCTCACTCACTCACTCACTCACTCACTCACGCTTATTTCAACGAAGGTACAGCAGGCGTATTAAACGCTCAAATTTTGCCAATTATGTTAGGCGGCAAACGAATTGCCGTCATCAAGGAATTAAATGGGGAAATGCGAAATATATTGAAATTTATAGGTCGGTTAGCGGGGAAGCTGGAGTAAAACAGATATTGCTTTTACAGCTTGAACATGGCTTGCTTGAACAGACCACTGTCGCATACCTATGTATAACTCGAACTGGCTGATGCCCGGAAGCACGAGCCCTCTAACCGCCCTTCTTTTCTGCCGCTCATTTTATTAGTTGATTAAATTTCAGAAAACTAGATACAAATTGTTAAAAAAATATAAAAACTTCTGCATTTTTAGCTTTCTCTCTTATCAGTCAGTCAGTCAGTCTTACTGTTAAGAATATTCAAATGGCACCTCACATGTCGAATTCCACCAAATGGTTTAGGCTCTGGGGCATGACAAAGAAACATTATATACAAAAATACTCCCTATTTATCAGTCGGTTATAAATTATAGCATTATATATTTAACATATAATTAGCTGTAATGGTTTCCGTACAATAACGGTGATTAACAGGAAATCTATAAAGAAGATTGCAGCTTCTAATTGAGACAAAAAAATCATAATTATTTTGTGGTCGTGAAAACCTTGGATATATTCGATAATACTTGGAAACCACTAAAATGATGAACCTGAATTTCCGCATTGAGACTGAACTTGAAGCCCAAGATTAATGCATCTATACTAATATTATTAATCTATTCGTCTGTCTGTTTTCTTTTCACAGTAAAACGTCTGAAACGATTTATTTTAGCGGCATACACGCAAGCGAAGCCACATTCGGTACCTCGCTGTTTCACCTGAATTAATGGTCACTGCCACGCTCCTAAGGGACACAAAGTGATGTTTTATAGCCTATGATAAATACTCTGCCTAATAAATTAACATTCATTTAAATTGAACTGATAATTCTAAAGCAAGGCTGCTCAACTCCATTTCGGCGGGCCACACTTGAAAGTGATGTTAGTAGAATCTATAAAAACTGTTAAAAAAACATCCCGAATGAGTGATTTTCTATTTTGAGTTGACGTAACGACTTCCTTACCTCAATATTCTGTATCTATTTCTTTTTTGTTTTATATAAGCCTACCATAGTGACTCCACTTTGCCTGATGGAAAGCAATAAGTGGAGTCCAAGTGGTCACCATCTTCATTGTATGTCTAGTCAATGCAGCATGGTGATCCACACTATGGCGGCCTGGTGAGATGCTTTTTCACGTCCTTCAAAGCAACATTTCTCATTTTAACTGTATTTAATTTTGGAAAAAAAAAATGTTCAATTAAATAATTTAAAATTAAAAATTACACAAACAAACATTTAATTTTAAAAGTTTGGTTGTACGAAGCGCATGAGTTGCTTTAATTTAGGTAGAAGCCGTCTATAGGGGCTAGATTACAGTCAAGTCAAATCAGCGTCATTTTAGTTAACGTTAAAACGGTAGGTTTGGTATATTTTTGTATGAAATACATAGTCTTGACGTCACGGGTATGTAGTCTAATCAAGGAATTTTAATGTTAATTTAATGAGTAAAAAATAAATTTAGAGTTACAATAAAAAAGAACAACAATTGTTAACTTGTTGCCCGACTTTGTGAAATAATTAAATGTAAGCATAGTTCTCTGCATTTGCAGCCTCGTACCAAAGATTAGAGCTTTCAAACAAAAAAAAAACAGTTCTGCTTTATTAATATAGATTGATTACTTAAGATTAATGTATGTAGTCACAGATAAGTGATATTTTAATGTTATGCACCTGAATCATAATGTTGCATTGAGTATTAAATAACCTTGACGCGCAATCAATAAGTAATATAAAAACTATTCAAAACATAACAACAGTCTAATTATTTAATATTCATAGACGTGTCCCTAGTCTCATGTCTTCCCGCGGGGGTCATTAAACGCAATTAAGGGCTTGTACTGTTATATACATACATATATGACAGTATATGTTTAAACAGTCATTCGCTGCCCGGAAGACGACCATACCTTTGGTTGCTATAACGTAGCTGGCATTAAATTATGATTGGCCTAAAAAAGGCTCTTGACACGCCTGTGCCGATCCCTTCGGAGATATGTTTTTTATTTATATAATATAGGGGCACAGACGAACAGATAGATCACCTGATGGTAAGTGACTACCGCCGTCCATGGACACCTGCAAATCAAAAGTTGTAAGCAAAATACGGGGAGAGGAAAGAATAGAGGGAAAGTTGGGCCTCCAGAAACCTAACTAATTACAGCCTTTTTTCAGTGAGGCCTTGGTATCGCACCGGTCGAGCCGGCCCGTTCGTGCCTAAGCCTGGCTCTACAACTGTAATTGTGTAATAATAATGATGATGATCATGAAATTGTAGGTATGTTTTTTCAATCCATTTCCAAGCCAAATCAGCTTTTTCAATGTTTCAAAAAATGTTTCAATTTTTTTTGTACACTTAGAATTAAGATAATTTGATACTTCAAGCCTCAAATAAACAACATATCATTTTGCTATTTTCATTTTATTGTGTCACTCATATTTTTTAGACTATACCTTGACTTTTTTGAACAGAGTTGAACTACTGACATTAATTTGTATAATATACATAATGCACTGGTCATTGACTGACACCTTTCACACGATAACTTTAACTCTAAGATGACTCAATAAGTTCTTGAAATAAAGTGCCTTCACAAAATTAAAAGAAAGACTTTTGGACTTTATCACTCACAAAATAAGGTGTATTATTGAACACCACGTATTTATGATGGACAAGGTTAGATGTAGCTAATAACAGAAATGGCGGATTTACGTTAAAATTTAATCTTTAGTTACATACAGCTGTAGTAAATATTTTTGTTTACTACTCTGACGTCTACGTGAAGAACACGAACCTGGATGGTTCCTGGAACTTGGATGGGTTATTGCTTATACACCCATATCTATCTGTATAAGCAATATTTCATCTCCGTTTCCTTCCTTTTCTAATCCAAATTAGCACTTTTGGGAAATAAGTGAGTACACTTAATTCCCAAAAGAGCCCGGATAATAATCAAATATTTATAATCGACAAAATGTGAGCGGTAATTACGGCTCTGCCTTACCCTACGGGGTACGCCCTACCCTAGTGTATTTACATATGTATGTTACAAAATAGGAGGCAGGCCTATGGGCGTCAACTAGGCACTGTATACATACTAAATATTACAATAATAATATATAATATAGAAAAATTGTTTTTGTTAGCTTGTTTCATTAAACGCGATAATTTCTGGAACTGTGAGTCAGATTTGAATGACTCTTTTTGTAAAAGATAGACTACTTACTGAGGAATAATATAGGCAATCCTCTAGCTACGACCCTTAGGTGCGGAGCAGTGAGCATAAACGCATGTGAAACTATTATAAATATTTTTGATCGGATTGACACCTTGGCGTTCGTAAAGCTATCGCTGGTATCATGGGGAGTGTCTTGAGGAATTCTTCGGACTTATACCGGCCACAGGTTTCCGCCATTGCCTACGCTACAAAATATCCATCCCCATCACCTGGATGATTAGCACTCCACCACTGTGCGCTTCTCCAGAAGCTTTTTGCCTCGCACAACCAGCCTGTGGAACAAATTGTTGACGGCCGTATTTCCGGAGAGATACGACCTTCAAACCTTCAAGAAAAGAACGTACTCGTACCTAAAAGGCTGGCAACGCACTTGTGAAAGAGTCACTAGCGGGTGTTCATGGGCCGCGGTAGTCACTTACCATCAGCTGAAACATCTCCTCGTTTGTATTGCATAAAAAAATAATTGACAGTCTAATATAATCTTTAATGTCGGGAAAGTTTAAAAACAATTACGACACCGTTAGTGATTTATTATCTCTGTACACATGACTAGTGTAAACATCTTACACCACCACGTGTAATGTGTCTGTTTGTCACTTTATTAAATACGTAGACAGACCAATTTAGATATAATAACATTTGATTTATGTCACCAATAAGTGTAGTTTAATAATGGCCCGACATTGAACTTTATAATAAAAGTATTTGAATCTACATAATGTACGACTTTTTATGTTCGAGGGTTTATATGTTTGTAAGTACATATGTATGTATGTATGATGTTTCTTTGTCATAGTCTAGCCTAAAGCCTAAAAGTTTGACAACGGCAAGTATTGTGAAGTCATTTTTTTTAAAGACGCCTCCGCTACGATGAGTTTGTCTATGGGCGGCGGTTGTCACTTTCTATCAGTTGACCCGTCTGCTCGTTTGCATCATATCCCATAAAAGAACTTCCAGAACTAAGAAGTATTTCTGTGTAGCGAGGGACTTCCCAAACACATATATTCAGTGTTCAGAGGAATTGTTCGGACTTATATCGGCTGCTGGTTTCCACCATCGTCCTACGCGACAAAATATACATCCTCATCACCTGGACGATTGGCACTCCACCACTGTGCGCTTCTCCAGAAGCTTTTTGCCTCGCACAACCAGCTTATGGAACAAATTGTCGTCTACCGTATTTCCGAACCGATACGACCTTCAAACCTTCAAGAAAAGGGCGTATTCCTACCTAAAAGGCCGGCAACGCACTTGTGACTCTTGAGTTGCGGGTGTCCATGGTCGGCGGTAGTTACTTACCATCAGGTGACCCGTCTGCTCGCTTGCCCACTATTGCATAAAAAAAAAAAAATCTTGTCCCGTGATGAGTGAAGGAAAATGAAATGAAATGATACAGAACAGGTGATTTCTATTTATAGAAGATCGAATAACTGCTAGCATAACAATGGTGTTCAATAGACATTATTACGATTCATATTAAGTACGTGTAGTGGCATACTAATAAAATAATAAAGTTTAGTTGCATTGTGAATATTATATTATTTATTAAATTATTATAATATAAATTTGTTTATTGTCAAATTTGGTCAGTTTAATTTTAGACATTTTCAAAGGTTGCTCCTTGAATACATGATCCGTTAAATTATTATGTACTTGAATGGCAGTTATATAAGAGTTTATTTTATATATTTCTAGTTTACATTGAGGTTGATAGATTTGGTGAACCGATGACCGTGACCGAACCGATTTGGTAGAGCACAGGAGTATGATCGGAGGGGAAGGAGGAGAAAGGGTTGTGTAGCCTCCAGTACCCTCATGCACTCAGTAATACAATGCAATCACTTTTTATGTTAACCTTTTCTGTAAGGCCACGGTAATACTCTCATCGTGACGACCCATTCGTGCCTAAACATGGCTCTCCAATGGAATTCTTATCTTAATATGTATTTGTAAAATTACATCCAAAACAATATATAACATAAAAATACTAACCCAAGATCGATCTGACCAGATCAGTTTACTGAATATTAGAGATGAGCACAATTATTCGCGACTGGCAAAAAAAAAAACTTTAAAGCACTAAGGAGTATTGCTAAGCCAAAGTAAGCCGCCTTTACTGGCGGATTATTACTACGGTCGGAATTAAAGTGACTTGTGCTTTATATAAAAAAAGACACACAGGCATTTGCGTCAATGGCTTTATGAGCAATAAAAACACTTCTGAAATGTTCCTTGACGCACATAAGACCTTAGTGTCTAAGTGACCAAGCTTCGCTCGGGATAACGAAATTTTAAAAGATTAAAGATATTATAAAAATAAAAAGACATTATGGTTTGATTTAGGGGCCTCGAACTTCCCCGCAAGAGCCTATTCGAACTATAGGTACGCGATCCTGCGTTGTTTGAGCTATAGCTTATACTCCACGATCCAACTATATAAGCAATATTCCTTGCCTTCCCTTTCTATGGCCTCTTCACAGTTAATATACTCAAAAATTTCCCATATAATTCCAAAAACTGGGCGGAGGATGGCAATAGGCTTGCCCCCTATTACATTACATTACACTTAACTGGGACTATATATAATCCTCAAAATGTCTACTCCTTTACGTGTATGTGTGTAGATTGATTCCACTGGCCGTGGACAGTCCGGAAAGAGTATGATGTGAAGTCAGCATTTATAGATGGCAAGAAGTTATAAAATATAGTATATTGTTTATTCATTAGTTGTTTATGGATTCTATATCGCGTGTAGATATATACACACATATATTTATCGTAGAGAATTAGCCAATGTCAAGTATTTCGAGAGAAAAACAGTCTATAATAAAATATTTTTCAATGTTGGTATCAAAAATCTAACCTACATGTATAATCCGACTATATTTTTTTATTTTTTTTTAAATTAACATCGGTTCGAGCTCGTGGCTTGTATCGCAGGAACCAAATGATTGTACATTGTTCATTATCACTTTGTAACTGACACCGATTCTAGATAATAGAGTAGTTACAATGTATTTTAGTTAGGTAGAATTTAAAATATAATAAAGATTAAAACAGGTTCTCAACAGCATTATAATATTAAAACTTCAAATTAAAATAAAACTATGTACTATCTTTAATGTACTATATACATAACTTTAACACTATTTATTTGGTTACGTTATGAACTCTTATACTCCGTGTCACTCCTGCTGTTAAGACGATTTAAATGACAAAAACCATAGAGCTGTTAAGGCTCTAGGCCGGCTTCTTCATAGAAACATTATACAGACAATTAAATACACTTGAGAATCATAACGCTCCTTCTTGTTTGTCTTATGACCACTGAAGTAATGGTTCTCCTCTTATTCTATTTGCTCTTGTATTAAATTAATGTTTATTTGAAAGTTCGTCTTTCATGCATACATACATACATACAAACCTGTATAGGGGTAGGCAGAAATGTATTTAGCACCCACATATTGCTCACCCAATCATTGCAGAATTTGATCCCACATGGGGCAAGTTTGTCCTTCCTTGTAAATAAACCCTTCTAGCTACGAAATTGATCGAAATGATACCATATAAATATATAATCTATACTATAAAATAAAAAAAAAATACGTCAAATTTGGCGCAAAAACCTGATATTTTTTTAATATACTCTTCAAATAAAATATAAGGCCTTAAATAATAAAAGAAAAAAAAAGAGATTGTTTTTCACTTGTTATCGACGTAGAAAATATTATTTAAAGTCTATGTTATTCATCCATATTGTGGCCTCGGTTTCAGCAGTGACATTATACGGATATTACAGCCAGTTCCATGAACCATAAAGCCTTAAACGACCCTAGGTCTTAATACAGCCTATAAAAATAAAATATAATGTAATATTTAAATACAAGAACACGTTTTAGTAATAAATCAAGACAATAACATTAATTTAATATTTACGCAGTATGACGTCGGCGGATCTACTGAAGGGTTATTTGACACGAACACAGTGACGGCCAATTACGGGAAATTGGTGTTACTACGGAAAAATTCCTAGCATGTTTCATGAGTTTTAGTTAGTTAATTAGTTTTAGTAAGTATATAACCTACATAGAAAACCTCGAGCTTTGATTGCTACAGATGTTGGCATTAAGATCATCGTAGTTTTAAATATTATCGTTAGGGTAGAAATAAAAATATAATAATAACTTTACACATCACGCTTCAAAAAAGAAAAAGAGTTCTATATTCAACTGTATTTTTTGAAGTGAAAACTTCTTTTAGCGCAGTACGCATATTTTTAGATGAGATAAAATCTATGGACTCGCGACACCGTTACGAGACGCATATGTCCAATCAACGCAATATTAGCACAACGAGATATAAAAGTACAATTGATGCGGTATTCACGAGATATTTAAATAACTTCGAATCCAAATTGTTTATTTCCTATTTTAGTTACCATGAACCTATAGTTTCTATTTTATTATATTATGCTGTCAAAATTGTTAACGATGATTCATAAAAGAATATTAAATGTATTTTAAAGTTTCTAATAATTAATAAAATACAATTCATAAATAAAATGCAATTCATTATCCAATAACCCTAGTACCCATCTAAAAGATGTCTGACGCGCAAAAAAAGTTTTCACTTCTGTCGGCACTCTCGGAGTGCCTTTTTTTTATCCATGTTTCAAGATTTATCTGCCTCGAATGATTTTTTTTCTTTTGGTAGAATTAGTATACTCGTGCAGTGGTCATTGTCACCGGGTCAGGAATTGATGATGGTATTAGAGGAAATCGAAGGAAACCCTACATTTTTTACGGACCAACAATGTTTTTTATTTCTTATACTAATTTTATAATGACTAACATGCTGCTGAGCTGATTGTGGTAGCTACAAATCCTTAAAAGATAAGCGCATTGAAGACGGTTATCTATCCATAGGCGGTCCATAGTCACTCGGCAACTCAAAAGTCGTGAGTGCACTGACCGCCTTTGAGGGTGATGAGGGATGGGAAGATGCGGTCAGGGGAAAGAAGAGAGGGAGGGTGTGGATAAGGAAAAGAGGAGATTGGGAGTTTGGCCTTCGGAAACCTCACTAATTTTGGGGAGTGTTGGGGCAAGGGCAAGTGTACACAACCAGTTTTCTTTCAGATTCAGTGGTATCGCACCACTGTTAAACAATTATGTCATCTCTCTTTTTTCTTTCTCCACTTGATTAGACTGTTACACCTTTAGACTACGTTGATGAACCTTGACCTTTGCCCACTCCTCGCAAAATATTTCCATTCGTTATATACTATATATACTATCACCATATATACAAATTGAGTGCCAATTTAAATTAATTCGCATTATTGAAATGAATGCCTATGATTGACCCGACCCAAATATGAAATTGGCCTAAATTTCACATGCAACGGCCAATTTAAACAATCAGTAAACGATTTGTTTTAATATTGCAGCAATCAATGCAACACCGACACATTGGAATCTAGACACGGCACGTTTAGAGGAGACCCTTATATTGTTCACTATTATTCGCTTTGACCAGGCAACCTTAAATCGCATGATGTTATACAGCGTATAGCCGTCCTCAATAAAGGGTCTATCTTATGCAAAATTAATCGGATTAATCCTGAGATCAGTGCTTTTAAACGAACAAACTCTGCCTTTTTAAAATAATAGTTTAGATTGCAGCTCCCCTTATCAATTATTATTCTCTCTCCATCCAATGATTGGCAGGAAGAGATTGCTACTTGCGATAATATCTGTATAACAATAGATTACATAACAATAGTCAGTATTTGTAAATAAAATTATTTTATCTACGGACATCTTCCACCTACATATGTATATGTAGACCGGGCATTGACTGTATATATACTGTCTTATAGATAACAGTCATACAGTACATATCCCTTAGCCGCCTTTTACAACACCTACAGGAAGAGACGGTGATGCTATTCTACCCCACCGAAAACCACAAGATTATTTAAATAAATGAGTATTGTCTATGGTTATGCAATAAAGAGTTCAACATTATCGACAATGATGTGTGATGTGATGATCTGTGACCCCAGATTAGTGTGACGGCGCCCGGCACGTGTCACGTCTCGGGTCACACTAATCTGGGGTCACATTTGGGGGCCCAGGTCTACAACAAGTGTTACTATTTTTTATTGGTTGTATTTTAGTTCTCTGTTCATTCCAAATCTCGGTGTCTCGAACCAAAAACAAATTCTCCAAACGTTTAGTTACATTTTTGGGGATTTTAACGACGGAAGGATTTTGCAAGATTTTTAAACTCATGTCTAAAGCGTTATAAGTTGGTAGACAAGTGCCTATTCAATTAGGTACATAATTTCAAAAAAGTGTTGAACCGCCTTATTACCTGACTCTGCAAGGACTGTGTGTGTAGGTATGTATATATAGATGTATGTATGTATGATGTTTCTTTTTAAAGCCCTAAAGCAAAGACGGCTTGATCACTTTTGACATGAGAGGTATCATTTGAATCACCGTAATAGAGGGAGTGACAAAGAGTATAACATATTGAGATAACGTCAGAAAAAAGTCGGTAGTCAGTTTTTACATTTTTTTTTTCTTTTTTAATGTGTTATGTCATATGTGATTTCCTATGTCGGAATTTCCAATCGTAAATCAACAGATTGTAAACCCCTTAGATTTTTATAGACTACACGTGTTACCTAATTCCTCATATCAAAGAAACTGAAAACTGAACATATAATCAATTATACAAGCTACAGTGATGCGATGTATGATTTTTTTGCGTCATTCATTTTATTATCTGAGCAATAAATGAAACGTATTCATTCAGAATCGATTATCTATTGGTCTTTGAGAGCCTTGTCGGTTTACAATGAACTCTTCTGTTTCATATTGGATCTTGCATGTCTTTGAGAGTGACGAACAATCTACAAACATACATATCCTTTAAATAGTAGATTGAAGAACTCATTCCCACTAGTTCTATCCGCATTTAAGTTGTCCTTGCTCTACTCTTAAGAGTTATGGCTTTCTGGTAAATAGCTTTTAGTTTTTCCTTTAACAATTTGGATATCAAATGCAATAATAAGTTTGATATCAGATTTTTATTTCAACAAATTAGCTCGTTCAATAAAAAAAAACTGGTTCGATTTATCATTTTAGGTATTATTAGTCATTACAAAGAACTATTACACATTACTTATATAATTGTTACATCTATTGTTACATTTTTGTTTTTGACAAACCTCTTTTTAAATGACAATGATTCATTGTTTACAATAATAATTATGGTGAGGCTTCTTCTTTTAAATTTTAAAATTAGAACATTGTGAAGATATGTCATTTAATAAATAAAGATACATACATAATAACTCACGCTTTTATCCCCCTGGGGTACTCTATTGTAGTCCCGTATTGAAATACTTGCACTTTGGGAATTAAATGGTATATTGAAAGGGAAAGGGAAGATAAACAGGGAAGGAAAATCATATGTACGGAAGGATTGGTTGGAAAGGTCACAGTCGCATACCATATAATTCTAACTGTCTAATGGCGGGAATTCCGAGACCTCTACCGGAATTAATTTTACGTGTGTAAAATAAACACCAAAAAGTGTAAAGTAAAAAAACGTCATTTATCTTGAAGTAACATTAGTTGACAATTAATTTTCTTAATATTTAATTCCACTAATTTGTTCAGTATTCATGACGGCGCATAAGATAAAAGTTATTTATGGAATAAGGTAGGTACACCATAAACAAAAATTAAATTGCAGTTACATAAATTATGTTAAGTAGTTGAATTGTTACACTTTTATCTTCTGTGACGATGTAATATACTTGATGTATAACTTTTAATGGCTGAATATAAAAAAAAGTTGTCTTCTACCTATATCACAGATAAAAAAACTTATTTTTTTTTTATTATTTCTGGTGTCAGTAGTTGACAACTTATTTTGCCCATTTATATATTTTTTTGTGGTAAGGAGTTGGGATGCCAATAGAAAAGTCATATCTACATACTTCTATGGAGTTATGGTGGTGGTGTCCAAAGTTTCAGAGAGAACCCTAACCATATGCTATACAGAGCAGGGTGTTTGCAAACATATATGTACAATGTACGTATAAAAAACAACATGAAAAGATATCCATTCTGTAAAGCAAACAGATCCGGGTACCGTTTTGTGACCTTTGCCCTATTTATACTGCCTAGCCAATAGACCTGGTTTCATACTGATTTCTGTACATATGATTACTTGCAAATTTATAAGTGGTAGGGTTAATTCAGTTTAACACTATTTGAAATTCGAATTCTATGTTACTTTTTAAACTCAGTGCACTTCAAATTAGGTAGGTACTTCTGACTTAATAACCTATTTTGGTGATAGAATATTATATATATTGCCATGTTGGTGAATTTCAATACAAAGGACTTTACCTTAGCTTTGTTTACATAAGGACGTTATAATTAATATCCACAATTATTAATATTTAAGAAATGAAAGTAATAATATTGACACAGAATTTGCTGGCTGATTATAATAAATTCCATTGACAAAGTAACAATTTCATAATAACTCTTTGCACGTGTGCCCAGAATTAGTAATAACAATAAGTGAGGTCTATGCGTAGACAAAAGAATAAAAAAAGGTCAAAGAGAAAAGAAGATGAAACGTTTTGCACCTACTATACGGGAGAAGCTGGATAGAGGTGAGAACAGTATTCCATGTGCGGCCGAACCTGCGCCTTATAAAGTTGCAGGCGGTGGGCCGGAGTATAGTTTTAGTAATGCGGGTTATAATACAGGTGAGCGGGTTTTGACTAACGCAGAGGTCACTGTCCGTTTTCAAACTACTTCAAAAAAGGAGGAGGTTCTCAACTCGACGACCTTTCGACTGGGTGAACCGATTCTGATGATTTTTATTCGAAAGCTGGTGTTTCCCGTTTGGTCCCATTGCAATTTGGTCCAATTCTGACAATGGCATCCATGTGAAACCCATATAAGTCTTAAATTTGCATTAAGTATGTGCGCGACAAATGAACGAATAACTCAATATCACACCAACCGATTTCGATGTCTTTTTTTTTTATTAGAAAGGATGTACTTCAAGGGTAGTAAGATGAGAGTTTGGTTAGGTTCTGACAATGGCATCCGTGAGAAAACCTCTTCGTCGATTCGTTCGTCTTCGTCGTTCGTCTTAAATTTGATGATAGGCGCATTGAAGTCGGTTGTCTACTTTCTTAAAGTGAATGTAGTATATACAGTTTTACATAATATGCCGTTACAATTGGTCGTTTTGATTTCAAAAACACAGTTTTATTTTACTGAAACATATGTATATCTCGTATGTAAGGCCGGAAATCCGACTTGTTATTCCAACACATAAGAGTAGTAGCTATAGGTACATCGTAATTTGTAGACAGTATAAATAAGTTAAAAAAAAAATTACGTCCTACTCCTTTGAAGTTATGAAATCATTTCTTTCAATAAAACAAATTACAGGTATTTTCGGATGGTCAGTCAGACTAATACTTAGATCTTATGAGCAAGAACAGGCAAGAAACTCCATGGGCACTCTTCAACATTTTTATTTTACCTATTTCTGACTAAATTGTTTCTATAAAATAAAGCCAAATCGAAGTATAGGTATGAGACCCTGACTTACCTGAGAAAGAAGAAAGAAAATTTATGTATACAATAAGAAACACATTATGATTCTAGTTCTTTTAATAGTAATTATATATTAAATTAATCATAAGACGAAATTATAATTATAAGACGAAATAGTAAATTAATAGCAAATAAATACACACACAAGAAAATACTGCGTCATCCTTTGTCAATGGGACAATAGTTCAATTGAGCTATTGCTTATACTCCCCAATCCATCCGTATAAGCTGGTATAAGCATATACCTTTCCTTCTCTTTCTATCCTACTTTTCTGTCAATATTTTCTTAATTTTCCCATCTAGGCTGGGCTGTGACGGCAATAGGTGTTTTGGGATTAGTGGCTTGCTATTACGTTGACTAAATTATAATTTACGTCTTAATAACATCTCTGCCTACCACTTCGGGGACACCAGCGTGAGTTTACAAAGTGAGTGTACTATTTGGATTAAGGTTTTAAACATACCTTAATATCATTGAGTGTAAAACATACAAGGAGAGGAAGGCCATAAAATGTTATACTCCAAATTATAGCTGTTGATTGATTTACCTGTACAAAATGTATACATATATTATATATATTATTATAACTCTTGCTTGTGAAGTTCTAGGTTAAAGTTGAACTCTTTTTTGCGTACATTAATTCAGTGTTGCCATACGAGGAAGTAAATATAATTATAGGAAGATCTGTCGGTCGCCCTTTCACCTTAAAAACGATGTGATATTTTTTTTTGTATTTAATTGAGTAACTATCGAGAGCTTAAATAACTGTGTGTTGGAAAAATGTTTTTTTTTATTTGTGTATGTTTAATCTGACACTATCATAACGACTGACGTTGTCATAAAAATCAAAAGTGTCACTCGTTCACTATAATAATGTTACGGTAGATGATGGCTCAAATCATATCTCGTGACCGAGTGCCTCTGAATCTGGGGGCTGGTCATGTTCCGAATCCGGACATCTATTACTAAAAATATGGTATTGATTCGTCCAAATGTTTATATCTTAAAACATTTTGTTACTTTGTCCACACATATTTATAAATTATGTTTTTTTTGTTCTATATAGTCCAGACGAAATCTGCAAATTACGCAATTATATATATTTTTGCAAATCCTACACCGAGGGACGCCCACCGATATAAAATAGAAAGAAAATCTATTTAAAAAAAAATGCATTTTTCTGATTAAATAATTAAGCCAATAGTTTCGAAAGAGTGCATATTGCAATGATCTTTTCTTAAGACTTTTCTAAGCGTATTCATTAAAACCTCTATCGTATGTGTTACAGAAAACAAAACAGATCCCGGCAGGATTATTAAATTATTTCTTATTTTAGGAACTTTACGAACACCTTACTAGAAGTTAAGTTACATTATATTTTTACATATTATTTAATACATATTTTATTATATTACATATAGTTTACCTTTAACTGGCTTATTGGTCTAGTGGTTTGTGACCCTGACTACTAAGCCAGAGGTCGTAGGTACGACCCCCATACGGAACAAACAAATACGATACGATACGGATACGATCCCCATACGGAACTAAAAAATAGTTATTCCGAGTCTAGGTGTTCTTTGTATCTGTAAAAACACAGGAATAAGTGCGAGACATGTCTTTAAATCTACCATCGGCGGTTTTCAATGGATTAGTACTTAGGGTAGATAGCAGGTGCACAAACGTAGCTAAGGCGGTTATTATACTATATGTATGAACAGAAAATAGATACTTATATTGAACATAAATTCATACACTATATTCCCTTCGGTGTCGGTTGAGGAGCAGATAACCTTTCGTCAATAATTTATTCCCACCAGTAGTGGTGCTATACTAATGAAACAAATTACGTACCATATCGAATAAAGTTCCGTTTCATTCATACAGGTCAAGAATAGTGGCAACATTTTTAGGCAAACTACTCTAATATATTATGAATATTCAAATGGTTACAGTATCAAGTTGTTCAAGTTTGAATTAAATTGATAGTTCGAGTTAACCTTGCGAGATGTTAGCAACATCGGTAACTGTAATCATTTTAAATTTTAATATTTTATAGCTATATGCATATGTACATTTATGTCAATTTAAGCTGTAAATGAGTAAAGGACTATGCTTATAATAAATTATTTCGCCAAGTTGGACAGTGAAATAACTTTAAACACGGCGGTAATTGTTGTCGTTAGTTACTGTTAACGTTTTTGTTTTATTTCTAATAGATTTTGAAAGAAAAAGAAGGTTTAGTTACTGCCTAATTCCGTCATTCATTAAAGGATTTAGAAAAAGCTTTCTCTTCAGCAAGAGATCAAAACTTTAAAACTATTTTAATGCGTTTTGCAATGAGATTCGTGTATTTTTCGAGGTTCAATAGTATAAAATAACTTCTTTAATATTATAGTGACGTTTACCTTCGCATGGAAGGTCGAAACAATTGATATTTACTAGTAAAATACTATATTGCTGAGTGTTTCGATAGTTTTTGATGCTTTGTAAGTTATTTATAGATAAATTTTACTTTCATAGGGCATTGATGCATCATCATTAAATTCATAACGTTCGTGAATAAACGCAAAAAAAAAGAAAAAAAAACATTTATTTTGCACTCATACAAGATCTACAGAGGAACATTGTGTTATTACATTTTCAACTAAAAAATTAGATAATTTACCTTTGCATGAGCCAAAAACGGTTATGAGCTCTTATTTGTGCTTCTTTGTTAGAAGAAGCGCTGGTATTATGCTAACACCGAGAGTTTTGTTAACGGACAGTGACCCGTCGTCCAGATGTTATAGAGTGAGAGAAATAAGTAAACATCTTACAAAGTAGTTACAATAATATATACGTTGAATAATAGTTATTGTTAATATTGTGTATGTAATATTAAAGATAGAGACACATGTATATAGTAGATTTTTAATTAACTAATATATGTAAAATAATTAAATAATGCTTTCGACTCATGTTACGCAGATACTAAACGCTCCAGTTCAGCATGTTTTATTTAATCTGTGCATCCATTTTCTTGGATTTTAAATTACAATAAAATGTCAAAATGATACATAATTATACTTGTTTTGAGAAAAAGAGTTTTTCGCACTGCTAATGTTAATATTTGCCGAGTTAGTTAAACATGTTAATTTTTAAGATTTATTAATTATGTAGAGGACAAGCTACAAATGTAGACCTAATAATAGAGAATGTTAAGGTTATATTACCAAATTTCTATTAATTCGATATAAAATTTTCCATCGTTTGAAGACTTAACATAGTTTTTTTCGTACTATTAAACTAGAATGGCAAATAATTAGGCTAATAGTAAGAGTGTAGCTATATGTAGGTATGACAATTTTGAAACCGACAATGGTTAGGTTGTCAACCCTGTAAATGATTATAAACTGCTATAAACAAGGTCATATCGAAGAAAAACTAATAGAAAAGTCTAAATAACAGGTTTTAGATTTTTTATCTGTTTGCCTGTTTGTATGTGTGTATACACGCATCACACAAAAAATACTTCAAGGAATTGCATTCAAGGAAATGCAGTTTTTACAGATGTATTGCGAGAGGTCTAATTTAAAATGTAGGCTCCATTTTACTGCAGTAATTGCACGCGTACGAAGTCACGGGCAAAAGTTCTTTATAAAAATGTAACTAATGTTTCGAGTTGAACATACAATTAGTCACTTGCCAATCAATTGACCTCGGGTCAGTCTGTGGCATATGTTCATATTTTTATCAACTTCTTATAAAGTTCCCATTGATTGAGATTTGAGAGGCCACTAGAGTACATTTCCTGTCCTAATGGCCTCTTCAGTCACAGGAAGAACAGGACACATATATTTATATGTATTAATATTATAAAGAGGCAGTTTGTTTGTTTGTTTGTTTGAACGCGCAAATATCAGAAACTACTAATAGATAGCCTGTTAATTGAAATAATATCACGCTGTCACCCTTAGGAGCTGAGCAGTGAGCGTAAACGTAAGTGCAACTGCAGGGAAACGGCTAGTATAAATGTATTTAAGGGACTTCAGTCTCAGTCTTGTTCCGTTATAGGAGACTTGCGGTATCTCTTACCCCAAGTACCTATCATTTTCTTTCTTCAAAACTCCCTTTCATTCTACTTCTATTTAAAGCGTGTACAATTAGTATTTTTAAAACACCAAACGATGCGTTGGCAACACTCAAAAGTAAAACAGGACAGTAATAACCGTACAGCACCAGCTTAGTGCTGCAATATAATTACATGAACTTAAAAACCTGTTAAACTAGAAGCTGATTCACTAAACATTCACAAAAGTGACCTTCCACTGCAAATGTAATGAAATCGAAATTTATTACATATTTTTTATAGGTTCGTTGTACTGGTTATCGGAATCGAACTCATTCAAGTTCACTTTTAAACCGGTTACAAGAAAGTAACATGAACCCCTCTGTAATTACACAATTTAAAAATTATTATTATTCTGCCAAACCAAATAAGGATAACACTTCATTAGAGATTCCGTAGATTTTACAGTGCTTTATCGGGGAAGAAAAAAAAATTAATTCGGAATTAGCTTTAACCTTATACTTTTCTCAACATGACAACACGTGCTGGCCTGGCAATCCCGGGTCTTTTAAGCGGGCGTGAAAAGCATCTTACCAGGCCGCCATGGCGTGGGTCACCATGCTGTATTGACTACACTTGCAATGAGGATGGTGACATCCACTCTTGGACTCCACTTGTTGCTTAGACTTGCTTGAGTCATTACGGTAGGCTTATATAAAAAAAAAGAAAAATAATACTCTATCTTTTACAACAAAAGTCAGTTTATCATAAAAACTACAGATTACATAATTACAAGAGCTCTTGTCATTTGAGCAATCGCCACTCTTATCTTTTCCGAATGATCTCTTTGACTTTTTTTTTTTTTATATTAGCCTACCATAGTGACTCCACTTTGCCTGATGGAAAGCAATAGTTGGAGTCAAAGAGTGGTGGTCACCATCCTCATTGCATGTGTAGTCAATGCAGCATGGTGACCCACACTATGGCGGCCTGGTGAGATGCTTTTTCACGCCCCGCTTAAAAGACCCGGGATCATAGTGGGAAGGAAACACGTCAACGCCTTCCTGTCAACATATTAAAAATTATTTCAACTAATTTCTAAATGGGCCCGGGTGATTACAATAGACCTGCCCTCTATTACGTGAATGGTACTAAATTGTTATCGTCCAAATGTGTGTAAATTACACCTTTGCCATGCCTACGGGGATAATGGCGCGAGTTTGTGTACGTACATATGTATTTTGTAAAGATTAATATATAATAAAACTCCGAATGTAATGAATTGCTACTCTTGAATTTGAGGTGTCCATGGGCGGTTTGGTGCTCGTTTGCACCTTACCTCAAAAAAGAAAAACATGTCGGTTATTAGTAAGTGGTCCCTTCTAAATAAAGCAAAAACTAATTGAGTGGCCTTAGTGGCCCTCACGGGACAAAAATTATAAAATTAAATTGTTGACCTTTGTCTGGTGTTCTTTGTGTCAGTTTTTTGAGTTTTTGTGAATAAATTAAATGAATCATTCCTAACGCAGGAGTTGTCTTTTAAAACTAGTAACTAACAAGGATGCCTTCATGTAAAATTCCTGATTATCTGCAAAATATTGTGTAATTAATATATGTGCATATACTCAGGCCTAACTTCCCAAAAAGAACCAACGAAGAATTATTTTAGTTTTTATTATTTATTTATTTAGTTTAATCAGAACGGCTATGAGCCAATACTGCTAACTAAACATTAAAAACACTAATTCATATAAAAGTAACCAATTTTAATATAAAATAATAATAAACTGATCCTGCATCTTTCTCACTGGAAAAATACACAAAAATTACGCTGCCATGAATGCAGACTCGAGTATTTTAGAATGGAAACTAGGGAACACAAAGCTTAACGAGGCAATATTTGCTAGTAAAATTCTGAAATACGATATTGAAAAGAAAGTTCTATTAAAAAGGCAAATTTCAGTCAACAAATAAAGGAGAAAAAATGGGAGTCGAGAAATATCAAGGGGTCAAAGACATCGCATGGAAAAAGATTTTGTTTACCTAATCGTTGTAATTAAATTAAATGTAATTGATAATAAACGAGTCAGTTAACCATTAGATTATATCTTTAACGGGGTAATAATTTATAATTATTATAAATATTTTTTTTTAATAATGCCGTTTATTTGCCATTGATAATGAAATTATTATGTACATATATATTCGTTATCAAATGCGGTGAGTGGCCCGCTCAAGGATATCCACGGTCATGAAACTCGTAATAAATAGAATTTTGTCCTCACCCTTTTGCAACAGTGATAGGTAAATTGTAATTATTTATTGATATTCTTGTGTCTATCTAATTATTTTTTATTATAATAAGTTAGTTAAAGAAAGGTTAATTATCACTTATTATATTAATTAGTTATAATAAGTCTTTTAACCGAAGAAAGACGAAGAAAACAGTTTACCAAATGGGTTCAATAGCCTCAAAGAAAAGGGGTAAACGGATTGTTTGGAATATCTTATTTATTTTTACAAATAGTTTAATTGTCTACAATTTTTTTTTCTTATTTATAGTATTTAATATGCACATACATAAACTGACGCTTTCCCCTTAGGGATAGGCAGAGATAACAGCCTGCCAATTTTCTTTTTAACACGCTTTTATTAGTTTCATACATATGTATGTATGTATGTCAGTATGTAACGGAAACTTTAAACATGGTTTTGACCCCCTTCAAAACGTCGGATTATCTCAAAATTGGGCATACTTATTAAGGACAGATACCTATTCAATATTTTCAACAGTAAGAGTTAATCGCTAATCCTGACTATCCTAGTAAGGACGGGTCCTGACTAGGATAGTCAGGATTAGCGATTTTTTGTTTACTTAAAACCCTCTTCATTAGAACTAAAAAAATAAAAATAAATTATAGTTTAAAAACACGCTTTCATAGAAAATCCAACTACAAAATAGAAAATTAGAAAAAGTGTGGGGTGCGTGGTGTTAATAGTTTTAAATATTACATTGACAGATGTGAGTAGTAGGATTATCATTTTGATAATATCTTAAAAAGTACCCCACTCTTTTTTTACAATCAAATATTTTTTCTTATTTACATTATTATTATTTTCTATTTTTTTAGTTGGATTTTGTATGAAAGCGCGTTTTTTAGTTTTATTTTATCTTACACACTTACTTTTATCTTTCATACAAGCCCGTCGGCTTCCAGTACTTCTGACCTGCCCTATTTTCAGAATATCACAAATATCATCAGTATGTTCTTCGCGGCCTAACGTTCGCCTTATAATATATTTGTTTTGTCATTCGTTCCGCACTCATTCTTTCTAGATGCCCAAAGCATTCGCATCAATTTTTCGCCACTACGTCCTCATTTAATCCAGTTGTTAATATGTATTGAACAAATTGTTTTATTTTGTTGTGTTTATCAAGTTATCGAATTTAGAAATATAGAAATTACATACATGCATACTTACGCTCATGCCCGCATTCCCGAAGGGGTAAGTGGGGTGGAATTAACGCCCACACTTTGCCGATTATAATTTAGTAACATTACCAAATATGGGGCAAGATTTGACATCTGGGCACTTTTGGGAATAAGATTTGAATGTTTTGGTTTAAGTATATTGTGAAGAAAGGCATGATAGAAATTGAAGGAAAGGGATACACTCACGCCTGTGTTCCCGACGGTTTAGGCAGAGGCGTAATTAACGCCCACTTTTTGTCATAAATTAAATTGGAAAGATTTAAGTATATTGACAGGAAAAGGAGGATAGAAAGTCATGGAAAGGGATATTGCTTATAAAAGTGGTTTGAGGAGTATAAGCAATAGCGTAAGCAAGTCAGGGTCACATACTTATATAATATAAGATAACTCTAACAGGCTGATGCCAGGAAGTCCAAACCCTCTAACTGCTTACTATTATTTGTACTAACTATTTCAAGATTTTAATTGCCAACTGTTTACGTTTATTACAATAAGGTTCCTAATTATTTAACTACTTATTTTAAATTTCGTAAATAGAATATGGTCGGCGCGTTTAGATTGCGGCATGACTCATTGGGTTGCGTTGTATCTATGCCCAACTGTAATTTTTTTTTTGAATATACCATATTTTGAAAGGGGCCTTTTAGATTTTTATTTTAAACGGTTATAATGACGATTTAGAACCAAACAAATTAAAAAAATGTATTACGCAGACAAGAATTAATGAAAACAATTTATGGGATGTTTGTTATACGTCAATGCAACAACACTTTTCACATTTGGTTAGAATCATTATCATGCTTTTATATACGTTTAACGTGCATTTACGTTCGACGTACATACCCATAGATACACTCACGCATATACCCTCAAAGAGCTACGCAGAGGCTACAACAATAACTTAGTCCCACTTATGTAATAAAGGGCAAGCCCGTCATCCGAACTATCTGACACTATAATATGGGGTCGGACTGTTATCTGTCTGTCTGAAAGATAACTATCCGACTCCATAGTTATACCTTATACGACATACACCGGATGAGATGACGTGGCCCCATTCTATTTCTCCGAATAGCTTACGGTAATAAAATAATTCAATTTAATAAAATTTGTTCTACCAGAGAGTAGATTTGTTTTCTTTTTGTTTGTAAAGTCACTAACCGTTCTCCGTACTGTCACCCTTTTATGATCACTACTCCTCTCCTAAGGGTCGCAGTATAATTAAATTAATTAAAAAAAGGGAAGAGGCGACAAGGGTGAGGTGAAAGGAGAGGGGAGTTGGGCCTCCACAAACCTCACTGATTTTGGGGAAATGCAACGCAGTCTTTGCTTCACAACTGGGTTTCTATGAGGCCGTGATATCGAACCGGTCGAGCCGGCCCATTCGTACCTAATCATGGCTCTACCGTATATCTCATACTGATAGATAACAGTCCGATCCCTTAGTTGCCTTTCACATCACGTAGAGATGGGGTGGCCCTATTCTACTCCATGGCATATACTAACATTGATATAAGTTTTATCGACTTAAATTACTATTAAACCGCGGTACCTAAATGGTTAAAGAAACAGACTTGATATGTCGCGGTTGCGGTTTCGAACTGTATCTAGTCCAGTACCGACGTGATCCCATTGGTAACACAAGACTTAATGGGTAATGGAGGGTTTAAAACACTAGTATAATCATAAAGATTGTCATAATCATAAGCCATAACTCGTGTAACTAAGTTCTAACGCGCACTGTTTATTTTAAAGAACTTCAAAAAAGGAAAATGTTGTATGTTAGATGTGTATGTATTTTTTTATGTATGTTTATGTTATTTCTTCAAAAATTGTCCACTGATTTTTTTTTTTTTGGAAAGGGTATACGCCTGCAGTGTTGTATCCAAATCAAAATTTAATCATTAGATACCAAGGAAATTAAGAATAACTATTTAAATTGCACGTATCTGCGAGTTAGCGTATTGCGCAAAGGAATTGCAAAGGCGTATTAAAAGCGGTTATCTTTACATCATTGTGGCTTCCAGTATGAACTTTATTAAAGGAGCCGCTGTTTGACGATTTAAAATCCACTCCTGCCTGATTAATTCCTGTATCACGAGGGACCTTACAAACATTCAAATTACGGCTCAGTTTAACTACGGGCTGAGACAGAAGTCGTGGGTTCGATTCCCACAAGGGACAAAATTTGTGACATACCGAGTCTGGGTGTTCTAATTTCCGTGATTAAAGTGTTTCCATTAAAAACAAAATACAAAGAACCCCCAAATTCCGATATATAATTTATCCATTACACTATTCGAACCATCAATTCTCTCTCACAAACAAGGTGACCAATAAAATCACTGCGCCACGCGTGCAAATCTATCGAATATCGGCTGATCAAACCATCGAAAATTATTGCTGGCCAATAGTGACTAAACTGTAAATCTAACAAAAATCTCCAGTGCGCCTTGGCTCTAATAACATTTAAAAAAACATGTTTGTCGCTATAGAGAATGCATAGAGCTATTATAAAAAAGTACCAAAGTGTATCTATCATCATAATCATTTTAAAAAATGTAATAGGTGTACTAAGTTTCGCTAAATATTATTTTTATATTGTTTATTTTTATATAACCCCTTACATTTGGATAGTTGTGTAGTGTTGTGTAAATTTGAACAGACACAAAAGTAAAATATGATCCATAGCAATAACAAAAAAAAAATGTGGTTCAAAAAATCCTTGAAAATTAGTAAAACATCTGAAATTGATTGAAGCAAATATATTTAAAAAATAGTTTTTTTTATGTACCAATCGTTAGATAAACCACATCGAATTCGAAAATATTGAAAATGATCATCATACTGATACCTAATACAGTTCCGTTTAAAAATATTATGTTGAAATAATTAGTACCTTTATAGTATAGTTTGATTTTATAATTTTAATTTATAAAAATAAATTACATGGCTTAAAAAGAAAAAAATAATAATAATTAACTAACCTTTTCTACCACCAATTAAAACCAAACTATTTCACTAAACTAAACAGTCATAACTAAACACAGCACTATAACAAAATAAATCGAAATTCAATTCGTTCGAAATTTTAAAAACGTTTAATTCGAGAACGATTTATTAAAATTAAAATTCGCGGTGGCGGGCGAGCGGTCGTTGGGCTGCTCGAGCGAGTATTGCGAAACTATGTGTTTAACCTTAGCTTGGAGTACCATTCATCTGTCATCGTGGCCTCTCCTTATATATGTAATCTACACTTTACTATCATAAATTTGTTTTTTGACTGAGGATTCATACTGGCCAATTAAGATTGCTAGACAAGTTAATAAATAATTAACTTATAAAAAAGTATATGTAACAGACGATAATTTATTATTATTTTCCTTTATTTATTTACGAATATATTTTATTTTTTATAGTATATACTGGTATTTTTTATTACATTAGATTTTAACTTACTTTGGGTAAAATATTACCAACTTAAAAAGAAGTAGAAAAAAACCTCAAATATTTTTTTTACGGATTCACTACAGAACGCGATATTACGTATTATATGTGACTATCATGTTTTGTTTAGTAACATGAGCGAATGGTGACCCCTTTATAATGTTCCTTAATTAAATAAAGACGCGTTCGTAGATTCATATGATGTTAGCTAGTCTTATTATTAATTTATTTATTTGTGCGAAGTAAAAAAACAATCAAATAATTATTTGAAGTTAATAATTTATCCCTCTTTTTGAATTTACGGTGTGCTTGCAGTTTTTAAGAGTAGTCATGAGTAGTCATGACGCATGCACGTTATGAAGGCGGTTATATACTTTTTTTTAAGTCAATTATAAAAATGAATGTCTTTGTAAGGCCTGATTATCCACAATAATATCCACACCAGACGTGAATAACTTACTAAATCGGTCTCGAGCTAGGCCAGTTTCCTAGACTGTGGAAGACCGGGAAACTCGTGTTCCTTCTGAAGGTATGCCATCCGGTAGATTCACCATCCGTCTACCGGCCTCGAACCACCTCTTTGAGCACCTTTTGGAGTGGTGCTGTAGCTGCAATACATAAAACATCACAGACGTCCGGTGGCGTGTCCAGGGCTCAGGACACACCACCGTTGTGGCGATAAGATCCGTCATGGAGGCCTGGCTGTAGAGGCCGCACGGCTTTCTCTCTTTTCAGCTATCAGGTGCTATCAGGACATGGATACTAGTGCACAGTGTTTGCTAATCAATGAACTCACCTCGTGGTGACATGGTACTGTCCATGGTCAAAAGCGAGAGTGCGTGGTATTCCGACATTAACTTCTGCCCAAGTTCACTTGACTTTACTATCCCAAGACAGAGATGAACGTCTCTCTTTTCTCAGAAGGGGTTTCGACATTGATACTTTTCATACTAGTAATACAGTAAATAACAATCTTACCAACAGTATTCTATATTCACCTATGTTTTATTACAGTTTTTTTTTATGGTTTTTCTGGACAAAGTTTTTGTTAAATGTACTTATCGATTTTCTGAACTAGAAAGAAAGCAATGCTTTGATTAATATTGGGCTCTAGGAAACAGAGATAGGAGGGCAATGAATATTATATTGCCAAAGAAAATACCGAAAACCGACAGCAAAAAAATAACAAAGATTGCTACTACAAAACTATAGATTAACAATAAATAATAAAAACAGAATAATTTGTAAAGATTGTTTCTGTAAAACTTTCGGGGAATTTAAAGGTTTTGTTAACATTATTATGGATACAAAAACACATTTTGCAAACGCAATTATTCCAGCTGATACTAGAGGACATCAACCATCTCAAAATAAAAGGACTGTGGAGGATATAAATTTAAACTAAGACCATTTCTTATTATTCCCAAAACTACGAAAATCATTATTGCAGAGATAGAAGAGATAAAAAATATATATCGTCGGACCTTTCTATAGCTGCTATGAATTGTTTATACATATGAAGAAAGTTGCCCAAATCCTTTTTCACTTAAATTTTATTAAAAAAAGGATTCCTGTGGTGAAAAATTGTTATCAAAACCAATGAATTTATAAGAAAAATACTTTTTAAGTCTTTATAAAGTAAGCTCTTTTAGAATAATAAATTACAAGAAAAGAGGCGAATACAATTTAGACAACATACAGTTTGAAGTTTCAAAAGAGATTTTGCCAATAAGTGAAGAAAAAAATAAGGATTTGATGGATTTATTTATTATAACTGATAGATCCCGCTTTTCAAGAATTTTATAAATCATATCGACCCGGTATAAATTCCAAAGAACCATTTTTGTTTACGTGTGGAAACCGATGCAGAAGGAAACCGGGAAGAATTCTACTAAGTCTACATTATTGGAAATTAATTTTCAAAATAAAAGTAATAATTTTTTTTTTTTTTTTTTATATTATATTATAAAGTATTTTTTTTTAAATTTATAATTTAATTTTCACAAACAGAATTACCAGATAACACGTAAACTGAAAGTAGTTTATATAATTAACTTATTCACGCTTGGTAATAAAAAAAATGTCCTACATTAATTGGCATACTACATCTACATACTCTCTCGCCTGTATTCCCGGAGGGATCGGCAGGGGCATATTTAACGCCTGGATTTTGCGGATTACAATTTAGTCTCAGTTACGTAATAGGGGACAATACTATTGCCATCATACGGGTACTTTGGGAATTGGTTGGGAAAAATTGTTGTACATTGACAGAAAAGGGATAGATGCTTATACACAGGGATTTGGGAGTATAGGTAATAAAGAAGAGAAGAATCTGATTGTGTGACAGGTAGAGGGATATTTAACTATAAATTGTAGTTTCAAGTCTTTTTATACACTACGTTTCATTTGTTTTTATTATTGAAGAAAACATAGGTAACAATATATAACATTATTAATTGTATATAAGATTAAAATCAGAACAGCATTACACCAGCAAAGCAAATTCCAATATAATAGTTTTTTAGTATCTTTTGTAAATCTGCTAAAGTGTTACTACTACTATTTAAAAGAAATCTAAGGACTAAAGGATAATTTAATTATACAATACAATAAAATACAATATTCTTTATGGTACACCACAGAAAAAAAAAAACAATATAAACGAATAATATACGGGCAACTGGTACAATCTGCAGCCTATTCGCTAGCTGTGTCTCTTGCAGACAACCTTTTTAATGGACAAGTGCAATGAATTAGTACATAGGGCTACATATTTCATCTTATTTTTAATACTTTTTATAAATTTTATATTAGACGGGTTTCAGCTTTTGATCTTACTTTTTATATGTACTTATTGTGAAGAAAAACCTGAGAACAAAATTTCAATTCTCAAAATGTATAAGGCTATATTTGGCGTCGATATATCCTTACACACCTTACATATCAAATTAACGTTTTACATAGATAATGTAAAACAAAAAAAAATGAAATCTATATATTTCACCATAATTGTCTATGCATATTCGCCATTTTGTGGGTATAAAATTAAATAAAAAATACGTGATTCACGGAACTAAAAACACTTTTTCTCTTACCGCGCCGATTTATTAATGCCATGATTATTAAATCGGCGCGGTAATAGAAAAAGTGTTTTTATTTTAGAATCCTCACCAAACACCGATTCTTATTGCATTTTATTTTCTACACACATAAATGAACCTTTGCTTAAACACATACCAGGCCGTGAATTACGTATTTTTTATTTAATTTTATACCTTGTTGCATTTTGACCTATCTATCAGCTCTGACAGATATACGTCGAACTACAAGTAACCCTTTGTAAATACCAGCCGGTACCCGCGACTTCGTCAGCGAGGACTCCAGGGTAGATTAAAAGTAGCAGTAGAAGATGATACATACAATACATAAAATGAACAATAGACTGAAATACAAGAAAATATTACTCCAAGAAGTACTTACTTTGTTTAAATACATAAACTACATTTTTGTCTTTCTGTCCTTTGTAAAAACATGAACACTATATGGGCTCGATACTCGTCACAGTATTTCTCTATCTATCTATTCATAGCCCGCATGGACTTTGAATCATATTTTTCACAATAATATTATGGAATAAATCAAATAAAGCATTTTTATTTGGAGTGTCTTGTTCCTGTAAGGATCCGGTATTTCTGTGCAGATGATTTATCCGCCACCCCTTGAAACAGGATACTACACGAGTAGTTTTCCATCTCCTCGGAAAAACTTGTGCTAGAAGACATTGGGTATATATGTATGTGCCCAGATGTTTCGAACGGTTCTCAAACAAGTTAAAGAAATATTTTATTTTAAAATTACGAAAAAAAGATTAATACACGTCCGCTGATTGTTAATTATATATTCAAGTAACTGTACAATATTTTAGCTTTTATTTTATTTTTTGAGGAAACTTACGGCTTACAGTTCATATAAGTAAAATCGTAGTAGCATATGGCCAATTAAAAGTTTTCACGTATAAATAGTGTTATAATAATTTACTTGTAACACGTGGACAGTGGTGTATTACGTACAAAGATTACATAAGATACACTACACAAAGAAAAGATACATAAAAGAAAAGATAACAACTAGGTATCAAATAAATTTTTGCTAATGGATGTTTCTAAATGAGCAGCGCTAGATGCAAACAGGTCAAGATCGGCTCTCCGACCTTTCCCGTTAAACGTATGACTTGCTCTAACAAGTATGAATTTTCAATTAGTCTTTTATAAATATTAAAATCAACAAATTATCTAAAAGTGAGTGTGCATATGCGTGAGTGTAAAACGATGTCACGCGAAACAAACTGTTCTCCTGAAACCAAGGCTGCAACTTCTTTTATTAACAGTGCATTTTATCATCTTTCATCATTGGTGTACGGTCAGAGTGCATGAGTAACTTATCTGCTCTTTTAATTCTTTCTAAAGCTGTTTTGAAAGTATTGATAACGTAAGGTTCGTTGAGTTTCTAATACAGTATCCTTTTCAACTCCTTCAATATTTTGACACCTGTGGTCAATCTCATTGTATCCACCATTCATGAAGTAAATTGATATCGATATCAGCAGGAAGCAAAGAGCTACTTCTGTTATAAATTTGACCTTGGATCGTAAAAGTAGCAAAAAGCCAGGGTTTTTAAATAACTACTTCAATATCAAATGACGTCATATGAAATCGAAGAGTTTTATTTGCATATTCTACTTAAGAAACGCCGTGATTCATTGCTATCATACAAAAGTAAAAAAAAATGTGGTTATTCCGTCACACTATTTAATGGAACTGAAACTTTTCCGTCAGAATAACACATTCCCAGAATTTCGTTTTTCCATTTGAGTGCTTCACAATATTGCAGATATTGTGAAGTGCTATTCCACCTATGAAAACCAGTCGGTGGTTAATATACTCAATCAGTGGGTCATAAGTAGTAGCGTTTTAGAACGCTGCTTTCGAAGCAGCGTTCTAAAACGCTACTACTTCAAAAAGCAATAAAATATTAACAGTCTTCTATATGTATCAGTTATTTTTTCTAAAAACTTTCAGTGTGACCTTTCCTTATGTAAATCTGTACTAATATTATAAAGAGGCAGAGTTTATTTGTTTTATTGTGTTTGTTGCTAATCTCGGGAATTAGGTACTAATCCGATTTAAACAATTCATTATGCACTAGATAGCTCGTTTATTAAGGAAGTCTGGAGGCTATATCCCATCACGCTACTACCCAAGGGAACATATTAGTAATCACAAAAAGTCTTGATAACTTCCATATGTTATATATACTCGTATATAATTGTACTGTACGTGTGAGGCACACTGAATTCCTCCTAAACGGCTGGACCGATTTGAATGTTTTTTTTTTGTGTGCGTTTGGGGGGCGCCGTGGATGGTTTAGATTCACAAATCAGCCCGGCAGATGGTACTGCAGTCAGTATCTAGATTATTTATCTATACTGCAACTTCAGGACAACGTCTGTCGGGTCCGCTATTATTATTATTATAAAACTGTA
Source organism: Tyria jacobaeae (assembly GCA_947561695.1). Lineage (NCBI taxonomy): Eukaryota > Metazoa > Arthropoda > Insecta > Lepidoptera > Erebidae > Tyria > Tyria jacobaeae. Next base: position 4,111,670 of record OX387236.1, on the reverse strand, counting down.
TACCAGCTTTTGCCCGCTACTTCGTTCGACTTTAACCCACAGGTGATCCATCAATAATCACACTTTTATAGTAAATCACAATCTTTTTTTGACTCTCTTTAATGAAGATTTCTGTATTCGACTATCTTACGTCCTTCCTTGCGACTTAAACTGGAATCTGGGTACCAATTTGAGTATTAGAAACTTATCGTTATGTTTTTACAATTTACATTATCTTTATAAAATATATATTGATATAGTCTAAAATAAACAAATTACTTTCAGAATAAGTATGCTGAAATGACAGGGCCGCAGGACACGCCACATCTGCCGCAAGACCGTTGGCCGTTGGAGCAAACGGATACTAGAGTAGATACGGCACCGCAAAACGGTAAACGTAAAGTAGGACCCCTCCCCGGCCTGAGGGACCGACGACCTGCAAGAGAAGTACGAGAACTTTATTATCACGATTCAGAATCGTAATACGTCACTAGAGTAGTTGTTATGTAGTTCAGCATATCTCCGCTAGATGGTGTTAATATGTTTCTAATACATGCCACAGCCACGTGTATACAAGTTCTGAAGTTGCCAATACCGTTAGGCATGGTCACCTCGCCTGGTTGTCTGTTCGGATGATCCACCCTTTTTGTGGGAGTTGCATTACATCCTTTCCTACGTAACGTATTTATGTGCGTAAAAGACGTACGTAAGAGAGTTAATATGCTAACAACAAACTTTCACACCCAATTAACGACTTCATCATGCGTTAAGCGTCCATTTGAAATATGTAAACCTTAATAGTTTCTATGTATTCAGAAGTAGTAATTAAGGCAAAAATAGATATAAGTTTTTTTTATGTTAATGGAGGTTCATGGTGCGGAGGAGTAATAAGAAGTTTCGGAACATTATTATATTGGATTTTGTTCTGTAAAGTGGAGAAAAAACGTCTTAAAGTATAATTAACCCTTTTTTTATGTGGGGTCATCCTCATAGACTATCTTCCGCCGGTGTCATCGGCGGAGGGGTGTGCCAGACTTGCCGGCTAAAAGGTCGAGGGTCGAGGGCTCGTTAAACGGTCGAGGGCCGCTGGAACAGGACATTCTTCCGCGACTAAGTATAATTAGCCCGTCTTTAAATTGGAAATATATAATAACAGTAAATCAATATTGATTTACATCTTTATCACCATAATCTTGAACTTCAGCCATATTGTGATAAGTGTGATAGGTGATATCACAGGTGATAAGGAAATATCAATAGAACATACTTGTTTACGGAAATTATTTGTCTATTTGTAAATGTTTATTCTAATAAACTTATATTTACACTTGCACATGAATTTTGACCCGCGATACATACAGAATGTGTTAATTAGTTGGACGTCTATTTTTGTCTGTGTTATTTATTATACATCCGAAATGGCCCTACCCATTTATCTATTATGAGGTTTCCTTCCCAAAGGAATTCCCGATGCCAAGGTCAGACTTTTATCTGTGGGAGAGTCATGTCAAAAACCGGTAGACGACTCTATTGCCAAGTGAGTGAAGGTACCGTAGGCCCAACTCCCCGTCTCCTCCTTACTTCCCCCTCATCCCCCCTTACACCCGCCCCCTCATCACTCTGCAAGACAACGATTTTTGAGTGACAGAGGTCGATTTGCCGCGGTGGTCACTTACAATCACAGATGACCGTATATTCGTCTGTCACATTATATCATAAAAAAACAGACTTGATCGAGAAACACCGTTAGGAGAGCTCATTTTGCTGCCGGAGGAATCACACCTTCAGTAATGAGTATGAGGAACTCAACGCAAGGAGGAAGATGCCGTTTCATTAGCTATTAACGTCAGTATATGTCATATATTTTTATAAATGATCATCGCTTTCATATTTCATCTTACTTACATATGTGTACAGCATTTGACTGTTAAGAGGGATATTGCGGGTTTACTTTCTACTTAGTGCAAGTATTCACTCACGCTTATGTTCCCAAATAGGTAGGTAGAGGCCACTGAAACGATCACATTTTACCAACTATAATTTTGTGAAACTAACGTAATTTGGAGCAAGCCTATTGCTGTCTATCGGCACTGTATACGCTGCGTGTCCCAGAGAATGGAACACTTATTAAAAATATGCATTTCTAGAATGCAGTTGCAAAAAAAATGTGTTTTAATTACTAGGTATTATGACACCCGTTTCACATAAATGCATGATGTGTAAAATTCAATTATTTTATTTGTTTTGCTATTATGCAACCAGCTATGGACAAATTACATTAAACATATATATTTATTTTTACTAACACACGGCTGTCTGATCCCAAACTAAGCAGAGCAGACTATGGTAAACAGACTGCTAATTGACATACTTGTACATTTCTAAATAGATAAATTACACCCAGACACAGAATAAATGATCGTATTCATCATAAAAATATTTCTTCTGGGTGGGAATCGAACCCACGACCTCGGCTTAGCAGTCATAATCGCTAACCGCTACACCAAGAGGCCAGATTTTTAAAGTTAGTTCTTATGGATTGTCTCTATAGCGTAATCAAAAACTTTTATATGGCTTCTGACCTTTTTTTTTTTTGTGTGGAAACCCCCTCGGGCCGTCATCCCACCAGGGTTTTCGGTGGAACGGTGTGTCGGAATCGAACCGACTAAAACCACACGGTGTGCCATTCTGCGCTTAAAATAGGAGGAATCCGGGAAAAGCTTTATTAGGTCACCCGGACCCCTCCTAGCGCCTGCCCGCACTATGCGGGCAACACCTGCTATTAACCTATCAATAAGGTGGCGTCCAGACACACGCAGACGTCACCCCCTCGCGGCTGGCTACTAAAGCGGGTGGAGGGGAAAACCCGTCCCGACCACCCGCGGCCACACTCAGGGCGGCATGAGGCGCTGGTAGGCGCGCCTCCTCCGCCCGGTTCGCCGGCGGCGAATTGGATCCGTGGAGAGGTCATCCTCCCGAGCCCGCTCCGCCGCCTTCTTTTGCGAGATTACCTTCTCACAGAAGGTTGCGACTGCGGTAAAATTCCTGTCGCTACCAGCCATGGAGCGTATGACGGCCGGTAGCTAGAGATCCACTCCGATAACTGCAGCGAGGACCCGACGCTGCGTCGCCCAGGCGGGGCAATCCGCGAGCGTATGCTGAGCCGAGTCCTCGCTGCAGTCGCAGTGGTGGCAGGCGGGACTTAATTTTATTTATTTATTTATGAACTTCATGCACATAGGCGTACTTAATGCCTAGGGCATTCTCTACCAGTCAACCTTGGGGTGGTGAAGAAAAGCGATAAGGTAGGTGCAGACATCTGGAATTTACTTGTTTTTGAAAACAACTTTAGTTACATATATTTACTATAGTTACAAATACATAACAAATACATAAAAAAATATATATGGAAGAATATATATATATATATACTAACATACACATATAAATAGGTATACAGTCAAGGGCATTGTGGTTATTCTGCTAATTCAGCGAGGAGAAGTTCAGGTACTTTGTTCTTAAACGTTAAACGGCAGACATTCTAAGCGCGAGAGGAAGCGCATTCCATAGAAGAACTGCTTGCACGAAGAAAGATGAGTTGACAAAGTTAGAGCTGTGAGGAGGACATAAGGGGAGCAAATTGTTTGAAGAACGAAGGTCCCTGACATGAGTGGAGCACAAAAATTGAAAGTAGGGACTTTAGTAAGAAGGGGGAGACGGGGAGTTCAAGAAGGAGTATAGAAAATTTAGTGCTCGCAAACTGCGACGTTACCGAATAGGGAGCCACTTCAATTGGGAACGTAAAGCAGAGCTGCAGAGATTGAAAATGAATCGAATGCAGTTATTCAGAAGACGGTCTAGTTTGTTGAGAAGGTCTGCATTCAGGTCAAAATAACACACATCGCCATAATCAATCATGGGAATAATTAGGGAATGCATTAAGGAAGTTTTGGTTTTAATAGGGAGGAAGTTTTTTAGTCGGTATAACGTTCGGAGAGCACCAGTGACTCTCTGACTCACATGTGTAACCTGGGCCCGCCAATCCAGGGTCGAGTCAATAAACAAACCTAGGTCTTTAACTGCTGAACTCACAGATATAGGTGAACCATTAAAGACTATTGGTATGATCGACCCAGTGTCGAGCCTGCTCATCATTGGTTTGCTTCCTACGACGATCGCCTGACATTTGGTTGGATTTACTGATAATCCAAATCTCGACGACCAGGATCTTATAGATTCCAAATCCTTGTTTACCCTATCAATGGTCTCTGATAAGTCTTCAACCCTCACGCACTCTGGGAGTATATCTGCAGGTCATCAGCATACAGGTGATACGGACACTGAAGGTGTGGCGTTAACTGATTAATAAATATAGAAAATAGTAAGGGAGATAATATACCACCTTGAAGGACGTCATCCTCCCGAACGCACAGCTGACGTCCCTGAAGATTAGACGAGAACCATTCCAGTGCTTCTGAGGAGATCATAAGATATGAAAGGATGGATAGCAGGACCTCGTGACTGACGGCATTGAAGGCATTCGAGAAATCAACCAGGACTAAGACGGTAACTTTAGTGTTATCCATACCCTCCCTAATATCGCCAGTCACTTTTAGGAGAGCGGACATGGTGCTGTGGCCGGGCCTAAAACCAGATTGTAACGGACTCAGGAGATTATGACGAAATATAAATTGCGAAAGCTGCTTGTTTACACAAGCCTCTAGAACTTTAGACAGGAAGGGGAGAATAGAAATAAGACGAAAGTGGTGTGGAAGAGAAGGGTTACTTGTTTTGGGAAAAGGTATGATATAAGCTTTACGCCAGAGGCAGGGAAAGGTTCCAGAGTCAAGGGAAAAGTTGATTATATGGGAAATGACATGGATAATATGATCTAGGATGGGGACAACCATGCGTCGACTGATGCCATCACAGCCCACGGCATTGGAGCGAATGCACAGAATAATCTTTTTAATATCCTCAGGAGGAACTGGAGATGTAAATGCGTTAGTAGTGGAACTTGTTAAACTACCAATATAGCTTAAGGTCTAACATTTGGTTTGATGATCTAGGTGAGTTGTGGATGTGAAATGTCGATTAATGTCATTCAAACCGATTGTCTTTTGAACTACTGGATGTTGTTGTTTGCCGATACCCAGAGTTTTTAGAAACTTCCAGATACAAGTAGGGGATGAAGCCTCTATGTGTTGAAGGATGTGTCGGCGTTTTGCGTTGCGTATCACCTGATTACACCGATTCCTAGCCACCTTAAAAAGGTTCCAATTGTTTTCAGAACGATCCCGCTTGAACCGAAGAAAAGTCTGGTCTCTTCGTCTCATGGCAACTCTCACCTCCTCCGTCATCCATGGTGCCGGTGGACGCTTTAATTTTACCTTCCTAACAGGAGCGTGTGTGTCATACAACCTAACAATATTGTCATTAAAAATTCTGACCTTGTCATCTATTTGGTGACTGCTGCTACACTCTTCCAATCTATTTCAGAAGCATCAGCACATTTTTTGACATCCATGCATCGATAACTCCGGACATGAAGAATTTTGGGAGGGGGTTTAGGTGGTTTCAGGGCATAGGAAAGGAAGATCAGATCGTGATGGGAGAAACCGGGAGCAGGATATTGGCCATGGGAGGAGATAAGGAGATAATTAATTCCCTCCTAGCAACCGAGTGCATGTACTTTCCGAAGCAGCCGTGCCCGGAAAGGACCTGCGTCAGTCGAAAAGAAAGAGTCCCGTGCTGCCGCTCTGCCCATTCGACAATAACCGGCTGGAGCGCCTCCACGGCGGCAAAGCCAGCACGTGGAGTCCCCAGCCGGGACGACCAACGAGCCATCGTGACTCGGCGAGCGGCCTCACGCCACTCGCGTACCTCTTCGGGCGGGGGCCGATTGCCGCTACCCACGACCATGACCCTCTGAGGGCGCCAGAGGCGTGTCCTATTCTGAGCAGTCAGAGCCTCCGCCCACACCGGTGCACCGTACAGTGCCATTGACCGGACTACCCCCGTGTAAAGCCGTCTTGTGGCGACGCTGGGTCCACCTAGGTTGGGCAAGAGTCGCCCAAGGGCGGACGCAGTGCCGACCAAGTTTGGGCCCAGATAGCGTATGTGGGCCCGAACCGGTACGAGGATCGAGCTGACCATTATGGAGGCGCCAGGGGGTGGACCTCGACGGGGCCCATGGAATAGAAGGGCCTCCGTCTTATCCAGGGCCACCCGCAAGCCTAGCGCCCCGATCCGACCGACCACCAGTGAGGCTCCTCTGGTGGCCCAGCGTGCCGCCTCTTGAAAGTTCGCCCCCCAGGCTGTGACCAGAGTATCATCTCAAAGATTACGCCCAGCCCAGGGGGGAAGTCACCTCGAAGGGCCCAGTCGTACCCCATGTTCCACAGGAGTGGTCCAAGGACATGGGCCGATGACTCAGAATTCCCTCTCGATCCTCGTACACGACGGTACGCTCCTCCAAATAGTCTGCCACCAGCCGCCTCAGGTACTGTGGCACCCCGTGATAAAGGAGCGCTTCCCTGATACAGCTGAATGGCAGACTATTAAATGCGTTGGCGATGTCCAAAGACGCTGCCAACAGCACGCTGCCACAGCTCACCGCTTCTTCGGTCACGGCCCTCAGGCGCATTACAGCACCGATCGTCGAACGCCCCGCTCGAAAACCAAATTGGGCGTCCGACAAATCGGGGCCGACCTCGCTCAGGTGCCGGACGATGCGGGCAGAGAGAACCCTCTCAAACAATTTACCCGCCTCGTCCAACAGTACGATGGGCCTGTAGGCCGCGACCGAGTCCGTGGGCCGTCCCGGCATTCTTAAAAAAACCAGCTTCCCGCTCTTCCAGCAGTCAGGGAAGGGTCTGAGGCGGTCCGACATGTGGTTAAGGGCTAGGGATTCCATCCAGTCCGGGGGCGGTGTTCCTAGAACGAATTCGAAGGAATTCGTTCTAGGAACAGGAAGCTGGGCTGGAGAGTCTCAGTAAGGGGGGGGGGGGGCAGCGCGCGGAGCTATTGTTGCGCCGCACGATATGGGCGACCCCAGGGGTCACGGTCGAGACCCTCCAGCATCTCCTTTCTCTTCTCTTCTTTGGCGCGGCAAATGGCAAGCTTCAGAGTTTTCCGTGCCTCCCGGTACTCCTCATGAAGCCCGTCCTCTTCCCCTTCATCGCGGTGACGCCGACGGCTGCGGGTGTAGGACCTCCGGGCACGAATGCAGGCCACGCGGCGATCCGACAATTCCTGGGACCACCAGTAGACCTCCTTCTTTGGACGCCGTCTACCCCGAATCCGGGGCATGGCCGCATCGCAGATATGCGTTACCACATCGCAAAAGCGGCCCGCCCCCATGTCTACCTCCTCAGTTGGACGCTGCGGAGACAGCCAAGAATAAATGATGGCTGCCTCCTCTAGTAGGTCCCTATCTAATTTTGAAACAGCCCACCGCGGAAAGCGGGATGATCGCCGCGCCGTGTGACCCCTACTGGGGTCCTGGGTCCGGGAGAGCTCAAATCGAATCTAGAGGTGATTCGAGAGCGTCTCAACCTCTTTCAGGACACGTCAGTTCCTTACTCAAAAAACTCTTGCTTGGGTAGCAAACGAAAGGTACACTATCGACCCCCCCTGCTGTCGCACACACGTGTTGGTGGAGCCTCTGTTTAGAAGACAGAGGCCCACCGATGTCGCCCACTTTTCCTCAGCGTCGCCCCGTGCGTCCGTCCTGGGGGATCCCCATGCAACGGACTTAGCGTTAAAATCCCCCAGCACTAAGACGTGCCCAGACGCTAGTCGCCGTATCGAGGTCTCCATGTTGTTGAGGAAGACCTCGAAGTCGTTCAGACTCCGGTTGGGGGAGAAGTAGACGGCTACGGCTACACTGATAGACCACTCCGCCATGCTTTGCAGGAAAAGGTACTGCGCATTGGCGCAGTGGTTTAGGTTCGTCTGGACAAGGAGACTGGAGACTTGATCCATTATTGAATCGTCTCTACAGCCTCCTCCATGGGCGATGGTGACGACGCACGATTGACATCGGAGGCAGCCTGGGCCGATTGGCTGGCCACCGATGCTTGCGGTGATGTGCGAGGAGGCTTACAGCCAACCTGCCCCATCTGGTGATTGGCGGGTAAATTACCCGCCGCACACGCTGGGCAGTGAGGGGCGGTGGAGCATTCTGCCGCTCTGTGCCCCGGTCAACCGCAGCGGAAGCATAGTCCGCTGCAGTCAAAACAGCTTCCACACTTGACGCGTGTGTGTCCCGACCCTAGGCATTTAAAACACCTCATCGGTCTCGCCGCCAGGACTGTGACTCTGGCGTTCACAAAACCGATGAGGATCTTGCCGGCATCACCCAAGATTTTGGCTGACGCCACGGGACAACTGGCCCACATCGCGCCAAGACCACCTGGACCGGGGTGGATGGTGCCGACCCTGATGATGACCGTGTTGCGCCCCGTCTTCTCGCGAATGGCAACACGCACATCCTCCACCGTCACAGAGTCGTCCAGGCCCGAAATGCCCACCTCCGCGCACTTGGTGGGCCTAACGACCTTGACACCATCTAGCGCTGCAAAAACTCCCAGCAGCTTTTCCGCAACGACGTCCGCCGTCTTTGCACCTTCAGCACCGGGGAACTCCAAAACTCGAGCCCCCGTCTGGGCAAGGCGCAACCTCACACCTGAGGCCCCGAATGCACCACCTAGGCTATCCCGGACTTTCTTGAAAACAGACGCGTAGGATAGCCCATTGCTGGCCGCCTCTGGCAACACGGTGACAACCACAGCTGCCGTTTTGGGCGCCTGCAGTTTTTTAGCCTTTTGTGTAGCGGTGACTGCCACCGGCGAAGTCTGAGGAGCAGAGGCTGTACTTTTAGGGGCCTTCTTGTTGCGGTTTCGGGACCTCTTCTTCTTGCTCTCAGCTTTCTGCCACCCATCATTGGAGGGGGCTGACGTGGAGGGAGCAGAGACAATTGCAGCACCAGAGGGAGCGCTACGGCCGCTCTTACCTCTAGGTGTTGGAGAGGTGAGCGGAGGGAACTTCGACGTTGCTTCTGTATCTGTACCAGCTCTAGTTATTCGCCTTGTCCTTGAGACTGGGAGCAGAGTCGGAGCTGATGTGGCCTTTTTGTTTGCCTTTCCCGCAGCGATCGGTGGCCGAACAATGGGCGCTGGAGGCAGCCTTGCTTCCAGTCCCGCCAGACGCCCGTTCATAATCCGCCACACTACGTCTGTAATTTGACGCAAGTGGGCATCAGACACTGGGGAGGGGGAGGGTGAGTTGGCAGGGTGCTCTGCAACAGGTTTGCCTTAAGTGGGCTAGTGGCGGTCGTCCCAGCGCGAAACTGGGCGAACTGAGCACTAAGCTCGGCAACCTGTTGCGTCAAGCGTCTGTTAGCCGCCGTAAGGCGATCGTTTGCCTCTTGTAGTTGCGAGACATCCTGAATGAGGCCTTCCATTGCCTCCGACACGGCCAAGGAGGAGTCCTTCAGGGCCCTGACAAAAGAGCCCTTTAAGTTGGTGGACTTGGTAGCCACTTTCTGGATAATGGCCACCGCGGCATTCGTCCTCTCCTTAAAATCCACCGTATTAAGAGGGACAGAACCCCTTTCTACCGGCGGACGGATTTTAAGGAGGAGATCTGTGAAAAATCTCCCTCTCTTCGCCCTCTAGCGTATCCTTCCGCCCCAGAAAAGACGGAACCCGTCGGAGCCGGTGTGCGGGATCTACCACGCCTGCTGCTTGGCACTTTTTTTTTTTTTTTTTATGCGATAGGGGGCAAACGAGCAGACGGGTCACCTGATGGTAAGTGACTACCGCCGCCCATGGACACACGCAACTCAAGAGTCACAAGTGCGTTGCCGGCCTTTTAGGTAGAGGTACGCTCTCTTCTTGAAGGTTTGAAGGTCGTATCGGTTCGGAAATACGGCAGGCGACAATTTGTTCCATAAGCTGGTTGTGCGAGGCAAAAAGCTTCTCGAGAAGCGCACAGTGGAGGAGTGCCAATCGTCCAGGTGATGGGGATGGATATTTTGTCGCGTAGGACGATGGCGGAAACCAGCAGCCGGTATAAGTCCGAACAATTCCTCTGAACACTCCCCATGATACAAGCGATAGAGGATGCAGAGTGAAGCTACATCTCTACGCAACGCCAAGGTGTCAAGTCGATCAGAAATATCTTGGCAGTCGATGATGCGAGTCGCTCTACGTTGAATGCGGTCAAGAGGCAGAAGTTGGTACTGGGGTGCACCTGCATAGAGATGAGAACAGTATTCCATGTGCGGCCGAACCTGCGCCTTATAAAGTTGCAGGCGGTGGGCCGGAGTAAAATACTGTCTCGATCTGTTTAGCACACCAAGCTTCTTCGAGGCTAATATGGCCTTACTCTCTAAGTGACCGCGAAACTGGACTTCGCTTGATATATCGACGCCAAGGATTCCGATACTGGCTGATGCAGTTAGGGAAGTGCTCTCAAATTGAGTACGACCAATGGCATCTTTTTAGCGGTGAACGCGCAAACCTGTGTCTTCTTCTTTCGGCGGCAACATGTGTTGCGACGTATCGCCGTCCTCATCCCGTCCGTGTTTGCGGCTTTCTGGGTCGTGGGGCTCCAGTTCCATCTCCTCGGCTGAGTCAGCCGCGAAACTAGCGGCCCTGGAACGCACTCGCTCCGACATTCTTCTGACCTCCACGATAGGCGTCTCTGCCAAAACCTCTTCGTCATGAGACGAGGTCTCGTCCGCCTTCTTATTTATTTCCTTTCTTTTTGTTTTCTCTTTCTTCTCATCAGTTTTTATTTTATTATTTAATACATTTATATATTCCATGACTAATCCCACGAGTAGGGGAGAACTAGAGGCCACCCGGGCAGAGATCCCCAATGCCCGGGCAAGCGTAGATTTATGCCCAACCGAGGGGTCCGCAGGTGCCCCGGCTGGGAGTGCGCTTGCGACTGAACCACCCATCAGCCACGCATCCCATGGTTACGCACCAGAACACGGAATTCGGGGTAGTTTTTTATAGAGGTTTTCTTCCTCGCAGTCCGGGCGACTAAGCCAAGACCCTCGCCCCCGATCGAAGCCGCTAGACTCCTTTCGGGATTACGATATGCCGACGGTGGCATTGAGACAAAATCTCCAAATGCATGCTCGGTGGCAGTGTGAGTGCACGCCGAGCCCGTCCTCGTTCCTCCGCTGAGGACAGCTGAGCAACTCTGAGTGACCCTTCTGGAAGGGTCCCACAGGATATCCTGTTTTGTCTGGAGTCTCCCCCTGGGCCAATCCGGCATGAGTAGCTCTACCGGCACAACCCCAGGGATCATTGACCCGCGCAAGCCCCCCCCCCACGACGACAACGAAAGGATACAGTTGGGGGTGATATGGCTTCTGACCTGCTCTAACGTTGTCGTTGACAACTCTGCTTGCGCTAGCCTTCGTGCTGTTTTTAACACGACAACCAGTAAAAAAACAGTAATAAAATCTATATACCAATCCATAAGTACAAACGCGCGTTTGAAGTGCGTTTTATTTGTGTTTGTATCGATACGAACCTATTAAATCCCTGTGAGAATACAGAGACTCTTGTGACAGGAATAAATCTGAACGTGATGCTTTGCTCAAAGAACTTCAATTAAATTATTTGGCTGTGCTGGCTGAGATGAACTCTCCACGGTCAGAATCAGCCAAGAAATTAAGTTATCTCATTACAGTGATTCGACAATAATTTGCTGTGATGAGATGTCATAAGTATTAATTATTATTTAAATATGTATCTTATTTATAATAAATAATCGAATAAAACTATTACTGCTCAGTTTCACTTGTTATATAACGATAGGAACTAAATATTTTTATTACGCAATTAAATTATTTATTAAGTTAGATAAGTGATAAGCGATAACCTATTTATTGACATTATAAAACCTATTTTATAAACAAAAGAAATTGCGTAACAAACATATAACGTTACATGTAAGTTTGACGTCTTTAGGTATACTTTACTAGTTTTATGTATAGTGTATCAGCAGTATGACTGAGACTTATATAGATAAATATTTATTTCGAACTTTGAATATGCTCTAGCGAGCTTACGGTGCGCCATATGTATGTGTACAATATTTGTATGTTCCAAATACAAACTAATGTTACTGTAATTACAAAACTGCGCAAAAAGGAGAGTATAAAGTGTCTATATCGATTTCGACATATGAGATATCACTTTTTTTATATAAAATTGTCTTAATAGTGTAAATAACGTCATCAAACAAATTGGAAGTTTCTGAATTATTATTCAGTCGGGTTTTAATTTTTTTTAACAATTTAATTTCTGTTTTTAAATAGATCTATTTTAGTTTAGACAAACCAGTGGATTTTGATGTTAATCAATGTTTATTAAGACGACAGACGAAGTTGCGCGGGTCAGCTAGTTATCACACAAAAGATAATATCTACAATATAATTCAATGGACATATCTACACTAATATACTAAATATTAGGAGTAACATTATAAAAGAGTAAATTTTGTTAGTTCAAACGCAAATAACAGTGTAGAGCCATGCTTATGCACGAATGGGCCGGCTCGACCGGTGCGATGCCACGGCCTCTGATCACCACGGCTCACTAATAGTGTAATGACTATAAACGAAGGTAAACTGCGAGAAATGGCAAGTTATTTGAAAATTGTAGAAAATCATGCTAATCATTTATAATTATGTCACAAACTGACAGGTGTTAAGGCCATGTCTACATTGTGTGTCGTCCTATTCATCCGGAGTCATTCAAAAGTAATTTAAAGTTAAAATCTGTGGCGGGAAACCGACAGTTACAGTGTTCATAGCTTGTCTAACTACCTGGATTAACAGGTACTTAGAACAACCTGTAATTACAAAAATCAACAGATTAATTAGCGGCGGTAGCGTGATGGGTAAGGCGTCGGACTTGCGATCAAGGGGTTGCGGGTTCAATTCCCACCTAGAAGACTACCGTCGTAAACCCACCCCTAACACAAGCATTTAGCTTAGCTGGGGGGGTTAACAAGAATACTAGTAATGTTTAATTAACAGTACGCGGTTCGCGGTAATAGGCTTGCCCCATATTATGGAAGTATTACTGAGTTATACTATGATTGACAAAAGTGGGCCTGTTATGAGCCTCTACCTCCTGTTTCTTCGGGGATATTGGAGTACTCACTCCAACTATGTTTATAACTATCTATTTATGTTTGTTAAATAATAGATGGATAGATAGAAAATTCTTCATTGTACACCACGAAATTAAACAAACACAAAGTTAAAAACAGTTGATACAAAGCGGCATGTATGTACAATGGAAGGTCTTATCGCTAAGAGAAATAACGGAACAGAAAAGCGGTAGATGGTGGCGTACTATAGATGTTAAGAGATTAAGAGATAATACAACAAATATAGACATACATAGAGTAATTAAATACACATACATAAACATACCAATATATATAAATACACACGAATATATATACAAATATATATTCACATAGACACATGTAGATACATAAACACATACATATATGTATATATAATTATAACAAGATACCAATAAGTCACATTAGCGGAGCGCACTTACAGTGCTACGTAGTGCTTTTTCACTAATGATTTAAACGGAATAAATAAATTATTCAGTATTATTTTTTAATAATATTGAATAATGTTTTTATTCCATTTCAAAAGATGAAAATAATCAATTCGATCTACGTAATTTTAAAATCTTACTAATTTAATATTTGCTGGACTTGGACTACCCGGCACCAGCCACTACGTGCTATAGGTATGCGACCCTGACTTATGCTCTATTGTTTATACTCCCCAATCCATCTGTTTAAGCTATATTTCTTTCCTCCCTTTCCTGACAATATACCCCAAAGTTTTCCATGTTATTCCCAAAGTACCGGATGACATCACTATATTTTTTTTATTTTTTTTTATATTAGCCTACCATAGTGACTCCACTTTGCCTGATGGAAAGCAATAGGTGGAGTCAAAGAGTGGTGGTCACCATCCTCATTGCATGTCTAGTCAATGCAGCATGGTGACCCACACTATGGCGGCCTGGTGAGATGCTTTTTCACGCCCCGCTTAAAAGACCCGGGATCAAAGTGGGAAGGAAACACTTGCGCTGGTAGAGAGTTCCAGGCTTTTACCGATCGGCACAGGAAAGAAGAGCCAAACCGTTTAGTTCGGGTACGTATGTATATTTTCGACGCACAAACGGTGACTCCTCAGGCCAGCACGTGTAGTCCTGTAGAGGAAGGGAGAAGGTGGGACCAATTGGAAGAGCTCATCAGAACACTCCCCGTGATGTAGGCGATAGAGGACTGCCATAGAGGCGACATAGACATATATATAGTTATATCTAATATATTGTTATATATTACTTATGTAACTGTACGTTATTGTACGTACCTACTCAATCACATGAACAAGAAAATTACATGAAAGAATCCACCATGGACAAAATGACGACGACAAACGACTAGAGGTGAAGCGTATATACTGGTACAAGTATTAAAACCAAGTATGTGCTTTCCAGTACGCAGTAAGGGTACGGTAACTTCTTTATCGAATTGAAGCTATTGAAGCAAAATACTGGTTACATACCTTTAAGGTATGTAACCAGTATTTCGCTACGTCACACGTCCAGTACGATACGACCTGTAATCACAAACCACACGCTTTTATTTACCCGACAGCTCGCGTAGTAGGCTACACTTCTGTTTGAATTCGGTTGGTCTTATCGTAGGTATGTTTAGGTACTTTCAACTCATTTACAAAATTTTATAAACCAAAGTTCACCCTTATGTTTGTTACAGTTAAAGAATATTATAAGGTGTAGGTATGATTGCTTTTATAATTTAAGCTGTTTGGTGTACCACTTAGTTCACATGTTTTGTTTTTTTACGTCAGTTGTGATTTCAAATTGGCGCATTTCACCCATTTATATTTGCATACAAAACAGTGTAATAAAAGTAATAGAGTGCTTATGTATGTATGTGCACACATAGCTGTGGAGTGTAAATGATTAATATTTGTTAGTGAACGACTAATTTCCGCTGCGGGAAACATATTGACAAAGACGAGATCGCAACTTGGCAGTCGAAAAGTGCAACAACTGCTATTTCCGCAATAAAATAAAAAATCGTATGAAACAAAATAGAAGTTAAAAAGGCGCCTAAAATGGAAAATTAAAAGCCTAATTAGAAATAAATTACGAATGTAAATAAAGTGAATTGAAATCTTTGTCTAGTGAGTCTAGTGAGTTTGAACATAATAAATTTTATGCATAGAACCTAAGATATCCAACTCTTAGCTGACAGTCCTAAGCCTGGTAAAGTAGAAAGGAATTATTTCTTATCTCTTAACGCATGTGTGTACTGGAAGCGTCGTATCTGAGACATACTTAGAGTACGTTTACTTATGACAGATTCAGTATCTACACATATACTTAGAAGTATTTTGAAACCTGGTTTCATCGTAGTATGTCTCATCCCTACCGCGGACCATGCACACAACTCAGGAGTAGTAATTGCGGTGCCTGCCTTTGAGGATGATGAGGTTAGGGGGGATGAGGTCAGGGGGGTGAGGGCAGGGGGATGAGGGGGGACAATTAGCAAATGCGTTCACCTCTATCTACCTTTTTGGAGACCAGGATTCATAGTCATATGTACGCTTACGCTGCGGTAAGCATACGGTAAATACGGTAAATGATATACATATGTAATTATAATAAATAGAATAAAGTAAATTAGGATGAAGATTTATTAATATATAATCACCAGCTGACCCGCGCTCCTTCGTCCGCGTCACATAAGAAAGAGAGAGTGTTACCTGGAATGGGTCGTAGGCACTAAAACACACAACAAACATGCTCAGCTCCTAAAAGCCTCGATAAATGGGGCTATCAAATGAAAACATATTTTTTCAAATCGAACCAGTAGTTCTAGAGATTACCGCGTACAACTAAAGAAACAATCTCTTCAGATTACAAGTAGTAATCCGTCAAACTACGTACCTAATCATATATATACATCGCATGACGTTTCTCGCTTGACGACGACGACTCAGAAATATTCTCACGACTCACAGGTGACTTGTTTGACCATCGCCAATCGAATTTGTTCAGTTTTTCCTCTACTGAATTAAGCAACAGATATATGATAAGAGATTTAGTTATTGTGCCTACGACGTAAGTGGTAGGTACTTAATTACATTATGGTTTCCAAAATGTTTGCGTTCGATTCACCTCACCCTAGGATATAGGAGTGAGTGATATGTATGTTTGTATGTATTATAGTATAATCCTTTTAGTATAATCCATTAGAGGTTGTCTGTAAGAGATCACAGCCTTATTGCAAGGCCTTCCATTATTACACCTTTACAATTTATTGTATCCGACGGACGACTGTAATATATTTATTACCTTCATATTTATGTATGTTCTATTCAAGTTAAACTAGCGAATCTACTAGATCGAATTTAGATATATATCGAACATAGCCAATATGAGATTTGTAATAGGCATCTCTAGAAGAATAAAGTAGATAACTATGCTTAAATTTAATTATTTCAGAAGAAGAAGTCGGTCAATAAGATCACTTAAAATAGTGGACTATTGTCGTTTTATTTCACTTTAAAGTTTTATTAATATTAAAAGTAAATGATTCGACGACACTAAGGTGTGGTGACGTAGACATTTCATAGAAAAATGTACCAAACCTACCGTTGCGACGTTCACAAAAGAGCTGGCATTCTGTATATTTATGAGAACTTTATTTATTTGCATAAAAATCAAATAAGTTTACTGAAAAAAGTGATATACAACTATTTTAACAAACGAAACAAACTCTGTCTCTAGGCTCCAAAAAACTAACAAGTCGTGTCTACGTTAATGTGTCGATTTTATAATAAAATCAATAAAAAAGTTTGTATTGATATATAATTTCAAATAGTTTTTACAACTGGACGATTTCAAATAATTTTTGAACAGTTTTATGATATAAAGAAAACTGTATTAGAATTTTACGCTGATTTGACTTGAACGTCATGTACCCTATTAGAGGTCCCCTTTTTGGTCCTTACAGGACAAACTGACCTCAATCATGACGCACTTTAAACTATGCTTTGTCTAGTCCATTTATATTCTGACACCATCTGTCAGATCTTCCTCATCATCAATCGGCGTGTGCATCAAATATTAATGTTTTGTCTATTTCGTTAGCATTAACATATAGGGTTGTCGATTTATTTGAAGAATTTTTAGTGAGCGTAGAATAATATAAATAATACATATGTACATACAATCACCCACGCCTGTTTTAATGTGTTGATACTCGTAAATAACTCCTTAGTATCAGTAGTAGCATTGCTTAATAACAATATTCTTAAAATAAATATTCAGAAAACAAGCATAATGCATTTCAATCAGAGATTAAAAGCCCAAAAAATAGTACTGCCATAAATGAAACTGATAATATTTGATTTCTTGGTTTGAATCCAGATACAAAACTTACTTGGAAATATCACATTGACCGACTAAACTCAAGAATTAGTAGTTTGTCTTTTGCTTTGTACAAATTAGCTCAAACCCTAAGTACTAATGCGATCCTCACAGCATACTATGGGCTCATTCATTGAATCTGTGCTTAGATACGGGATTTTGTTGTTGAATGTGGGTAACTCAACGAATAGAGAGATTGTGGTCAAAATGCAAAAACGTAGTCTACGTGCAATATTTGGCATTAAACCAACTGACTGTAAACCTCTATTTGTTATTCTCTCATTATATATCTTGGAAGTAGTATTTGTTAAAAATAATCCACACTCATTCCCAAAACTATCAGATAGTGTAGTTCGTAGTCGACGTGACAATAACAGGTTACAAGTGCATCCAGCGAAAACAGCGCTGCTTCATAAAAGTGTTATATCCTGTGATTTTCCATAAGATTAGAAATAATATAATACAATTAAAGTTAAATTTGTTAAAAACAAAGCTAAAAGCATATTAATTCAGAAATGTTATTATACTCTTAATGTTTTTTTTTAATTGATAAACTATGACATATTTACATAACTTCATTTAATATCTAGATTGACATAAATTTTATTTGTTATTTCTGTGCATAATATTATATTATTTTAAAAACAGTATTTGTAAATTATTATATAACATGTTATGTGTGTAATGCGCCGCTCTATTAGTTTTTAAATTGAATATAATGTACCTAATTAGTCTTAATTGTCCGCCTAATTTGTATCTACTTAATATATTTGTACGCCGACCACATTAAAATATGATGTACTATACAAAACATTTTCCATCCATGTGCATGACGTTTGAAATATGTATGTATTATGACTAACACATGTCTAACAAATAAGTATTATTAATATTGTGTCCCTGAAGGAATAAGCGGGTGTAAAGAGCACTTTGGCGATTACAATCTGTAAAACTAAAGTAATTGTGGGCGAGTCTGTTGCCGTCAACTGCGTACTTCAGAAATTAAATTTGGGACAATTTAGAGTATATTGGGAGGGTATGGTAAGAACAATTGAAGGAAATGGATGAAAGTGATGTAGCTTATACATATGTATTGCGAAGTCGGGTTTGTATACATGTTATTTCTTTTATATAATATAGGGGGATAGACGATAAGTGACAACCCCCGACCATGGTCACCTGCAATTCTAGAGTCGTAAGTGCGCTGTCCGCCTTTGGGGGATGAGAGGGGAGGAAATGCAACGCAAGCGTTGCTTCACAACCGGTTTTCTGTGAGGCCGTTGTATCGCACCGAGTCGTCCCATTCGTATCTAAGCATGCCTCTACCACCTGTAAAATGTCACGTCTCGGTCTGAAAATATACAGGTCAAGTTATTAGTTTCTATTTTATGAGATTTAGTATACAATACTTACGCTAAAGACTGTCGAGTTGAATTCGAACCTGCGACCAGTCAGAAATGTCTTTTTTAAGTATGCAGTACAGTGACCGTTCTTATCGTTTACAACCCTAACTATGGGAATAGAGCAATGCGTAGAGTATCCTTCACTTTTAATTATTAATGCGACACAGCTACGCTGAATAGTAAACTCGCTATAAATTTAACTGTGTACACTAAATAGACTGATGTTGAATAAATAATAAAATAAAGATTTGTGGTCGGTTGTGGCATAGTTTTATAAGTTGCTTATGTTATTAGCTAAACGCTTTTTGAAATAAGGAATGTTACGAGCATAACAGTGCGGTGCGTATAAAGACGTTAGAAATTATTAATTTGATCTCTACTTTCTACTTATTATAATGTAATTGGAACTAAACGAAATATATAGCTGTACCGAAAGTTTCCAGTTTTTTATTTAGTGTAAAAAACTGGATTCTGTTTTTTTATATTTTTATGGGAAAACTTTTACTGGTAACCGATCACATTTCTAAACACGTTATTTTTTCAAACATATATAGACTTTGTATTATTTATGCATACATTTTTGGAAAAAATCGGGTACATCACATACTTTCTGGTTACTAAATACATAAATTATACATGGGGTCGACTATACGGCCCTATAGTGTGAACACACCTTTTTGAAACACCTGTATACAGAAATAAAATCATCAGACTTAAACAGTTCAGACCTTACACCTATATTCGTAAAGTAAACATAGATACTGGACTAGAACTTCCCAGACCACCACCAGAAAGTACCAGAAAGTTCTAGTTCTAGGTATGCGACCCTGACTTGCTTTGTCTGACTTCCCAATCCATCTGTATTAGCAATATCCCTTTCCTGTCAATATTCAATGAAATATCTAATGATATATAATAGATCTGGTTGTGTTTAACGGAACGCGGCCCGCTGTATGACGTTCCATTTTCAGCTCCTAAGTGTTCAAGAGGATGCAAGCCAAAACCAAAAGTGACACATCCGAAATTTTAGAATACGCATTTAGGTAGCTTTTACTAACGGCTCAAAAACAAGGTCTGCTACAGGGTGCCGTGTATTCTCAGAAGACCTAAATATAAACATAGCCGTTGGGTCCTCATAACATTGTATTCCAAGCAGAGTGTATGGACATCATCACAGCGGCCACAGCGACGGTGGTAAGAAAGGTAAAGAAACTTCGTTCGAATCCTCTCGGACAGCAAATCAATATTACAGGCCCTGCAAAACAATATTATCACCTCAAAGTTTATATACGACTGTCACCAGTCCCTGGTCTCGGCCATACCTCGGTATGTAATAACAACAACCACGTAACTCTGCAATGGATCAAAGGTCACAGTAACTCACGAGGCAACGATACCACAGACGAACTAGCTAGAAAAAGATCAGAGTTACCTGCGATACGTCCTGAACCCATCGTTCCCCTTCCCTCTGGCCTACATCAGTCATACGGCATCATACTAAGGTGATGCATGACAAATACTAGACAGAGGTGAGTGGATACAGACAGGCAAAGGAGGCTCTCCCTCCCATTGATCGGAGATTTTCCCGCAAGCTGCTAAAACTCCCACGTCCAAAACTACGGATACTAATACCCAGGTAATAACGGTTCATGGTCCTTATAACAAACATCTATTTAATACAGGTGTAACCGACAGCCCCTTCTGCAGAGCATGCTTGGAGGAGGAAGAGACTGCTGCCCACATCCTTCTGGAGTATAAAGAAGTGGCCACTTATCGGGCCAAACACCTGGGATCGCCAAAGACTCTCCGGGGTCATCGGCGACACCAGAGGTTTGCTAAATTATCTTGAGAGTTGGGAAATAGCAACCATTCACCCTGCCACGCAAAATAGGTGCACAGAAGACGTCGAGTTGCGGATATTAGCCCGCGTAAACCATACCATACCATTAGGTAGCTTTGGCATCTTGCGTATTATCAGTTTGAATTTGTCAAGAAAATCCGACTTCGTAAATTAACTAATTCTCTCATGAATATGAATTGGTACCTAATCTTAGAATAACAAGATAACTTATGATTAGAACCAAGTCTTCCAAGAACAACATTTAGTTAATTACTTCTGAACCCTAAACTTTTAACTTTACTTTACTTGGTATCACTCATAAATATGTTTAATATATTGGGACAAATTACAGTTACCCTCCAAAAATTATACTTCATTGATTCAGATAAATAATAATTAAGAGGAAATAACTCTTCAACGTAAAGCCTTTAAATACAAAAAAATGTTCGTATAGTGGTTAGGTAAGTTTGCATTAAAGATACTAATTTATGGAAAAAAATATTTAACTGTTTTATTAAGTCAGTGAATAGTAAACCTCCCCGCAAATTAAATAACCTTCTTATCTACTTTGCAAATGACTTCGGGGTGCTAAAACATCTTTAATTAAATAGAACATAAGATTGCGCTTTTTATTTGATCTGGATCAATATACCTACCTAAATTATGAACGTAAACTGTCTCAATGTCAATCCAAAACGTCAAATATAAATTTTAATGTCATTACTGTCACCACATCCGGGATGATATCACTACACGAAATATGTTAAACATTTATTAATTCCATTACAACAGTGATAATAAGATGTAAATATGTCAGATAAACTTCGGCAGCTTGCTCTCATGGTGAAACAAAAAGTGCATTTAACACAGTTCAACTTATTCAATAAGCAACCAAGTAACCAACATGAGAGAGGCGAACATTTCAAAGCTTATGTTCCTGTTCCGAGAGTGAGTGAGATTGCCGAAAAACTAAAATATGAAACAGTCACCAAGAAAGTTAGAGAGATGGTTGCTAGATATGAGAAATTCACGGGCGTGGAGGAAATTATGGCGATTCAGAACACTGTCGTTGACGCACAGGTTGGTTAAATCGTTCATTGATATGCGTAGCTCATATTACATTGGTCTGAATATGAAAAAAGATAAGAGAGTATGAAAATATCTTTACCATCTCAAACAAAGCTGGACGCATTGCTCGCTTATAGAAACCCAAGAATGAATACTAAATACGACGAAACGAAAAATACGACCTTCAAACTTTAAAGAAAAGAGCATACTCCTACCTAAAAGACTGGCAACGCACTTATGACTCTTGAGTTGCTGGTGTCCATAGGTGGTGGTAGTCACTTACCATCAGGTGACCCGTCTCGTATACCCCCCTATCCCATAAATAAAAATAAAAACATCCTGCTACAGTAATATGATAGCATACCTATACTTACCTCACTATTTACAGATATCATACCAACATTCCTAGAATTGTATAATAAAAATAATAGCCACAAATTTACAGTAAAATTAAAGACGTTGACACATCCTTGTTCGCTTAAAACCCTAAAATAAAACAAAGAAACAAAAAAAACGAGTTGTTAACCTTTAAATTGCTAACCAGTTTACTTGAATTATAGCAAAACACACAATTAAGTTACATTTCAATTTTTTTTTAAATGTGATAGTAAATGTTGTGGATTTCTGTACAAGGTAATCATATATTTTTTATTGTAGGCAGCTATTTACAATTGTACTTTATCTTAGTTAAGACTTCACTATCTCTACCTAGTGCATAGTCATTGACAAATATAATGAATAGCAGAAACACTTTTCAATTAAATTTTTAAGACATCATTAATATGAAGACAGTTTTATCACTCACTTTTTACTGACCATGATTTAGTCCCACTTATGTTATAGGGAGCAAGCTTATTGCCATCATCTGGGACTGCATGTCTGTATATATAATGTCTAAATCTGTCAGACAGTATTTGCACAGTCATAAAAGTCCAATCCTTTAGTTACCTATTACTATACTCACAGGAAGAGATATAGAATACAATAGGGCCCCTCATTTAATACTATTTGTGTTGTATAAGCTATTTGTGTTCACTAAGCGATAGGACTGTTGTCCATCAAACAGTATATATGTCATGACGGGACCATAGAATTGGTAATTTCATGGTGACTAACAATAGGATATGGTCACTCCAGATTATTGAATAATCAGCATAATTTCATAATAGGGTCTAAAATTCACTTTTAGAGGTGTTGTTTTATTTTTGTGATGCATCATGGCATCTTATATACATATATTTCTTTTTGTTTTGAAAGCCAATAATAATGTACAAAGAGAAAATATAAGTGTGCTTAGATGGGCAATATTATATATAAAACTATATATATATATAAAATTAGGATAGGACCTTTGTGTGTAAGTGTATTTATGTAACATGAAGCTTTTGGGGTGACACTCAATTATTCTAGAAATATATTATATGCTTCTAGGATAGATTCATAGCAGCGCAAGAACGTAGAAGGGATGTTGGTCGCCAGCTAGCCACCTTGGAGTCCAGATTGAAGGAGCTTCACGCTGAGATGCAAAACACCATGAAGGGTGATGATAAGTACTTACATCTTTGCACTGAGGAACATAAGGTATCTGCTCTTTATTTTTTTCTTTTTTTACTATTGTGTGCTTGGTTATCACTCTCATAATTATTCTTTGAGGACTTAAAGTCCGTTGCCAATATAGAAAAAACACCCTATGTGCACAATTGGGTCCCATGGGTCCCCAGCCAGTATTCACAGAAATTGGCCCCAATGACTATACAGTTGTTTGATTGTCTAGAATAAACAGACACTTTCCTCAAAATTTTGACAAAGGGTATTTATATTCGATTTTCTTTAAAGCAGCATTTTCTTTTTATTTATTTATTCTTAAACATGTATTTAAAAAAGAATTATAAGTCATAATTAGTATTTCCAGACTATGAAAATTTGTAGTGAATCATCAAAAAAGTCAAAAGTCCAGGTTAATAACACAGTACTAACTAAAAACTGAGTAAAAGTGTTTGTGTCCAGTAGTTCTTCTATCAGTAATTTTCCTACTCAATTATTTATAAGAGAAGACATAGACTTTAGACATAGACTTTATGTTATGTTGCAGGTTAAAAAAACCATAAC
This sequence comes from Tyria jacobaeae, assembly GCA_947561695.1. Taxonomy (NCBI): domain Eukaryota; kingdom Metazoa; phylum Arthropoda; class Insecta; order Lepidoptera; family Erebidae; genus Tyria; species Tyria jacobaeae. The sequence goes on along the minus strand of OX387236.1, from coordinate 4,087,737 downwards.
ATAGACCATAAAATTAGACAAATATTAAGTTTATTTTATTGTTTTCTTTAACAGCTTATAATACAAGAGCGAGCTCTTCGAGCATTATTCGCGGATGCGGAACGCGAAGAACGCGAGCTATTCGCGACTATGTCTGCTGCGGTGAAGCTGGGACACGAGAGGGAACGGGCGCACGCCGAGCGAAACAAATATTGGTATATTGTGGCTTCTATATTTGGTAAGTTTTTATTTATACATACATATATACTCGCTCTGTTTGACAAACAGATCTACAGAAAATAAACATAATTAAAATAGTAGTCTATATAGAATATATTGCTAAGTTGATTTAAATAAAAAGCTATACTATTATAATTATATTATTGATATACCATTACCGCATATATTCTAAGTTCAATAGCAGAAAATAAACCCACTAAAACACAGATTATCACATACAAACCTTTATGGTGGTAGGGATGCCAGTTCACATCAGTGACATATACAGTATGACGACAATGTCATAAAAATGTTCTAAATAAAAATGTATATGAAATCTGTTTTTAGTAGATATCTATTACAATCATGATAATTGGAGGGTGAGGGCTTGAAGCTCATCACTGCGAACTAAAGACAGCATGTAGCAACTCGCTCGCTCTTTAATTTTTACTTACATGAAAAAGGATTATTGTTACCGAGCATAGGTATGACTAGTTTTTATTTGATCTTCTTATATATATTTTTTTATTTTACTGCGTTAGAGCCATGCTTAGGCACGAATGGGCCGGCTCGACCAGTGTGATACCACGGCTTCACAAAAATCCGGTTGTGAAGCAACCCCCCTTCCCCTCATCCTCCTCCCCCCATTCCCCCATCCTCCTCCCCCCATTCCCCCATCCCTCATCACTCATCACCTCCAAAGGTGGGTAGGGTACTTACGTCTCTTGAGTTGCAGGCGTCTATGGACAGCGGTTGTTACTTATCATCACGTGAGGCCTCCCTATATTACATTAAAAAACTATTTATATGATGTTTCATTATCAAGTCCTAAAGCCTTAACGGCGTGATAAGTTTCATCATATTATTGACATTTGAATCGTGAGATATCTTAATTGTGAGAGTGACATAGGGTATACGATTTGAACGATGTCATTCGAAGTATAAATAAATATGTATATTAATTCTCTAAGTGGTAGATCCATCCTTAGGCACAAATGGGTCGTCTCGACCTGTGCGAAACACAGAAAACACGGCCTCACAGAAAACCGGTGGTGAAGCAACACTTGTGTTGCATTTCCCGGAAATAAGTGAGGTTTCCGGAGGCCCAACTCCCTTCTCCTGACCTTCCGCCCCTTTTCCCATCTCCTCATTTCCGTCTCGCTCCCCTCCCCGCATACCCTGATCCCTCTTCACCCTCAAAGGCGGGCAGTACACTTACGACTCTCCAGCTCCAGTCCAGTCTCCATGGAGCCATGGATGTCTAAGTTCTTGTGTGGCCAGGAGCCCCGTCCTACTCAAAAAGGAGGGAGGGGTTATAAGTTTGACGTGTCAGTTGTGTATGTGTGTGTATGCATTTTTTTTTGCTTGTAAGTTAATTCAATTGAGAGTAAATTTGGAGATGTGAAGAGGGGTGACCAATCGATTATTTTGTAATAAAAGGGACACATTAGGTGTACATTACAAAACTATAAGTTACATGAAAATCGGTTAACTTTTTAAAGTTAAGGAAAGTGAAAATCTTTAATTGGTTATAAAGTCGGTTGTATTTTTTTATGTTTATGTTATCAGGGACAGTCCTAGGCATCGCTGGTTCAACGATCAACAATCACCTGAAAATGTCAGAGTTCAGACAAATGATGGAACAGCAAATGGCTCGAAGTGCCAGTGTGCTCTACACCATAGCCGGTGGTGGTTCAGCCAGCCGAGCAGATATCACTGAAGCTATGAAGACTGAGTTCGCCTATCAGGTACCTACTTCTGAGCTTAGCTTAGCTTAGCAAAATAGTTTGGAGGTCGTTTAAAAAAAATATAAATAATCCAAAATATGCAGGCTGTTACAGAAAAGTGTGGTTAATAGTATATATATATATAATAATAATAATATATGGTCGCCTCATTAATTAATGGATGATCCCTCAATATCTTCAAGAGAAGCCATCTTCACTGTACATATGTGCCTCATTAATTAATGGATGATCCCTCAATATCTTCAAGGGAAGCCATTTTCACTATACATATATGCCTCGTTAATTAATGGATGATCCCTCAATATCTTCAAGGGAAGCCATTTTCACTATACATATATGCCTCATTAATTAATGGATGATCCCTCAATATCTTCAAGAGAAGCCATCTTCACTGTACATATGTGCCTCATTAATTAATGGATGATCCCTCAATATCTTCAAGGGAAGCCATTTTCACTATACATATATGCCTCGTTAATTAATGGATGATCCCTCAATATCTTCAAGGGAAGCCATTTTCACTATACATATATGCCTCATTAATTAATGGATGATCCCTCAATATCTTCAAGAGAAGCCATCTTCACTACACATAGTATATGCCTCATTAATTAATGGATGATCCCTCAATATCTTCAAGAGAAGCCATCTTCACTATACATATATGCCTCATTGATTAATGAATTATCCCTCAATATCTCATGAGATTAAATTATTTTTTATTTAGGACCAATTGGCGGAAAACTTAAAGGATATGCAAGAAAATATCAATATGCTGGTCAACAAGCAGGCATCTTTAATAGGTAAGAAATATATTAGTTTATTATGATTTAATTTACTTTACTTAATAAATAAATCAATGTCTATATTTTGCTCTCAGAACATCTTCACCAACGCGAATCATCCATGGATAACCACCTGCGAGATTTACGCCGCACAATACTCACAGCCTCCCAGACCAGCGCTAAATCTGACGCGGAAATAGCTAAAGCTCTATCAGTCGTACACCAGGATCTAGAAGACGTAGACCACAACCAAATGGATGTACAAAATAAAGTTATGTTAGAACCGAATCAAATTATTACAGGTGTAGGGTTTATCATGTGCATGGCAGTGATTATCAGCAGCATCATTGGAAGAGCAAGTTGATTACCGAGAGTAAGTTGTATAATAACGAGAGGTTTCTGTGTGACGTCAATGTTATCATTAATAAACCCGATTTTAATTATTACTTAAACCAGAACAGAAAGTATAAACCTATCCACAACTACAAAACGTGTAACAAACAAAATTCGAATTGATTGTGTTCTTTATTTAAATTTTAGGAATTGTTTTGAAAAACATTAGTTTTTTTAACTAAAGAGGTTGTAATATTATTGGTTTAAATAAACAAAATACAAATAGAAAATAACGTAAATGTAATTATATAATTTCTATAAAAATACATAAATTATATAAAATCGTAAGATAACCAGTTTGCAATAGGTCTTATTAAGTATTTGCAACCTCATTGATATAAATTATAATCTAGTCAAATTAATTTCACCTACTATAAGTATCAAAGATATATATAGCTACATTATTATGCAGACAAGTACTTAATATATTTTCTGTCTGTACACTTAGTTTATATAAATTTTTCAGGAATATACAGGTATGATGTCCACAAGTACATGGTAGTTGTTTTATTTTTTTAACTAGTAACTCACACAAAAACCTCTCATTTATTGTGATTGCTTTAGCTTAAGTGTCAGCGCAATGTATAAAATTATCTTCAGAATAGCAACTGCAACAAAACATTATCTACTTTCATTTGTGTTCTTCTCACTCATATCTACATTTTTACAATTCAAAATTAAATAAAACAAAAATAAAGTAAATATGTATAAACTTTTCATTACACAACGAACGACATAACTCGGTACAATACATTAAACTGTCACTAACCGCACCCTTATCGGTAAAATTTGTGCGTGGCGCTATCAATCAATCAATGAGCCCACTTTTGCACAAAGGCTTCTCACAATGTCAGCGATAGCGCCTGGGTAACTATTACAGGTCGTTGATCTATCTCGCCTGGGGCGCCTTACGATTACCGGTTAGCTGTCTCCACACTAGAAGCAGCCTCAAACTGTTATCGGTTCTTCTAGGCTTATAGATAATTAAAAGGGAATTCATAATTAACTCCCTGTAACGCGTTTTAAACATCTATTGTGGCAAGTCTCCGTAAGCTATAGAGGCTGCCCACTACTGCAACACGTTTTTTTATGAGCTACCATAAAGAAGTAACAAACAGGTATTCTGTATTTCTTTTTCAATAAATTCGTATTCTCCACTTTTTTTACTTAGCTCCATGTCATACATTTTATTTGGTACGTTTTACAAAGATTGTTAAGCAATTCTCAGGCAAAAAGTATTTTGTTATTACGTCATGGTCTTGCCTTTAGTCATTTCTATTGTTTGTTTGTCTTCAAAAAGTTTTATTGAAATGTAATAGATTTTAATATATGCTCTCTGAAAGTGGCATAGTAAGTGTACTAATTGGCCTTTTTTAATTTTCGTCGGTAGATCTCTAATTTGTTTACAACCTAATTAAACACTGTCTGTCAACAAAACAAACTAAAAGTTGCGAATGGTCAAATTAAAAATGTCCACATACATACAAAGTTACCATATTAAGAAATACTGAAATCAATTCGTTAGCTGATTACGAACAAGTCACTTTCGAAATGAGTGTTTTAAGATCATCAGTCATGTAATTTAAGCATTGTATTCTGTTACTTATTACAGCCTGTGTGCTTATTACCACCTATCACGTACCACAAAAATGTGCTATGATGTGATAATGCTGCTATTAAATTACTTTTTATTTAAGCAAATAGGTGACATGTATTTACTTGAAAGTTTTTTTCTACCTTCTCAACCTTAGGAAGCTTCGATGTGGTTATTTGAGATATTTTTAAATACATTTCTACCATAAAAACCTTTTTCACACTTTTATTGAAGATAAGTTAAAAATTCATCTCCAATCCATTTTGTTTTAATATTTAAAGGAGTTTTTCGTTTTCAACCCGTGATATTGTATCTAGACATAAAATAATATGTAATGGAAGCATGGGAGCCTAAAGGTTTCAGTTTGTCATTATATAGACATAGCATCGGATATTTGTGTAAAAATATTTATTACTGACAGTTATATAAAATATCCTTGTTGTATTGGTCGTTTTATTTAAATTTTTATTTTTATAATGTTACATTTTTAGCCAAGAGATGAAACGAAAGATAAATTCTCCGTTGATGATACTCAGTTTGTTGGGGGACTGGTGCTGCCATACTGAAAATCCCTGGCCAAGTACGACTCGCGCATGAGGGTTTCGTACCATTGTCTATGAAAACGGCAAAATAATCCCTTGGTATGGGGGTAAATATTTATTTTAATCCAATTTTTAATTTATAAATTTATTTACATAACTAAATATTCTGTGAATATTTCAAGCTTCTACCTGTTGCCTCCTTAAATATTTATTTTATACTGTTTTTTAGTATTTGTTATTATAGCGGCAACAGAAATACATCTGTGAAAATTAAAATTTTCTAACTATCACGGTTCATGAGATACAGACGGACAGCGGAGTTTCACTAATAGGGCCCGTTTTACCAATTGGGTACGGAACCCCAAAAATTTCCAAATCGAATAGTGCATACATATAGTAAAGTATACTCTTTAAATTGGCAATAGTTGACTATTAAATAGTCAATTCAATAAAATTATTAAATGGTTTATTATGGAATTTCCTTTTAAACGATTCCTAACAGATGTAAAAAGAAAAATAGCGATTAAGTTCGCATTCCTTTACTCGTAATATAAAAACAGTACCAAAAAAATGGGTAATGGTAATATTGTGAAGACAAAAAAATATTTAATCTCCCTCATATTCTTGGTGCGAAGAATTCTTACCAAAGAGAACTATATAAGTCGAAAAAAATATTCATTAATAATCTCGTGCCCCTCTAACAACGACACACTTAAAACATTGCAAGGTAAAATATTTTGCCTCGTCTCTGATAGCTGATTGGGTACAAATGTTTATAGCCATTCGTTCCAGACAACAGACGATTGCTAATCAATCTACTGTTTTAAAATCTTGTGGTCGATATATTTATGAATTTATTATTAAAAACATAACGTTTGTTCACTTGCATAGTTGTATTAAAATGTTATTTACGTCTGTCGTCTATCTAAGTATAAAGATAAAAATACACCAATGCTTATCTTGGTGCTTAAGTCTAAGACTATTTGTTGATCTCAAAAATTATATTTACGAAGACTTTTGTACAATATAAGTACAAGAGCAGAAAATACATGTTTCTGATAATACTTCAGTTATTTTTATTCTTAATAAAGTAATAAGATCGATTACTACTTAATTTTAGGCAGTAGGCAGAGGCATAATTAACGCCCACATTTTGCCGATAATAATTTAGTCCCATTTTCGTTATAGGGGGCAAGTCTAGTGCCGGGCACTTTCGGGAAAAAGATTCGAAAATTTTGGGGTATATTTACAGGAGAGGGAGAGAATCTTCCCTTTCCTCTCAATATACCCTAAACTGAGGTAGATAGGGAAGGGAAGGAAGTTAATATTATACAGAAGGATATATGGGGAGTACAAGCAATAGCAAGCAAGTCAGGGTAGAATTTGTTTTTGTTTTTTTTTTAAATGACAACTCCCGCACTAGGATTAATTCCTGTGTCGCGGGGAACTCTACAAACATTCAAACAACGGACACAAAGAACACCCACACTCAGAACAACATTTTGAGGATTACACAAAGTGTTGTCCCGTGCGGGGATCGAACCCACAACACTAGGCGCGGCAGCGTAGTAGCGAGGTGACTACTTAAACTGCTACGCTATCCGTGCAGTCAAATCAGAATGTAGTTTGCAATTTGATTTGGAATGCACATGTAGATCAAAATTGCATAAAACTTTTAATATTACGACACTACTATCTGCAAACTACGCTTATGTTGAATCGTCACTTCGATATGATATAATATTCTTTGGAAACTCTATCGACTGGGGAACTATCTTTAAAGCTCAAAAGCAATGCAAACTTAACGAACGGCTTAAACGAATGGACTGCTGTAACAGACATTTTAAGGCCTTAAAGTTGCACAACCTGCTGCTATATATATATATATATATATATATACTGGAAGTAGCTAGCTTCTTCAAAAAGTACGCATAACTATTTGGAATGCTAAGCGCTCGCCGACATCAGCATAAAATAAGAATAGTACTCAATTAAAGGGCTTTCTTGAATAAAAGTGTTTATTGTATGGTGTCAAGAGTATTTAATAAATTACCAATTGAGCTGTGTAAAATAGAACAAATCGATATATATATTATTTTAACAAAAACTGAAAAAGATATTGATTAACAAGGTGAACTATACAGTTAAAGAATATTGTGTGTATTAGTGTATTTATTAAGTATTTTATTGTGTTTTGTTTCTGATATTTTAAGTTTATCTATCGGCAAAAAATTGTTGACTACATGACATAAACATCATATATTTACTACTGTTAAAATTTGCATATCGTATTTGGTGGAAGATGGAGAAACTAATTTTAACAAATTTGTACCTACCCATTCTCGCAAAAATAGGAAATATTATTATTACTGTTACTCGAACTTTATTTAGATAATAGATATAAAATTATAATTTGAACACTTTTCTGCTTAATATACCATGTAGGCTTTCTGTAAATAATTTCCAGATACACGAATTTCGGATCTAATTTTTATATTTGAACTTTATTACTTCTATAAGCACTCTGTGCACTACTTACTAATTATAAGTACTCTGCGCACAGAATACTTACTCTGTGGTGGTAGGAATTCTGCTACTGTCAAAGTGGTAGATATAAACATTGATTTTGCGTCGTGCTTACAAATAGATAATAATAATTAAATATATGATTGATCGACTTGATCGTTTTTAATAACACTACTCTAAAAATACATAAATCTGAAAATGCAAGAAGGTAAGTCAGAAGAGTATAAACGAACTAAATACTATAGTTTACTAACTAATGTGTTAGATTCCCTCCAAAATATCTTTTTTTTTTTAGACTTGGAAGTCACCGGCGTATCCCGTAGCGGACGTGTTAGAAAAAAAAGTTCAAAATTGATGGATTTTGAGTCTCCCGATGACATTGAGACTCGCTTTCGGCGACAAACCCCTGTCAAAACATATACAGGTTTCCGACCTGAAGAAAACCAGGAGTTTCAACCGCAAGATAGCACTACTCCGCGGCCGGTAGACGATGCCGGCACTGCATCGGGAAGTGAGTCAGATTATTACGAAAATCCTGGAGAAAATGCCGACAGGTTGGAAATCCTCTTTGTAAAATTGTCGTTTTAACTAATGAGTCGTGCATATACATATATACATAAACTCGAGCCTTTTTCCCTTCGGGGTAGGTAGAGCCAACAGTCCGCCACTTTCTTCTATTATTACATACATGACCAGCTTCCTCTACTGCAATTACACCTTCCATACAAGCCTACCAATTTCAGGTACTTCTGACCTGCCCCTTTTTGAGTTTATTTATGTTTTATGGATTAAGGACAGTAATATATTGTGAACATTTACAAAGTTTGATTAAAATATGTATAAATGTGTACTAACTACATTATCCATGAAATATAATAATAATGTTGACAATTCTGATTATTCAAAGAAACTAATTATTTTATTGAGGTGATACTGCTATTGAATCCTTTGTCATACTAAATGTAGATATTTACTAATTGACTAACAAATAGAGTAGATAACCTTCAATGGTTTCCAATACTTTTTAATCATAAAATTTAGCTATTTAAAGTTTCATTTGCAACAGAATGAGTAATTTAAATAAAACTTTTGACTAGTGGTACCTTCCACCATCAGCTTAGCAATATTCGGCATTAACACCTGTTAAGTTTGAGAGTTTTCCTCCATTTCCCTGGGATCCCATGATTAAATCCTGATTTGACTACAGTGGGACTGCAGGAGTATACTCTTTCAAATAAACTACACCTAATTATGGGTGAGAGTATATGTATGTGTAGTTTGATACATACATGCACTATTGCCCATCACAGAGCTATTGCTTATAATAATTGGATACATGTTCATTTGTTCCTTGCAGCATGGAATCTGATAGCTCTGCCTCAGATGAAGGTTCTACTAGAACTCCAGCTAATTCACTTTATATGATGGAGAAAAGCAGCAAAAAGAAGTTAATTGTGAAGGATGGCAGAGTAGTAGGTAGGGCTAAGGCGCAGCGAAAGGACAAGGGTAAAACTCGCATCACAGCTTATATGATGTGGGCTAAGGAAGCTCGGAATGAGCTGCTTCGCAAGCATCCTGATATGGACTTCTCGGCAATATCAAAACGTCTCGGAGAAATGTGGTCTAATGTAAGTACTTTAAGTTCAAGTTTGACAGTGGTAGAGCTATGCTTAGGCACAAATGGTCTAGCTCGACCCTGCGATACCACAGCCTCATAGGAAACCGGTTGTGAAATAATGCTTGTGTTGCATTTCCCGGAATGAGTGGGCCCCCTCTCCCCTCATCCCCATCTACTGTTTCCCATTTTCTCAACCCCGCATCCACAACGACTCTTGAGCTGCAGGTGTCTATGGATGGCGGATGTCATTTACCATCAGGTGAACAGACGGTTCACCTGATGGTAAGTGACATCCGTTCGTCTGCCTCCCTATAGTATATAAAAAAAAAACTTATTTATCACGGCACATACCACATTTTATGTAAAAGAAGGTGTCTTAAAACTTGTATGTCCATTACAGGTGAACTACAATGAACGCTATCTGTGGAAGAGAAAAGCTAAACGGTTTGCAATGCAAAAGGAACAAAGCAATCAAGCTACTGCTAACAAAATTATAATATCTAATCCAAGTAAGATTCTGCACAGTAAACATTCTTATATAAATGTGTTGCAACAAACAATTACTCCGTCGGTCTCTATCTCGTCCTTCCACTTAGCCTTTGGTGTCCCTCTGCTTCTGTTTCTGCCAGTCCCACAGTAAGGGTGGCCATATGCTACTCCACCGAGAAACATATGGCTTATGAGGCCTAGGGTTTTATTTTTTCATTTTTTATTGCGGCTATTTGAACACCGTCTAGGCATATCCATTGTAATTTAAATTGCAAAAAAAATCACTAGAAATCTAGATATTCAACCAGTGCTCTTTATGTACAGGTCGACCCCTGTCAAATGCTGGACCTGGCCGTCCACCTGCCAATCGTCCGCCTGCTAAACCTGTTCCCACCACACCACCTCAACAGGCACTAGTGGTGAGTACACTCATATAATAACTGTATAACTGACATAAAATTTGATATGTATAATAACTGTATAACTGACGTAAAATTCGAAAATTTGAGCTTTCAAATTAACCGGTTTATTTTTATGTTTCACCAAGTAACATTTTTTACTGATATTATTTTTCATTCATAGAATAAGTTGATTGTACACCATTGAAATGTAGATTACGCTACTACAGGCAATCTTTGGTGAAAAATTTATTTTTTACCAAAAAAACATTAGCAATCTATTAACATTCCTTTTTTTTTTATTGGAAACAGTTAGCTATATAAAAGCGAGTCCTGATAATTTAAAAGGAAAAACATAAATAATAGAGTTCGCATACCATTCTGTAGTGAGTTCTGAAGGTTATATGAAGTCTGTTTATCTATTCTAGCCAGTGGCAAGCGCAGGTCCAGGAGCTGTTGCGACGACGGCGGGCATGTACCGCGTGACGGGCTGCGGGGCCGTGGAGGTCGCTGCGCACCTACGACTGCTCGGGGAGAGCCTCGCCATCATTGGGGAGAGGCTCAAGGAGCATGAGGTATGGACGTCATGCTTGTACACGCATGTACCGTGTGACGGGCTGCGGGGTTGAATATTTAGGTCTTTTGGTTAGTGAACCTGCTGAGAAGTAATTTGTTCGATTCCCACCCATGAAAATTCATTATTGAAACACCATACTCATTTGTTTTAACCAAAAAGTATCAGCTTGTACTAATAAAAGGTTAAGTTAGTTGGAGGGTAGAAACAAGGTAGGAAGTAAGACGTGAATTTATATATTTGAATATATATCATGGTAAACAACAATATTATAATACATTAAAATGTTATAAAGACATTTCAAAATCCATCAGATTGTCTAGGCTCTAGGCTGTGACCCAATATACACATATCACTCAAAAATGTAACCTTACTTCATGCGCAGTCGGGTAAAAATTATTTTGTCTCGTGCAGGGTCAGATTGCAGTGTCTGGTTCGGTGTCAGTGCTGTTGGACACGTTGCTATGCTCCCTGGCTCCCTTGCTGTCAGTGTCCCGCGCAATTCCCGCCATCGCCCCCCCCCAGCGCCTGCTGCAGGACACGCTCCACAACATCGCCTACATCATGCCCGGACTGTGAACTATGTACTTCACCAAATTAAACTGTTTGTGTGACTCTGATGAAATTGTTTTATTATATGCCAGTTTAAAAGCTAAGGCGTATCAATTACGGGTAGTCACCTACCTATAGTTCTAAATATTAAAGCAATCTGGGGTGCGTGTGTATTTTATTGACACATATGAGTAGGATTGTCATTTTGATAATATCTTTAAAAGCACCCCACGCTTTCTTTTTTCATATTTACACAATCCTTTTTATATATTTTTAAATTTTTTGCTCTTAATTAAAAATTATTTTCCATTTTTTAGTTTGGTTTCTATAAAAGCGTGTTTTTAGTTTTTTGATTATTATTTATTTTTAATTCTTTAGTTGGATTTCCTGTTTTTTTTATATGAAATAGGTGATCGGCGCCTGGTAGTTTCCCTTCTTGGTCTTGGCGCACCAGGACACTACCAGTTTTAGGATAACAAAAAATAGCTAATCCTGATTATCCTAGTAAGGATAAAATATTGAACTGTCATCGGGCCTTGATAAGTTCATATGCTATTGAAGGGAGTCAAAATCATGTTCTTTAATGTTTCCGTTCCATACCAACATACATACATACGTATGAAGCTAAGCGTGTTAAAAAGTAATAAAACATAGCAGTAGGTACACTGCAATCATAATACTTGCTATAGAGAGAACAGTGTGTGCTCTAAAATTAGTATAACACCAGCAAGATATAACAGTTGGTTCCCTTACTCGCCTTTTACTCCTCGACACCCACTGGAAGAGAGACGGAAAACCACACTTATCACTGTCTAATTTTTGACTCTTCATTTTGCAATTACAATTTTTCCATATCCGTTTACCGTATTTTGGCATAAGAACGTAAACATCCAGCTATCCATATATAGGGTATATAAACAAAAGTTGATATGTAGCTGCAAGATGGCGTTAGTGTGGTTTTTCGATATTTGTGTTTTTGATATTGAACGGTGGGTAGTTTGCTAATTAACAAACCTCGCTCCTCGGTCGTCAATAGCAATTTTGCATCGAGGCGAACCGTAGTTTTTTAGTTTCTTTTGCCTTTCCTTCGAATACCGTGTCTTAGTGCCACTAAGAATTTAATACCACTTTTGAGACTTTATGTGTATGCCTGGATTTCGCCGTCTGTCCTATCCTTATCAGAATTCTGAGGTAAATAGTATTTATTCCATTATCCTCAAGAATCACAAACAAACATTAAATAATTAAACTGTAATTATAGGTACATTTGATTTAAATTATTATAATAATAATCCGGGGTGTAAAATTAAATTTTATCCCTGACTTTTTTGATGGCCCCTCAATTTTACTGTCCACCTTGGGTCTACGTAGACGACGAGTCTTATATGTACATATATGTGAAATTTTGTGGGTTTGTAACTCAATTACCCAAAAATGGTCATCCCCCGCTCTCTTCTCTCCCCTTCCCACATCCCCCTTTAAGGCGGGCAGTGCACTTACGACTCTGAGTTGTAGGTGTCCATGGACGCTGTTTGTCACTTCCCATAAGCAGACCTGCCTGTTCGTCTGTCCCCCTATATTATATAAAAAACTCTAATGAGACACTATATTCCGGTTGTCATTATTGTATAGGAAATAATAATACGAAAGAAATATTTTTACAATTCCTTTTATTGTGACTACTTCACTCTTGATTCATCATTTATTAATACAACAGATTCTAAATACAGTTACAGATAGTACAACATATCGATGTGTCAAAGAGATTCACCTACAATTATTTTGTATTCGAATATTGATGTATTATAGGGTAGTTCACAATTTATCTTACCAGGCATTAGCCATTTATATTCTGACTGAGCCACGGCCATAATAATAATAACTGTCGATATGTGAGATGTGGATTCGGCAATCATTGTACCGATAGTCATATCAGCCTATGGGTTCATCACCTACAGAGGCTCACGTTAGGTAGCCAAATGTAGGGCCAGTACTTCTAGATACGGCACGTATTGTGAGGAGTGTCCTGATTCTGGTAGCTTGATCTTTGTATACGATACTGTGGGATACTATTTTTTTATATACATATATATTTTAGTTTTTTTAAGTGGAAACTTCTTTCAGCGCGGTACGCATATGTCCAATCAACGCAATATTAGCACAACGAGATATTTAAATAACTTCGAATCAAAATTGTTTATTTCCTATTTTAGTTACCATGAACCTATAGTTTCTTTTTTAGATTGTAATAATTTTAATGATAATGATGATGATACAAGAGTTGGCGAAATTGTTAACGATGATTCATAAAAGAGTATTAAATGTATTTTAAAGTTTGTAATAATTAATAAAATACAATTCATAAATAAAATGCTATTCATTACCCTAGTACCAATCTAAAAAAACTAACGCGCCAAAATAAGTTTTCACTTCTGTCGGCACTCTCGGTGCACTTTTTGTTTTTATATTTTAAAAGAAGGAAATAATAATAATTCTTTTTTTTTATGCGATAGAGGGCAAACGAGCAGACGGGTCACCTGATGGTAAGTGACTACCGCCGCCCATGGACACCCGCAACTCAAGGGTCACAAGTGCGTTGCCGGCCTTTTAGGTAGGAGTAGGATTTGAAACAAAGTTACAAACAGGTAGATTTCTCTGACTCCTGTACTAGTAGGAACTGTGTTACAATATCTCTTTATGAGCCATTACATTTTGGTTATTATGAATTTAATTATGGTATATGTTATATTAAATTCATATTCATCTCATCATCATATCGTCATTCATATTTATAAAATTGTGAATTGTGGCTGGTTCCTTTTATGGCCGGCTGCTTGCCTTACGCAACCCTTCTTGGGAACGTAGACATTTTAAGACGGGAAAGAGGTAAGAAATGTGTAGAAGGAAAATAAGTAGAGAGGAATGTGGGGGGTTAAGGAATACTGCAAGTGTCTCATACCCCCACGTTCCTCTTCCATATACTTCAACTATAACTTTTGTTATTATATCAAATCTTTTTTCGAATGGAATCTAATTATTTTATTAATGGTAAGTTTATATTTAGGCAGTAGTCATATAAAAATGGTATTACAGAAAATAAATTTAGGATTAATAATAGATAAGGGGAAGTTTTAGACGCGGTTTATATCTATTTACATTGTACTTCATAATTATAGAAAACTACCCAATTATTTTGGGGTCTACAATATTTCAGTGACGACTAATTGTAGGCTGCCAAAGTTCTAAAAACAACATTTATTATAATCGCTACAATATAAAGACAGTATACAATAGCAACTATTTTTACTCTTAGGTTTATTGTAGGACAAATTTTATAAATCCCGTACTAATTAAATTCGCCAGTATCCTTAAAAACGAAAACTTTTTGGATATTTGTTGCGATGTAACAAAAGCATATTTTATTACCGGCTTTGATTTTAAGATAAAAGAGCTGATGACGAATTTAGGGAAGTATTTGAGGTAAGAGTGACAAAGCTTTGTGAGAATGGAGGTTCAATAATGAAAAGGGACCTAGAGGTAGACCACAAATTCGGAAATTGCAAGGATAAATTGGATGGAGGTAGTGCAAGACCAGGGTAGCTAGAGCAATCTGAAGGAGGCCTACACCAATCTGGTTGAGAACGGCTGAGGGAGAGAGAGGTAAGAAATAAATAAATATACATTTAAATCACATATTCTGAGTTAGAAAGAGTTCTATACGATAAAAGAATTTGAGAACCTGTCTAATATAGTTTTTTTTAAATTAATGATAATATCTTCACACATCTCTTACACGGCCGTCTGATCCAAAACAATGTACACCAAGTAGTGACAGTACACAAAATGTATAAGAATATTATAAGGATCTGGTAATTTAAAATAGTGGCATCAGTTTTTTAGTAATTTCTTCTAAGGCTCAACTATTTGGAAACGAGCGGTTATAGATCAACACAGGCAAAGTATTTAATTATGAATATTTTTAATATTAATTTTACATTTGAAAAAGTTACCTTTAATATTTTTTAAAACAAGAACTTCAAATATTTTTTAATCAAATTTATAAAATATAATGTAATATGAAGTTGATATTTCAAAATAAATATAATATTATACATAAACCCACAGAAAAAAATACTATGATCCTTTTCATAATACAACTACAACGATCTCTGGCTCGGCAGTCAGAACCACTAAACCACTGTTGGTCTAACAGGCCACTTCCAAATTCGTCATCAGCTCTTGGATAAAAACGATTTTACTCAATTTTATAGGCAATCATTTAAAATGTTTTATAAAAGCCGTCTCCTACAGTTAGGCGCTCCACAAAAGCAGTACAAGACCTTCCCGGGAACCGAACCCACGTCGTAGTTGTAGTTCCAGGTGAGCTCAGTGCCGGCCTTGATGTGGGAGAGCGCGAAGAACGCCACCCACGGAAACCGAGGGTCATGCGTGTCCACGAACACATTCTGGACAAACACGTTGGGGGAACAGGAGTGCTGGAAACAAAATATGAATATACTTTCGATCTTTTTTTTCTTAATTAATAATTTTAAATTAATTAATACAAAATTTTGAAAAAAAAAAACAACTCCTGCATTAAGAATATTTCCTGTGTCGCGGAGGACTTTAAAAACATTCAAAAACCGGACACAAAGAACACCCAGACACGCGACAACTTTTAGTAGATCACAATTTTTTGTCGCGCGTGGGAATCGAACTCGAAACCTCCTGTTCTAAGCACTAGACAAACAGGCCCGTCAACTTTGATGCTATGAAAGTATGGTCTAAATTAATTACGAGCTTTAACTTTATTTTTACTGGCAATACTTGGTCTTGCTGTAATCAGAGTTGAAATTTTGCATGCATACATATATGTTAATCATATGACAATGTTTTTTTTAAATAAATGTTACGCGCACAGTTTTCTTATGTCACAGCACACTTACGTCCATGGATGGAGGTCGTCACTTACCATCAAGTGACCCGTCTGCTCGTCTGTCCCCCTATATTATAAAAACACACTCAAAGAACAAAGTTGGCGCAATAGGGTTTATAATGATTAAAGAAAATAACTATTGAAGTTATCCATCAGCATAATGTCTATTAAAATGTTTCAGAGAGGGAACTAGCAGTAGATTTCTGTTTGAATTGGAACTTCCCAGCATATCGCGGAATACTACTATAAAGTGGTATAATACTGTTTTATATTTTGCACCAAAAGGTGGACAAAGGCAGTAACTATCAAAATATCTGGATATCTATATATCTATCTGATCAAAAGTTAACAAATAAAATAAAAAACACACTGTACTCAAGTTTAATGTGTCCGACTCGTTAAAACAAACCAAATGAACCCAAACTCAACGAGTTTACTAGTAATCTCTGAAGAGTTCCTGATTGCATCATCAGATCAGCTCCATAGAACTTATTTTTTGTATTTTCCCTAATATTATATGTTTTAGTTTTATAAGGGTACAACAATTGTGTGGTCATATTTTAGGGTCGTAAAGTTGACACAGTGAACAGTTGCTAACAGTTTTAGGCCAAAATTCAAGGTTTATAATACAGTAATGCTACCTTTACACTCATAATTGACTTTTAAAAATGGTCTATCAAGCCCAGTTTTGTAAGATAGAGGGCTGACATTAATTAAACTATAGGTACTTAATACCAGGGATGTTGAAGGGATGTACGGCTTTTCGAAAAATGTATGCTTTTAAAACAATTTAAAGTATATTATTTAGAAATATGTAGCAACACCAGGACAAGTATTTTCATAAGCAAAAATTAATTTCAACGCTCCTAAAATTTGACCACACCTTTCTGAAACAGCCTGTATATGGATATAAAAAATATCAATACATAATATTATAACATTATTTTTGAGCTACTTAATACAACTTTGCATACCCCTTAGGGGATACAAACGTGAGCGTATGTATGTATAATTGTATGTACACTACTAGGGTCAATGGTGAGTACCGTTAGGTACATGTTGTACATGGACGTGTACGATTCATGTCCAGATAAGTACATCGACAATATATATACTAATGTATTTAAAAAAATATATATGCTCACGCCTTTCCATCAGGGTAAGCAGAGACAACCATTTATACACAATAATTTTGGGGCAAGAACTAATAATAATAATATAAAAAAATACTTACATTAAGATAGCGTCCAATGTTGCCTTGAACTTTGGCGTCCATGATATAGCACGCCTCATCCTCGCCGAACAATGTACGGACAGATCTACAAGACAATCATAACATAAATATATCCCTCCACACACAGCCCCACATTCTCCCATGCCTCATCACCCTCAAAGGCGGGCAGCGCTCTAACGGCTCTTGAGTTACGGTTGACCCTTACCATCAGATACATAAAATAGTAAAAAAATGTTTATCACATCATGAATTACTGATGTACAACCGTTATAGTTAAAATAAAAGGATTTCGACAAAATTTTAAAGTGGAGTCCGGCTTCTAGACTTTACAAATTTCAACAAGAGCCGTTCAGCCATTTGGCCAGGCTTGATTGAGGCAAACATTCATGGCAAACTTCGGCTTTTATAATAAAGCAGTGACATGAGTAATGTGAAACATACGCTCACATTGCTAAATAATAAATTATTAAAATTTATGTATCTTTGTTTTTGGTAAAGTGCAATCACAATAGTAATATTTTGTTAATGGTGTACCTATTCTTATATTTCAACACAAATGTATTTTTGTTTATGAAATAAATGAAATAAAATAAAATAAAATGAAATGATAGATAAAAGTTCAAACATACTTGTATTTAGATATAAAATCATTGCTGCTCATATCAGGCTTCGCAGTAAATCTCAATGGTTCTCGAACTGTCAAAGATATATAAACAATTTAGAGATTAAAACTAAAGCTATTTAAATTTAAGCAATAAATTTCGAAGCAGATTTTTTTTTAAATATACATGACATAATATATATGTATATTATATTTCAATTTAAACGAGATTGCTCCCAAATTAGGAATGATTCGTGTGTCGTGGGGGAGTTGACAAACATACAAAACGGACACAAAGAACACAGACGCGGACCAACTATTTGTGGATAACACAATTTATATATCCCGTATAGGAATCGAACCCAAAACCTCTGGCTCAACCACAAGACCGAATTATTGGTGACGAACGAATGAAAGCCCTTTTACACCTGGTAACCGCACCTACAGAGCAATTTATGCACTTGCTTGCCACCTTTTTGGTTAAAGTTTGACCCATATCGTATAAAAAAAAAAAGTAAAAAATGTACCTTCGTCATCATCGCTGATGGTAATGAAATGTGCCCGAGGATTCGTTCCTTTACTTTCTCTCTCTCCTTCTTGTTTTAGGTCCTTCTTGTTCTTTTCGCGTCTGCGTAAACGCTTGCTATAAAATGAAACATTTTTTTTATACTATATCGGGCCAAACGAACAGACGGCTGGACACCTGCAACTCAAAAGCTGTAAGTGCGCTACCCGCCTTTGAAAGTGTTGAGGGACGGGGGCTGCGGGAAGGGGAAAAAAGAGTGGGGGAATGAGGAGAGCGGAAAGAGGAGAGGAGAGTTGGGCCTCCAGAACCCTCAATAATTTCGGAGAAAGGCAACGCAAGCGTTACTTCATAACCGGTTTTCTGTGAGGCCGTTGTAATCAGTCGAGATTGCCGAGTGAGTGAGGGTAACGGGGGGGCTCAACTCCCCTTTCCTCTTCTCATCTTCCCTCCCTTTTTCCCCTCCCTCATCAATCTCAAAGGCGGTCAACGCACTTACAATCCTTAAAAACCGGCCAGGCAAATACTTGCGTAAAACCTAAAACACCCTTTTCAATGTCGTCTTTTGGTCTTACTTGAAATCCGTTACACCCAATTCGATGTGGCCAGGCTTGAAATCATCATCTTCTCTGTCAGTCTTCGATGCGTCCTCATCTTCCTCTGATGATGATGACGGTTCTTCGTCCAACTCTCCTGGTTTAGACTCTTTCTGTAGAGGAGTACGAGATATTTTTGTCATTTTTTTTTAACTTACATAATATTTTCAATACATTTGAATATGTAACCTCAACCAACAATATGATATTCTAATTAAATGATTGGTAAATTAATAAAGCTATAAATAAATGCTATAGCAACACTAAAATTCTTAATAGCAATAATTTCATCAGAATTTAAATAATTGATTAACAATTGTATTTAAAGAAGATTGTCACAATTTACGCCTTATGTAAATTGTGACAATCTTCTTTAAATATATATTAAATATTATTATATATATTTCGAATTCCATTATTATTGTAAAATTAGATTTCAGTAAGTAGTAAGTAGTCAGAAGTATTTATGATATTAATGTAAAAGCCCTTACTTAACATTTTATAACATTTTTGTAAATAATTCAAGCCACGTGTTATTGTGACGTACAGTTGGAACTGGTGGGGGGTAACCTATAAAAAGCCAGAGACTCTCTTTGTTGGCGGCTTCGAAAAGAATAACATTGTAAGTATAAACTATGTTCTGATATATTATTTACCTGTGTTATATTTATTTAAACCTTCGTGTAAGGTATGCACCATAAATTAATTATACAGCGAGCTTGTCTGGTCGAATCTCTTAGCAGTTATGCCGACAGGTTGCTGATTACAATTTAGTCAAGTTTAAAGCAATCTAATGCAAATCCCCATAGTACCTCTAACAGATCACCAGCCAATAGTAATAATAATATGCTTCATGTGGGATGTAAATTCAGCAATCATTGTACCGATAGTGATATCAGCCTATGGGTTAATTACACCTGTCTTTTTTTTGTCGTATGGACGTTTTCCGCCACGGGTCGTGGCTTCCCCCGAGCTGACGGTGATGTCAGAATCGAACCGACACCAAGCGTTGTTTTGTCACGAGCACGTCTATTACTAGGGATCCGGGATGGAAGAAGGAAGCATCCGGGAGAAATTTTCGCGTCTGCCTACCCCTTCGCGGATACGTATGGATTCCTCTTCAAGCACTCACAAATTCATATATTTCGAGTGGTAGAGCTATGCTTAGGCACGAATGGGCCGGCTCGACGGGTGCAATACCACGGCCTTACAGAAAACTGGTTGTGAAGTAACGCGTGCGTTGCAATTCCCCGAAATGAGTGAGGTTTGCCCTACGCCCCCTCTCCTCTTTCCTCTGTCTCTTCTTTCCCCTCCCCACATCCCCCATCCCTCATCACCCTTAAAGGCGGGCAGCGCAATTAAGACAAGAATTGTAAATGTCCATGGACGGCGGTTGTCACTTATAATCAGGTGACCCGTCTGTTCGTCTATCCCCCTATAAAAAAAGAAAAGAAATATATATATATATATACATATTACTTCAATAAACTAATCTACCTTGTCAAGATTCTTGTCAGCCTCCGAAATCTCTTCTTCGTAGCCTTCCTTCATCTGCTCCACCACCTCGATGTAGTCCAGCTCAGCTAGATATTCATCACCTTCGTTCAGACCGTCCTAAAACAGTTGATTGATCATTTGACTAATGATTATTACTAGACTGCAAAATAAGTCCTTTGTTGCGTCAGTGTTCTGAATTTGTTTCTATGTTTTATCCGGGCTCATAAACTCAGACGTCTCACACAGGGCTGTCTGATCCCAAACTATTGTCAAAATCTAAATCATTTATTTCAACTAAACCAATCATAGGTATCTTTTAATTAACAAGAGAGGAAGTCGGTCAGACTAAGTCAGTCGTGAAGCTAGTTGCCTGTTCCAATACGTAGATCCTATGGAGGAGAACAAGCAAGAGACTCCAAGGATACTATTTTTCAAAATAAAAGAAGATAAGATGTGTCAATGAGAAAAATAAATTTTCTATTAAATAATTTTAATAGAAGATTATGTGTAAGGATACAAGGTATGTAAGGATATAAGCAGCGGGCTTCTGTCTCTGCCTACCCCAGAAAGGTAAAAAGGAATGGGTTTAGGTGTGTATGTATGAATAGTCTCATGCTTGAGCCGGGTTTGACATCAGAATTTGGTTCAGCACTTATCACAAAGTAATAATTTATTCAGCTACCAAATAAATGTTACTTGAAAAAAATATTGATAACTGACTGGCTCGTATGTCTAGTAGTTATTTAAATATAGGTTTTACTCACGTGTATATTTCGGGGATGCCCGACTTGTTTCGGTCTCGACAGGAGACCTTTTTCAAGGAGTAAGTCGTCCAGCCGCGACGGTACCGGAAGTGCATCTTCCGGTACCGTCGCGTTTGGACGACTATAAAATATACGGTTAAATATAAGGTTTTACACACGTGACGAAAACCGTATATTTAAATAAATATGAATCTAATTCACGAAAGTTTTTATTCCAATGTATGTCTAGTAGTTAGTGAATGTGACTGCTAAGCCGGAGGACGTGGGTTCGATTCCCACGCAGAACAAATATTTGTGTGATCCACAAATAGCTGTTCCATGTCTGGGTGTCCTGAGTGTGCATTGTTATTATGTATGTAAAGGCCTCCGTAACATAGGACTATTTCCTAATAAGGGAGCTGTCTATATAAAAAAATACAACTCATACACGGCCGTTTGATCCCAAATTAAGCAGAGCTTGTACTATGGTATTCAGAAATATATATATATATATACTACATCTAATCACTGAACAAATGTTGGTACCAGAGTTGCACAAAAGTTGAATATACTTTTACATTGTATATTGGTTATTTAGATATAGATAGAGAATATTACTTGAAATAAATAAATAAAATAAAATGTGATCATGCTCCACACACAATTATTTGTCATCAGTAGGAATCGAAGCTTCTGGCTTAGCAGTCAGGATCACTAACCATTTTTACCTTGTTTAGAAAGACTTACCAAGTTAGCTGTGGCGTCGGTGAGCAAGTTCCCGGCATACACGCACAGGAACGCACCCTTGGGCACATCGTTCAGCGCCCGGATACCCCAACCGCGGTTTAGCGTCTTGAATACCTAACACATTAACGTAGCATATACTACATAGAAACGGGTGTATCTCTCTCATGCGAAACATGTCACATCTATAACATTTTGGTAGATATTATGTACTTCCTTTTTTAAATGTTTTGCGTGCCTTTTAGCCATTTTGTATGGATTTTATATATACACACATGTGTGTATATATAAAATCCATACAAAATGACAAATCCATCAAAACACATGAAATGAGGTCTGTGAATAAATTTAAAATTATGAGAGAAATAAAACAAATATGCATGATTGTTTACATGATTTGAGATATTAATTCCAAAAGAATTTAAAACTTTCCAATATTTAAACAATCCTAGATAGTTTTTTAATACTTTTATTAATTACTAACGTAGGATGGCAGATCTCTTGATTTTTGTATTTAACCCACTAATTTTTGTATTTAACCTATTAATTTTTGTATTTAACCTACTAATTTTTTAAACACTACCTAGAACCCTAAGGAGGATCCTCCTACCAGGCGGGGTGAACATGCTGGTGGACCGCCAACCATCGCTTGATGTTAAGAAGTTGTATATATACTAATCGGCGTGAGAACTCTCATATTGCGATGCAGAATCTTACTACATAGTTAGAATAGTTGCTAAGTAGTTCAGCTCGCCACCGCTAGATGGTGTTAATACATTTATGCTTTATGTTGAGGTAGCCAGAAAAATTGGTAAATACAAAACAGTTCAGTACCTTTCACTCCAGTTTGTGTTCCATTTTTCTTATTATAAAAAAAAATAGTCATATTTTTCCCACGACCAAATAAATGAATGTAAAGGGTAAACTTTACAATTCATTTCACTATATTTAAGTGTTAACATAAAAGCTCAAATACCTGTAATTTCAACTGCAATGGATGTTGTGCGACTCTGTTTAGACAAGTATGCCTGCATTTGCATCTGGAACAATTTTGTAAATAAATATGTAATATTTGAAGACGAAAATTAATATCTATGTATATCCATAAAAGAAAATAATAACAATTCAAAGGGCTCAGAGTTCCCGGCACCAGCCAGTTCCCGTTATAGGTATGCGACCCTCACCTGCTTGAGCTGTTGCACGTATCAGCAATATCGCTTTCCTTCACTGTCAATCCTCTCTTTCCTGCCACTTTACTCTCCATTTAAACTTTTACACTCAAGCCTTTAACCCCGAAGGGAACAAAGGCGAAATTAATGTTCGCATTTTGCCAATCATAATTTAGTCTTACTACGTAATAGGGGCAAGGGTATTGTATATATATTACATTGCTCAGATGACAGTTATAAATTTCGAACTTTTTATGGTTTTTTTATAACTACAGTTAAGTATACACAGATAAACTTTAAAAATAAGCACAGTATAGTAACCTGGAGTTACACTCGTAGATCCCGGAAGGTAGAGGTTCAGGCAGTCTCTTGAACTCATAGCCGACGTTGGTCCCCTCCAGGCCGATGGTGCGGGCTCCCTCTAGCGTCAACTTCCAACAAGCGCATTTGGTTTTGTCCTAGAATAATTTAGATTGCTATTAAATTTCTTTAATTACCTGGAGTAGGTGCACATTTTTAAACCACGTATTAATTTCCACGATTTTGCTTTACACACATTTTCAAACAAATCGGTGGCAATAGTTAACGTTTTTGACCAATTTTACAGTACATTTTGTTACTTGCAAAGATTTCTGTACTATAACATCAAGATGTTCTTAAATTGTTACAGGTTTAAAAATGTGATTACACGTTTCTATTTATTCCCTGTAGAGTAATTGTAAGTTTCTTATCGGATGCAGAATTTCTGTATTCAAACCGAACAATTAAAATAACATTAACACAAAATTTATACATGCTCAGAAACTCGGGTCCCAAATTTAGCGGGTCCCCAGGTATTTGCTCAGTCACTACTTGTACGTCCCGAACTTTTGCAAAGGGTCCTCATGAATTCACTCACGAACTTCGGTACTTTATCTTTGTTTAATAGCGATTTAACAATCGAGAATCTAACCTCGCAGTCATCGGTACAATCACAGCCGCACAGGAACTCGGGGTCCAAGTTGAGCGGGACCCCAGAAGTCGGGGTCCTCTCCGTGTTGTACGAACAGAACTCCGGCAATGTCTGGTCATAGTAATTAATACACGGCACAGGCACGTTCTCTTTGCCGTGAGACAGGTCCTAAATCGAGAACAGATGTTGAAATACAAATTATAAGTTTATTAAGAAACATTTGATTTTACTCACGTGTGTATTTAAGGGATACCCGATGAACGACTTTCTGGACTTACAGCATCACTTTGTCGGTCGCTTCTTGATAAAGGTTGGGTCTGAAACTAGTCGGGCATTCCCAAAATACACACCTTTGGAGGCAAACGCGCTGCCGGATCACCTGATGGCAAGTGACATGAGTTGGAAATGCGTTGCAAGGCTTTGAGGGTTTGGGCCTCCTGTAGCCTTACTCACTCGGTAAATACAACGCAAGCATTGTTTGACATCCAGTTTTCATTGGAGGGCGTGGTATTACTCCGGTCAAGCCAGCCCATTTGTGTCCACTAAAGCTGTTCCTACCACTATTTTCTAGTAGTTCCCAGTGATGCCGCCCCATATAAAAATGTAATGAGTCGGATGAAGTGAGAAAGAACACCTTTTTATTTACCTTCAAACCTTCAAGAAAAGAGCGTACTTCTACCTAGACGGCAATGCACTTGCGATTCTTGAATTGCAAGTGTCTATGGACGGCGGTAGTCGCTTACCATCAGGTGACCCGTCTGCTCATATAAAACTCATATTATCATATCTCATCATAAAAAAACTAACCTTCTTTCCTACGAGACACTTGTTGAGCACGAACTCGGCCAGGCAATGCGTGGCGTGGTAGAAGTCGAAGAGATCGACGGGCAGGTCGCTGTCGGTTACACGCAGATAGCGGTGGAGCTCGTGCATGTTGCGCAGGCGCCGGCCGCACGGCGAGCGGTACATAACCTCCTTCTGACCCTTAAACCTCACTATTTGTCTGTTCACCGGAAAAAATACATTCACGAAATTAAACTTTAGATGCTTTAGAAATAAGACATACTCTTTTATACATCGTATTAAAACAAGGTGCTATGATAGTCTACGATCGTTACGTATAATCGATAAAGAAAAAGTTTAATTAGTTACATTTAATAATAATCACACATTTCCGCGGGATATACATTGTATGATGAACGTGGACGGTGCCTTCGATGCGTGATTAGCAGTGTACAAACTCTTCTATCCAGGTCCATCCAGGACAATCAGGTCATGCTTAAAGGAACTATAGGTGTATATAAATATTTGAGACCAGTCAGACACCGGGAAGCGATAACACTTAACGAACATAATATAGGAAATAATAGTGAGATTAAATGATTTCAGTATTTTTTCTGTTTTTATAATAATATATTTATATGTTGTTATATGTCTGTATTAACATATATAAAGGGAATTATAACAATATTATTGCTCAGAATATGATACATACATATTAGAAGTTTCTTAGGAAATGTATCATAGTCATTGAAACAGTTCATGCATATAATAATTGGAATATATCACTAGGATTAACTGTAAAAACAAAAACCAGAAATAAAGCGGCGGTAGCGTGATGGCTGAGGCGTCGGACTTGCGACCAAGTGGTTGCGGGTTCAAACCCCGCCCAGTACACTACCGTCGTAAACCCACCCCTAACACAAGCATTTAGCTTAGCTGGGGGGGTTAACAAGAATACTAGTAATGTGTGACCCTCGTTGCTAGTATTCTTTTTATAAAAAAATAGATATAAATTAATATAAAAAACAAAGTGAACATTATTATACAAATAAAAAATCTAAATTAAATATTGTATTACAATAGTAGCTTTTAACCCATTACTTCCAAAGCATCGAAAACTGCAATTTTTTCATCAAATCCTGAAACTAAGTTCATAATAAGCTAAGAATAAATAATACGAACTAAAAAAAATTGTACTTTTTATGTTGAGTCAGTTAAAATTACATTTAAATTACGGATACACTTTTGTAGAAAAAAACAAATATTTTATCAGAAAAACAGTGCAAGAATACGAATTTTGTTAGAAACGATAAGAATAAACGACTTAACATGTAAAAAAAAAATGTTGAATATGGTGTCCTAATAATAGGACAGTGGGGAGGAATGGGTTAACTATCTTTGTCTTTAAGTTAAATCTTAAACGTCGTAGTAATTTATAAATGACACATTTCGTCTGCACGAAATGTGTAATTATGAAATGTTGAAAAATAATAATTGACAAAGTATGTATATTAGACTAAATTATTAATTTTAAATTTCAAACTAAACATTTTCCGAAAGTAATTTCCAGATTTTTTGTTTTTACTTTATAATAATTGAGATTTTTTAACCAAATCTAACAAGTTTTGTTAGATCTAATTGAATCTAATGATACTCAGTACATACACATAGTACATACAGTTATATCCGCAATTTGGTAAGCTCATATCAAATACTAGCTTTTAACAAACCATATTTTAATGCCGTAATAAAATCTAATATTATAAATGCGAAAGCTATGATGGAACTTTGTTATTCAATCACGTCAGAACGGCTAAACGGGTTTAGATGAAATTTAGCACAGGGATAGATTCTAGTCTTGAATAGCATACAGGCGTTTTATCCATAAAAAAAATGTCTTTCAAAATATCATAACGAGCGAGTCTAGTAATTTTAATTACTTACCTTTCCCAACCACTAAGGAGGGGTTTCGCAAGGGGGTTGTAAGTCCTCAGTGCCTCGAGGGTGAGAAGACCACTCCGCTTACATTTAGGAGAACATTTGTGCGGTACCAACTTAGGCGGACGTGTATCAATCCTCGGCGTATAGTACTGAAATGAATAGTAGTTTTTATAACTAATGTAGTAAACAAGTATAAAGGGTAATGGCAGGCATGTATCGGACTTTCGTACAGCTTGGCCTTTACCTCATGTTAGGGATTATAGCTGTATTTATTTGGCTGGTAATTTCATAAACAATTACAATTTTAATTATCAGATTTTTAAAACTTTGCGTTCAAAAGTTATTTCAGTTTGTAGTTAACATATAGGCTGTGCTGAAGTCGATACCCATGACAGCTGGCTGACACAAATGAGTTGTCATTGTCGTTTAGTTATTACACATGTAACAATTTTTTTGAGAATAATTTATATTCTTTTAGCAAAATTAAAAAAATATGAGAAGTACATGAAAATAGTTAGATGACTCACTTTATAAACAGTACAAATCTCATGACCATCCATTATAAACTACTAGGTGTAAGGGATCTGATGTTCTTCTTGGTCTGGTGATGATTTATTGGTTGTTATAAAGTTTTTTTAAAGTAATATGTAATATGCGTAACTAGAATCAAATAATAACTTTATATGAAGGAAGCAAACAAGTATACAACTCTTCTACCTTATTTTCCCACACTGTTGTTTAAAAACAAATATATTGACGAATAGAAATTGTCAAATACCTAATTCAAGGTTGATTTTTTTCAAGACTACTCACAACAACCCTGCTGGTGATAGTGTCGAGGTTACCCGGGGCAATCCCAGGAGCAGGGGCCGGTCCTAGCGGGGCTGGGGGCAGGTCAGGGATTGACGTCGACTTCTTAGCCACAGCGCGCTGGCGAGTTATCTCCTGGAAGATTATAACAAAAAGAGCAATGGAGAATATTACTAATTTTAGATTTTAACTTGAAAGTATACTCAATTAAAAACAAAGGAATAATGTTAAACATTTGTTTTTATACGTAAAATACTTTCGGCGATATTATGCTTTAGTAAGACGTGCGATATCCGCTACTGTGACATCACTTTACAACGGTCGCTAAAAGCGCGCCTTTAAGTGTGTGCCCCTGGCTTAAGTGTATGAACTTTGTTTGCACAAAACGGAAACGATATTGTGATTACAAATAAGGCATATTCGTTAGCAATAGAGAAAGAGCGGCGAGTGTTGTATAAAAATATGTTGTGAAAAAAAAGAAGAAAAAAAACTTAACAATTAGGTATTTTATTTCTACGTTTAAAAAGATTATACAGTCTTGTCATAAAAATTTAATCATACCTTACTGCAGTTATTTTTTTCCTTTTAAAAAAATACATAATAAATAGCTTACGTGTAAAATAACCCAAAATAGTGTTGTTTCTCAAACTATGAGTGCATTGTTATGCTAAGAAATTATAAAATGCAGTTGGTGGTAACATTTTACATTGATCGATGACGTTTTGAAATCCGTCGAGTTACACCCGCCGTTTTTCACTATCTATAACCTTTTTATACGAAATTACTGTGTCTCATGATATTTTCGTTTATAATTTTATTCTAGTGGTAAGGCTTTCTTACCTTACCTACCATTGTGAGTTAAATCCCATTCAGTCGATATGGGCCCAAGTCTAAGGATATATATGAAAACATAATAAAAGCTTTAAGCTAAGCGAAATCAAAATATTAGGTCAGGCATTAAAATGATTACAGTAGATTATTGAGAAAAGTGCATTTACCATGTCATAACAAAATCAATCGAATCAAAATTATCTGATTCATAGGAATTATAACATAAAACAGTACTACTGCTACAGCTACTGCAGATAATATAGTTCTATGCCGGTTCTATTTTTTTCTAATTGGGAAATTGAATACAAAGCAATCAACTGATTTATATGTTTTATTAATGCCCTTTTGCTTCAGAACAAATCTTTTTTGTTGCTTTTCACTATAAATTTATTTTTTTAACACCAACAATTTCACACTAAAGTACCCTTTTCATACACTTTTCTGTCACTATACTAGTTTAATTTCATTACTATCACATTAAGAGAAATTAGAAAATTAATAAAAAAAAAGTAGAAATAAAAAGTTTGAGAAACATTGTTTTCTTTGTTTACATTTTTTGTTTGTCTAATGTTGATGTAGTTAATCTGATTATTATTATTATTACAAACTTTCTCATGCCCAGATGAATCTGGTACAGATTGTGTGTTTATTACATATTGTATAGGTAACTTACCTCATTCTGTTGCTGTACAGTGAGATCAACAGCAGGTGGTTGTGCCTTATTGGTCTGTTCGTCTGAGCGTGTATATTCCACGTAGGGCATCATGTTTGACTGAAACAATAAAAAGAAAGTATGACTAACGTGGGGTACTTCGACCTATGGTGGCCAGTTTTAGTTACAGACGAACAGACGGATCGCCTGATGTTAACGACAACCGCCGCCCATGGATACCTGCAACTCAAGAGTTGTGAGTGCGCTGCCTGTAATGGGCCCTCGGCATCCCCACACACCCGGACTCGGAACAACTATCGGTGGATCACAATATTGAAAAAAGGGTAGTAGTATCTCACCCGTGGCTGCTTGCTCCTAGGCATGGGCCTGGGGCGGTGTCTCTCGGCCGCCCGCAGCTCCAGGTAGAGGGGGGCAAGGCGGGTGGAGCCGCGGTAGATCCACTCTCGTCTACCGTCCGCCACGAACACCACCTGAGCCAGAGACGCGTCCACACGACTCACGCGAGACGACCACCATTTACCTATAAAAATAATATTGAACCATTAGGACTTGAAAAAAAAGAAAAAAAACAATTATTACATAGCACCTTTTTATTGTCCTTTAATTTGCAGGTGTATCTCCAGCGTCAATAAATAAATTGGTTTTCTTTCTTTTCTTTCTTTCGTACACATACAATACAGAAATTACTAATTATACATAAGAAGGAAAACAGTATGTAAGACGAGCTTAACCAATGGCTGAGTTTTCTTCCAGCAAACCTTGGGTGTGAAGAGACGATAACAATGAAGACTTGAAGTGCGTTTATAGTAGAACGTAATAAATATACATACATATTTTTTATGGAATATAGGCAAACGATCAGACGGGTCACCTGATGGTAAGTGACTACCGCCGCCCATGGACACCCGCAACTCAAGAGTCACAAGTGCGTTGCCGGTCTTTTAGGTAGGAGTACGCTCTTTTGTTGAAGGTTTGAAGATCGTATCGGTTTGTTCCACATTCTGGCGCACAGTGGTGGAGTGCCAATCATCCAGATACATATTATCTGTAGCAATACCCATTGCTAAACCTAAATCTAAAACCTTGGTTCTTCAAAGCCTTAAGTAAAATAGGGCGACCCCATCTCTTCCCGTGGGAATCGTAAAAGTCGCCTTTTATTTTTTTTATGGCCGATAACTGTCCAATCCTTTACATTATTTAGATTTTATTTTAAATTAATTTATTTTCGTATTAGTCGCTAATCCTATTTTAACTATCAGCATTGTATTAATATGATTTCTCCACAATCCTCATTATTAACTAATTTACATATATTACTCCACACTCACCATCCCATTCCGTCTTGAGATGCTGTCCCTCATGCAGCCTCACCATGGGCCTTTCAGGGTACGCCATAAGGTACTCTCGTACGAACTCCCGCGACAGCGGGTGTACCTCCTCCCACACCAGTGGGGAGCACTCACAGACCAGGCGCGTGAACAAGTGACTCACATACTGAGCGTACCCATCATCGAAGAATACTAAATACCTGGTTCAAGAGAAGAAAATATAGTTCATTAGTATAATTTTATTTTTAAAGTACAAATCAAACACGAAATACAAATTAAATTTTCTCTTTGATAAAACAGCTTAAAAATTGTTTGAAATAGTCCTGTTTTGTCCTGTGTTGAGAAGAAATCAGGCAAACAAACTCATGACTATTTTTTTTCAATCACCAGATAGATATTACAATATTTTGTGTATAACACTATTTCGGAGCTAAAAGTAAATCAAAATGAAGCTATTAAAATATGGTAACTGACAAGCAAGAAAAAAAATAAAAAATAATAATAAAGAAATATAACACAAAAAGATAGAAAATGAGAAACATATTAGCTCACATTCACATCTTATTAAATAGTTCACATTGAGCTAGAAACGACTTGTTAGTTTTTTGAAGCCTGGAGGCAGGTACAAGAAATGTATGTTTATTACGTGCGTTTATCACTTTCTTTAATAAATATTTGTTTCTGACCGACTCTAAAATAATATTCCATTTTGAATAACGCGTTTTTTGCATTTATAATCATAAGTCTATCGCCGTATATTGCTGATCGAGGGTCCCCTAGGAGTCCTTGGAAACTATGCTGCATTAATGCAACAAAGATTTTGACTTTGACTTTGAAATGTAAAACAAAAGCTACATCATTTACTTTGAAACGTAAAACAAACGATAATTTACATAATATTTATTTTAGTTAGTGTTTTTAATAATACATCGAGACAAGTCTACGAGTTCGTGAACTGTTGCGAGGCAGTAGTAATCATGTTTACAAGCATTCAAGGTAGAGAAAGAGTCGGCAATTTTAAGGTATGTGTGGATGTGTTGTAGTTATCTGACATCAAGTAAACACTCAATAATCTGTGGTTATAATGAATATATTATTATATTTACCATGTAATAATTATTATTCCATGGACATGATTGATTTTACCTACCCCAATGAGAAGGTGTGATTTTTTGTATTTATGAAGGGAAGGAATTAGAAAAATTACAAAACTAGGAGGGCAGAAAAAAAGGAATCAAAACGCGGCAGTATGTCACATGTCAATACACCATTAAAAACTGTGTCTGCGTAGCCTATTGAACACAACACCAAACAAATGTTCAGCATACTAACTTTTATTTTCATTGACAGACGAACAGTCGGGTCTCCTGATGGTAAGTGACAACCTCCACGTATGGATACCTCCAACTCAAGAGTCGTAAATGCGTTGCTCGCTTTTGGAAGTGGAAAGAGGACACACAAGGCCATGGTGCCGACTCCGGTCGAGTAGGCCTATTCGTGCCTAAGCATGGCTCTCCAAGGGTAAGACTTACCTATAATTATTGACTGGATTCGGAATCTCAGCGACGACACCGGAGTAGTAAGACTCACGTTTATTAGCATCTTTAAACAGAGCTATGAGACGCGTACCTGGGGACAAAATCAAAATAAAAATCGTTAAACTGAACCTATCATAGGTATTTTTGAATTGTCAAGAGAGGAAGTCGGTCAGACTAAGTCAGTCATGAAGCTAGTTGCCTGTTCCAATACGTAGATCCCATGGAGAAGAACAAGCAAGAAACTCCAAGGACTTTTTCAAATATTTTAGTAGTAGTTCATAAGTCTAACAATGCAATACATCATTCTAAAATAACGTTTAATGGTAATAACTATTCTATGTTATGTGATAGCAGTCCGAAGATGACCAGGCGATCAACGGGACCTTTCAAATATGTACATATATTAATTAACTTCTGAACAAGTTTTTAGACAACTACGGTAGGAATAATACCTGTCTCGGAGGGACTTTACAAACATTCAAATAACGGATGAAGAGCACCTAAACGCAGAACAACCATTTGTGTATTACACAAAGTGTTGTCCCGTGTGGGGAGCGAATCCACACCACTCGGCGTGGCAGCGTACTCGCAAGGCTACTACCTAAACCACTGCACCATTCGTGCAGTCTGTTGCTTAGTTTTGTTGAATCCTTCAAAGGGTATATATATACCTGGTCCGAGTCCTCTCAGTATTCCTCTAGCATGAAGTTTCAAAAATAATTTGTGAAAAAATTAACCCATTTAATTATTTTTGAAGCATTATCACCTATTATTATAGTGGTTAGTAATACTTACTGGGCCGGACATCGCTACGTCGCGGGTTCGATTCCCAAACGGGACAAAACTTTGTGTGATCCAAATTAAAATTATGATTTTAAGTCTTTTTTAAGATATAGGCGGAAAAGATGGGTCATCTGATGGTAAGTGACAACCGCTATGATTAGGGATAGGGGGATGCGGGGAGGAGAGAGAAGAGAGAGGGGAAGAAGAGAGGAGAGGCGAAGTGGGGCGTCCGGAAACCTCACTAATTTCAGGGAACTGCAAAGCAAGCGTTGCTTCACAACCGGTTTTCAGTGAGGCCATGGTATCGGACCGGTCGAGCCAGCCCATGCGTTGCCTAAGCATGGCTCTACTACTGTTAAAGTTTGTAAGTTTTATAACAACATAATTTAGAGCCAAGCTGCGGGCAAGTACTAGTGTTCTATGACTTACCGATGGTCATTCTAACTTCTGCAGGATTAGAATATGCTATGCACCTAGCTGGTAGGATCTTGCCGTTGTTTTTGAGTTGGTGGTCGAATTTAACTCTGCACGTTGTGAAATTTGACTGAAAGAAACAAATCGCTTTCTTATCATCATTATCATTCAGGCAATAGCACTCACATAATATAAAGTAATAGAATTTTAATAGACAAAGTAACAGTAAAGTTACAAATATTTTGTTTTGGGAATTTGAGCATAGACAAAAACATTTATTATACAGAATATGCAACCAGACGTCACTGTTGAAGTTTTTTTGTAACAGCTCATGAGTGCACATAAAAAGAAATAAGATATGTGAGGACAATGCATCATTCTAAAATAACGTTTATGGTAATTACTATTCTATGTTAAATAATAATAATAAAGAATAATAATAAAGAATATCAATATAATTTCCGGTATCGGACCGGTCTATCAATATAGATAACTCTTTACTGTACAAAAAATTATAATAATAGTACAGTTTGTACACATTGGCATGTCTTATCATCTAAAGTTAGATAAATAAAATAAAATATAAAAGCTGTACAATTGGCGGCCTTATCCAGGCATATATTAGCGATCTCTTCCAGGCAACCACTGGATGGAAAGGGAGATTAATAATGAGATGGGAAGTTCCCTGAGTATGATTTAATTAGGACTATTGTTATATACAAACATATATATATACACATACATAAATTATTACAGGTATACGCATTATATAAATTATAAATAATGACAATGAGAGATAGGTAATCACAAGATTTTGGATATCAAGGTCCTTATTGGTCAGCAATTTAGGAAATGCTCCTTCAGTATTTTTTATAAAACTAGCGAGCGTTTGAGCTAGTCTGATGGGCAGTGGCAATGCATTCCACAAACGTATAGCTTGCACTGTAAATGACTTGTCCATAAAAGTCGTAGAAAGCTTCAGAATTTTTAAAGTCAAGTTCTCCAATAAGGCCTTAAGGGCCTTGAATGCGTATCATGTAAGAATTTGAAGCGTTATTTTAAATAATCAGGAGTGTTGGGATTAAAGAGTATATTGTATAATATAGAAAGGATATCGATAGTCCGGCGAAGACGAATGGGTAACCAGTTGAGCTTATTCCGATATTCAGAAATATGGTCAAATTTGAAAAAAAAAAAAAATACTTTATGAAAAAGCTTCGATGCCGCTCAACCTTATTAAATTGGTCCTCGTTGAGCCAGGATAGCTGGCATCTGCGTAATCGAGGATTGGAAGAAGAAGGGATTCTGCAAGTGAATTTTTTTACTGACTTCTTGAAGTTGCGGACCTCAGGACAAGTTTTTGTCGACATGAATTCCCAGATTCTTCAGTGTTTGAAATAGAAATTAAGGCCCCATCGTAGAATATTTGAGGCTAATGTGACCAATCGACTTTAGATAAAGTTCTAGTACTACCGATAACGGTCGCTTGTGTCTTAGATGGATTCACGTTTAACCCATGTTGCCTGATCCATAAAGAAACTGCTCTATATCTCTGTTAATAATTAAGATCGCTACTCCTAGTTGTTCCATAGGTGTTTGAGTATAGATCTGTAAATTATCTGCGTACAGGTCACAAGAGGAAGCTAAATTATTTGAAATAGAGTTTATAAGAACTGCGAGGAGCAAGGGAGACGCCACCCTGTGGTACGCCTGCAGTCGTAGTGCACCATCCAGAATATCTTTTATCGACTGGAATACGCTGCCGGCACCCGAATATATAGTTACGAAACCAGTCAACTGTCGAAGATACGTTAAGAGAGCATCATCACAAGCAAGACGTCAGAGTTAACGGTGTTAAAGGCGTTGATGAAATCTAGTAGCGCCAGCACCGTTAGCCTGCCATCCTCAAATCAAATCATCCGTGATATGAACCAGTGCGGTAGTTTTACTATGTCCAGTACGGAAACCAGATTGGAGAGAGTAACTGGACGGATTAGACTTCTTTGGTAATGGAATTACTTATGCTTCTTTTCATGCAGTTGGAGTTTCCAGTAGTAAAGGAGAAGTTAAATATGTGAACAAGGACTAGGATAGGCACGCTCATGTCACGGTAGATACCATCACTTCCAACTACGTTGGAGTTAATAGTGAGTATGCTCTTCCTAACATCACAATCGAGAATTGACTGAAGACAATTGTTGGAGAGTCTGGAGTTGGAAAAGAAGAATGATATTGTAACGTGTTATTTTTTATTGTCTTGTCATTTTTATAGAAGCGGTGTATTTTCGTGATTTTTCAACTCCTAGTTATGGAAGAAATTGCCAGATTTTTGCTAGATCTCTGTGTTCAACAGGTATGAATGAATTGGCGTTGTGTATTCCTACACACCTTGTTGAAGCGATTTCGAATTGCGACGTATTTCTCCCAATTTGCACTTGTTGGACATCACTATAATATTATTTATTATCATAATTATCAAATTTGAAAGCTTACCCCACTCCCAGTCTTAGGCAAAATCTCCATTATCTTGCCTGGAAACCAGGGTCCGAAGGCATTCTTCATGGCGTAGACCGGCATCCCGACGCGAAGTGGTGCGCGGGTCAGCTCGCCAGGCGGTGGCAGGTCCGCCGGGGCCGACTCCGCCGAGAGCTTCACCACCGATATATCTTTCTGTAATTATCGTGATTACGATGATAGTATACAATCTTCTACTGTATCTATTCTAAATTCAAATACAATAGACAATTAAAATACCGTTTGTACATAATCGTTACGTAGGTACATCAGAAACGATCATGTCCTGTTAAGAGAATTCATTTATTAAGAAAAAATATGATCCACGCATACATAACATACATAATCGGTAGGAATAACGTATGCGTGCAAAAATTCCTTATTCCAGAAAGGGTAGGCAGTGGTGTAATGCGCTCAAACATTTTGCTAATTAGAATTTGGTACCAATAACGTAACATAATAAGAAACATAATATATTTCAAACTAATCAATTGGTATAAAATTATTATTATCAAGATTCGAACTGTGTGTCTGTTCATGTAAATGAACCAAGATATAAAATGAATGTCATCTTAAAATTTAATGTCAATATATCTAAGTACATACATATGTACATAGGCCTTATTCCCGTCGAAGGTAGGCAGAGACGTTAGAATACCAAGTGTCACGACCCTGGCCATCAACTACATTTATCAGTCCTGTTAGGAGTTTGTCCCCAATTAGGGGTATGTTTAATTTGGGCCTTTTTGTCGATCTGGTAGTTTACGTGTTTATTGTGCCCCCCCGTACCGACTCGCCCACTCACAGATGCCTTATAAATTTCTTTAAACAGCCGCGAATTGTTAGCCTCCTAAGCTAATGTTAAAATCCTGAACTAAAGATAGTTACTAGACGGTTTGTTGATGAACCAAAACACAGTCTGTGTTCTGATCTAAATACTGGTGTATTGCCTTAACTGACCTTATTAGTTTTTTTTTTTTTGTATTGTCTTTAGTTGTAAGCCTTTAGGCTGTATACAACCTTACGCTGTCTATTGGTGAGCGTTAGCTCTCAACCAAGGATGGTTGTGGGGTTTGTGTTTAGGATGGTGGGAATGGGGATGGGGATGGGGATGGGAATGGGGATGGGGATGGGGATGGGAATGGGGATGGGGATAGGGTTTGGGGTTTTGTGAGAACCGTTGTTTGCGGTGGTGTGTCTTTGTTGTCTGTGTCTACCCCTCCGTCTGGGACGGAAACGTGGGCCTCTGCGTGGTGTGTTGGTGTTTGAGGAGTGTGCGGCGAGCGCAGCGATTTGTGCCTTTGTTATTTCAACGTCTGGCTCCCCGAGGACGTGCCTCGGTCGGCGCTTGCGAGTTATGGCAGATGGTATGTAGTTTGCTGCGGCTGCCACTAGTGGGTTTTTGTGTGTGGTGGCAGTGTCGAAGTAAGTTTGTGAGCAGTGTTTCATGAATTGTCGGACGGTTGGTAGTCCTAGGTCTATGTGGAGGTTTTCATTGCGAATGAACCACGGGGCCCCCGTGGCTCGGCGCATGAACCTATTTTGTAGTGTTTGGAGACGATGTAACCTACTCGGGCAGGAATGGGCGAAGACTATGGAGGCGTAGGTCATTATGAGACGGATACAGGTGGTGTAAAGACGGATTTTGTTGTTGAGCGAGAGTTTGGAACTTGGGTTTAGTAGGTGGTGGAGTCTACTAAGTGCTCTCGCTGCGCGGGTACGGACTACAGAGATGTGTTGGGAGAAGGAGAGGGTGTCGTCGAGGAAGACTCCTAGGTACTTGACCTGAGTTGTCCACGGGATAGCCTTTCCGAATAGGGTGATCGGAGAGGGCATGGGAAAGGAATATCGTGAGTTCTTATACCACCGGAATAGGATGGCTTGGCTTTTTTCGGGATTCACTTCAATTCTCCATTTGGTGAACCACTTGCCAAGAGTGTTGGGTGCGGTTTGGAGAACCTTTGTGATGTTTGCAGGTGACCTGCCCGAGTCGTATAGGGCGGTGTCGTCTGCGTATAGGGCTAGTTGGACTGTTTCGTTTTTAGGCATGTCGTTAGTGAAGAGCGAGAAGAGTAGTGGGGAGAGTACTGATCCTTGCGGGACACCGGCTCGGATCGTGCGGGGAGAGGAGAGCGTCCCTTCGAGTCTGTAGCGAAATTGGCGGTTCGTCAGGTAGTCCTTTATGAAGAGTACTAGTTTGTGGGGTACTCCCATAGTGAAGAGTTTGTATAGTAGGCCATTGTGCCATACTTTATCGAACGCCTTCGCAACGTCGAAGAAGAGTGCGCCAGTTAGGAATTTACGTGGGAATCGGGAGGATATGTGTTCAACGATACGGTGGACTTGGTGAACACTGGAGTGATGGGAGCGGAAGCCAAACTGTTCATGTGGTATTAACATGTTTGATTCCGCATAGGATTTGAGACGGCTATGGATGAGTCTTTCATAGATCTTACCCATACCGTTGAGGAGGCTGATGGGGCGGTAGATGGTGGGTTCGTTTTTTGGTTTGCCTGGCTTATCAATGCCTATGACCACACAGCCTCCTTCCACTGACGTGGGAAGAGGTTGTTAGTCATTGCGGCATTGAAGATGGCAGACATGAGGGCTATGAGGAGGGGTGGGAATAGCTTGATGACCCGGTTGGTTATTTTATCCGGGCCAGGGGCCTTTTTTGGGTTAAGCGTACGGATGATGTCGCACACTTCTTCGGGGGTGGTGGAAGGGACGGGGTCGTCTTCACCTTCAGGGGTGTTGGGAGTGGGTAGTGTGGCTCTCCGTTCCACCTCGGAGTCTATCTCCGATAGGTGGTTTGGGTCGACTGGGAGGGTACTGGGTGTACACTGAAGCTCGAGACTGTCTGCTAGGCATTCTGTCTTTTCATAGTCGTCGAAGGCTGGTGGAAGGTTAGGTCTGTTAAGAGGGGGCATGGGAGTAATTGTGTCTTTTAGGAAGGCGCGTGACAGCTGCCAGAAGGCAGTGTGCGAGGGCTTGAGGTTGCTAAGGTGGTTATCCCACTGTGATTTTCGGAGATTGTCAATTTTATTTTTAACGTCACGTTGGAGAGAGCGCAGTGTTAGTCGATTTTGTTAGCTCGGGTGGCGGTCGTACCTTCTGATGGTTGCGTTTTTCTCCCTAAGCAACTCACGTACGTCCACGGGGATGTGCCATCTAGAGTCGTCTCTAGCTGGCACTCTCCGGGTGCAGTCGCTAATAAGCGCCTGGACGTGGTCGTTGAGGGAGTCAATTGCAGCCTCAGTCTCCTCGGTGGTCTGTATTACGTCGGGGATGCGGTCGAGATGGGCAGATGTCGTCGACTTGAGTTTCTCTTCAAGCCGACTCCAGTCTGTGATCTCTTTTGTAGGGGGAGGCTGTGTTAAGTCCCTGTCTGTTGTGCGGGGGCGGAGTTCTAGTATGAACGGTCTGTGGTCGGAGTCTAGTTCCTCGAACACTTCTAATGAACATAGACGTAAGTTTATGTTCCTTAGGAGCGCGAGGTCGAGGATCTCAGGTCGGTGTCTGTGGTTTCCGGGATAGTGGGTAAAGTCAGTGGGGGCGATGATGTCGAAGCCTAAGGTGTCTGAGATGCAATCTAGTTGTACGCCTCTTGGATTTGTCACCTGACAACCCCAGAGGCTGTTTTTGGCGTTGAGATCGCTTGCCAGGATGGTAGCTCCTCCTAGGTCGAATGGGGATTGGATATCACTTTCAGGGGCTGGAGGGGAGCCGGTTGTTTGACCGGGTGGTAGGTAGGCAGAGATGATGGTGATGGGTTGGTGTCCTGTCATGCCTATGCGACAGATCGATGCCTCAATGTTTACGAGGGGAGGAGGGTCCAAGCGGACGCAGTGTAAGGATCTTTTGTAATATATGATGGTGCCACCGCCCGCTGATCTCGCCCTATTATTGCGGACTAACGAGTAGTTAGCAATTTTAGGGTGTCTGGGGAGGGTTTAAGGAAGGTTTCTTGGATAAGGAAAATGTCAATGTCGTGGTCGCGGAGGAAAATGCTAATTTCCTCACGTTGGGTTCTTATGCCATTGGCGTTAAAGCAACCTATGCGTAGGGCTTTCGGTTTGAGTCTGCCCGTTGGGTGTACGTCCATGTTAGTCGACTCTGATGTTGGCGAGTGACTCGAAGTAGGCCATATGGTCTAGGGCGATGACTGTGATCGCCAGAGGGTCGCCTTGGTTGGCTGACAATTTAGCACCGATTTCGCGCATCTCTGTGTAGTTCACATTGACGGCAAGTTGGTGGAGGGCTTTAAGTTCCCTGTTGATTCCTGACTGACTGATTTTGGTGCTGTTTGGTCCCCATGGGCAGGGTTTTGTTGGTGGGGGTGCTGGAATGAAGGCGAGTTGGGTTGTGGGGGCTGATGGGCGTTTGGTTGCACGTGTGGGTTGGCGGGGAGCTTTCGGACATCCTCGGTAGTTGGCGGGATGGCCGGTCTCGCCACACAGTACACATGCGGGAGGGGTGGAACATTTGGTGATGTCCTTGGGTCTGGGGCAGTCGGCTGTGGGGTGGTCCTCGAGGCACTTGACGCACCTTGGACGGGCAAAGCAATTACGGGATGAGTGGCCATACAGCTGGCACCTAAGGCATTGGGATATGATATCCCTTTTGTGCGGGGGCTCGATGTGTATGCCCGATAGGTAACACACCGTTTTGATGTTGAATATGGTCTTGCCCGCCTCGTTGTGGTAGAGCGATACGAGGACCATGTCATAGGGCTGTTGAGTCCTACCCCGGACCATCCTGTGGATTTCGTGGATGGGTAGGTTGTGAGTTCGGAGGGAGTGGGTGATGTCCTCACCTTATTAGTTAGTAAGTTCAGTGAACTTAGAATTCTTTAGATACACACAGATAACTATACCGCGATATAATTTGTTGTGAGCGCCATCTATCGAGTACTCAGTAGTAACATCAACAAATTTATTTATTGGTCAATTACATTTATTTGTTGGTCGTAAACAAGCATCCTTTCAACGTGCTGCTCAAATCAAAGCAGCATTCCTTTCTCTATTCTCGTCACTAGATCTTTTTATGAAATTATTCAAATAGCAAAGAAACAGCTACATATTTTCTGATACTTACATCGTCGTCCGCTTTCAAGTCTACAGATTTGTTTTCCTGCAACAAAAAAAAAGTGATTTTATATTATATTTCGTACAGTGGCAAAGCCAAGCTTACTCACGAATGGGCCGGCTCAGCCGGTGCCATACTACGGCCTCACATAAAACCGGTTGTGAAGTAACGCTTGCGTTGCATTTCCCCGAAATTAGTGAGGTTTCCGGCGGCCCAACTCCCCCTCTTCTCTTTCCCATCTCTTTCTTCCCCTCCACGCTTCCTACCATCTCTCATCACCCTCTAAGGTGAACAGCGCACTTACGACGCCTGAGTTGCAGGTGTCTGCAGAAGGGGTTGTCACTTACCATCCGGTGACCCTTCTGTTCGTCAGTCCACCTATATTATAAATAAATAACAAATATTGTTTAAAAACCGTTTCTAAATGTTGTAGTATAGTTAAGAATATATTTTAAATAAATTTACAAAAATCTACGATCAGTCTATATCAGTGTATACAAATACTGATCATATTTTTTTATTTTATTATAAAAGACAACTTCCGGGGACTTTACAAACATATATATCATGAAAACTAATAACCCTAAGACGTCACAACTTTTTGTGTGGATCGAACCCAAGATCTCTGACTTAGCATTCAGAGTCACTAACCAACAGTTATACTGATCAATAAAATAACCTTAATAAACCATAAATAAACTTTATACAGATGTCTGTCGATGACTATCACAGATATACATATATTAAAAATAAACCTGAACTTTATGCAAATGTCATAAGGTCTACTATCACAGATACATATGACGCGGGCGACACAAGAATCATACCTGAGTTTCCTTTAAAACATACTTGACAATAAATAGTTAATTACCTGCAGTTTCAGTTTAGAATTGTCTAATGGTGCGTAGCCCAAAGGTATGGCAGGTCGTTTGGCTGGAGTCTCGTTGTTAGTCACCATCTTCCGTTTTGCACTCAATCTTGACTGAAAATTTAAGCAAATATTTTGTAATTTTGCTGTATAGGTGCTAAAGAGCAAAAGGGTTACCTAATGGTAAGTTACTACAGTCACCAATGGACAACTGCAAATCAAGAGTCATAAATGTGTTACGGACTTTCAGGTACGCCCCCCCCCCCCTACCCGATGGGCGGGACCTCTAGTAACCTCATTCGGTGAAATACAGAGCAAGTTGATTCTCAACCAGTTTTCTGTAAGTCCGTTGTATTGTAGCAGGCAAAAGCATGAGTCGCCGTATTAAGCAGGTTGAATAATAAAAAGATCCATTAAAAGGTAAAGAAATGGAACCCTAACGTCGCGAGACGAGATAAGAGATACGCGTTAAAAATAGAGAGCAAGTACAACAAATATAAATAAAAGAAAAAAACGATATTGTTACATATAAAAATTACAATGCGCCTTATCACAACAAGCAATATATTAAAGTCAACCTTTGAATGGACAGGACTGTAATGATTGAATTTTAAAATATGCTAGACAAACATA
Organism: Tyria jacobaeae; assembly: GCA_947561695.1. Lineage (NCBI taxonomy): Eukaryota > Metazoa > Arthropoda > Insecta > Lepidoptera > Erebidae > Tyria > Tyria jacobaeae. Next base: position 4,045,121 of record OX387236.1, on the reverse strand, counting down.
CATACAGGTGGTGAAATACAGAGGTGTAATACTGATTCCTTTTTCGCCTTTTATGACACCACCGGGGAGATATGTGGTGGCCCTACTCTACTCCAGCGTGAACCACGCTAATACTACCACTACTAAGATCTACCATGACGTAGGTGTGTTAAAGTACAAGTTATATGTACAACATAATTAATGTCTATTGATACTAATCCAGTAAACCTAATATAATATCTGTGTACAATTAACTGCCCATACTTGTCTACCGGCCGGAGTAACATTATAAATTCAACATTATTTCAGTTCTTGAAAGTCACAAGCATTAAAAAAATATGTTTTTCTGAACCTTAAATATTTTTTTCTCAGGATTAAATGAATACTTACTTCGGTAATTAGATTCGATGGAATAGCATTGTCGACCTCCGGTCCCATGTACTGTAAATATAAGGAATTTTATATAAAAGAAACTTCTCGCACACTAGCTAGCTTGTACTACGGCAATCAGACTATTTCTAAATACATACATACATATTATAGATAAATTACACCCGGACACAACAAATGATCATGCTCACCACACAATTTTTTTTCTTCTTATTTTTAGGGGACTTTACAAACATTCAAACGATGGACAGAAAGAACACCCAGACTCAGAACAACAATTTGAGGATTACACAAAGTGTTGTTCCATTCGGGGATCGAACCTACAACACTCGGCGCAGCAGCATGGTGGAGAGGTGACTACTTAAATCTTGCAATAATACTATTTATCTTAAATGCCAATTGAACGAACGACCTCTGGCTTAGTAGTCAGGATTACTAGACCAACAGAGGAGGCCAAAGAGCCGTTTCTCTGTAAATATTTCTAAAATAAGATACTAAAATTTCAGTAGCTAAATGATAACTTTTGACTGGTTTCTCGTAACCATGTTAAATTACTTAGTTATGCTTGAGCTCTTAATAAGACGTTATTTGTAATTATTTTATAGTATATATAATAGTCATTATCAAGGCATATAACCAAAACCATAACATTAGTAATACGGCGCTGTTTAGGCCGAATACCCAGATAATAAATAGAAGTAATATAATTATTCATAGCGATCAGCTTCTATTTTATTTTTTAAAGTATACAATGAAATAATACACGTGGTCCTTCGAGCCGAATGTAAAAAATATCCCAAAAATATTGGTATCAAATTTTGCTTAACTTTTTATTTTACAAGCCACTTACAGTAAACTCCGGGGTCTCAAATATAAGTAGAGGTGGTAGTTGCTGTATGCGATGTTCGAAGGTAGCGTAAAGGTCTAAGCGGAGTTTGTCCGTCACTCGCTGACAATCTTCCAACATCTCATTAATTTCTTTACTCGCTTCTGCAATAGAATAACAGAATAATAGAGATTGTTTGTTTTTCTTAAACTAAAATTATTTTCGAATAACAAAAATACAACCCTACACTAGTACTGTGTGGTAGTGTTGGTATCAGCAGTAGTAGTCTGGTTCGAGTAAAAAAGGGCCACCCTATTTTTTAAAGTGGGTGTAGTAAAAGGCGACTCAGCAATTGGACTGTTTTCTATCCGATAGTATGTATTAAGTTTATGCATGGACGGCAATAGGCTACACCCTATTATATAGTATAATATGCCACATTAACCCATTTGATTTTAATAACATTATTAACGAAAACTTTAAGAGTTAGTATAGAATTTAGAAATTAATAAAATTAAAATAAATATTAATTCAATAATTTCTAAATGAATGTAAACAATAAATTATTAACTTACCTTCCAACTTCAATATCTCAGAATTAAGGTCATTTTGAGTCTCTTTCAATCTCTCGTCCATGTTATATTTCTTCCACGACTCGTTCAGTAGATCCACCAGATTTTCTTCTAGGAATCTGTATATAAAATATTATAATTATACAACATGATAAGTATTATAATATGTTCACGAAGGTATTTAAATTTAAAAACATTATCTACGTTATTCGTAAATACTAAAACACGAGATGGTACTAAATTAACAGTGTTGTGCTTGGTGCAGTAAAATAAGGCCAACAATATATGTATATGTATAGTCATACAGTGCCTGGACGACGGCAGTAGGCTTGCCCACTATTACGTAAGTGGGTCTAAATTATGATTGGCAAACGGTGGGCGTTTGAGACGCCTCTACCTACAATTTCGAGGATATAAGCGAGATGGTATGTACGTATGAATATGGTAGTTTAACTCTGCTCTGCTGTGACGCGAGCGACAACTGTGATGAGTATTTGATTTTGCTTTCAATGCTGTTTTTTTAGTCAAATTATGCATTTTATCTGTGATTTTATCGTTTCATTTAGCTGTACTAACATAATAACGTGACAAATGCTAACTATTTTTTTTTTCGTATTTTTCCTTTTTCTAAACGGAGGTCATAGGTTAGATTCCCACAGGGGACCAACATTTTGTGTACTCTACAAATAGTTCTCCTAAATCAAGGTGTTCTTTGTGTCTGTTAAGTGCCAATAAGTGAAAGGCATGGAGTGCGGAATTTGTTTTTAAAAAATAAAAAAAACAATAAATTTCCAGTCTCGGTTCCCAGCAATAGGCTTGCCTGTAACATAAGTGGATCTAAAGTGTATGTATGAATGTATTACTTACTTGGCGGCCTCCTCCCCAATGGCATCACCTGTCTGCTGTTCCTGTGGCTGTGAGTCCTCCTCTTCCGACTCCGAGTCCAAGATCTCCACCAGATCTTGAGATATTGTGTTCAAGTCTAGTTTAAGTAATGGAGTCATGTTCTTGATGCCCGCCACTAGATGCTAGAACAAAATAGAATTAAAACACTAGAATTATACCTTTCGCTTGTGTCTATTATTTATATATTTAATGTATTTATATCAATATATGGGGGCTCGGACTTTTACAGGGATTTCTTTTCTAAAACCTGAAACCCTAGCAAGATGACTCCATGTTCGAGTCCTTCATATGGTCTCACCGTTAGGCTCCGGTGAGGTGACGACCCGTGGGGGTTTAAACACAAAAAGGACAGGGGGGCAGGGACTTCCCAGCTACAATAAGCAATATCAGTGAGTAAGGTTACCGAAGGCTCAACTCCCCCTCTCCTCTTTTCCTTTCTCAAACTCTTGAGTTGCAGGTGTCCATGGGTGGCGGTTGTCACTTACCATCAGGTGAACCGTCTGTTCGTCTGTCCCCTTAAATATAAAAAAATAATCTTTGGTAGCTGGTTCTAAATATAATACATACATACACTCACCTATATTAAACTCTAAGTCATGATGACTGTATGTATACTGACTGATAGATAACAGTCCGATTCCTTATTGGGCTTTGACGACACCCACGGGAAGAGATGAGGTGGTCCTAGTGTACACCCCCGAGAACCACACACACAACACGATAAAGAACCACCCTTGAAAAGAGTAATAAAAATAGGAGATTACCTGTTTCCTGATAAGTACAGTATCAGCACAAGTCTGGCATACAAGGGGCCTCTTCTTCCTGTTCGCGTCGTAGTAAATGGCCGTAGCGTCATCAGCCGCTTGAAGCGTTGTTAAGCCGCTTGAACAAGCGCTGTTCATGCATTTCTTCTTTTTCTTTGGTTTTTCTCGTTCTGAGGATAATTTGGAAGAATATTTTATTGCAATTAAAATAATATTAATAATTTATTTATTCTCTCACACAAAATTTCTTACATATATATATATATATCTCATTATACATCTACACATCTCAAAATAGTCATAATCTATGTGAGAGACTGGCTTCTGTCTAGGCAGGGCCTGTATGACAGATAACCAGCCTCTCCTATCTCTAGATAATTAGGTGATAGTGTACGTGTAATTCGTAGTTAAGTTACCGTGTAGTCTTTACATGTGAGATGAATAAATGAATTGTATTTAAGGTAAAAATAAAACTATGTAATCTTATTATGATCAAGATGAGATTTCTAAAAATAAAAGTAGTTACTTCTTATAACACCTATCTATAGGTCCACCCTTTCCGGATATTGGGTGGAAAAAAACAGACAGACAGATAAAAAAGCTATTGTTTTTATAAGTGCCGAGGAAATGACTCCACTCTGCCTGATAGAAAGAATTATCATGTAAACATTCAGATGAATTTAGTAAAACGCTGTTATTATGATATTCACACTCACCATGTGTATAAAAGGACCCCTGTGAGCGACGAAACTAACTAACGAGTACATCTGTTTGTCTCTTTTAACTACATATCTCCGAAACGGATGGTCCAATTTCTACTGAACTTTTACTAGTTGATAGCAGCTTTTATTTTAGAAAAATAATTGTTTCAAAAATTATTAAGGAACACAAAAAAAAATATGTAAAGGCAAGAGCAAAGTCGCACGGGGCATAGCTAGTAAATAAATATAATGATGCAATTGTTACCTTTAGGCGTTGTTTCTTCCTCGTCAGAATCTAAGCTGAATATTTCCAGACCAAGTCTAGGTTTTGCTGTTGTAGGCGCAGGCTGACTCTGATCGTTTGCCTATAAAATAAGAAATATATTACTTTAGTACGAATCGTTGTAAGGCTATCGGATTTGCGGACGATATGGACTGTATACTATACGATACAAATGAGAAGATAATTGTCAACTTTATTCTAAATTGGTCAAAAAGTACCATTTACCTACAAAACCTTATAAATATAAACAACTAACGTTTTGTTTACGTGGTAGAGCCATGCTTAGGCACGAATGGGCCCGACCGGTGTGATAGCACGGCCTCACAGAAAACCGGTTGTGAAGCAACACTTGCGTTGCGAAATCAGTGAGGTTTCCGGAGGCCCAACTTCCCCTCTCCTTTTTCCTCTCCCCTGAGCCCCCGCCCATTGTCCCATCTCCTCATCCCCTCTCTTTGCCCTCCCAGCATACCCTTATCCCTCATTACTCTCAAAGGCGGGCAGTTGCAGGGACGATTCTGATGGTAAGTGACAACTGGCGTCCATGGACGGCGGTTGTCATTTACCATCAGAATCGTCGCCCGTCTGTTCGTCTGTCCCCCTATAATATAAAAAAACATATCTTGTACCTCTGAAAAATTAGATTTTAAATGATTAAATTAATTAATTACACCTCTATTAAATATTATATTGACCTGTTACGTACAGTTAAAAAATATGTACTCCGTGACTGTTTTTTGTTGTTCAACAGGCGACCAAGTCTACAGGGGTGAACATGGATTTCCTTTCAAAACCTGAGACCCCGGCAATAGGACTATGTGACGGAACACAGTGTGGTTTTAATCAATTCGAGTCCGACATACCACTCCACTGGTCCCAGCTGACCCGTGGGGGTTTCCACACGATATAAAAAAAAGTACTAGTAGTAGTAAACGTCAAAACTGTAGATGTGATACAGAATCATATAAAAATAAATTCAAAACGTTACAGTAAAAGAGAATGACCATTATTTTTAATTTTTAGCAATTTTATTGCCCAACTTAATGAAATAATTTAATTTAATCTTAGTCATTTGTTTGCTTGATTTGATTTTGATACTCTGCATGACAGCATGCTCACTTCCCCTGTACTTATAAACCGCGATAATAAAAAATAACGATAAGGAAAGTGCGTTTAGCGATAGATAACGTTAACTAACATAAAACAACTGGTCATTAAAATCTAGTTTTAAAAATGGGTCGTTAGTATAGTGGGTGAGGTATGAACCCGTAACCCACTACGTCAGCTTACGCTGCCAATACTTAACAATGTCAATAACCGACTGCATAAGGAGGAGGTTCTCAAATCACTTACTTTTTTTAAGCGATATCTTCGCTGAATTACTATAAATTAATTGATATTTCAGTGCTCAACAGTAGACTTTTAGAATTCATGTTCGTCGTATATACCACAGAGAATTAGGTCCCATGCCATGCACAAAAAAAAAAATCACACACTTTTGGCACCCTCTATAATGCAACCTACCTTTGCTTCTGGTATGACCAAGGTCTGCTCTGAGCTACTGGTTGTCTTGATTGTTACTTCACTAGTATTCAGTCTTGCCTAAAAGATAAACACATTAAATTGCCTGCCGTGTCATAAGTCCCATTGACATGTAAGTCCCTCTTGTCATTTGGACTATGGAAAGACTAGTCCGGGTCTTTTGGGACTTATGTCACGATACGCTTTCTATAAATGTTTTTAACTTAATTAACACATAAAAGAATGTAATAAGCAAAATAATTTACTAAAGCATTTTGACAATATCTGTTTGTCCTTGACGCTTTATATTACAGTGGTATAAGTGTTTATGAAATTGTTTTGTAGTACAAGGCGATTAGAGGTCACAGGGCTCGGACACAGCCAGTTCGATTTACAGATATGCGACCCCGACGTCCTCGACGTTATGCTTAAACTTACCAATATTATCCCCATAATTCTGATTACGTCGGTGGGACCAAATTATAATTGGCATGTGAGATTAAAATACACCTCTAGCTACTTTTCATAGCGTGAGTGTATGCATGTATGTCGTAGTTAAAACCTTTTCGAAATAAATTTATAACAAGCTGTGTTTTTCAAACTATAATTGTATTATGAGAAGTAGAGATTTGCCTATAGTCAAATTATATGAGGTCTTCAGTCCATCAGTCTTCAAGTACATTCATTCTTCTTAGCCTTATTGTTCCCATGTCCATTGGGGTTGACTTCTAGGCAAACTAGCTAGCAATAAAGTGATATTCAGGCAACTGAATATCACTTTTTCCATGGAGCGACTGGCCTGGTCAGATACCTCCGTAAAACTGAGGGCTAACTGAATTCGTTGAAACTGAAGTTGGACTAGTTCTCAGGATATTTGAGAGCACCGACTTCCCAATATCGACTGTCATAGGTTTTCATAACCACCGGTACCGACGGCTTAAGGTGCTTTCCGAGGCACGGGGTGTAACACCCCAAATTTTTAAAATTCCAGCTTTTACTGAGAATTTCCTATTAGAAAAACCCAATTGCACTTTTTTGGCCCATTCCGGAAATCGAACTCGAGGTCTCGCAATCGCATGCGCTAACCTTTAGGCCAACGAGGCAATTCTTACAGTCTATTCATTATGTGCATATATCAAATCATTCATAAAATCCTTACTAATAATAAGATATAATAATAACATTTTTTTTTTAATTAGGACTGAAGAAAAATTTTAATATGGTCAATATAATAAAGACATTTTAAATTCAAAATATTAAGCGCTGTAATATAATGCGTCTAAAAAATATCTAGACAATAAATAAGTAAAAAAAAATAAATATAAAATATAGGGGCCTAAAGAGACACTACACTCGCATTCATGTAGGTATCGACGGTGCCTACAATTAACATCTTATGACAATACACATAAAGTCTATTTTTACTTACAGGTTTATGTGGGGGAGGTTTCGGTACACCACTAATGACGACTTCTCCTTCTTTAGTGACAATTTGTGATCTATTTCCGCCAGCACCTGATGTGGAAATGACGTCAATACCAGTAGGGATGTTGACTGTAGTCATATCTTTCGATGGTAGAGGAGGAGGTCTGCAGGTTGTTTCCAGGAGTTTCCTGAGGTGTGGTGCTGAATTGTTTTGCGATTTCTCTTTGGTTACTTCCTGAACATCTGCAAGTAATTATTTTGTAATGGTTTTAATAATTAAGTTTTTTGTAAAGGTGGTCAAGCAGGAGAGTACAACAATAACATGAAATAACTTCAAGGATATATTTTTATTTAAGAAATCACCTTTTCGACGAATTTTCTATAACCGTATCCCCCCCACAAATGTATTTCAAATTTCATGCTGACCGTTTGAATATTTAAGAAGAATAAGCAAAAAAACTAACAATCAAAAACTTTTGCGTATTTATATATTTTTTTTTTAATTCAATTCAAATTCTTTATTGCGAAATGAGTACAATATATAGATGGTGTTTACAAATGGTTGATCAGCCATGTTCAGCCATGTCAGTATGAATTTTTTTTTTTACAATATGTAGTATATTTAAACCAATAAAATAATAAGAATGTACATAGAACGATAGAATTTTTTTAATGAACTTAAGTCGAAATCTTATCTCTCTATATCATCCAACCCCTGAGATGATTCAAATGAAACCGCGCATATGTCAAAATTCATAGTCATCGAAATAACACTCGAAAACAGGTTTATTCGTGTGCAGTCGGGTAAAAAACAAACTTACCATCTTCAGATGAACTCTCTTCCAGTTCTACAATGCTGAGCACATTTGTATTGAGTGTGGTAGACATAGATAAGTTATTGAGTGTGGTAGACATGTATAAGTTTTTGAGTCTGGATGGAGAAATTTGAGGAGACCTGGCACTGCATACAGCTCCTTGTGACTCTAAATATGTAAAATAATCTCATTTTAGTTAGGTATACAATAATTCGATATTTTTTCATACACCGGTCATTTTTTAATAATATAAGTGGACAGAAGAACAGGCGGTTCACCTAATATTAGGTGGCAACCACCGTCCATTGACATCTGCATTTCAAGAGTTTTGGCTCATTTCGGTATATACAGGGCTGTTTACCAGTTACAGAAATGTATAGCGAATAATTAACGTTATATGTAAACACAAAGTTGAATTAGCTTGAAAAAAGATTTTAAAATATTGTACACATCTAAAATACCATACCAATGTTTTTATATATTTATTTTGTAAACATTTTAAAATCTTTTTTCTTATAACTGTAAGGGTTTCACATTATTTAAAAATATAACCCTTCTATAGCAACCTGTATAGGTCAGGCTATTTTCTCTCTAGAATTTTAAACTACACCCATAATCTAACTTAACTTACCTTTAGCATTATAAGACTGATCTGGTGTGAGATCTATCATAGAATTATCTGGTTCTGTTGTCTCTTTTACAGTTACTGTTTTCTCAAGTTCTGTGCTCTTGTCTTGTTTCATAGTTGTTTCTTGTTTCATAATCTCCTCTTGGTTTATAGTCTTTTGTAATTCAGAACTCTTCTCAACCGTCTCCTCTGATGTCACCTTTCCCACTAATTCTACCTTCTCTACAGCCATTGTTTCTTCTAAAGTCTTTTCTAACAATGGCTTCATATCAACTTTTAGCTGCAACCTGTTTTGGGTTTTGTTTGGTGGTTCATCATCTTCATCATCTGATATCTTTACTGTTTCTATTTCTATATGTTGCTCGATGACGTCATCGTTCTGGGAAAGATTACCTTTTTAACCATTATCAAAAATACCATGGCTATGCATAGGCATGTGTGGGCCTGCTTGACTGGAGTAATACTAAAGCCTCACAGAAGACCGTTTGTCAAACAATGCTTGCATTGTATTTGCTCATTGACTGAGCGAATGTACCAAAGGCCGAACTCAACCTCTCCTCTTTTCACCTCCCCCACCCTTATCACCTCAAAGTAGGGCAGCACAATTACGACTCTTTGCGCTGTAGGTGTCCTGGTATCAGTTGACCTATCTGCTCGTTTACACCCCTATGGCATATTGTTATATTTCTTAAAAAGAACACATAAACTTAGATAAAAATACCATAATGGCCTAGTAGAGTCCGGAAGTATAGTTTGTTAGGTATTTGAGTAGAGAGCTGACCTAACCCTGTTTTAACATTCATCAGGTCATTTCATCACCTTGAGGGTTGTTACGTTACGTTTTGGAAGGTCTGTCTTGACTTAAACAGATTAGGTATTGAGAGCAATGACTTAGAAAAATGAAGGTCTTTTGTTTAAATAGAAAGTGAGAAATAGAAATCAAATGACTTACAGATGTAACTGATGATGTGCTGGACATTGGAATGTCATTATCCTTGTTCGTTGCTTCTTCAGCAACAATAGCTTTCTTTGGTACTATAGTATCTTCTTTCTCTTTCTTGATTGTAACTAATTGAATTGTATCTTTCTTTTCTTTCTTTTCTGAGCCTTCAGATAGAGCAGCAACTTCTATTGATTTAACAGCATTTTCTTTTGATTTCTCTGTGGCTTCATGCGATTCGGTTTTATCTTCTTTTTCTTCCTTTATATCGTCTTGTGGTATACTTGTGGTGTCTTTCGCTCTTTCTGCATGTGTTGAAATACTGTTATCTCCTTTTTCTCTCTTTACTACGACTGCACTTCCAGAAGCTTTTAGTTCTGGTAGTAAAGGCTACAACAAAAAGTACAATTAGGTTTAACTTTTAATATCTCAATTTTAGCCTAGGAGTTGTTAGTGGAGTAGAATAGGGCGACCCTATCTCTTCCCGTAGGTGTATATACATACATACGCTCACGCCTGTATCCTGAAAGGTAGGCAGAGGTGTATTTAAACACCCACATTTCGTTAATTACAATTTGGTACCACTTTTTCAGTCTTCAGTGGTTCTAGGTAGTGTGTTTGATTCCTATTAGGAACAAAAGTTTGTGTGATCCACAAATAGTTAACCCGGGTCTGGGTGTGTGTCAAGTCCCCCGATACAGGAATTATCGCTAAAAGCGATCCCTTAGCCTCATTTTACGAAGCCTAAACCTTAACAAGTATACCAGTAATAGGTGTCCTCTGTTACTCACTCTCCTATCTTCTTCTGCAACAGTGATTCCTACTTCCTGCTTCAACTGATCCATGTCCAACTCATCTATAGTGAAGTCTTCTTCACACTGGTTAGTCTCTGTCTCGATATCATCTGCTTCTCTATCTTCTACCTCCCTCTCTAATTCTCTTGCTGGTTCCGTCTCAGAGTGTGGTGCGTTGGAGTCTTCAGAGTGTTCAGCTGTCATTTGATTGCTACTTTCTGTAATATTTAGTTTGATTTTAATTATTATAATTGTTATAAAGTATCTTTTGCCTGCAACTTCATACCAAGATATATATGTATATCTTTTAGTAAATGATCTAGAACTTTGAGTGGGTTGATAAGGTAGTTAGTGACCCTGACTGCTAAGCCAGACGTATTGGGTTAGTTTCACACACGAGACAAAAATTTGTGATCTACAAATAGTTGCCCAGTCTGTCTTTATATACATATATACATATCCTATTGAGCTGTCTAAAAAACGTAGGTAAAACTGCCGGAACGACTAGTATATCATAAGGAACAACTTTTTTTATTGGAAGTACTTCTTATGATTATTATTTTATAAAGACAACTCCCGCATTAGAATTCATGCCTGTATAGCGGGCGACATAACAAACATTCAAATAACGGTCACAAGAACATCTAATGAAAATTAATACCACAACCACTGATTAAACACATTGAAATGGCACTTCACAAGTTGAAATTCAGCAAACTTTTAAGGATCTAAGCGCGTGAAAGGAACACCCTACATACATTTAAATGTACATACATTATAAAAGATAAAAAGGGTCACTCACCATCTTGGTCGAAGTCGTCCTCGTCGTCCGCATCACCGTCTTCATCATCATCTTGATCATCGTCTTCATCTATCACTCTGGATGACTCTGCCAGTAGGCCGAGATGGTCAGTTACTTCCGGTACTTCATCGGACGTGTCCGGAGTCATTGGGGGGAAGAAAGTGGACGTAGATGGTTGCGCCTCATCAATTAAAGGATCTGTAACTAAATGACCTTACTTTACTGTTTTATATAAAAGTAGGAAGGCATGTCTCCTCAACACAGCCCACATTGTGAAGAGATTCCAATCTTTGGAGACCTAACCACAGGGTCTTGTTCCCTGTACCCAATGTTTGTGGTCTACTATTTTTTAAATGGTTAAATATATTTTGTTTTTATATACTTACAACATAATATTACTTCGAATATTCATTCTTTTTCATTTTAACACCAATCAGTGTTAAATATTATTGGGATACCTAAATGGAGTGGGGTGATAAAGAGAACCCAATTAGATAGATGAGATAGAATTACACAAGTATGGAGCCAAATGAAATTTTCAAAACTTTCCATCTGCTTGATATTAGTCAAATGTTTGTGTACCGGGCTATTGATGGGTACAATGAAACCTCCTCTGTTTGTGACAGTAAAAGATCTGGCTATCCACGCAGTACTCTTATAAAAAGGGGATCAAAGCAGGGAAAGAAAGAGTTAGAAGAAATCCTGTCTGAAAGCAAAAATTTTAATCTCGAGAAATTAATATAGCATCTACAAACATGTTGAATATTTTAAAAGATGACTTAGGGCTTGCTGCCTATGAGACCCTGTGGTCATTATTTAACTTATAATTTTAAAATGAATAGGGTTGTAAAATAAAAACAACTTATTAAGCAGTATGCAAAAGGAAGTCAGTAATGGTAAGTGACAACCGCCATCTATGGACAAATGTAACTCAAGGAGTCTTTAGTGCGCCTTTGAGGAGAAAGAGAGGGGGTAAGGATACCCTAACTCACTCAGAATTGGTTTTAAGTGATATTACTCTTGTCCTAGTCCTATGCTATGCCTAAGGGTTTTTAAATGATTGCTTTAATACCAACCTTTACAGGCAGCATATTCTACATTACATTTAGAACTTTCTGTCCCAATATTCAGCTCCTTCATTTCATTTTCATCAGGCAGTTCACAAGCATTGGTTTTATTTTCAACATTTTCTTCACTTTTCCTAGCTGTTACAGTACCAGCACCACTCTGGTCATCTATACTTTCATTTAAATCTTTATCTACCAGGCCTTCATTACAACAATCATTAGAAGTAGCACCTTGTTCACCTCCTACAATTTCATCACTTACATCAACAGCTTTCCCTGTACTGTCATCAATTCTGCTTTCATTTGGACTTTCCAAAACATCATCAATGTCTATCAGCTCTTGTGTAGGTATTTCTAACATAACATCTGGTTTGCTTAACCCATGACTTTTCTTGAAGTGTTTTGGAGAATGTTTTAGAGAAAGATTGTAATCAACATTCATTGATATATTAAGTTCCTGACCATCAACATTTTCACTTAAATTAGGATCATTGATGTTTTGCAATTGAGTAGTAGTTTTATTAGTTTTGTCTTCTAAAGTAGAAACAGTAGACATTTCTTTATTTTCTTTTGAATTGTTAGATTTATGATCTGCTTTAATAGCATCAATTGTATGTTCTTGCCAAAACTTTTCTTGTACTGTAGAATTGCCATCTAAAGATTCATCTATCTCATCACCATTTTCAGGAATTGCACTGTTGTCAGTTGCATCTACCTCCATCATATCTGTGTCTTCAGGTTGTTCTTCTTCAAGTAGTTCATCTTCTTTTAATTCCATATGAACATCTGTTAATGGATTTCCAGAACATCCTAGAGGTTCCTTTAATAGTTCCTCTTCTAAAAAATCTATAGTCTCTTTTTCAACATTTGGTAATTCAGTATCAGTACAAGATGGTTCATTTATAATTTCTATCTGCTTCTGTTCTGACTCTTCCAAAAGTTTCTTTTCTAAATCATCATCAATTTTAAGAGTATTAACATCATCACACACATCTTCATCCCACCGTAATTTTAAATCCTCATCTAAATCCTCATCGCCAAACTCAAGACCTTCAGTTTTTTGGTGATTGTCAACTTCATTATATTTAATATTACCTTTACTATTGTTTGATTCCTCATTACTTTTATTTACCTCCGTTAATACAGTTGTATCACCAGTGACTTTATGATCACCACCACTTTTGTCCGTTGATGCAGACGATTCTTTATGTGAAATATCGGTAATAGTATCACCTGACTCACACTTACTACTTTCTAACAATCCAGGAGTGGTTGCCTGAGCCATGTTAGCTGTTACTTTTGAATCAGATGATTCTTGGATCCTACTTTGAAACGTTTTTTTACAGTTGAGACCCTCTAAATTTTCATTTGATAAATCGTCCTCATCCTTATTGGTGTTAACATCTTCTATAGAAGTCATTGATAATGCTTACTTACAATAATATTATTCGGCGAAAAAAACTATTTAACAACAATCTTACGAAAGATGAATGCACCCAGATGAATAACTGCATTGATGTTAGGTTGTCGCTTCGAAATAAGCTTGGGCAGTAATAAAGTTTTCAATCGTTTTACTTTGTTATTGTATTATTATACGGAGATGCATTTGACTTGACTGCATTTTCTGAAAGTGACATTAGAAATTTGAGTTAAAATACAGTGTTGCAAGGCTCTTGAATTTGATAAGTCACTTCTTTTAATTAACCTCCAAAATATCGAATATTTACGACTATAACATGAGGTTTGAAATAGTTTCTTTCATGGATAGAAAAAGTCTTTTTATTTTAATTCTTTGAAAATGATGAAACGTATGTTACAATTTGAATTTGCGGTACAGTTACAATTTAAGGTAAATATTTCGGTACCGTATGTACATATATATCTCAAAACGGATTCGGGTTGATAACTAATGCAAAAGTATCCAGGATGTTTGTTGACCACATAAACAAGAAATTATAAGCTATGACATTACAATCTTTCAAAACTTTCTACTCCTTACTGTCCAGGTTAAATGTTACATGTCTTATATATTGTAATATCGTGAAAATGTCTAATGATATTGTCCAAATACGTCTCGCTTTTTTCATAAAAAATAAACGTTTTATCCTCCAATAAAACTATTTCAATTTCACTTTTAAGTTCATACTACTATATACATTAATATTTACAATTATTTTAGCATGAGAACGTTTGAACGAACTTTGCAAAAATGTTCATCATGATCAGCCTATCGCCATCCATTGCTACGTTGACTAATTTCAAAATTTTAGATTGTATAGTCTGTGCCTTTAAGCATTACAGTCTTTCAATATTCATATAAGTAGCCTAATATATATATGAAAAAAAAAAACGATTTAAGTGGCGGCTGCACACTCCTGCGAAAGCTCTGCTCACGGTGTGTCTCACTGAGAAGACGTGTGACGAGTACGAACTACAAGTTACCTTATGCGATATTCAGATATTATAATTGTGTTGTTTAGATATTCGAAACCCACGCATCGAGTTTTTTTATTAATCTTATAATTTGAACTATTCGAGAATCATTTACATGATGCCCTCCCTCTAACCAACGAGTTTAAGAAAGACCCTTTGACTCGCGCCCAAGAAACCCACAAGGAACGGACATCAGATTAGTCGAGATGAGATTAGACCTAACGAAATATTAGCGAGTGTAATATCTCGCGGTGCCACAACGAGAGTGTATAGCCGGTATAAGGCTTTAAAGCTTAAGTACTCAATGTAGTTTACTGGAACGCATATATAAATATTTTGTTTGCTTTGATTGACTGCCGATTTCACTTGCAAATTCAGCAAAATTATGTGAAATTTCGTAATAATTTACGTGCTAATACTGCTAATATTTATTTAAAGCGTCTAGGTTACTTAATAAACCAGCTTAGAGTGAAACAAACATTAATCTACCAAATTTAATTTGTAATTAATAGTAATTATCGGGGTATAATTGTAAATATATTTGTTTTCAATCTTATGAAACTACTGTCGAGCGATTAACATCACCTATACTATTTAGTGAGTTTGGAAGAACGTTGGAGTGGTAAATAGCAGTATTTGAAACAAGACGTGTGCATCATGAACAACCACAGTTATTTTTCTCCTCGTGTGATGGTTGGAGCAGCTATTGTCGGCATCGTAGGAGCAGCTGGAGTTTTCATATACGAACAGATTTATGCTGAAAAGCGAAGATCTATGCTAGGTTTGTATATTTACTAAATTAAGAATACACTAAACTGACATAGATCACCTTATATGTACTAAGTCAGATTAAATAAAGTTTTCAAAATCGCAATGAATTTCATACAGAGCATTACCACTATTACCAGTTTTGGACTTCGACATGTCATTAAGTTAAGTTATGCTAAAAACTATTTTATTGAAATATTATTTAAGTTCAATTTAAACAATATATAAAACTTAACTCTTAATAAGTGCATTTGGTTATGTCAAGGTCTTTAGGTTGCTTTCTTTGCCCATTTATAAAAAAAGAAAGTTGTTATGCTATCCCTGTTCCTTTTACTATCTGTTATAGGATCTTAACTGATAAAAAAAGTACAGTATGGAGGGTACCAGTAAAGAGTATATTTTTGGGGGTAACCAAAAGAGTCCAGCTAAAAACAATAAATAATAGTTTAATCTTGAGTTTTTGAACTGCTACTCAATTAGCAATCACCAAACTTAAGTGATTTGTGGGGTTCACTAATGTTTAAAAAAAAAGAATGACAAGTGATCATTTTAAAAATAACTATAATTTGACAACCATCACATTTTGTCAACATATTACTTTATAAGTAGGTAATCACTTGAAAACATACAGATTTTGCAAATATTTCAAATGTTAAAATATAATTCCCAAAATATTTATTTAACTAAGCATATCAATACTTAAAAAATACATGCTGCGCTAACCAACTAAACTAGGTTGAATATGTTTCTGGCAATATGTGTTTCTAACCTAAACTTACCTAAAGTAAGTTTTGGTAAATGATTCAAACATTATTTATGTTTTGCATTATTCTACCAATTAATATGAATACAAAATGAAGTTTGTCAAATGATGTTTTGATGTAATGAAATGTTGTCTTTCAATTATTTTTCAAGTAGTTATTTACAGAAAGAATAGTTTGTAAGTGATAACTTTATTAAGTATAAATCTACCTAACATTATTTTTAAAATGAAAATTTGTGATTCTAATTTTATTAAATGACAGGACACTGATTTGCCCTGTAATGTACACAACACCAACTCTTACTGCACAATGTATCATTGATTGTTTGTATTACAGTACATACATACACTATATGTGTGTGTATCTGAGAATTGGTAGGTAGGCAGAGGTGTAATTAATGCCCACAGTTTACCAATCACAATTCAGTCCCATTTACATAATATTGGCCAGTCTTATTGCTGTCATCAGGGCACTTTTGGGAATTGCATAGGAAAATTTTTAATGTAATGACAGCAAATGAAGGAAACAAAGGGACTGAAAGGGATAATGCTTATATAGATGTATTGGGGAGTTTAAGCAATAGCTTAAGAAAGTCAGGTTTGCAGACCAATAATTGGAACTAGCTGCTGCTGGAAGTCTGAACTTTCGAACTATATATACTACAGTAAAATTGAAAACTGGATCTTTTGGTACTAAAAATCATTTTTCTTATTAACATGTTCATGTCATGATGATGAACATAAATCATTTATATTTTGGGATAGTTGACACTAAAAATGAACACATGTTTTATATATACTAAATGTAAGAAATAAACATAAATAAATAAAATTCAAATTAAAGAAAGTATAATGGGCTTTAGCCATGAAGAGGCCAAAAAAGAAAGGCAGAGAAAACAGTGTCTCTGGCTTTTTTCTTTAGGAATCTTATGTAGTATTACATAAGATTCCTCTAGCTTTATAAAACATTTTTTATAGTTATTTAATTTAGTAAATGCAATAGATAGACTCTCTGTTTTATTAGTTAATTTATAAGTTCTAACTGTAATACTATATAGATCCTTACAATATTATAGTGAGTGAAGTAGCGAGGCTGGATAAACAGGTGGCTACAATGCGAACAGAACTTGAAGCCCTCAGGGAATTACAGAAAGAAACGTAAGTACTTTTTGTTGACTAGTTTTTTCTATAGATCATTTTAAATGCAGTGCAGTGCAGTTTACATCGAGCTTTTAGAATCAGAATCAAGTTGTAAAGATATTTGGCATCGGAAATTAAAGTGTAATACATACACCACTGACACCAGAAAGCTGGTCAAACTTGCAAGGTTTAACCTGAACAAACATAATATATATTTTAAGTTAAATAAAAGCTTGTAATAAAAATTGTATTGTATCATCTCTTTATCAAAATCCCTGAATCACAATAGACCAATTAATATCTAGGTTTTTTTTACATACATACACTTATGCCCTCATTTTGCCGATAATAATTTAGTGCCACTTACCTAATAGGGGGCTAGCCACTTAAGTAATATTGCTGTGCGGGCATTTTTAGGAATTGGATGGGAATATTTTAAGTATATTGACAGGAAAAGGAGAATAGATAGGCAATTGATTGGAGAGTATAAGCAACAGCTTATGCAAGTCAAGGTCACATACCTTGGACGCATAGCTCGAACTGATGCAAGTCAAAGTCACATACCTTGGACGCATAGCTCGAACTGGCCGGTGCCGGGAAGTCTGGACACTCTAACTTTTATGAAGCTATAATTCAAGAGAAAGTCTCAATGCCATTAGGACAAGGCTCCCCGTGAGATAGAACCTGCAAACAGCTTTGCTTGCCAAAACACTAAAACTGCAAATACTAAAACGTGTAATGTTAATAATGTAATGTAATGTTAACGTTAATGACTCATTCGTAACGTAACGTAATTAAAAGAATCATCACCTAATCTAATTATTGAAGAGTTGTATCTTCCACCATTAGCTCACCAGCATGATTGTTAGTTCCTATAAATTTTGTATTTATCCCCATTTGTGTCAAGTATTTATACCTTTACAAAAAATGTACCTAAATATGTTTTTAGTTCTACGTAGGGGATCCTTGCTAAGGTATGTATGGGCTGACTCGGCCGAGTAATACCTCGGCCTCACAGAAAACCGGTCATGAAGCAATTGCGTTGCGTTCTCCTCCTGAGTTGCTGGTGTCCATTGGGCGGCGGTTATCACTTATCTTAGGTGACTCCACTGCTCGTTGGCCCTTGAAAGTCCACATAACCTTCAATTTTTGACAGACATATGCGACGCCAAAAGCAAAAGAAAGTTCGTAAAGTGCGGCACGTCAAAGCGAACCCTGCCGGGGACGTTGTTGACGCCCCTGAACAAAGCTATGTATCAGACTCCGAGTACATGACTGACTACGCTTCTGTGGTAGGTAAGTGCATAAGTGAACGCCCCTTTTTGTTAACAATTTTTTTTCTGATAGATGACTGCCCGATCCCTTCGTCGTCTTAAATTAAAACGTGTAATTTAACGTCTAATTCGTAACGCCACATAGTTAAACGAATGATCCTCTAGCTCCTAATCGTATTAGTGGGTATGTTAGATATGGCCGCTCTACCGCGTGATAAGAAAAAAACTAAAACGTTCATAAAAAGATACACCCGAAAAACACATTACCCATCTTATACTATCTATAAACAAGAAAAGCAATATAGCAATAACCCACCTTACGAATTTTGATTCCCGGCGTATTGATTTGCGTCTTCAAAACATTTTTTTTCTTTTTCTTTCACTGATACAAGTTACGCATCTTATATCAGAATTACACAGATTACTAGATTATCTACTGTCAATGAACCATGAAGAATACTTTCTTGTTTAAATGTGGTTGTGAAGACGAATTGTAGACATAGGCTCACCTCGGCTTTCCCAAAGGAGAAGGCAGATACGTATCAAGAACCCATATTTTGTTAAATTAGAATTTAGTCCCACTAATTTAAAAGGAGTCAAGCCTATTGGTGTCAACCTAGCCATTTAAGTATTAAATGTTGGAAAATTGGGATTAAATTGAAAGAGAAAGGTAAAAACTAAGGATAGGCAGTATAAAGAAAGGGATATTGCTTTTACGGATGGTCCGGGAAATATAAGCAATGGGCTCGAGGACGTCGGGGTCCCATACCTGTAACTCAAACTGGGATGCTGGGAAATCCCTATTAATCCTTAAAAACTTAAGGCATGTCCTATATACTTGGATAGAGGTCGTACATTCAGCCAAGAACATACTCTGATAAATTCAATAATGATCTGAAGGAACGGCAGGTCAGAGGTACCCGAAACCGGTAGGCTTGCATGAATGGTTAAATGACATTAGAGAAAGCTTTTAGTATGTGAGGATAGAAGCAAGATTCGGCCAGTACCCGAAGAGGAAGAGATGAAAAATTAGTTTATGTACGTGGTGTGTTTTTAACCGTAAATTCTGATGATCCTCGCAATGTGCGTTGGTGAGAAATCCAAAATGTTCCTGTAATGCCAATATTATGTATATTATTAATATTATGTATATACGTGTATATATACGCTCACGCATACATAGATATTTTAACACATGGTACAATGTTCAATGAATTTTATCTTATCGATAATAAATGTAAGTGATATGCAATAAAGTTTGACAGCGCGTGAAATATGACCTTGGCAGAGTTCAATGATATGAGACAATGACCGTTTGTCGCAAGTCTATTGTTTTAAACATACATATTCTACAATGATAGTTACCTAGCTGCCTGTTACAACTGATATGAGTATCTCTTAAACGAGTACGCAAGAAGAAAGGTTATGTTTGTCGAGTATATGACTGTGTATATGCATATATGATGTATCTTCATCACGGCTAAGTTATCAATCGTTAATACAGTCTGTATGTCATATTCATTGGAATCTCGCATGTTTTACTAAATATGATTATTGTATTATTATTACAAATTATTCGATATCATCATCATCAGCCTGTCGCAGCCACTGCTGGACATAGGCTTCTCCCATTGCACGCCACTTCAGTCTATTTTCGGCTTCTCGCATCCAGCTCCTGCCAGCCATCTTGCGCAAATCGTCACTCCACCTAGCCTGTCTGCCACGCGGTCTCCACTCAAGAACTCGTTTGCCCTGACGGCTGTCGGTTCTGCGGCTAATATGGCCAGCCCACTGCCACTTCAGCGTGCTGATCCGGTGGGCTATGTCGATTACTTTGGTTTTCTGCCGGATAACCTCATTCCTGATGCGATCCCTTAAAAAACTCCGAGCATTGCCCTTTCCATAGCACGCTGAGCATCTTTGAGCTTATGGACCAGCCGTATATATTATATTATTATATTAGGAAAGATAATAAATGCAACATGAATAAACATGAATATGAGGGGTTAAGGGTGGAGAGGGTCACTCCATCTCTTCCCGTGAGTGTCGTGTAAAACGCGACTGAGGGATCAGGCTGTTATCCACACAGTATTTCTGACCTACCCTTTTTTTCAAAAACATATTTTTTGAGTATTTTCTTCGCGGTCGAGCCCTGCCGGGTTATCCCACTAACGTTCGCCTTATATATTTGTGTTGTTTTTTTGTTGTATTGTATTTGTCATTTGTTCCTCACTCATTCTTTCCACATGCCTAATCCAGCTGCAATATAGATATTTTAAGTAATTTAGTTAGTGTTTGTGATGTGCAGGCACAGATGGCGAGATGGACAGTGAGGAGTTCTACGATGTACCTACAGACGAAGATGATGACGACACGCTTCGGGAGTCCCTCAGGAATGGACACATGTCGGACAACTTGCTAGACGAGGTCTGTATACTTCTTACTTATATATTCAGAAATTATATTGGATGATTCTGACGCTAGCATGTTACAAAGGCTTAACGGTTCGGGATGAAATAGTTTAGAATGGCACATAGATTACTCTGATTCAAATTGATAGTTTAAATTTTAACGTGGGAGAGCCATGCTTCCGCACGTATGGGCTGACGCGACCGGAGTATTACCAAGCTTTTCAGAAAACCGGCTGTTAAACAATGATTGCATTGTGTGACCTAGTGAGTGAGGTAACCGGAAACCGAAACCCTTTTCCCTTCCCTTCTTTCCCCTCCTCCCTTTTCCTTCTTTTATTTCCCCAACCCTAAACGGCTGACAGCACTCTTGTGACTCTTGAGTTGCCACTTGCAACTCAAGAGTCACAAGAGAGCTGTTCAATGGCGGCAGAAGTACAGTACCATCAGGTGACCCGTCTGCTCCATTGTCCCCCTATATTATAATAAATACACTTGAACTATTAATATTATCAGATTGATATACAGGTTGTTTGGGAAACTCTCCCGAAAACCAAATCAGGCTATATTACTGTACCTTCGAAGAAGGGTTAGAAAAATAATCGATTAAAACCTTATCTTTTTTTACATTGTTATATTGCATGTATTGTATATTAGTACAGCTTAATGAAACGATATTTCACAAAGAAACCAGAAGTAGAAAACAAAATCAAATATACTAAGCCCAGCTGACTTGGGTTAGAGGACGCGCGGATGTTGAACTGCGATCGCATGAATACCGTTGTCGGCAACTCTGTGTTTGCGATCGCTAGTTCAGGGATTGACTTTTGACTTCGCGTCGCTGCTCAGTTATTTTTTTTTTATCATGATTTTTTTTCATCGGGATCGATTTTTTTCTGTACCTATATGTATCTTATTTTTTTTTGTTTTATAAGCATTACGAATAATTCCTGTGCCGCTCTGGGCTTTACAAACATTTAATCAAGGGACACGAACACCCAGACTCGAGACAACAATTTGTGGATCACACAAATTTTTGTTTCTTTCTCTTTGTCACGACCACTAAAAGGGTCTGGGTCACTAACCACTAGACCATCAGGCCCATCATTAAAGTCATCATTGGTACTATCGGCTGTCTTCGTTTTCGGGAGCGTTTTCCTATTACCCCGTATATATGTTATATTGATTTTTTTAGATAAGATTAGATTAGATTATTCTTTATTGTACACTTTAGGAATTACAATAGATCTTAGTTACAAACATTAACGTACAATGGGCGGTCTTATCGCTAAAAGCGATCTCTACCAGACAACCTTAGGATGGATTTAGTGTCAAGAGAGAGTGGGTAGCTGATGTGTACAATATTGTAGATTTTATATAACTAAATAAATATACATATTTGAATGAATGCAAATACACATATAGTATATAGAATAATACATACGCACATATATACATATGAATAATAATAATATAATATTAATTACATGATGTGATACAAATAGAATTTACCAAGTATACACTAAAATAAAATGAAAACAGTGTGACAGCTAGTTTACTACATTATTCACATTATTCTGAATTTAAAAAGTGGCTCTTAACCATCGTTCTAAAGGTTTTTATTGTTTGGGCTTTTCTTATGTCAAGAGGCAGTGCATTCCACAGCCGTGTTGCAACGACGGTAAAAGATTTATCAACAAATGTTGTGGAATGCAAGGGCATTTTTAAGTCTAGGTTTTCTGACGATCTTAAGAATCTAGTATGTGAATCATGAAGGAACTCAAAGCGTCCCTTAAGATAGGAAGGTGCTGAAAGGTTAAACAATATATTATACAATAAAGATAGGACGTGAGTATTCCGGCGAAGACGTATTGGTAGCCACTCGAGTTTTTTGCGAAATTCTGAAACGTGATCATACTTGCGCAAACCAAATATGAATCTTATGCAAACATTTTGAAGACGCTCGAGTTTGTCTAGTTGGGCCTCGGTGAGATCTGGATAGCTGACGTCGGCGTAATCAGGGATAGGGAGTAGTAACGACTTTGCAAGTGCGATTTTGGTGGCAGTAGGAAGAAAGTTTCGTAACCGTCTCAATGATCCCGCAGATGCAAACAATTTGCGGCTTACTTCCTGCAATTGTAAGCTCCAAGATAATTCTGAGTCAATATATATTCCCAGATTTCTAATTTTTTTACTAATTGCAATCAATGTGCCTTCGAAAATAATAGGTTTTTAAGTCAAAATTTCAGGAAATTGAACTGTCTCGTAGTAGTATAAGTATTATATATGGGTCTCATTCATATAGTAACAAAATTTGCCAAGAATCAAGATGTCTAAGCATAAGTAAGGGTAGAAATTCTAAAGTCGTTATATTTTCGTTATATTACAAAAAAAAAGTCGCGGTGCGCGAGTCAAACTGCACTGGTCGGTTTTTTTTAATATAATGATTGTTAATTTATATTTATTATTTTCAGTAATTGCACACGGTTTTAGTCTGTCTTCTTTTGACATCTCCTTTGATTACTCTTAGCGAATCTTCTTCGAAAGAGTTCTTCATCAAGGGCTACTGCCTTGGTACCCATTGTTTACCTGCCGTACCTGACGGTGATTAAGATTCCCCGTTTGGGATCGAAACTAATACGACGTCCCTGAATTACACACGAAGTAAAACCGTTTGCCTTGATAGATATGAATACCACTCGCGAAAGTGTTTATGCCAACAGAGTATTGAATACCTCATTATATGCAAACGCACAGACGAATTCACACTATCTCATATTAAAACTATATGTCTATTTCAGGACTTATCAGATAAAGTGGCTGAATCTAAAACCACATTCAAAAACGCAACATAGCTCTTAAATACATTACAGGTAAATATTTAATTACATATTATAATAATAAAAATTCTAGAGACGTTGTTGCTGTTAAATACCTATAGTTTATTTTATGTTAGACACGTCTTTTACGAAAAGCTTTATAGATAAAATTTTAAGGATTAATTCTTTTCAAAGTAGGATTTCAGTGGTTTGTACGACCCTAAATGATGTCCACACCTTTCTAAAACACTCATAAAGGCGTTGCATGTGTGTCTTAATGTTGTTTACTTGTCTAAAATAAGTTTTTAGTCGAGTTTCGTGATATACTTAGTCGATGTTACTAATTTTTTATTCTCTTTTCCAGTCCTATCATCGCTAGTGGGAGGTATAGTATTAGTTGAATAGTCGGGTTTGGGATCGACCACCGTAGTACTACTAGATTTTAAACAAGACTTAATTAACAAAAGTACAGGATTCTGTGTATAAAATTGCTATAGTCAAGAAGCAAGCGGTTTTATTAGATAAATTACGTGTACTATACAGCTATGAGAACTAATGTGAGAGAAAAATAATCCATGATTTTCCCAAGTACCGCTCTATTTAATAACTCAACTTGTCAATTGTTATTAAATCTCGTTATTTTGCTCGAATACTTTACTGTTATAATCAAAGAGGTGGAAGGTTATAGTGACAAAACGAGGCTTAGTGACGGCATTTAAGAGACTCACGCCTTTATCCAGGAAGTAGTAAGCAGAGGCGTCTCAAGAGTTACGTAATAGGCGGCAAACCTATTTTTTCCACCCATACCATTCCAGCTACGTAGATGTCTAGTAGATGGCAAGCCTATTGCCTTCTACTAGACACTGACAGTATATATATGTGTTGGATATAAGAAGTTATTTATTATTATTATATACTGTCTGATAAATAACAGTCCGTTCCCTTAGACATCTTTTACGACACCCAGGGGAGGAGATGAAGTGGTCCTATTCTACTCCACTAGGACCAGACGGCTGTGAATGTGTGTGGTTCATTTTATAAAAAGTGTATATGTACACATATTTAAATCAAGTCCAGTGTAATAATATAATAATAATAATATATTTATTTGCATAAAATGTGGTACAAAAGGTTGTCGGACTAAACATGAACAATTATTTCATTATTATCATATATCTTTATTGTATACCTTTGAGTAAGATACAATTCAGTGATTGCCTTAACATTTAGGTATACAGTACAATTCGTCTCCTAAGATTCCACATTCCACATTTAAAATTATCTTTAATAAACCGCTTGCTCCTATGAAGCTTAAATTCCAGTATATTCCATTATATAATGATGTAATCAAATGTAAAAATAATAATTTGTTGTAATCAATTTTGTTGGTAAAACCTTATTTTTGTTGTAACATTAAATGTGTTAGGGTTACTTTCAAAATTGCGTAGTTAATTTAGTGTGTTTATGGAAGTGCATGTAGCATACTCGTAAAAGTTATATTCAAACCAACCTGTTCCTAATTCGAATGCAATCTGTTTTTTTCTTTTTAATGCTCACAGGTTTGTGCATGTACAACCAATTTGTATTAACAATAATACTTCTAAACTTATAACTTTTATCAAAATTTATAATATCGATAAAATTTATAACTTTTATCGATACCTGCATAAATTTATTGATTTTGCATAGAAACTTAGAACAAATTTACTGACAAGAATATCTACTTACCATTATATGCATATGTTAGAAATTGTTTAATATGTCAGCAACGTTTGTCTGATATCATTTGTGTTGCAAGCGCCCATAACTAATGATCGCTTACCATCAGGCTACCTTTATACATTTTTGCTACCTTAATTTAAAAATTACTTTCGTCTGCTTAATGTACCTTCGCATTTTAATATTCATAATTTCTCCTAACTACTCAAAAAAAAAAAAAAACAATTTTACTTTAATGTAGAAACTATTTAATGCTTTACTAAATAGTCGATTATTCATTTAAGAAACTGACAAGTACCTTTATACTCGGAGGTGAAGACTAACAGTGTTATAGTTAGTAAAATTAATTAATACTTTATCTTCAATTACAATCAGCGAAGTAAACTCATCAGAATCTAACCATAATAAATTCAGTCTTAGCACACTCGAGTTACTGGTATACTACGTTATTGAACTCAATTATCGATTAAACATAATCGACTTATCAGTATACATTACAAGAACATGACTTTAAAGCTTTGTTTTCTTTTATTTTTAATATATTTTGTTTTGCTTTAACATCGTTAATATGGATTTTTAAAGCATTTTTTTTTTCCTATTTGAAAAAGGGTTTAAACTTATTTATATTTGCCGTTTATTTAAATTAAAACTGTTCAAAGGAGTGCTCTGTCTATTATTATCCATAGACAACAAAAAACAGACGATAGTAATTCGACAGTAACAAAAGCTTAATGTGAGAAATGCAAAAAAATAATAATTGGGAATTTTCAGTTTTCATTTTCGCGATTTTTTTAAACCATTAAGGTAAGTAAGCAAGTAAGCAATCCATTAGTCTACGCGATTCAAGACTCACACAAGATGTGTCAGGCGCTCGTTGTATGTCTATGCCCCATGATTTTGATTTATAAAAAAATCACAACAAACCATAAAGGGCGCAATCAAATGAAATTGAAACGTTTAATACCTTATAATGTATGTTTTCTTTTAGTATTTTGTACATTCATTTTGGAATTTGTGAACAGAATAAACTACTATACGTTTCAGATAAGAAAAGAATTGACAACTTTATTGAACATTTCCCAAAAAAAAACAATTACAAAACCTTATAATTATAAACAACAAATATTTTACTTACCAAAGAAAAATGTTTTATGTTTGAAATTTAAAATGATTAATATAAATAATTAGCGGCAGTAAAAATGTACTCTGCCACAAGTTTACCAAAGCTGCCTTAAGTTACATGCTAATTGCTTTGCAAAATGGTGGTTTGACAGTTATCTTCTGGTTTGAAACGCATAGTATATCCGCATATTTGTTGATATTCCAAAAAAAGCCTTAAGATTTAAAAGTAAAGTTGAAAATATTCTAAGTAGCTATGTTGCAAAACGCTTACGAACAAATTGTATGTAAATTGCTCTACCCACACTATTTAGTATAATTGTAATAGGTAATGAAAAATATTAACGCCATAAAGATTGCTTTACGATTATAAAAAAAGGCCCCTAGATTTTGGAATTGGAACTTAAACGTTAAGAAAGTAATTAGATATGTCTGTCTCTTTCTCTTCCAGTGCAATATTGAGTAGAGAGTAGTAATAATATATGTAAAAAAAGAAAAAAACCACTAGATGTTTTCTTTAAACCCTGTTTTGATTACTACTTTGTGATTTATTGGTTCTTACAAAGCCCTGCGGCGCGTCGTAGCCATAGACTACTCAGTGCGTTATATTTAAAAATAAGGTGCACTAATAGTTCTGATCGTTTTTTCTCTGTAAAACAATTATGTTACAATTAAGTTTATTTTATTTATGGGAAGGTATTTTATTGTTTTGGGGGGAATTTATTAAATGCTCATTTAGTAACTGATAGAGTGAAGTCGCCTGTAGTAATTGCGTTCAAAATTCAATTTTAATATAAATTAAGTTTGTGTTTTTTATATAAACATTAATTTACTTTAATAATACCGTTTGGTTATATTTCTAGACCCTTGAAGAATATCGTTTTGACCTTCTCTTTTATAAGAAGATAAATGTAAAGTAAAACAACATCTCTTTCTGTTTTTATAAGTTAAAGCGATTGCTATGAGTTAGGGTTGTCCAGTGGAATATATGTATTTTTTTCTTAAGTAAATCTTAGCGACTGCACTCTATATATAATATGAATTCAATATGTAAATGTTAAATAATAGGTCCTTGTGTACATTGATGCATAAATCGTACTAGACAAATTGTAATAATTATGTAATTATTCTCCATTATTATTATGGGCCTCTTTTGATTAAATGTTGTTTGATAGCTATGTTGACACGACGTGTATATATTAGGAAATCTGTCATGTAGAGAAATTGTCTATGCCCAGTTAATTATTTGCATTTAGAACTTTATGGTATTATTTGTCAACTCGAGCTGCACTTTGATGATAGACAAGACAATGATACTATTAATACACATTAAAATAAATAAATTTGAATGCAATTTAGAGAATCCATGCAAATTATTTTTTCATTAAATATGCCGTTAAAAATTTATCTCGTGTCAACGCAGCTACATTTTTTTTCTGATTGAATCTCTTATCTTGCACCGATAACAATGTATCATAATCATATACTGCTCACTACTTTGCTCAAAATGTTTGGCGTTTATAAAACTTCAATATTTTTTAAATGAAAAGAATGACGTCTACATACACGCACAATATGAAACATTATTTTAAATGCATTTTTTATTTAAATATAGATTAATAGAATTGCTAAACGACTTTCAAAGTAAAGCCGTAATAGTTAATTATCTGCTTGAATCCAACTTTGTTTTAAACATTCCAAATCATATTTAAATGCAACATATTTTTTTTATTAAAAAAAGTTATAAAGCAGCTTATTCATTCTCTTTATACCAATATTTGTTAATTAAAAAAAAAATGCTTGAAGAATTTCTAATATTCAAATGCATGCATGACAATTCGTTCCTTAT
The DNA here is from genome assembly GCA_947561695.1 of Tyria jacobaeae. Taxonomy (NCBI): domain Eukaryota; kingdom Metazoa; phylum Arthropoda; class Insecta; order Lepidoptera; family Erebidae; genus Tyria; species Tyria jacobaeae. The sequence continues at coordinate 4,016,419 of OX387236.1, read as the reverse complement.
GAATTATTTCTATATCGACAATTGAAACTACTTCACTATAAAATAATTAAATAAATAATTAATGTATTATGTTTTTTCATGCAGTACTCAAGTTGTTAATAGATTGTAGGAATTTTGGGATACCGTTTGGTGTTTATTTTGTTAAAAAAAAATAATAATATTCTAAAATGTTTGTTTTTTTATTTTGACGGCCTCTTTACGAGCGTGGACCAAAATCCAATTATCTGTGTCGATACAGATAATTGGATTTCGGACGATTTCTCAAAGAGATTTGTGTGTTCACGTTTAGTCTATTTATAAATATGTAAGTAAGTATGTTTATCAGCAAACTGGGGACAATACTCCGAACTCTGCTTACTATGGGGAGACGTGTGTATCTTAGATACATAGATAAACTCTTTATATTCTTAAAAACTACAGGATGGAGGCCTTACCGATCACTTCCAGGCAATCTTTGGATGGAAAGAGATTTTATCTATGGCAGGAGGAGTTGCAGTGTTTAATTAACTGACTTAGTTACATATACACTCTGTGTCAACGCATAAGTACTAAGATACCCAACACACCCACAAAACTCACATCCGCGTTATTAATATTAAGTATCTTACACAAGTCTCAAGTTATTGTTATTATTTAGCGATTCGAGCGCACTTATTGAGTGGCTTGAGGGACTAATAAGCTAACAAGTTAGTAATTTCAAAACTTAAAAAACATGACGGCCTACAAAAAATAGTTATTTTGAAGCCTATATCAGCAGTCTTGGTTATCATTGTACTGGCTCTGCCTAGTTTGGGATCAGACAGTAGTCTTAAGTTAAAAAAATGCTGTAGCAGAAACACTGCCATGTTATATATAATACAGTTTTACTCTCTTGCAGTCACACAATGGTTTTTTCGTCAGTTGGTGCATGACTTACATGTTTTTAAGGAAATATTCGTTAAATAAAAGCTTTACACGTTTAGGAATACATTTAATACTACGACTAGAAAAAATCACACGCACTCATAATTGTACTTAGGGAGTATTTTAAAATATAAGTTTTTCTTTAATTGATATGAATTATATAATTCAACTTCAATTCATTATTCTTAAGTAGTATTTGCGTTTTTTCAAACTCGAGGCATTAAGACCATTACGACACAGTTGAAAAGGACGTTCCAAAACTTTCCTTAGGTAATGTCTCTTGCATCAGTTTGTAAATTAAGAGTCGATATGACGCCTGTGCTAGACTTGTTATAAGTGTAATTTTTGACAAATTCCCCAGCTCTGCAATAAAACTTTCTTACTAACACTATTTAATTCTTCACTAGAAATGTCTGTATATGTCTGAGATTTTTAAGCATAGGCTTCTTTGTAATTTTATCTGTCTGTTCCACTTCTGTAATTTTAAAGGCACATCTACTTATTATTTTCACGTAGGTATATCTTACAAATAAAGCAATATATACATTATATATCAGTCAATTTATGTAAACAAACGAAGTTACCCTTATCATGCATATGGATACGTATATGAGTATTATAACAAAAACATTTAAAGTAGATTGTACTTGGTTACTGTGACCAACACCTGTTACAATTGCCCCCATAGGCATAATTCCTGTGTCGCGGGGGCTTTACAAACATTTAATCAACGGACAGAAAGAACACACAGACTGTGGACAACTATTTGTGGATCCAAAGTTCTGTCCGGTCACTGACGACTAGAGCAACAGCTCCGTCATTACTTACATACTTATCATACTTGTCTCAGAAAAATATGTTTATGTTTGGACCTAGTAAATGTGAATACACTCTTTAGTCTATTACATAACTAAATGTTAAAAAAAAATGTTAGCGAATTCTAGTCTAGTCTAGAATTCTATCTAGAAAAATAAGTAAAATATTTTCACAATATAATAAATCAAGAACACCATTCTACTTAAACAGTTGGACAAACCGCCAAAATGTTTCTCAGCAAAGAAATCTACTTGACTTGGGGTCTCGGTTTGTTCGAGTGGGCAGGGAGGCAGGACGGGACCCTTTCCTGCCGACTGACGTGGGTGCTTTACGCGCACGGTTGCTTCGGCAAGTACCTGCCTCGGTTGCCACGAGGGAATCAGGGGACACTTTAACTGCAGTTAGGACTCGGGTCAGCACACTCTAGCAGATTGCCCTGCTTACACGACAGTCATTGGACAAGATCCCTCACTACCGGCCATGATATGATCCGTCGTCGGTAGTGACAGATGTTTTACCGCGGTCGCATTCTTCTGTGTGGATGTTGTCACAGAAGGAGGCAACGAAAAGTGGAGGCCACTACTATCGAGGCCTGCCGGGCAGCGTCCATGCACACAGGGACGTTGGCGAGGAGGCAACGTCCCTGTGTGCCTGGACGCTGCCTATTCTGAAAGGTACCCGAAGGAGGTATCCGCGCCTATGCGGGTAGGCGCTTGGGTGTTTCCGACATTGAAGAAAAATGAGTGAGGTTTCCGGCGGCCCAACTCCCCTTCTTCTCTTTCCTTTCACCTCACCCTCCTCTCCTCTTTCTAAAAAACAAGCTAAAGAAAACGGGTCTCGGTTTCTGAACGCAAGTTATCTCATTCCTTGTTTACCAAATGTAAATTAAATTGGTTTGCTATTTTTGTTACATATCTAAATCTAATCAATTTTCATAACTATTTATTTAGTCACCCCTTATTGCTACCCACACTAAATAAATCTATCGTCGCCTTACTGACATTGTTCTTGTAACTTTGGATCCTGCCTTCGTGTATAGTGGATATCTCTCCGGAACTTGGTTGAAGACCATTTTTGACTGGTGGCACTCTCCGGCCGTTGGTTAGAAGGTTACTTATGCCCGGCGGATCTGTAAGAATGTAATAGGTTATTGTAATAGTGATTTTAAAGGATACAGGCTTGAGCGTATGTATGTATTGCGCTAACATTTCTCGGGTAAACATCATCGAAAGCCGATCCAAATTTGTGTCTGAAATCGAAACTTCTTTGTCAAAAGTTTCAGATTGGGGTCGACTTAACCTAGTCCAGTTTAACCCCACGAAAACACAGGTTTGCGCGTTCACCGCTAAAAAGATGCCATTGGTCGTATCAAATCAATTTGAGAGCACTTCCCTAACTGCATCAGCCAGTATCGGAATCCTTGGCGTCGATATATCAATCGAAGTCCAGTTTCGCGGTCACTTAGAGAGTAAGGCCATATTAGCCGAAGAAGCTTGGTGTGCTAAACAGATCGAGACAGTATTTTACCACCGCCGCACCGCCTGCAACTTTATAAGGCGCAGGTTTGGCCGCACATGGAATACTGTTCTCATCTCTATGCAGGTGCACCCCAGTACCAGCTTCTCCCTCTAGACCGCATTCGACGGAGAGCGACTCGCATCATCGACTGCCAAGATATTTCTGATCGACTTGACACCTTGGCGTTGCGTAGAGATGTAGCTTCACTCTGCATCCTCTATCGCTTGTATCATGGAGAGTGTTCAGAGGAATTGTTCGGACTTATACCGGCTGCTGGTTTCCGCCATCGTCCTACGCGACAAAATATCCATCCACATCACCTGGACGATTGGCACTCCACCACTGTGCGCTTCTCCAGAAGCTTTTTGCCTCGCACAACCAGCTTATGGAACAAATTGTCGCCTGCCGTATTTCCGAACCGATACGACCTTCAAACCTTCAAGAAAAGAGCGTACTCCTACCCAAAAGGCCGGCAACGCACTTGTGACCCTTGAGTTGCGGGTGTCCATGGGCGGCGGTAGTCACTTACCATCAGGTGACCCGTTTGCTTGTTTGCCCCTATCGCATAAAAAAAATGTATAATTTTAACATCTGTCATAATTTTAGACTACACTTGACGTCATCTAACGTAGAGAATCAAACCCTTTTTCGAAATAATTCATGTTAATTTCTATTCAATATATTATTTTTTGTTTGGCACGAAATCCCTATTTAATTATAAACCTACATCTATACTTGAAGTTTAGGTGGTCACTTCGCCTCCATGCTGCCGCGCTGAATGTTGTGGATTCGATTCTCACGCGGGAAAATACTTTGTGTAATCCTGAAATTGTTGTTAAGAGTCTGGATGTTCTTTGTGTCTGTTATTTGAAGGTTTGTAAAGTCCCCGCATTACAGGAATTAATCCTAGTGCGGGAGTTGTCTATTTGAAAAAAAAAAAACAACAAATTTATCGAACATTTGAGCATCGATATACAAAAGCTAATTAATATGTGCCTAACAATGTTGAAAGGGGAAAATGACAAGAATCGAAAATGCATAACAGGTCCATATTTACTCAGTAGCTTTACCTTCATCTACACTTTTAGATTTCCTCTGCATTCCAACAATACTTGGTCCCTTTGCTAAAGACCAAGAAGGCACATTGTCTTCCCTTTTAATAGGTTCCAGCAAATTTCTTCTAGATCTTGAAACGAGCGGCAAATCTCCACCATTCTCCAAATGTAAAACATTTTTCTCTTCTGGCAACTCAGAAGTACTATTTTCGACAGTCAACACTTGCTGTTCCAATTTTGATATTTGACTTTCAACTGTGAATATTTCTTTCGGATGCTCATCTTTCGTTAAAGTAGGTTTTATATCTGCTGACGAATTGGTTTCAGTACTGTCTTGAGATAATAAACGATGTTTTGGTGAAATGGACTCTATTCTTTTAGGAATGCCGTTCGATTTTGGTACCTGATCTTCATAAGATAGTGGAGGAGCTGAAGCGATGTATTGGCTATACATATTGCCTATTAGTTCTTCTGTTCTTCTGAAACAGACGATTTTGGGTTATCAGAATATTATTTCAATATGTAAATAGCACCTTTAGTATAGGATAGACACACTCACACACGCATAGGCAAGGGCGTCTCATATGCCCAACTTTTGCCAGCTATAATTTGGCCAGCCTCTTGCAGTCTTCCAGGACCTGTATGACTGTATATATACTGTCTGATAGATAACAGCCCGATCCCTTAGTCGACCTTTTTCGACACCCACGGGAAGATTTGGTGCTGGCCCTATTTTAGGCCACTGAACATTATCATCTTTGTACCCTTATTCCAAATTTACGTTGCAACGTTGCAAGATAGTTTTGACTAGTTTCCTATGGAATGTAGTCGTTTTAATCCGGGAAAAAGTAAGAAATGGAGATTTCTGAAAAGAAAACGGAGGGACAGGAACTTAATGAGGATAAGGGACTGAAGTAGCTTGTAGAAGTCTCGTACTTTCTGGGATTAGCTTGGCCACTAGGACAGGAACACCTGCTGAGCGGATGGCATGTTTTAATCGCTATGAAAATCTACATTAAACCTATTGCTTGCTAAGTATATTAGTGCGTTTGTTGGATATGGTATCTATCAGAGGTACGTATCGATATTTTGATTCCTTACCTAGTGAGTGGTATGATGACAGTTTGGGGAGGGCCGTTAGTCGGGTGGTACGCATTTGGACCAAAGCCATCCAGAGCAGAATTTCCAGTCACCTAAACGACATAATAATAACTATAATAATACCCTTTATTCAGACACAAAAGGGATCTTTAAAAAAAATATTTTTTTAAGTTAAAGACTGCTGAGTCGATGACATCGACAACTTCGTCTGTTTGCCCAACGTTTGATCTTACGTCATAGGACCTAACCGACATAATATTAGGTAATTAGTTCAGATAAGATTTAACTTTAAAAATATCATATGTCAGTATTTAAACAAAAGTGTTTGTACGTACTTTAGATTTTATCAAAGGTAATTTACACATATGCTTAAATTTTTTTAAATGGCTAAGTTGATAGTAAAAGTTATTTAGCGGTTCCCTGCAGTTTCATCTGCACTTTTGTCACTGCTACGCTGTAAACTTTCTCGTCGTTATGTTTTATTGCCAATACTATTCTTCAGTAAAGCCACTATCGTGTATCGTGGTAGAACCATGCTTAGGCACGAATGGCCCGGCTCGAACGGTGCGCTACTTTTGGCACTTGCGGCTCTGTTCGTCTGCCCGGTGGCCGTCTGTCAGGTGATAACTCTTATTATACTTGTTTAATAATCATAATTTTCGATATCTCACATACGGCCGTCTGATCCCATACTAAACGGAGCTTGTATTGTGGTAACCAGAGAGCTGCTAAATACATTCATATTGTGGCGTACACATGCCACGTACTGTGGAGCCCTAAACATTCAATAAAAGAGCACGCATCCGCTCGCACTGCATACCAAGCAGCGACAGCGACTGAACGCGATCCGAGCGACACCACATTTTTATACGTGGCATATATTATACTCAAGCACACAGACACCACAAACAGCAACGTAATCTGATTGATTGACTACGCATCGCTTATTGTAAATATAGCATTAGAATTCTTATTGGTTAATCCGTGTATTGTGTGGTAAACTGACTACGTTACTTAATGGTCAAAAGTGTATATATAACTGGCATACTGTAAATGAAATACAAGTCGATTTCAACCATTCCCTGGTGTTTCAATCATAAACCTCCAGTCCACGAGTTGCCAATAACATAGAAAAATATATTTCTATTTGTCTTAATTACTACTTGATACACTACTGAATAAATAGCAGGTGAGAATCGTCAGGGTGAACAAAACTTAAATTTCCAAAAAAGTCCCGACAATTCGCCGAGTTATGTATTTACACCATATACAATTTAACGTTTAATAATTTAACCCACGCGGAAGGTCATGTTCCGCAGAGAATCTTAACACCGCGACTCAGCCGTACGGCACAACGCCATCTATCGCGGTTGAGGTAAATTATATGTGGTAGTATTGTGGACACTTAACAGTGAGGGTAGAACTTTTTAAATTATAAACTGTTTGTATGAAATACCTCCATGACACCAATCTGCGTGGTTCTTACGTGATAAGGGAAGTTCTTGTTAGCGAACACCGGTAGTGTTAAAATCTGAAATAAATTGATTATTTATAAAATTACACGCTTGCTAAAAGCGTGCTAATGTTCATCTGAAATTAACAATAATAACTCGACACATCTCACACATGGCCGCGGCCGACTGATCCCAGATTAAGCAGACCTTGTACTATAGTAACCAGACCATCAGCAGTCTACCTACCTACTATATACTTCTAAATATATACGTGAGTGAAAATCAAATTCAGGGTCACTAATCTGTAGGCCAACAGACCAACAATTATATACCCTATATACATATATACATGAGAATTATTAGTGTGAAGCAACGCTTGCGTTGCATTTCCCATCAATTAGTTTAGTTTCCGGAGGCCCAAGTCCCCTTCTCCCCTTCCCTCATCCCCCGTCTCTTCTTTCCCCTCTCGACTTCTCGCCATCCCTCATCATTGAGTTGCAGGTGTCCATTCTGTTCTGTTTGTCTGTACCCCTATATTATAAAAAAAAGGATTTCTCGTTTGGTATCTTCAAATGTCCTTTTGTGGTACTTACCAGAAACATAATGTGTCCACTGAAGGATATGAATAGTAGAACTGCGGTTACAACGCTCTCACGCACCCATTTGTCTGCAAAATTAATTTATATAAATAACTATCGCCGTAGTAATATTTTAAAACCCCCCACATTTAACAATCACATTCCTAATTAAATATTACTTTTTTGATGTCGAATCTCATACGGGTCATCACCTCACTGGAGCGGACGGTAATATGGCCTCAATAAATATACAATATACTCAACCCGACAGTGTTCTATCACAAGTGGGTCTGTTGCAACCATGTTTGGACCATGTAATGTGGAAATGTTATACCTTATGTCGCTACCAGTGTCAATAGATTCAAATGACGTCTCGCATGCCGAAATCCGTTAAGTCTATAAGCTAGATAAACATAACTTAACCTTTTTAAATAGAGATCACCTTGTGGTCGGATTTCGAGCATAGGTTTTTCCATCAACCATCATAACTTGAATCTAATATTATAGACATCCAGTACTAAAATAGATCAACATATGTATATACGTACTAGACGCATATTTATTGATAGAGCCGTTTTCAAAAGTAACGTGTTGTTTAAACATTTTAGTTATCTCTGCCATAGAGGTATTATAGATAGAGCAGGGGAGCCAGGCCTTCAGCCCAGCTTCCTGCAGGAAGTGGTTGAGGGCCTTTTCCCGCAGCGGGCGGAGCACACACCCCCGTCGATGGCCTACGCGGTCGGAGACGACGGGGGTAGAGAGGACGATGTGCCGCCCGTTAGGGAATCGGAGGTTGGGGCGGCTGTTCTACGGATCCGTTCCAAGAACACCGCCCCCGGGCCGGACGGGGTACCAGCCCGAGTGATGGCCCGTGCCCTCGACCATATATCGGACCGCCTCAGGGAAGTGTTGGACGCTAGCCTGGCGTCCGGACGCTTCCCAGAGTGCTGGAAATGCGGGAAGCTGGTCCTGTTGAGGAAGCCGGGACGGCCTGCCGATTCGGTCGCGGCCTATAGGCCCATCGTGTTGCTGGACGAGGCGGGTAAACTTTTTGAGAGGATACTCTCTGCCCGCATCGTCCGGCACCTCAGCGAGGTGGGCCCCGACCTGTCGGACGCCCAATTCGGGTTCCGGGAGGGGCGTTCGACGGTCGATGCCGTGATGCGCCTTAGGGCCGTGACCGGAGAGGCAGTGAGCTGTGGCGGCGTGCTGTTGGCGGTGTCTCTGGACATCGCCAACGCATTCAATAGTCTGCCATTCAGCTGCATCAGGGAAGCACTCCAATACCACGGGGTGCCAGAGTACCTGAGGCGGCTGGTGGCAGACTATTTAGAGGAGCGTACCGTCGTGTACGAGGACCGAGAGGGCGTCTTGAGACGGCGACCCATGTCGCGCGGCGTTCCGCAGGGGTCTGTCCTTGGACCACTCCTGTGGAACGTGGGGTACGACTGGGTCCTACGAGGTCGCCTCCCCCCCGGGCTGGGCGTAATTTGCTACGCTGATGACACATTGGTCACAGCCCGGGGGGCGAACTTCCAAGAGGCGGCGCGCCTGGCCACCAGGGGTGTTTCTTTGGTGGTCGGGCGCATCGAGGCACTGGGCTTACGGGTGGCCCTGGACAAGACGGAGGCCCTTTTGTTCCATGGGCCCCGTCGTGGTCCACCCGCCGGTGCCTCCATCGAGGTCAACTCGGTCCTCGTCCCGGTTCGGGCCCAGATGAGGTATCTGGGCCTGATACTCGACGGTAGGTGGCTCTTCGACGAGCACTTCCGACAGCTTGGTCCGAAGCTGGTCGACGCTGCCTCTGCCCTTGGGCGACTTTTGCCCAACTTGGGTGGAGCCAGCGTCGCAACGCGACACCTCTACACGGGGGTGGTCCGGTCGATGGTGCTGTATGGGGCACCGGTGTGGGTGGCGGCTCTGACCGCCCAGAATAAGGCGCGCCTCTGGCGGCCTCAAAGGGTATTGGCGGTCAGAGCCATACGCGGATACCGCACGGTGTCCACCGAGGCGGCGTGTGCCTTGGCTGGAACACCCCCGTGGGATTTGGAGGCGGAGGTGCTCGCCGAAGTTTATCGACGGGTGGCTGAATATCGGGCGGAGTATGGCTTTCGCCCTCCGCCCGAAGAGGTACGCGAGTGGCGTGAAGCCGCCCGTCGAGCCTCGATGGCTAGTTGGTCGTTCCGGCTGGAGACTCCGCGCGCTGGCTTTGCCGCCGTGGAGGCTCTCCAGCCGGTCATCCTCGAGTGGGCAGGGCGGCAGCACGGGACCCTTTCCTTCCGGCTGACGCAGGTGCTTTCCGGGCATGGCTGCTTCGGGAAGTACCTGCACTCGGTCGCCAGGAGGGAACTGAGTCCCGCCTGCCACCACTGCGACTGCAGTGAAGACTCGGCCCAGCACACGCTGGCGATCTGCCCCGCTTGGGAGTCGCAGCGCCGGGCCCTCACTGCAGTCATCGGAGGAGATCTCTCGCTACCGGCCGTCATACGCTCCATGGCCGGTAGCGATAGCAGTTTTACCGCGGTCGCAACCTTCTGTGAAGATGTCATCTCGCAGAAGGAGGCGGCGGAGAAGGCCCGGGAGGACGATATCCACTCGGACCCAATCCGCCGCCGGCGAACTGGGCGGCGTAGGCGCGCCTATCAGCGCCTCATGCCGCCCTGAGTGTGGCCGCGGATGGTCGGGACGGGTTTTCCCCTCCATCCGCTCTAGTGGCCACCCGCGAGGGGGTGACGTACGCGTGTGCCGTACGTCGCCTAATCAGAGAGTTTAACAGTAGACGGTGCCCGCTTCAGTGCGGGTAAGCGCTGGGAGGGGTCCGGATGTCTTAATATCAGCAGTTCCCGGATCCCTTCCGTCTCAGGCGCAGAGTGGCACACCATGTGGTTTTAGTCGGTTCGATTCCGACACACCGCTCCGCCGCAAACCCCGGCGGGGTGACGGTCCGAGGGGATTTCCACACGTTAAAAAAAAAAAAAAAAAAAAAGGGGAGCCAGGCCTCCAGCTGTCCCTCGGTTAGTAAGAGAGAGATGACCGAGGTACCTATCAAGTGACAATAATAGTATGAATTCAAAAAGGTAAATAGATATTTCCAACAATGTGATATCATCTAGGTATTTGGAATAATATTAGTATTAAATATTTAATAATGCTTTCAGAAAACAATCAACTGATAAAAGTAATATACCAAAGCAAAAGGTACCGCGATCTTCTCTCTGTTTCTAACCGTTGGTCGTTTCCGCTTTACAGTCTTCCCTACTTATAATACCTCTATGATCTCTGCACTTCTTTTTCACATACGGCTAGTATGGTATATAAATAAGATACCTATATAGGAATTAGCTGTCAGGATGAACAGTGGTCCCGCGAAGAACCATAGAGTACCGCAGATGAAGAATGGACAGTAGAATACGTTCTGAAACAATTTATTTATGTTATTAGGTCTCGTTCGGGACAACTCCAAGAATTTTCGAAGCCCTCTTTAAAAAATAAAAATGTTCTTCTATTGATGATTGGAACTTGCGGTCCAGGGATTGCGGATTCGAACCCCAACTAGTTCACTACTGACGTGATCGCATTTTGAATTACTTTGGTCACAAGTTTAACAGTGGAAGAGCCATGCTTAGGCACGAATGGGTGCGATATTACGGTTGTGAAGCAACGCTTGCGTTGCATTTCCACCAGAATAGTGAGGTTTCAGAGACCCAACTCCTCCTCTCCTATTTCCTGTAACCTCATCCATCCTTTTCTTCCTCTTTCCCATCCGCGCACTAACAACTTTTGAGTTGCAGGTGATCATTGATGGCGGTGGTCACTTACTATCAGGTGAACCACCTGTTCGTCTGTCCTCCTATAATATAAAAAGGTATTGTCAAAACAAGGCTGTAGGGCGTAAAGAAACATCATACATACATTCATATACTAGAAAAATATAACCCACCTTCTTATCCAGTCGGAAATATAGTCCACATTCGCTAGTTAACATACAGTAATTATATATATATATGTATATATAATATTCAGTATCAACATACACAACCCTATGTAATCAAAAATTTATCAGATCAGTCAGATCAAAAAATATATAGGCAAATATTTTATAGATTTTAGATTGGTCGTTCGAAGCGTAAAACGTTTACACGTCTCTTACAGAATAATTATTATAATAACTTCACACACGGCCTTCTATTTCCAAACTAAGCAGAATAACAAATGATCGTGCTTATCACACAATTATTTGTGTGATAAGTGGAAATTGAAGCTGCAACGTCTGGTTTAGCAATCAGGATCACTAACCATTAGTCCAACAGGGCAGTCAATGGTTCTTCACACTGTTGGGCCACTGGGTGTAGTTAGGTAGAAGAAAATAAAGACTTACCTTCACCGGATATTTCCTCACGGTGAAGAAGGTGGAGTAGGCAAACATACACCACGCTACGACCCGCAGCACGATAATGCCGTATCCTGCCGGAGACTCGTACAGATATAGAACCTCCCCTGGATCAAACGCCTGCGGAATAATTTAGCACAATAAGGTAAACTATGTGAACAAGGAGAGCTGTTTTAATGACAAGCCCAAATCCCCACTTTTGTAAACAACAATTAATTCCCTCTTACGTACAATCCTGCCATCAACTTATATCGCTCCTGGGTAAGGCAAAGGACTCGAGAAACACACAATAGCCGATGGATTAACACACTTGGCTGCAGGCAATCCAAACTGGTATTAACAGAAATATCACCACGTTTATCGCGTAGACTCATCAGTCTTTACAGAACGGACATCCGAATAGTGGTCGGTAGCATTACAGGCCATTTGGCTCTGAACCGACACCTATTCGTCATTAACGCGACCGATAGCCCCCAATGCAGGGGTTGTCTAAGCGCGGAGGAAACGGCCGCCCACGTCATCCTGGAATGCGAGGGCGTGGCTGCACAATGGGCAGAATCCTCGCAGGCGCGAGGACGCTCCTAGAAGCCTGTGAACGCCCCAGGAGGCTTCTGCGTTTCTGGAAGGAGCTAGGCTGGCTCAGCTAGTCAGCCTCCTGGACGTATAATGGACCGAACATGGGTCTAAATGCGGAAACTGAGCCCTTTACCTTTACCATTTCCATTCCCTCATACGTAATAGGTGTCAAGCCTATTTCCGTCAGCCGGGCACTGTATGACTGTATACATACTGTCTGATAGATAACAGTCCGATCCCTGACTCGCCTTTTACGACACCCCAGGAAGAGATAAGGGGTTCTATTCTACTCCATCAAGAATCACACGGCAAGTGTCTAGTATAAATAAAATCTAACACAGATAAATTATAATATAAACTTTAGTTTTCTTTTAAAAGACACTAAGAATTTGGGAAAGATGTCAGTGTCGCTTTTTTGACTTGACGAACAAGTTAAAAAGGACATAAAGATCCCATAGATCCGGGACAACTATTTGAGGAACACACTAACTTTTGCCCTAAGATGGAATTCCAATCCAACCCACGACCTCTGGCTCAGCAGTAGCGGTCACTAAGAGCATTTTAAATATGTAAAATAAAAAAGAAATGTGTAAAAGGCATTGCTTTGGCCTTTCGTTTTGAGGGCTTGTCTATTATATCTTCATTCGTGTAAGTTACCACTTGCACATATTTAAGTCATAATTACCTTCGCTTGATAAACGAAGAGCACTATATATGTGACAACATAGCAACACATAAACACGGTCAGTTTGACGGTGAAGCCAACTTTGAGTCGTCCCCGTGTGATGGTGTAGCCCTTCGCCATTAGCACCAGCAGGAGAATGAATGTCATCTCTGATACACCGCAAATGAATTGACCTGGTAACAACGACATGCACTTATATTATATATGTATATGTATATACATGCACACACTTTTGACAGTGGTAGAGCCATGCTTAGGCACGAATAGGCCGGCCCGACAGGTGAGATACCACGGCCTCATAGAAAACCGGTTGTGAATTGCGTTGAATTTTCCCGAAATGAGTGAGTTTTCCGGAGGCCTAACTCCTCCTTTCCTGTCCCTTCCTCTCTTCTTCCTCTCCCCGCATCCCCCATCACCCTCATAGGCGGGCAGCGCACTTACGACTCTTGAGTAGCAGGTGTCCATGGACGGCGTTGTCATTTACCATCAGGTGACCCGTCTGTTCGCCTGTCCCCCTATAGTATAAAAGAACACACACCTATATCGTATGTAGGCATCTGCCAGACGCCTTTCTAATACGCCCATCTTTTGCTAACCAATATTTAGTCCCACTTACGTAATAGGGGGCAAGCCTATTGCAGTCAACCGGGCACCTTTATGACTATATATACTATTTACTGAAGAATAATATAGCCTGTAAAACATGACCAATGAGAGCAGAACTAAAACCATAAACGCGGCTGAATCTGCAAAGGCTGGTATAGAATAATCCAGGGTTTCTTCACCCATAGCAATATACTGATGAAAAAGTACCATTTACGTGAGCCATCTTCGGAGACCAAAACCCCTTCCCCTCTTGTCATTCCCCCTCACCCCCTCAATAGCGGGTAGTACATTTACAATTCGAGTTGGAGGTGTCTATAGGCAGAGGTCGTCACTTCCTATCAGGTAACCTGACTGCTTCAAAATATCCTATATTACTCACCAACAGTTCTGGCATTTTCTCCGCCAGCTCCATAAGTGGCGTAATGGATGTAAGCCAGTGAATTAAGCGTCACACCGAAATGCTGTGCAACTATGCAGATGAGGAATAACTTATAAGTCGAGTGCAATAAATGTCGAGACTTCAACTCAACGCTGCACATCACTACGGCGATCATCACTATCACGTATGCGAAGGTGTACGCTAACAGCACTGGGAGGACATCTGGAATTAGAAGGATTTTTTTATTCTACTAAATTGGTAGTTTTCAGTGGCTAACACTAGCAACACAAAATTACTAGCGTGTGATGACAAATAACAGTGGCTAAAATCTACTATTATATAGTAATATACTATTTTGATAATTTAATAATTTATAGTTTATGGTAAAGAACCTATACATTTTTGGTAAAGACGATAACAAAGTACTTACAAAACTCATCTGCAGAGAAGTGCTCATGCCAGAAGTCACCATCGGGTCCGTTCGTCATCAGAAACTTGTATCTCAGGTCGAGACCCTAAAATGTACCCTCGATTTAAGATTGTTTATTATTTATTTTACTTTATTTATTAATTGCTTACTTACTTATTTTAATTAACTTAATAAAGTTGTACATATAGATTATATTTTAAATATACCTATATTAAAAAAAAAAACAAATCATAAAAAATAGTGTCCGGGTACTGGGACCAAAACACCGGTGGATAGGGCTCCAAAAACAGGAATTTTCTAACAATACCTGCAATGTCGAGAAGAACTGCCTTCTGTATCAGTCCCTTGACCCAGCCTCTTAAGGTGTTAATCGAGGCTCTTGACTGCTTCGTGAGGAGATATGACTATAGAAACACATCAAACGAATCTACATTCCACATGTCGCAAATCTCGACGACTTATTCAGACTTTATTATAATTATTATTGATACTACAGACAAAAAGGCTATTTTCTTTAGTTTCCATTTTATTACTATTGACAAAGTGGTACTTACCTTATTGCTATCACAATTGCTAATAGCAATAAACCACCAACGTTCTCTCGCTGACCTGAATCTCCTGGAATTGTGACAGGAGACGAGTAGTTTCTCCTTCTCTTTCTCGTTTGAAGTGCCCGGATTGTTTGACTCGGCGTTTATGCGACGTCGTCTAAAACGCTCGTACAAATCCAGGGAGCGTTTAATTTTGTGCTAAAACCAATTGTAGTAATTGTTTATTTTCCTGGACATAGGGCAAGTATTGTGAGGATTTTGTTGTTCTTGACTTCACATAAACAATGTGTTTGTTATAGTTTTGTAAATTTAACTAAAGACACATAACAGTTAATGATGTTACCTCGAAATGTTACACTATATGTCAGTCTCACTATTAAGACCACTGAAATGACACCTTACATTTCAAAATTTAGGCTTAGGGCTCGAGGAGGCAATATCGAACATTCACTCCAAAAATATAACCTATAAAATATATATAAATAAAATATAAAAGTATTACGCAGTAGAGTAAAAAACGTTTGTCACATAAGTCATTAAAAGTATCGAAAACCTGAGAATGTTAAAAACCAATGATAAACAAAAGCAATATTACTACACTGAGACAAAACTATTGCATTAACCACATAAACATTCACAAGCAAACTTAATACATGAACACATACACACACATATTTAAGGCTAAGTACATCCCTGGTGTTGGCAAATGAGTCTCAAACACCCACATTAAATAATAATAGAAAATCAGAATACCTTTTTCTCATTCTCATTATCGAACAAGATTTCAACATCATTTAACTTCCCAAAATTGCTGCCATTCCGTCCTGACCCGATGCTCTCCCATAACTCATCTTCAGGCACCATAGTCGTGGTAAAATTCAAGTCATCAGTGGGCAGTAACTCATACCATGTGGTATTGGTATCATGTATACTGGGTGTGATATCTCTAGGAGTTGTCTTCAAGAACTGGTCGTAGTACGAAGGCTCAGGGGGTACGAGTTTAGTGGAATTTTTATTTTTGGGTTTTTGGGTGGTTGTTGCTGGTTTGTGAGGTGAGGTTGTGCTGAAAAAAAGTTTGTCAAGTTGGTTTATTATTACTCACTTTTCAAAAGTAGGTATGTACAAGTAAATAGACACCATGTTGTTACATTTTTGTGCTCATTTTACCGTTGATGGTGATCGGGTCAGCTGTGTCGTTCCTGGTGAAGTAGACTAGGATCACCCCACCTCGACTATTATTAGCAAAGAGATTACACCAAACTAAGAATTTTATAGATTTAAATAAAGACATTTAATTTCAATTAAAATTTACGAGTATTACCACACTGACTGTTGTACCCGTGGTTAGTGTAGTGCTAAGCCGTAGGTCGTGTATTCTGTCTGGGTGTAATTTATCTATAATATGTATGTATTTAGAAATATATAACTTTATTTATCAGCTGTCTGGTTACCATAGTACAAACTCGGCTTAGTTTGGGATCAGACGGCCGTGTATGGAATATGTGACAGAATTTCATCATCATGCATCATGGAGTGACTATTATGATTAAGTGATCATTATAGCCGAACTGTTTTCGAAGTTTCGTGTTGAAGAGAATTAAATTACTATTGCAACATTTTAAATCACATTTAAAGTCAGTCGGTCCATCAGTTGATGTTGTTAACATATTCTTAGCTAATAAATATATTTTTTTCTTTCTTTTCTTGTTATTGCTAAAACATGTGTCTAGGTTTTTACAGGTGTTCACTTATTCTATTATATCATGAGAATTTTTAGCATTAATTTCTAAATCTACATCTGCTATGACTGTCCTTAGGAGAGGAATTAATTGTAAGGGTTTTTTGAAGACCATCAAATTTTGATCGTATAGTAAGTAGTTAGAGGGCTCGTACTTCCTTGCACCGGCAAGTTCAAGTTATATGTATGGGACCCTGACTTGCTTTAGCTACTGCTTAAACTCCCCGATCCACCTGTAGAAGAACTTTTCCTTTCCCTTACTACTATTCTCTCTTTCCAGACAATATACTCCAAACTGACTCATCTGAAACCCAAAAGTGCCCGGATGACGAAAAAATGGCACGCTTCCCATGTACGTATACTGTGTATAATCTAATAGCTCGACGATACAATTCACAAGTTACTTCATAGTTTTCACGAGACTGAACGTATTTTTTTACATTGATATATTTACCTTTTAGAAGCTGGCAGTTCCTTGTTGGCTTTTCTGAGTATACAACCAGAGTATTCCGTCTCTGGGTACCAGTGTGATAGCCTTACTATCTGGTTTTGTCCGCCTCGGTTTAACACTTCCTCGCGCTCTTTGCAAGACTGTGAACACAGATTTTCAACTTCATGCTACTGCCACTTAAATTTATTTAAATTTTAACTTATAGCCTTGTGGCAAATGAGTAATTATTCATATACTTCCAAGAGGTACGATCAATTTATTTTACCTAAGACTGATTAAAATTGAAAAAAAATATAATGATACTATAGGTGTTAGAGGGTCGAAGGACCATTCAGTTTGTGATAGATAGTGACTCACCGTTTCATAAACCTAGATTTTTCGATAGTCAAATGATAAGACGAATGAATAAGGTGAAGCCTGTCCTCCTTTTACCGCTGTCTACTTGTTTTGTACTTTTAAACCCTAATCGAAATATGGTTTTATGGCAATTTTATTTCACATACCTTACTGCTATGGTAGATGGAAGGCCATTGACTATCGTCGTCATAATACAACAGAAGATTTGGTATACCCATCTCCTTCTCATACTCAATTAGATACTCAAACTGGCCCTCAAATGATAGGAAGCAGAAGCGTGCGAGGAATGCCCAGTTCTGTGGAAGAATATTGTTGGGTTCTCAAACTGTTTAGTACATAAGGTATCCTTCTATTTAGCTTTCTGTCACCATAGTTGGTGACCGAGGTTCTACGTTTCCACTGGTAAGCGCTGGGTCTTAAATGAAAGCCGATATTCACAATATACTTTTTATAGTGTTTACCGTACTACCGCAGTGACCTGAGTCCTCCCCGAAACAAAATTCCCTTTACAATTTATCACAATACCAGTAACACAACCATAGCGACAGTCAATTCTCGGGTACAACCCCATCTAGAGAGAGTCGTAGTAGTTTTCGTGGTAAAACTAACTTAAATCCTAAACATACCGCCCACCAAGGACAATATGCTAATATGTCCTTAATATAAGAATAACAATTAACACCGCCCCCCATGTTACCGGTTGACGGGTACTACTTGAATCAAGGCAACAAGTCGTCGGTGGTAGGTTACAAAATACACAGTGAAATATGTTTTTTTTTTTACATTCTTACAATTAATATTCTAACTTCTAAATTTACTAACCAAACCTTAAAAGGTAAGTAGTTGAGCTTATTTAGTTACTGGAAGGACACAAACTTTTGAGACCGGTCTTTTTATTAAAGAAATTTTGGTACGCAACGTCACCACGCGTGTTACGCCGTCAGGACCAGGGTGTTTGTGTTCTATTCGCCCCAGCAACCATCTACCAGGCGGAAGATCATCTTCCTTTATTAATGCTACATCCCCGATGGCAGGTTCGGGGATGTGTAAAGTCCATTTGGCTGCGGGTGGTCGGGACGGGTTTTCCCCTCCATCCGCCATATAGCTAGCCGCGAGGGGGTGACGTCCGCGTGTGTCTGGACGCCGCCTTATTGATAGGTTACCCGCAGGTGGTGCCCGCATAGTGCGGGCAGGCGCTAGGAGGGGTCCGGATGTCTTAATAAAGCTGTTCCCGGATTCCTCCTATTTTAAGCGCAGTAAGGCACACCGTGTGGTTTTAGTCGGTTCGATTCCGACACACCGTTCCACCGAAAAGCCGGGTGGAATGACGGCCCGAGGGGGTTTCCACACGAAAAAAATGTGTAAAGTCCATTTATACCGTTGCAAAAATTGATTCAAATAGTCTTGAGACCAACGTCTCCAAAAATCTTGGGTCATTTTTTGGGTGAGCTGCCAACGTTTAAGGGTGGAAACGTTAGCCATTTCAAAATTATCGTCAGGCACCAGGACCAAAGATTCTCCAACCAAAAAATGGCCTGGAGCCAACACCTCCAATTCCTTTTGATCCTCCACGAAAGAGAGAGGTCTTGAGTTGAGACATGCTTCTATTTGCGCCAGCACTGTCGTTAACTCTTCAAAGGTTAAGGTGGAGTTGCCGACAACCCGTTTTAGGTGATGCTTGGCTGATTTTATACCCGATTCCCATAACCCTTCCTGATTAGGAGCATGGGGTGTAGTAAAGGTCCATTGAGTACCGTTATTTGCGGGAATCTCACTGAGTTCAGGTATGAAGTTAGACTTCTCTTTGTCAAATAACTCAGTTAACTCACGTGCGGCTCCCACAAAATTTGTGCCATTGTCACTGTAGAGTCGAGCACAGTGACCCCGTCTGGCTATAAATATTTTAAAGGCGGCTAAGAAACCCTTCGACGTCAAGTCGCTGACGGCCTCCAAATGAATGGCCCTCGTAGACATACATATAAACAGGCGCAGTAACCCTTATAAGATTTGTTACCGCGTCCCGGAGATACCCTAATGTTAATGGGACCTGCGTAATCAACACCACTGTTGAGAAAAACTTTATTAGGTGTAACGCGTGGGGAGGGGAGTTGGCCCATCAGTTGATTTCTAGTCTTGCCTTCACTAGAAGTTTAACTCCGACAATCCAGTACATTGACCTTAAAAAGGTTATCATGGCTTGTGGTCCGCCATGCATTGTTTTTCTATGGGCGTCTGTTATTAATAGTCTTGTGAGAAAAGAATCCTTCGACAAAAGAATTGGATGTTTGCGATCGAAATTCAATTCAGACATCTCCAATTGCCCGCCCACCCTGACTACTTCATCAGCATCCAGAAACAAATTTAAAGATTTGTATTTTACTTTGGCGTTCCAATTGGGACCTGATTTTCTCAATTGCGCGATTTCTTCTTGTAAATACTCCGTCTGACATCTTTTAATACAGATTCTCATCGCCACCACCAGTTCATCTTTTGACAAGCAATGGGCTCTATGTGGAACTACATTGTTACCTGAAGGTCTTTTGTATTTCAAGAACCTTCTACAGTAGTAGTGTTATGGAGTTCACTTGGAGGGATGCCTCGTGAGGCGCAATCTGCCGGGTTCTGTTTAGACGAGACGTGTGACCAATATTGTGTATCTAGCGTATTCAATATTTCCGATACGCGGTTGGCTACGAACGTCTTCCATCGACTCGGGTGGCTGTTGAGAAAGGCCAGAACGACTTCTGAATCGGTCCACGCACGTAAATTTTTTGACTCCACCTTCAGAACCATAGCCACTTCTCTCATGAGTTTGGCCAACAAGACAGCTCCACACAGCTCTAGTCGCGGTATTGACGCCTGCTTAACAGGCGAGACCTTTGTTTTTGATGCAACCAAGGCCACATGTATATTGCCCGTTCCGTCTATAACTCTCAAATATACGCGGCGTAAGCCAGCTTAGAGGCATCAGAAAACCCGTGCAGCTCTACTTCCTGAATGTGGGAACTGGTGTTGCAACAGCGAAGGATTTTAACATCAGCTAACGAAGGTAAGTCCTCACGGTAAGCACTCCATTCATTAACCAGACTGTTTGGGACTTCGTCGTCCCAACCTATACCTGCTAACCAGAGCTTTTGTATTAAAATCTTCGCTACAATTATGCTAGGCGCTAACCTGCCTAATTGATCAAAAAGCTTGGAAATGTCCGATACAATTTTTCTTTTTGTAATAGGTGCGGCCATGGCTGGCAATTCTATGGAGTACTTAAAAACATCAGTACTAGAGTCCCAGATGAGTCCAAGTATTTTAGTTATATTGTCTATTTTTAGTTTTAGTTCCTTCTCTTTATCCATAATTATACCTTTAATTATTTAGGATTATCCTGACATTCGTCATATGCTATCTGATGAAGAACACGCACTGCTAAAAAAGGTGCTGAAGCTGTACCGAATGTCACGGTGGTCAATTCATATTCACCTATTTGTTTATTCAGGTTATCCCTCCAAAGAATACGCTGCCATATCCAATCTCTCCTATCGACCAGCACCTGTCTGTACATCTTTTCGATGTCCGCAACCAGACATATGGGATTTATTCTCCAACGCATAATTATATGACGAAGATCACCTTGTAGCTTAGGCCCAACTAACAAATTATCATTCAATGCTAACCCTTTTGACCCCTTACAGGATGCATCAAAAACTACACGCACTTTGGTCGTTACCTTATCCTCTCTGATGACAGCATGGTGAGGTAAGTATATAGCTGATTGGTTATTATTTTATCATCTTTTACCCTTTCCATATGATTTAAATCCAAATATTCATTAATTACTTTACTATACTCTTCCTTTAGCGAACTGTTTTTACTCAATTTTAATTCTAAACATTTTAAACGTTTTTCAGCTATGGCCTTTGAATCTCCAAACTGATTCTCGTCTTCTTCGTTTCGCGTCGTAGTAGTTGTAAACTACTGTTCACATTTTAACTCATCCTCGGTGAGCATTTTTGTCGTTTCAGACGGTTCTTTTTCCAGTTCCCAAAACCTTTTTAACAGGTCGTCCGTTGAAACACAAGAATGCATCACAGTAATATGTGAGTAAGTAGCAGACGTATTATCTACCTCAGATACCCCCGACAATATCCACCCAAGAGCTGTTTCCTGTGCTAACAGGGTACCACTCAAATTTCGCTTAATGCCTGCGTGGATTACCTGACTATAGACCTCAGCGCCTAACAAAATATCAATTTTGTTAGGCCTGTAGTACTTAGGGTCAGCCAGATCCTCTTCCGTCAAGTCTACCCATTCCAACCTAGTTACTTTCGTAACCGGGAGAAGGGCCGTGACCGACTTCAACACGTAGGCATTAACAATTATTTGATGGTTAGGATTAGTCCTAGATCTTACCTTTACTGTGACTGTGAATGTAGACGTGACGCTTTTATCACCCCCTACACCTAACACCGTATTTTTAGTCGCAACCCGCTTCAAACCCAAATATTGGACCATTGCTTCCGTTATAAATGACCCTTGCGACCCCTGGTCTAGTAAAGCTCTAACCACCCGATAAGTTCCATCTTTCGACTGAGCCATAAGTAAAGCTGTTGTCAATAACACAGTCTTCCGACTGTTCCCGGTAGAAAGGCACGAAACTACTGACTTACTAGAGTCGACCGCTGATGCAGTCGATTCATTATCATTTACCTTCCTATTTGTAGATGATGAAGCCTCCACACGTGAAGTGTTAGCGTCCGCGCTAAATGATTCGGTAACACTAATCTCCTGGTGCAACAATGAATTATGTCGGCGCTTGCAGTGTTGACACCTTAGTGAACTCTTGCACAACCTGGCAGTATGATTTCTGTTGAGGCAAATAAAACACAAGTTGTTTTCCTGAACAAACTGGCGCCGTTTAGCTACAGGTTCGTTAATAAAGCTATTACACGCCCCTATTTTATGCCTGGCTGAACAATATACGCATGATACTGTTTTAAGCGCTTTATCCTTAATAGAGTGAAAAGATTGCACATTCTTTTGAGACTTCTTAAGTCCCCTAAGTCTGACACTTAGGGTCGAAACCTTCAAGCCCTCGGAATCGACCCGTGAGAAACCTTGAGAAGTCATAAAACATAGGGAGCTCCTCATTGGGCTCTTCGGAGATCTTTAGTTCCCAAGCCTTCTTCGTGTCTCTGTCCAGTCTTTCACTTACTAAGTATATTATAATCAAATCCCATGAGAAATATCAACTCCTAAATTTTTTATCGATTCTAAACAATCGATGGTTGTATTTAAAAGGGTCTTAATTCCCGAGGCCGATTCCTGTAATAATGTCTTTTGGTTCATTAACCTTTTCATGACCCCCTTTGCCAAAAACTTTTTGTTATTGTACGTGCTGTCTAATTTTGACCAAGCTGCTTCATAACTGTCCCCTGTAACCTTAGTGTTTCGAAGTAATTGCTCTGCTTCGCCCGTTAAGTGGCCCTTTAGATAAGATTTTTTTGAGAATTGTCCAAATATTTGTCGTTGTGTACCAACCCCAAAAACAAATCTCTAAAGGTGTGCCATTCTGAGTAGTTACCTGAAAAAGTTGGAATTTTAATTACCGGCAATTTTACTCTACCCTTTGACTTATGAACCTGGCTATCAGACTCAATTTCTGACTGGTTAAGCGTGGACGCTACTTTAAAACTCCTTATTTTTTCTTTGAGTTCGGCCTTATGATCTATGTATCGTTCTTGTACGTCGCTATAGACATCGCTTTTATAATAGTTGGAACTGCGATACATTTCTATATTTTTCATTTGCTTAACTGTAGTTTCATGATTTTCACAAAAAGTTTAAAATAACCTGTCAATATTTTCTAATCTCGCTTCCAAGTACGAAAGCGTAATGCGGTCTATATATATATATAACAGCCTTTGAGATTTTACTACTTGTGTCCTCCTGCATAGCTTCAAATAATTCCATTTTAATTTATATTAAGTACACACAACTAGTAGTTAAAGTCAATAGGAAATGGACCCCATGAACAACTTTAATCACCAATATACTACTGAACGATACCAACAATTCCAATGATGTTTACAATTTTCAAACTTAATTAATATAG
The DNA here is from genome assembly GCA_947561695.1 of Tyria jacobaeae. Classification (NCBI taxonomy): domain Eukaryota; kingdom Metazoa; phylum Arthropoda; class Insecta; order Lepidoptera; family Erebidae; genus Tyria; species Tyria jacobaeae. The sequence continues at coordinate 3,992,722 of OX387236.1, read as the reverse complement.
GTACACACAAATACAATTGAATCTTTCAATAAATGTAACTAGTGGACAAAATTCGAAAATTTGACAAGTGTTTTAATCTCTAATCGGGGCCAAATCGGGCATAGGTTCCCCGTCTCAACAGAGAATTGCCTTAAACTATTACAAGTCCAACACCGAAGTTAATTATACAAGTTAGTAAAGACTAAACTTTAAGGTTGAAATTACCAGTGTTTTTGCACATTATTCAAAATAAAATTCAGTCTAGATTTTTTTTTTAAAGTTGCTGCACATTAAGAAATAAAGTCTAAAATGTACTCACAGCTTTATTCGGGTCACCTTTAATTTTATGAATCACCTCTGGTGGGCGTTTTGTGAACCTGCTTGATTTTCGATGTCGTCACTTGTTGTAGTATATGTCCTATCAATGCATCCGAAATGCAATTGAATGTAGCTCCTTACTCCCCCCCGTCCGTCAGATGGCACCTCCTGACTGCTTATTAACAGGCCCTGTCACCGTCGTATGCACCTTAGTTCCCAACGTCCACCTGACGTCCGCTGCTTAGTTGTCAATGTCGTCACGTGTTGTAGTAGGTCTCCTTTCAATGCTTCCGAAATTTGATTGATTGTAGCTTCTTACTTCCCGCCGGATGGCACCTCCTGATTACTTATTAATCAGGCCCTGGCACCGTCACTCGCACCAATATAACCTCAGCGCCCAACGTCTAACTGACGTCCGCTGTAGGTGCTAATGATCTGGTTAGCGATCCACTAACCAGTACCTAACAAAGCGGGTGATACCGGTATCACCACCGTAAAGAGCTACCAATAACAGCGCTTATTGTCAACCGGCTTCGAACGGACCACGAACGAGGTTCTACGTTTCCACTGGTAAGCGCTGGGTCTTAAATGAAAGCCGATATTCACATTATACTTTTTACATTGTTTACTGTACTACCACAGTGACCTGAGTCCTCCCCGAAACTTTTTTTTTTGTAATGGCTTTAGTTGTAAGCCTTTAGGCTGTATACAACCTTACGCGGTCTATTGGTGAGCGTTAGCTCTCAACCAGGGATGGTTGTGGGGTTTGTGTTTAGGATGGTGGGAATGGGGATGGGGATGGGGATGGGGATAGGGTTTGGGGTTTTGTGAGAACCGTTATGTGCGGTGGTGTGTCTTTGTTGTCTGTGTCTGCCCCTCCGTCTGGGACGGAAACGTGGGCCTCTGCGTGGTGTGTTGGTGTTTGAGGAGTGTGCGGCGAGCGCAGCGATTTGTGCCTTTGTTATTTCATCGTCTGGCTCCCGAGGACGTGCCTTGGTCGGCGCTTGCGAGTTATGGCAGATGGTATGTAGTTCGCTGCGGCTGCCACTAGTGGGTTTTTGTGTGTGGTGGCAGTGTCGAAGTAAGTTTGTGAGCAGTGTTTCATGAATTGTCGGACGGTTGGTAGTCCTAGGTCTATGTGGAGGTTTTCATTGCGAATGAACCACGGGGCCCCCGTGGCTCGGCGCATGAACCTATTTTGTAGTGTTTGGAGGCGATGTAACCTACTCGGAGAGGAATGGGCGAAGACTATGGAGGCGTAGGTCATTATGGGACGGATACAGGTGGTGTAAAGGCGGATTTTGTTTTTGAGCGAGAGTTCGGACCTTGGGTTTAGTAGGTGGTGGAGTCTACTAAGTGCTCTCGCTGCGCGGGTACGGACTACAGAGATGTGTTGGGAGAAGGAGAGGGTGTCGTCGAGGAAGACTCCTAGGTACTTGACCTGAGTTGTCTACGGGATAGCCTTTCCGAATAGGGTGATCGGAGAGGGCATGGGAAAGGAATATCGGGAGTTCTTATACCACCGGAATAGGATGGCTTGGCTTTTTACGGGATTCACTTCAATTCTCCATTTGGTGAACCACTTGCCAAGAGTGTTGGCTGCGGTTTAGAGAACCTTTGTGATGTTTGCAGGTGACCTGCCCGAGTAGTATAGGGCGGTGTCGTCTGTGTATAGGGCTAGTTGGACTGATACGTGTTTGGGCATATCGCTAGTGAAGAGCGAGAAGAGTAGAGGGGAGAGTACTGATCCTTGCGGGACACCGGCTTGGATCGTGCGGGGAGAGGAGAGCGTCTTCGAGTCTGTAGCGAAATTGGCGGTTCGTCAGGTAGTCCTTTATGATGAGTACTAGTTTGTGGGGTACTCCCATAGTGAAGAGTTTGTATAGTAGTCCATTGTGCCATACTTTATCGAACGCCTTCGCAACGTCGAAGAAGAGTGCGCCAGTTAGGAATTTACGTGGGAATCGGGAGGATAAGTGTTCAACGATACGGTGGACTTGGTGAACACTGGAGTGATGGGAGCGGAAGCCAAACTGTTTATGTGGTATTAACATGTTTGATTCCGCATAGGATTTGAGACGGCTATGGATGAGTCTTTCATAGATCTTACCCATACCGTTGAGGAGGCTGATGGGGCGGTAGCTGGTGAGTTCGTTTTTGGGTTTGCCTGGCTTATCAATGCCTATGACCACAGCCTCCTTCCACTGACGTGGGAAGAGGTTGTTGGTCATTGCGGCGTTGAAGATGGCAGACATGAGGGCTATGAGGAGGGGTGGGAATAGCTTGATGACCCGGTTGTTTATTTTATCCGGCCCAGGGGCCCTTTTTTGGGTTAAGAGTGCGGATGATGTCGCACACTTCTTCGGGGGTGGTGGGAGGGACGGGGTCGTCTTCGCCTTCAGGGGTGTTAGGAGTGGGTACTGTGGCTAGATTCCGAGGTGGAACGGAGGTTCCACCTCGGAATCTATCTTCGATAGGTGGTTTGGGTCGACTGGGAGGGTACTGGGTGTACACTGAAGTTCGAGACTGTCTGCTAGGCATTCTGTCTTTTCATAGTCGTCGAAGGCTGGTGGAAGGTTAGGTCTGTTAAAAGGAGGACACAATTGTGTCTTTTAGGAGGGCGCGTGACAGCTGCCAGAAGGCTGAGGCTGAGGCTGAGGTGGTTATCCCACTGTGATTGTCGGAGATTATCAATTTTATTTTTAACGTCATGTTGGAGAGAGCGCAGTCTTAATCGATTTTGTTCGCTCGGGTGGCGGTCGTACCTTCTGATGGCTGCGTTTTTCTCCCTAAGCAACTCACGTACGTCCACGGGGATGTGCCATCTAGAGTCGTCTCTAGCTGGCACTCTCCGGGTGCAGTCGCTAATAAGCGCCTGGACGTGGTCGTTGAGGAAGTCAATTGCAGCCTCAGTCTCCTCGGTGGTCTGTATTACGTCGGGGATGCGGTCGAGATGGGCAGATGTCGTCGACTTGAGACTTCAAGCCGACTCCAGTCTGTGATCTTTTTTGTAGGGGGAGGCTGTGTCCCTGTCTGTTGTGCGGGGGCGGAGTTCAAGTATGAACGGTCTGGGGTCGGAGTCTAGACGTAAGTTTATGTTCCTTAGGAGCGCGAGGTCGAGGATGTCAGGTCGGTGTCTGTGGTTTCCGGGATAGTCAGTGGGGGCGATGATGTCGAAGCCTAGGGTGTCTGAGATCTAGTTGTAAGCCTCTTGGATTTGTCACCTGACAACCCCAGAGGCTGTTCTTGGCGTTGAGATCGCCTGCCAGGATGGTAGCTCCTCCTAGGTCGAGTAGGGATTGGATGTCATTTTCTAGGGCTGGAGGGGTGCCGGTTGTTTGACCGGGTGGTAGGTAGGCAGAGATGATGGTGATGGGTTGGTGTCCTGTCATGCCTATGCGACAGATCGATGCCTCAATGTTTTTGAGGGGAGGAGGGTCCAAGGGGACGCAGTGTAAGGATCGTTTGTAATATATGATGGTGCCACCGCCCGCTGATCTCCTACAACCCTACCCCCCTACCCTAAAATTGCTAACTACTCGTTAGTCCGCAATGATAGGGAATCATTGCGGACTAACGAGTAGTTAGCAATTTTAGGGTGTCTGTGGGAGGGTTTAAGGAAGGTTTCTTGGATGAGGAAAATGTCAATGTCGTGGTCGCGGAGGAAGATAGTAATTTCCTCGCGTTGGGTTCTTATGCCATTGGCGTTAAAACAACCTATGCGTAGGGCTTTCGGTTTGAGTCTGCCCGTTGGGTGTACGTCCATGTTAGTCGACTCTGATGTTGGCGAGTGACTCAAAGTAGGCCATGTGTTCTAGGGCGATGACTGTGATCGCCATAGGGTCGCCTAGGTTGGCTAACAATTTAGCACCGATTTCGCGCATCTCTGTGTAGTTCACAGTGATGGCGAGTTGGTGGAGGGCTTTAAGTTCCCTGTCGATTCCTGACAGAGAGGGAATGTGTTAAGGAAGGGGTTGTGTGCGTGGTGGGGGGGGGCATTTGTAGGCTGAGGAGGGAAGGTATGGCGGTGTTTGATGGGGCCTTGGGTTGGGCGGGTTGGGTTGTGGGGGCTGATGTGCGTTTGGTTGCACGTGTAGGTTGGCGGGGAGCTTTCGGACATCCTCGGTAGTTAGCGGGATGGCCGGTCTCGCCACACAGTACACATGCGGGAGGGGTGGAGCATTTGGAGATGTCTTTAGGTCTGGGACAGTAGGCTGTGGGGTGGTCCTCGAGGCACTTGACGCACCTTGGACGGGCAAAGCAGTTTCGGGATGAGTGTCCATACATTTGACACCTATGGCATTGGGATAAGATATCCCTTTTGTGCGGGGGCTCGATGTGTATGCCCGATAGGTTACACACCGTTTTGATGTTAAAAATGGCCTTACCCGCCTCGTTGTGGTCGAGCGATACGAGGACCATGTCATAGGGCTGTTGAGTCCTACCCCGGACCATCCTGTGGATTTCGTGGATGGGTAGGTTGTAGGTTCGGAGGGATTTGGTGATGTCCTCCAGTGGGATCTCTTTGGGGATCCCTCTGATGACTACGCGGAGTAGTCGGTCCTCCACAAGGGTGTAGGTGTGGAAAGCGACTCCTCTCTCTTTTAACATTTTTGTAAGAGAGCGGTGGTCGCGGGACGTGGGAACTGAGATTTTTATACCTTGTGCGGTGGTGCGGGCGGAGGTGTATTTCGAGCTCAAACCCCTCATCGTTAGACGAGTTTGGCTCGTCTTCGGACATATCGGAGGGAGGGGTGGGAGAGGGTGATCTTATGGGGCTTAAGGGGCGTGGTGGGAGTATTTGGATTATGGGCGGGTGTATAGACGGGCTGGGGCTGCGGGGGCTGCTGAGGGCTCGTGGAGGGGTATCGGGAATGAGTTTCCCGAACTTCTGCTTTAGAAGTGCGAACACTTCTCTGTCCTGTTGGATGGTGTGTAAGATCTGCACGTTCATGATGAACAAATGTGCAGGTGGTGGTGGTGGTGGTGTCTGGTGGTCCCTCCCAACCTTGGTTGGGGGGGAGTGGGTGTGTGTGTGTTGGGTTCTCGTCTCCCCGGTATGGCTGGCACAGGCGGGGGGAAAGGAAAAAAGGGTACTGCAGTTCGGTACTGACCTGCGTAAGTTTGCACACAGCGGCTCACTAACACTGGCACTAGCACTGCACTGCACTACTAAACTGTCTGTCACTGTCACGGCAAGTCGGGCACGTTGGCGGGGCGCCAGCGTTGTACGAGCGTGCCGGCGGTGACGCGGCGGTAGCAGGGACGATGCAGCGGAGGTGCGGAGGAGACGTGCGCTCAGGGCGAGCGCGCGACCGAGACTCCCTCCCCGAAACTACATTCCCTTTACAATTTATCACAATACCAGTAACACAACCATAGCGACAGTCAATTCTCGGGTACAACGCCATCTAGAGAGAGTAGTAGTAGTTTTCGTGGTAAAACTAACTTAAATCCTAAACAGTTGGTTATCGACCTTGTTTCCTGAGCTTGCGAAACAAGCGATAAATTATGCTCCCGATTGCCATGTCGGTTCATCAATAGTAAGTATTTATGTTTTAGTTTAGCCGGAAGAATTTTTAATAGCTTTCTATAGTCATCTTTAACAACTGTTATCACTTTTATTGTTTACCAGTAGTTTTAAAAATCCAATTTGGAAAGTTTTTAATCTGTCTATATAAAAGTTTGTTTTAAAAGTTATATTAATCAAGAGCATAATCTATAATAGGTTCAACTAATTGTTTGTATACATTTTATTGTGGTCCTAGGTACCCTGAATCGTATACTTTATCACAAATGTGATTATCATAGAGTGACCAGGAAAAACTCTCATCGACCTTCATTCCAAGCCTCCAAGGTAAGTAACGCTGTTTGCTTTTTAAATAGGTTTACAATTACAGTTATTAAGATGTGACATGACATGATGTGGTGACATGAAAAACTGAAGGAGGAATAATTGGAGGTGGTATGCCTATGGGATGTAATTAAGGCGAATGTATAATAATAAGGTTAGTTTTGTCAGAATTTTGTATAAGTACATTGTCATGCGCCCGTTTGACTATATTGCACACATATTGCACACACTATTGCACACACTGTTGCACTAAGCGACTAGTCTTCGCCAGATTGGTGCCGGCGCGCGGTGTTAGCGATGAGACATACTTGCAAAAGTAAATACCAGGGCTTCTAAGTACGAGTACGGAAAAATACCAGGGTCAAAAACCAGGTTTTAAAAATACTTGAAAGTATTTCTAGTATCAATATATATATGAATAACTAGTTAGAGTCGGGCCACAATTCTGGACGTTTTTTATTTTTTTTGTTCATGAAATGAAATCTTTCCTTCTTACTTATTAAGGGGTAGTGTCTTCAGTTACAGTTCAAATTTTACAAATCGCAGCTCTGCATTAGGTTGAAAGTTGATCAAAATCGCGATTTTATAGTACTGATGTAAAACCATAAATATCATATTACATAGATGCAATGAGTATATACTTATGTTATATATGAATATTTCGTGAAAAAATCACTGTGTACATAAGTGTATACTCATTGCTTATGTGCCCTGCGCGTCAAGTGCGTCAACGCGCTGAGCCCCGTACGCGTACGTACTACTTGAGACGCCGCGGTGTTCAAATTTAAAAATACTTGCATAAGAATTCAACCCGTATTCCATGACAAATAAGGAGCAAAATCGTATAAATAAAAAAAATACTTTGAAGTTCAAAGTATTTTTTATTCACAAATCCGATTATGTTTGTTATTCCTATTTACGATATGAATCATTTTCCTATGCAGTATTTTCATGTGTTCAAGTTTTTTGAGCATCCGACTTCAGCACAAATACTTTCATACTTGCAAGTATTTTTTGCTGATACCAGGGCGCCGTACTTCGAAGTGCAAACCTGGTTTTAAAACCTGGTAGCGTAAATACGCCTCATCTCTACGCGGTGTCCCCACGACGGCAGCGAACAAATATGTGTGTTACATGTGCTGACCAGTGACGTAACACATCCACATAAGTCATTAACATGCATAAGATAACAAACTGGAGCAGATCCTGACCCCTGTGCCACTTCGCATCGGACCGCCATCTCCTCGTTAAGACTCTCACCCACTTTCACACTTTAGGAGCGCTCAGTGACGTAGTCACGGAACCAATTGTTCAGTAGCTCTCTTATTCCACACACCTCCGTAGCTTTTAAATGTGCATCCGTTTCGAAATCGTAAAATATGGGAATAACAGACTTTTTTTCAGCTGAGTAGGTTTTTATTTCATCAGTGAAATTGCATAGAAATTGGGTGCGTGACGTACGTGTTCCACGAGCGCCTATGTGTTGGGGGGGGGGGGGGGGGCTTAGGTTATTATATAATATGTATTTTCATTCATAGGTATACATGTATATATTTAGTCATCTACAATTATTATAATATATGTTGTACACCTCAGCCACTACTCTCTCTTGACGCTAATCCCGTAATCACCGCCACCACCCGTAATATTAATAGATAACAGTTCGTTTTATTTTAATAAACGGTCGTCGATATGAAATATGTGAAACAAATCTTTCTTATAACTTAATGTGTCTACGCAGTTCTTTAAATTGTTCAGACAGACATAATTAATTCAGTGCATTAACACCCGCGAACTTTAATGATGATGATAAACACATTCATTACCCAATTAACACTGAATACTTCACTTTTAACAGCTCACTAATTTAATTTTCCGGTCTCACCCATGTTGTCTCGTCGCCTTCCTCTGTGACCCAATTCGCCGCCGGTTATCCGGGTGGCGGAGACGCGCTTACCAGCGCCTCATTAGTAACCTTACTGTGCGAATTAGTAAAATAATTTAATTTAAGCACAGTCATCTACCCAATTGCGAAGCAATATGGCGATTTCAAATCGATGGTTGTGTTGTGTCTTTTCAATACAAGGCATTTTCAGACACGATTCAAATGAAAAACGTAAGGACCTAAATAATGAAAACGAAATAAACTATTTGATAGGATGGCCTTCAATCAAGCACTTATGTGTATCTGTCATCAGGGACCATTATAATTGTATTTTAATTTCACTTCTGTTATACAAGCGAGAGTATGAATGAGTTATTTTTTTATGGTATAGGGGTACAGACGAACAGACGGGTCACCTGATGGTAAGTGACAATCCCATCCATGGACTCATACAACTCAAGAGTCATAAGTATGCTGCCCGCCTTTTAGGGTGGTGAGGGATGGGGGATGCGGGAAGAGGAAAAAAGAGAGGGGGATGAGGAGATTTGAAAGAGGAGGTGTTGGGCTTCCGGAAACCTCAAAAATTTCGGGGACATGCACAGCAAGCGTTCCTTCAAAACCTGTTTTCCGTGAGCCGATCTATTGTGTAAGCATGGCTCTACCCCGATATAATATTAGTGTTTGTAATTAAATCGCGCCTCAATGGATCTATAGGCAATTGGCAAAGATATAGTTCATAGTCTGGATTAGCCAACAGATAACCAACACCTAGTGAATACAATCCCGAGCATGTTTTTCAATCCCGGGCTTACGGGATTTTTGAAGCCTTTTCCCGGGATCCCGGGCCTATCCCGGGATTAGACTATGTGGTTTCTAATTGGGCTGATATAAAAAAACACGAGTAATTAAAAAAAATGTCTTTAATGTCTTTGCACGACACAAATCAGAATAATAATAAGAAAAGAAAAAACACAAACCAAAAAATACAATACTTTTGCAAGAAATTAAAAAACAGCACAAAATAACTATTTAGAATTTCGAAAATATAATCGCATAAATATCAAAGCATCCAATGTTTGACTTCCGAGCCTGCTTCGTAGTTTATTGCCAACATAAGCAGCAGCTGAAAACGCTCGTTCAGCTTCTACGCTGGTTGGAGGAATAGACAATAGATACTTATATGCTGTTTCTAAGTGATATCCATGAACTCCTCCATTTTCGAACAGGCTCATTTCACATCTTATACTATTTGCCAACCCCAATTCATTTTGTACTTGTACTTCAGGATCTGGGGATTTCATACTCTTGTTAATTTCCAGCTGTAACTTTTCCTTTAATGTCAATTGGGGTTGGGAGGTTTCTGACCTTAGCTCATCATCTGTTTGTGATCCTGACCTTCATCTTCTTCCGTGTCATCATCATCATCATCATCATCAGCCTATCGCAGTCCACTGCTGGACATAGGCCTCTCCCATTGCACGCCACTTCGATCTATTTTCGGCTTCTCGCATCCAGCTCCTGCCAGCCATCTTGCGCAAATCGTCACTCCACCTGGCCTGTGGGCGTCCTACGCTACGTTTGCCGAGACGCGGTCTCCACTCAAGAACTCGTTTTCCCCAACGGTCGTCGGTTCTGCGGCTAATATGGCCAGCCCATTGCCACTTCAGCCTGCTGATCCGGTGGGCTATGTCGATTACTCTGGTTTTCTGCCGGATCAACTCATTCCTGATGCGATCCCTTAAAGAAACACCGAGCATAGACCTTTCCATAGCACGCTGAGCAACTTGTGGACCAGCCGTACCGTAAGTGTCCACGTTTCTCTCCACGGCTCCGTATGTCCTGACGGGTAGGACACACTCATTGAAGACTTTCGTCTTAAGGCACTGTGGGATCGACGATGAGAAGACTCGGCGTAGCTTCCCAAAGGCTGCCCAACCCAGCTGAATTCTTCTGTTCACCTCGTCCTCAAAGTTGTTTCTACCTAACTGCAATGTCTGCCCGAGGTATACATATTTTTGAACAACTTCCAGAACGGCCCCGTGTACCGCAATCGGTTCCGGTAGTACATGCTTATTGAACATGATCTTGGTTTTATCCAAGTTCATCCGTAGGCCGATGTGTACAGAAGAGTCAGCTAGGTCATTCAGCATCTGCTGTAGGTCCTGCAGCGTCTCTGCCATGATGACGATATCGTCTGCAAATCGCAAATGAGAAATGTATTCGCCGTTGATGTTGATGCCACGCTCTTTCCAGTGCAGCGTCTTGAACATGTCCTCCATTGCAATTGTGAACAATTTCGGGGAGATAACATCCTCTTGTCTCACTCCTCGATGCAATGGTATTAGCCTTGTTTGCTGGCTCTGTACTTTGACGGACATGGTGGCAGCTTCGTAGAAACATCTCATCACTTGGATATATCGCCAATCTACTTGGCAACGCTGCAGGGACTCCAGAACAGCCCAGATCTCGATCGAGTCAAAGTCCTTCTCATAGTCCACGAATGCTAAACACAGGGGCTGATTATATTCTTCGGTCTTCTGTATAATCTGCCACACTGTGTGGATGTGGTCTATGGTGTCATATCCTCTGCGAAATCCAGCCTGCTCCGGTGGTTGGAATTCGTCGAGTGTTCGCGCAAGACGGTTCGTGATGATTCTTGAAAACAGCTTGTAGACGTGGCTTAGACGGGAAATTGGTCGATAGTTTGTCAACATTGTCTTATCACCCTTTTTGAAGAACAAGACGACCACACTCCTACTCCACGCCTCCGGAGTTCTCTCTTCAAACAGGACAGCGTTGAAGAGCTTTTGGAGCTCCCTTATTACAGGTTTACCTCCAGCCTTTAGCAGCTCTGTTGTAACGCCATCCTCTCCAGGGGCTTTTCCATTTTTCAGCTGTCTAAGAGCCATCTCAATTTCGTCGGTACTGACTTCTGGCAGGTCTTCGGTGAAGTGGAGTGTTAATGCGGCTCTGGGGTCCTTATTTACGGGATCTGGTCGAGATGCGAAGCGTATAACCGGCCATAGAAGCTTTCTACTTCCGAAAGGACTACCGGCTTCGAAGCAACGACTTCTCCGGTTGCTGTAGTCAACTTCGTCAGGTGGCTTCTTCCAAGAGATTGTACGAACACTTTTGACCCCCGATTCTGCTCGATCGCCCTTTCAATCAAGTGAGCGTTAAAGCATCGGAGGTCGTGCCGTACGAGCTTACTAATCTCTCGGTTTAGAGTCCGCTTTGCCAACGAAGTGACTGGTGGGTTTAAACGTCGTTCCTTCATTAACCCTAGGGTCCCTTCTGAAAGCTTCGACTTCCTGCCCTGACGCTGCAATTCACAAAAACTCGTACCTTCTTCCCTGAAACCCGAACCACGTTTTCGAGGTTCTGGTTTCCACGGAAGCGAATCGGTTTTCCAGCTTTACCTGGAACGTTTCAGATTCCATCATGGCTTGTAGCAGAGTTGGTCGGAGCCTGGACTTGATCAAACGAACACGTTCAGCCTTAAAGTCGATATTTAGAGAGCCTCGGACAAGTCGGTGGTCACTACCGGTATTAAACCTATTGATCACTGAGACATCTCTGAATATGTGCTTCCTGTCCGACATGATGAAGTCGATCTCATTTTTGGTCATAGCGTCGGGACTTTGCCACGTCCACTTTCTCTGGGGCTGTTTCTTGAAAAATGAATTCATCAAAAAGAGCCCCTCCCGTTTTAGGAAGTTAACGAGCATTTGCCCCCTATGATTCCTGCTTCCAAATCCATGGGATCCTACTACCGATTCGCTACAATTCTGTACTCCCACTTTAGCGTTGAAGTCACCCATAACATCATCTTCTTCATCATTCTTCAATCAACTTCTTCCGTGTAATCTCGACTATTAAGTCTTTTAACAATACTCTTTATTTGCTTCCTCACTAAAGCCTGTGTCAGAACTGGAAATAAGTCGTGCCATTCCAAATCCGATAATAACTGATTTTCAACATCCATTCGTGGATTTTGTAAATAATTTAACACGCCAGTTAAATCATCACTTCGTCGTTGCTTTATACGTTCCACTAAGGATGTTTTAATTTTTTTGGCAAGTGCTGAGTTTTTGCTAGACAGTTGTTTTATAAGAAATTTCAAAGCGGCATCAGCTGTGCATAAATTAGCATCTCGCCGACAGATTGCTTCTACTGTCAATTTAATTGGGGTCAGCACATCAACAATTTTGTTTACCAATTCAAAATCAACATCTTCTAAACGAATTGGATGATTGAGATCTATAAGAGCTTTTTGAATGCATGCTTTTAAAAGATAAAATCGCTCCAGCATTGTTAAAAGACTATTCCACCTGGTTTTACAGTCCAAAAGAAGTGACAACTCTTTTCCATGTTCAATTTTCACATATTTTTGAAGTACTGTTTCATTTTTCAATGGAGATCTTTTGAAATACACTACAACTTTGCAGATTTTCTTTATCAGCTCATTAATATTTTCATATTGTGTTAACTCTGGTACGTGTTCTGGCGCAAGATCATTTTGTCACATTACGATTAAACCTGATTCTGGACAGTCTAAGTCTTCTAAATGGTGTTCATCATCGCTGTTGTCCATATAATCAACAGTCACAGCTGGTTCATTTATAGTATCATCTGAGGTAGGGCTATCTTGCAAATTATTATGTTTTTCATAAAGCACATCACAGACCGCCAAATTGATACCATGTGCGAGACACAGTTGTTGTTCAGTGCAAACAAGTCGCCCCACCTTTATCATAACATTCGGTCCATCGGTTACAATAGCCACGATGTCAGTTTCTAGGGAAATGACAAATTTACTTAGACGCTCTTGCAATATACGAAGACAATTTTCAGCTGTCATACTATCGTAAATAGTAACAAGTCCTAAGTTCCAAATTTTTTTATATGAATGAACGTTGACCGCCATGTATCGTTTATTGGAAGTTGAAGTCCACTCGTCGAAAGAAAGACTAAATTTTTCATATACACTTTTCAAATGTTTTAATTCTGCAGTTATTTGCTTTCTGATTTTTTCACTGTAATTCATAACACGTTTTCAAACAGTGACGGCTGACTTTGGTAAATCCGTGTATTTTGCTAAGAGCAATTTTCTCAAATCATCTGAGGTTATGAATACACTGAATGGAAATCCATCTAATGCAATCATTCTTGCCAAAATATGATCCAGGCTATCGTCGGCACTTTTAGTAAAATAATTATCTAACTTTCGCTTGGCTGGCGGCGGTGCTGTGTTCAGATTTTCAGAATCTTGACTTGTTGAAGCCGATATAACCTTGATGTTATGTTTTGATAACAAATGTGTATGTAATCCCTTAGTTGATCCACCCAAAGTCTTGAGGATGGCTGGGCATCGCTTACATTTAGCACTATTCCCGTCCTTCGCAACTAAATAATAACTCCACACTGACGTCGTATCACTGTCTTTTTTATGTTTAACAAAATCTCCCGCCATTTGAAATACTTAATTTTAGATAATTGACTTTTAAATTTTAATGAGCTTGACCAAGATAGCCTACGTAACCCGTCGTCACTGACGTAGCCTACATAACCCGTCACTGACAGAACAATAAATGAAAAAAAGAAAACCTGATTTGCATATTTATACTTTCGTACAGGGAATCCCCGATGGGAAATACCCGCAACAATATTATGATATGAGATGATCGGGTGATTCCCCTGTTGGTTCGTTGGGGAATTACCTTAAGAGTATTGTATTAAAGTATTCCGAGTGGGGAAGTCCCTTCTAAGTTCTACGTTCTACGACAAACATATTATTAGGACTGTACCTGTGTAGTAAATAGTGGGTACCTACGTATTGTACGAGTTGCTTTTTGTCGTAATGTATTAAAATAATCTAGGCAAGGTTATTTTCAAGGCGCAACGGACTACGAAATACAAACTAGACTTGTTTGTGGCAATCCCGAAAATTCCGAGATTAGCCAAGTACAGTCCCGGGATTTTCGATGCCAGAAAACGGTCGGGATCCCGGGATTGTATTCTCTACCAACAACTAATTATCCTACAAATTTCCACGCGAATCGCGGGCTAGTTTAAAATTATAAACAAACTTCTTGAACTTAACATTGCTTAAATAAACGTATTTATATTGAATACTTACATCCTTAGTATCGATTCTTCCTTCTACCCACTTAGCTTCAGCCCGTGACGACACAAAGAGGCACAGGAACAAGCCCGGCAACCGAAGCATTATTGATTTAATTTGTATTTTGTGCTTCAGATTTTTTTAGCCAAATACATTTTTTTTATTACTGAAAAAAGTATAGGTTTATGAAATGCTGTTAATTAGTATTTTATATATTTACGTATAATTAAAATATTAAATAAACGTCTTTTGGTTATAAAAGATTTTGATAAATTCTTATTGATATTGAGAAATAAAATAAAGTATGTACAGTATTACTGTAAGAATAAGTAAATATTTATATTCGTAACCTTTTCGATCCCTATTTTCAACATTTATCGTGACATATCGTCAAAATATATGTATATGAACAATCAGCTTAATAAGTTTACTTTAAATAAATGACTATAATTTTACTCAAGGATAAAAAAAGATAAAAATAACTTACTTGGTAGCTCTTTACCAACATTTTATTTACACAAATTATCGGCTGTGAAAAATCAACCAAATGATTAAGTAAAATTGATTATGTGGTGTTCTGTTTTTATAGCGATAGCAATTATGTACACTCTCGTTAATCCACGTTAGTAAATGGACAATGTTCTTTTGTTTTGGGGCTAATTTTGTTGTGCGAGAATACGTTGTCATGGAAACGCGTCTATAAAGGCTGCGTTCGTGTTATCCTAGAATTTAACATATAGGAGGGTCGACCAACATGGCGGTCATGTTTTTATAAACTGTTTTTCTCTAGAAATACTTGATATTGGCAGAAGCTCTGCGTTATATATACACGCGAGAGGGAGTCCCTAAATAACTAATAACTAATAATAAATAACATATAGGAGTTCATCGATTTAATTTTAAGTTGTACAAATATTATTCTATACTGTTTTCTGTACCTTTTGTATTCTACATTAGACGTGAAACATTGTCTTCAAATTTAGATTGGAACAATTATATATAACCAATATTATTGAATTCAGATGACGAATACATTGCGTAATATTTATTCCTCATTCTATATTTTGTTGCAAGTGGAATATTACCTTCAAATTCAGAAAAAAAAAAAGAGTTTGGGGTAACACGCATAAAAAACCATACACCTGAATGGACAATTTCCTTTTTCGACAGTTTACAACACTAATATAAGGATAGCTGTGTAGGAAAGCTTTTTTTTTTATATACTATAGGGGGACAGACGAACAGACGGGTCACCTGATGGTAAGTGACACCGCCGTCCATGGACACTTGCAACTTAAGAGTCGCAAGTGCGCTGCCCGCCTTTGAGGGTGATGAAGGATGGGGGATGCAAGGAGTGGAAAGAAGAGAGGAGGGATGAGGAGATGGGAAAGGAGATTAAAGGGGAGAGAAAAGGGGGGAGGGGGAAGTGGGCCTCCGGAAACCTCAGTCAATTCGGGGAAATGCAACGCAAGCGTTACTTCAAAACCGGTTTTCTGTGAGGCCGTGGTATCGCACCGGTCGAGCCGGCCCAATCGTGCGTTAGCATGGCTCTACCACTGAAAAAAAAATTGCAGAATAAACTTTTATATACAATATACTCACGCCTGTATAACGAAAGGGTCGTAGCCTCATCAAACGCAAACATTTTGCCAACCGTCATATATTTTAGTCTCTAATATTATAACAGGCAAGCCTATTGCAGTCAACTGGGCACTGTATAAGCTGTATACATAGTATCGGTTCGATAGCAGTCCCATACCTTCGTCGTACTTTCCTTTTTCTTTGAACAGACTTCGAAAAGGAGGTGGCTCTCAATTCGACAGTTTTATTGTTCTATTAAGACTATTCAAATGACATCTCACATTACGAAACAAATAAAATCGTCTAGGCTCGTTTATACAAAAATAAAACCATTTACTCAAAAAAATAACGGTGTTTATTACGCAGTCGTAATACAGCCTCACGCCACTTCGACATTCACTACACATAGCCTCACGCCACTTCGACACTGAAATAAAAACTAAAAAGAAAGAGAAATAATAAATATTTATTATGAGCACAAAGCAATATAATATCATTAAATTAAGTAAGTCCAATGGCATGTATATTTTTCTAACTGCTCTTCTGTTCTGTTTCATACAAGCTGTGTGTGGCCGATGAGCTCTGTGACAATACGTTTCTATGTGAAGTTGTACGTTTATATGAAACGCACAATAGATCCCTTCTGCTTATTCCTTCTACGTATGTATGTAAGAATGATAAAATATACATAAATTGATCATGCTAAATGGTGTAGTGACATTCATAGTGCTACAATTAGCAAAATCGAAGTTTCTATATATACTGACTTAATTTTAAATACTAGAATATTCTTCAATAAATTTCTTATGAAACTTCTGAAAACTGTCAACCATTTCCTTTAATAAATCTAGTTGCGGAAGTATCGTTGTTCTGATGTGATAAGTACCAGGTACCTGTCCGAAACCAGAACCGGGTACCATACAAATACCGGTATCCTCTAGTAGTTTCAATACGTAGAACTCGTCTGGTTCCTGCCCCACTCTCTTGGCAGCTTCTATCGCTTTCGGAGGCAGCTCGATCCGGGGGAAAGCATATAACGCACCCTAAAAACAGTATAGATTCAGTTTCATTTCATTTTATTCGAATACATGTATATGTTATGTGACAAACCATTTCATGAAATGGTTTGTTAATCTCTCTCGTCTCTCTACGTCTCTCTACGTCGTCGTCTCTCGTCTAATATAGTCCATTAATAATCATAGTTTAACGATGTGAACAGCTAGCCCACGACCAATCATGAAAAAATCATGAATGGTCAAACATTAGTTTTCATGACACATCATGAAATTTAGCATCCACTCTTAGAGGCGCTGATATTGTTTTGTTTCTTTTTTATACAATATGGCGGCTTATAGCTATTTCGTTTAAAAATGGTTAATGTGGTGAAAATAGAATAAAAGGGTAGTGAAATATCGTTACGACAACGTAACTTTTTTGTTTTTTGTCTCGCACAACCAGCATGTGGAACAAATTGTCGCCTGCTGAATTTCCGGACCGATACGACCTTCAAACCTTACTACCTAAAAGGCCGGCAACGCACTTGTTAGTCACTTACCATCAGATGACTCGTCTGCTCGTTTGCCAAAAAAACGTTAACGTTTTAACGCTACGATTAGTTTTTGCTGACAATGTCATGATCTTGCCAATACATATAAAACACGGCAGCTTTCTGGCGCTCAACAGCCTCTTCTCTAATAATAATTGAATTTTAAACAGTCTGCAAACTGTAATTGTTTTTTAATTATATTGAACATAAACATTTCATAACCAGCCATTTGTAAATCTTATGTTATCTCAGGACATAGTCTGTGTTTGAATCCAACAAACATACATATGTACAACAATTCCAACAAACATAAACATAATAGGGTTAGAGTGCAGATACTGTTATGGGACTCGGACCTACTTAAGCTATTGTTTACACTTCCCAATCTATAAGGAACTCCCTTCCATTCTTACCTATCTTTCAATTCTATATATCTAATTTATTAAATGCACTGAACTGATTGCACCCTATTGTGGGGTGGATAAAAATTCAAATTATAATTGGGATACTGTGGGCCTTTCAAGCACCTTAGCCTAAGCCTTTGGAGGTACAGGCGTGAGCATATGGGTAGATTGATAGAATGATATGCGCAATCAATTGTCAAGTCCTTGATTTGATTCTTGGATAGTTTTCCATGAAGGTATATTATGTAAAATTTCATTATATTGACCAGAACAGCTGTTTTTGTTTTTACTACGGCTTTTCATAAAGTGCTGATAAACATACTTATATATTTCTAAATACATGCAAGTTATATATAAACTACACCCAGACATAGAACAAGTACTCTTGCTTACCGCAAAAATATTTATCCTGGGTAGGAATCGGACCCACGACCTCTGGATTAACAGTCAGACACACTAACTATTAGGCCAGTAAGACAATCTAGACATATATTAAAAGTGAAAAAACTTCTTTAGTTCTTTGCCGAATTTCTCTACCATCGTATCAGTATAATATATTCACACACATAGATCACAAATAACAACAGATAGTTTTTAAAATGTTACGAACCTGGACAACATTACAACTGATTCCCTCCATACTGTTAAACATTTTTACTAATATTTTAGCTCTTGTCGCAAACGATTTCATTACATTGGCCTTCTCTTTTATATAACGGTCAAACGAGGGGTCCCCTTCCTCAGGTGGTTTCACCACACAATACACCACAGCCTGTCCTAAGGTATTAGGACAATGTCTGGCAGAAATACTTTTATATAAAACATTGCGGACGTCAGGGTCCATATTGACGACTTCCAACCATCCACCGCGTAAACCACACTCTCCCATATACCCCTTGGATGTGGACATAAAAGAAACTAATTCAACTTGATTTAAAGGCGCTTCTTGCTCAGACAAAACTTTTTTAAAGGAATAAAATTTTCCTTCGTAAATATTTTGCTGGTAGACCTCATCGGCGAATATGAATAAGGAATGTTTGTAGGCGAATTTTATTACAGATTCGATGTTTTCTCTAGTCAATACTTGCCCAGTAGGATTTCCTGGGTTGATGACAACTAGAACCCTGACCTTACAAGACTTGGAAGCTTCTTGAAGAGACCTTTCGAGTTCTTCATGTTTCAGAGCCCAGTTTTCCTTCTCGTCTAAATAATATTCCACTTGAGCCAGGCCATATTCTGCAAGAGTTGCAGAATAAAGGGGATATTGAGGTATAGGAAGCATGACACCAGGCTTTTGTCCATTTGTGTTGTTGATAAACAGTTTTAAACAGCTCTTGATAGCGGCTGAAGCTCCAGGTGTCAAGCATATATTATTCCAATCGGATTTGAATCCATCTCTATTCTCGATGTATTTAGCCACTGAATGTCTTACGACGTCAATACCCAAAGATGTGGTATATGATCCAACAGAGTAGCCACCACATCCGTTCAATATTTCAGCTGCTTTTTCCTTTACATCTTGCGGGAAGTATTCTGTCTTAATCAAGTCCGGGTAAGAAATGCAGGCCAAAATTTGTCTGATAAACGTTATGGGTTTTTGTCCTATAGACTGACCATCCCCTATATTTGCTTTGATGAGCTTAGTGAAGGGCATTTCACCTCCTTCCTCTAGTTTCTTCTCAATCTCCGCCATTCTCTGGAATAAGGACCCACGTAGAGCATATTCTAGTTTTATTATATGAGGATTTAAATTTTTAAAAGTGATGGATTTCTTGAAGTGATAGTTATCCATA
Source organism: Tyria jacobaeae (assembly GCA_947561695.1). Lineage (NCBI taxonomy): Eukaryota > Metazoa > Arthropoda > Insecta > Lepidoptera > Erebidae > Tyria > Tyria jacobaeae. The sequence continues at coordinate 3,973,238 of OX387236.1, read as the reverse complement.
TCTTAATAATTATCTTATTAATTTATTCGAATTTTTGCACTACCGTTTTATTTATTTTTTATTTTTTGTAGCACTGTAACATATCTACGGCGATCGATGTTCGTTTAAATCTATTATAGTGATATTTTCTTCAATAAGGTTTGGTTTATCGCCGTTTAAGCGATAAATAATACGTAATATGTATTTACTTGGAAATTACGGTTCATAATAACATTAATTGGTAGATATCAATTATTTCCAAGAAGGGCTTAAGTCATGGGGCGTAGCGTATTATAATGTAACGTTATTAATGTTAAATAAGTGGTAATTGAAACACTTTCGAGGTAGCTCCCTTAGACCGTATGAGACATTCATAGGAAACAGCCGTAGCGGTGTGCGATTCTGCACTACAGATCGCATTTCTTGGGTCTTCTGATTGTTGGTTTTAAGCCCCGTAATGCCAGTCTCTCATTCAGTTTGTCCAATTCGGATTGCATACAGTGGTGTTTCTGACTCAGCATTCCCCCCTCTATACCACGTCGCTTGTTGTGGTATACAACACATGCTCACACCTTAAAGGCCCTAATGTTATTAAGTTTTTTTTTTATTAATTAAAAAAACATTATATTTATTAATCCGTATTTATAGACGTAATTAATGTCTATGATGACGCTGTGAGTTGGTAATAGGGGGAAATTTTCTAGCACGTCAGCTTATTTGGAAGTTTTCATAGTGTGTACGTCCCCCTGGGTTACGATTCATTGTAGTTAGGATTTGTAGAACAAAAACGCGTGTAGGGCGTTCTACGGCAGGATGGATCTGTAGCGACTTTCATATACAGCAGAAATATACATCAACTATAACTACCTAATGACGTAGTATAATCCGAAACCATAATATTAAAATTCTAGCACCGATTAGTATATATACAAATTCTAGACACCAACCGTTAGGCGACAGCCCTCCAGGCTCCATCACCTTGCCTGGTTGCCTCCCTTCGTGTAAAGGTAAAATAACACCCGTTCCTCCACAATCATGTTGAAGGGATTATAACACTCATTCCTTCATAGGATCGAGAATTTGAAGCAGGGAGCGATATCATCGATATTATTATTCTGTTCGTCGCTTACCCGACATATTCGAAGTATTTTCAGTAGTTAGTTAATACAAGAAAAACTCTTAGATTAAATAAGCCAGCCAGTTAAGTGGATGATATTTTTAAGGTAGTGCATTGCTCATCAATGCCCCTACCTGTGGACGTGCTCCCTTCGAACATAATTTCATCACATAAGAATGGCACCAGAGCATCTGAATAATTAGCCGAGGTTTCCTAAAGGATTGAAGAACCAGTATCGAGTTTCTTTCCTTAGTCTTTAAGGGTTCTAGTTTGAAGTGAATGAAGACTTGCAATGAATGTCGTTCTTTCAATGAATCTTCTGCTAGTTGAAAGTATTTAGAAACATGACACCGCAAGGAACTAGCCAAAAACCATCACCATAAAACATGTAGTGACGTAATTAGATAATAGTAATTAATGGTGATACACTAAATTGCCCATTAAAATATATCTAAAAGCACTTAATAACATACATGATAATGCAATTAATTGCAACAACGCCATGATCACCTCACTAATTACTGTGCTGATAACAAACTCCATCTAAGCATTAATAAAGGTAAATTAATAACATTCACCAAAAAGAGTCATACATTTTTATATAAGCTGCTTCCTTAGCCAATTTCACTGGAAAATGTATCGTTCGTGGAATATACCCGAACTCAAAATTGCATCTTGACGTTTTAATGATTGTATAGGATACAAAGCTTTGCAAATATATGGATTTGTGGTCATGGTATGGATGTGCGCACATATAAACTTATTAAAAAAACAGTTCTTATATAATAATTTACAAGTCACTGATTAGATCACAATTGGCATTGACTGGCCTGTTGGTGTAGTGGATAGTGACCGTAACTGCTAAGCCAGAGGTCGTGAGTTCAATTCCTACCCAGGGCAAATATTTGTGTGATGAGCATGATCATTTGTTCTGTGTCTAGGTGCAATTTATCTAAAATATATATCTATGAATTTAGAAGTATATAAGTATGTTTATCAGTTGTCTGGTTACCATAGTACAAGCTCTGTTTAGTTTGGGATCAGACGGCCGTGTGTGAGATATGTCAAGTTAATAATATAGTTCCGCTTCCGCTCATGACCGAATCACAAGATGTAGTAGTCATGAACATCCTTTGCGCTGCCTTTTATAGGTAGCGAGGGCCTACCCACACCAGAAATATATCAAAAAATAACATCTATCAATCTTATATATAAAAATGAATCGCAAAATGTGTTGGTAAGCGCATAACTCAACAACGCCTGGACCAATTTGGCCAATTCTTTTTTTTAAATGTTCGTTGAAGTTCAAAGATGGTTTTTACGGCGAGAAAAATTCGAATAATTGCCGTAAAAACCCTATAAACAGCCCTTTTCTTTTCCCATACAAACGTTTTCTAACTAAAACGAGCTTTATTGCTATTGTATAAAGTTCATATTGAATTACAAGCACTCAATGTTGTTTAAACAATGTAGGTATGTTCCTAATGTAAAAGAGTCAATTTGCACTTTATTACCTCTGTACAAAGTTCAAATTCAATCATATCTATCAAAACAGTGTGCAATATCCCATTATATTTTGGCAAGGTGAAGATGGCTATGATTTCTCAATAAAATGATAAATCCCATTACAGGTAATTAAAATATTAGTTTAACTATATTAGGTATTTTAATTTTATATTTCAACAATGTTATTAAAACAAAATCTATTTACAGGTTCTGAAACGAACAAAAAAGTCAGTTCAATGAACTATTATTCATACCGCCTAATGATTCGGGAAAACGAAGACAATCACATATTGAAATGTCGGCGATTATATCACAAATATATTGTTGACATGTATGTTAAAATTGAAACGGAGAGATTAACATTCATCAAGTTGAATCAGACCAAACTCCGATCAGAAGAGTATATTCACCTTCGAGATACGATTAATACTGATGGAAATGCACAGAATGTTGGTCGGATGACTGAATAGTCAGTTCCAGCAACATACATCGGAAGCCCTCAAAATATGCATGAATATACTCAAGATGCCATGTCGTATGTTCGTCATTATGGTACTGCAGATTTGTTCTTCCCTTCCCTGGGCAATCACCCATTGATTGTCATGATATTACAGCAAGAGTCTTTAGACAAAAATTGAAATCTTCAATGGATTTCATAGTAAAACATTATGTGTTTGGTGAGACACGCTGCTGGATGTATTCTGTGGAGTGGCAGAAACGAGGATTGCCACATGCACCCATTTTGATTTGGTTGGTTGAAAAAATAAGGCGAAATGAAGTTGTTGCAGTGATATCAGCAGAACTCCCTAATGTACAAGTAGATCCTGGATTGCATGAGGTAGTTATCAAAAATATGATACATGGTCCCTGTGGAACTCTTAATCAAAATTCACCATGTATGATGGATGGTAAATGTTCAAAACGATATCCACGGACATTAATATCGGAAACAATTACTGGTATGACGGTTAACCACTGTATCGTCGACGATCGACAGCAGACAATGGAAGATCAACAATTGTCAAATTAAATCAACAAGATATTGAAATAGATAATCGTTGAATTGTCCCATATTCACCCATTTAATCAAAAACCTTCAAAGAACACATCAACGTTGAATCTTGCCATTCAGTGAAATCTATTAAATATGGCTGTGATTGGAATTGGTGGAGAGAATTCCAATGATGAAGTTACACAATACCAAATGGGCCGCTATGTTAGTAGTAATGAAGCAGTATGGCGAATATTTTCTTTTCCTATTCATGAGAGACACCCTTCTGTTGTTCACTAAGCTGTGCATTTAGAAAATGGACAAAGAGTGTATTTTACAGCACAGAACGCAGTACAAAGAGCTGCTCAGCCACCATCTACTACATTAACCAGTTTTTTTGAGACATGCCAAAACGATGATTTTGCACAAACATTGCTTTATTCTGAAATGCCAAAATATTATACTTGGAATCAATCCTCAAGGAGATTTATAAGGCGGAAACAAGGGAAACAAGTTCAAGGATACCCAGATGTGTATTCCACCGATGCCATTGGTCGAATTTATTCAGTACATCCAAGCAATAATGAATGTTTTTATTTACGAATGCTATTAGTCAATGTACGTGGCCCAACATCATTCCAACATTTACGAACTGTTGATGGTGAATTGTGTGGATCTTACTGCCTGTCAACGTTTGAAATTGTTAGAAAATGACGCTCATTGGGATCAAACTCTCAATGATGCTCAATTTACCGCTCACCTTCATATTCCACGAAAGAAAGTTTTGACACCTTTTTAGATAGCTTAGACACCATTTACCAACAACTATCTAATTACCCTAATATAACACTCCTCGGAGACATAAACATTGACATAATTGAAGAACATAGAGACAACCGCTCCTTAGATTACCTTCTACTAAACGCATCCCACGGACTATCACTAACGCATTTTTTAAGTACTCGGCAAAATAAATGCTATGACCACGTACTTTTGAAGTCTAAACTAACCTCTACTACCTTGGTGTTAGATTCTCACATTACTGACCACAAACCTGTATTATTAGATATTGCAGTTACAAAGCCAAAAAGGCCATCCACTGTGTTTTCATTTTGCCTAAATTATAAAGATATTAAACTAGAATTGCAAAATACAGACTTCTCCTTTATCTACAAAATTCAATCTGCTAATGAGGCGATGAATACACTGATAAATAAAATTAAATCAATAATAGGTAAATATAAAATATATAAAAAAATCTCACGTAAAAAAAGGTGCTTAAAACCGTGGATAACTGCTGGTATACTGAAATGTATAAGAAATAGAGATAGGTTGCATGCTAATTGCAAAAAATCCCCGGACAATGTTATCCTTAAAACTACATACACCCGCTACCGGAATTTTTGTAATGAACTCATCCGTAAATTGAAAATATCATATGAGCAAAGCGAACTGGCAAAAACCAAAAATAACCCGAAGTCTCTTTGGAAAACAATTAAAGAGATAACTAACACTCAAAACCCTCACTCCAGCCCCACTGAGTTGCTAAACATTAGTGACAATCCAAAATCGTCTGTAAATGAGGTCTGTCACTATTTCACAAATATAGGTAAAAGTTTGGCACAGAATATAATCAACCATACTACTACTCCTCCAAACTCAACCAGAGACCGCTTCCAACTTTCTCCAGCTAATTCGCTAACCATCCTAGAAGTGGAAGAGGCTGAGGTGGAGTCTCTTATTCTAAAGTTACGCAATGACTGTGCTGTTGGGTGGGATGGAATATCGTCTGTGTTTCTAAAGGAATATCGTCAAATTTTAGTACCACCTCTAACTTTCTTATTTAACCGTTGCATTCAAACAGGAGTGTTCCCGAATGCCCTAAAGAAAGCCATAGTTCACCCGGTATACAAAGGAGGAGCCAGAAACTGTGTCAATAACTATAGACCCATCTCTGTATTATCGGCTGTTTCTAAGTTGTTTGAAAGAATCCTTAGTAATAATTTGAAAAGATTCTTGCACAAATATGATATCATAGCGAAGAACCAGTTTGGATTTCAACCAGGAATCTCTACAGAAGATGCGGTATTACAACTTACTCAAAATGTAGCTAAGCAACTTGATAAGCATAATAAATGTCTTGGAATTTTTTTGGACCTATCAAAAGCTTTCGACACGGTTTCTGCCCCCCTCCTTATCTCCAAGTTAGAACTTCTTGGTGTACGTGGTACGCCTTTAGAGATTTTCAAAGACTACCTTAAAAATCGCACACAGTCCGTATAAATTGATTCTTACCTCAGTGACGAAGAGCTGGTGACCTTCGGCATTCCTCAAGGTAGTATCCTGGGCCCGATTTTATTCCAAATCTATGTTAATGGTCTGTGTTTGATTAATCTCCTGGATAATGTTAAAGTCTACGCATATGCCGACGATACCGCAATTCTAGTCCATGGCACTACATGGGAATTCGTTAAAAGTAAAACAGAACTGGCTTTAAGCGAAGTCATAAAATGGTTAAACTTGAACCTCCTCAGCATAAACGTAAAAAAAAACAGCATACTTACCTTTCACGATCAGACGTAATGGTGCACCACCTGACTCCTTTAACATTTCTGCTCACTCGTGTCCCAACCTACAACCAACCTGTAATTGTCCGACGCTTAACAGAGCTAGCTGTGTCAAATACCTTGGAGTACAAATTGACTCTGCACTAAGATGGGACAAACACGTAAGCTCAATCACTACTAGAACGATGCGTCTCATTCACATATTCAAATCACTTAGGAAATCGGCTAGCTTTGATATTATTAAGTTAGTATACCAATCACTAGTAGTTAGTTAGTATACTAATGCACTATGTCAATCTGTAATTGGGTATTGCATTACAGTGTGGGGTGGTGCTGCAAAGTCCTATTTACTGGAAATAGAAAGAGCACAGCGTGCTATACTGAAAGTGATGTCATACAAACATTTCAGGTATCCAACAATCCAACTCTATGACGATTGTAAGGTACTTACAGTGCGCCAGCTTTACATTCTTCAAACAGCCCTTAGGTACCATAATACCCTCCCACCTCCAGAACCCAACAAACGAAGATTCAATGCACCTCCAGTTCGGCACAAATACTCCTTTTCCGAGCATCAATTTTACACGCTAAGCCCTTACCTATACAGTAACATTAATAAAGAGTTAAACATCGTTAAACTGAATAGATTTAACAGCAAACAAGTACTAACTGAGTGGTTATTACATAAAGATTACTCTGCTACTGAATCACTACTAAAGTTCTTAAAGTGACAATAAAGGATTTTGCGTGACCGACACCTTTTTGCGTGTGTGTAATATGTATATATATATATATATATATATATATATATATATATATATACATTAAAAGATATACATATTACACACACGCAAAAAGGTACAAACACTCATCCACGCATAACCAAATATACACGCACATTCACACACACTCCCACACGCACTCACACACACACACACACATACACACACGTACGCTCACACTCAAACACACACACACACACACACACTCGTGTCACACACATACAAACGCTCATCATCCAATCAACACAGTATCAATCTCGTTTCAATGCCTTATGGAAATCATTATTGTTACACCTTATAGCCGATTCCTGTCTCTTAAGATACAGGCGTAGCCTAGTTTAAGAGACAGCTCGATTTTTTTAATTGCTTACAATGTTTTGTAACTTTTTAGAATACTAGTGTATAATTCTGTAAACACCTACTGTGTCTAATATGTTTCACTGTTGTTGTAATACTTTTGGATTAATAAATTATTATTATTATGCTGTAATATCATCACACGCTACGAACATTGTTTTCTACATGCTTCCCATGAAACCCAATTGATTTGTGGATCAAGTACAAAGATAATATGTGTGATGATATTTTGTATCAAATACGAAACAGAATGGGAAATCCAAATATACAAATCAGTGAAGAAATTTACAACGAAGCATTGATTTCAATTGAGGACATGTGCTTGATGATGTCAAACAAACTATTAATTCAATTAGGCCTGGCCGCGCCCAATCGTCCAATGATGCTTTTAACCAAGAGTTGAATCGAGAAAAAATGTATGATCTCAACACTTTAAAAGAATTAATTCAAACGAATCTTCCAATGTTGAATGAATAACAGAAGTATGTCTTTGATAATCTTATGAAAGTAACAAATGATGAAACTGGAGGGATTTACTTCTTAGATGCACCTGGTGGTACAGGAAAAACTTTTTTTGATTTCATTAGCATTAGCAACTCACAAAATAAAATAGCACTTCCACTCGCTTCGTTGGGAATCGCAGCAACTTTGCTTGAAGGTGGTCAAACAACCCATTCAGCATTAAAATTGCCATTAAATATGCAAAGCAATGAAACTCCGACCTGCAACATTTCTAAGAACTCTGCAATGGCAGCAATGTAAATTAATTATTTGGGATGAATGCACGATGGCACATAAAAAACCTTTGGAGGCTTTAGACAGAACATTAAAAGATATACGGAGCAATCATAACCAGTTTGGTGGTGCAATGATTTTATTAGCAGGAGATTTTCGTCAAACATTGCCAGTGATTCCACAATCAACACCAGCTGATGAACTCAATGCACGACTAAAGTCCTCCAATTTGTGGAAACATGTCAAAGTACTTAATTTAAGCAAGAATATGCGTGTCGAGTTGCAAAATGACCAATCTGGAAACATATTCTCTAAACAACTCATTGACATTGGTAATGGCAAATTTGCTCTACACATGTTGAGTGGCTGCATTAACATTCCACAAAGTTTTTGTCAGTTAACTCGATCAAAAGATGAACTTATTCAGAAGGTGTTTCCAGATATTTCTCGTAATTACAGAAACCATGATTGGTTGAGCGAACGAGCTATATTGGCTGCAAAAAACATAGATGTAAATTAATTCAAGTTAAAAATACAAGAACAAATTACAGGCGAATCGAGGATATATAAATCAGTTGATTCGGCTACTAACCAAGATGATATAGTGAACTATCCACCAGAATTTTTAAACTCGCTGGATTTGCCAGGATTGCCACCTCACAATCTTCAATTAAAGGTAGTTATAATGTTGCGAAATATCAACCAACCGCGTCTTTGCAACGGCACGCAATTAGCAATAAAAAAAAATTACTTAACCACGAGATAGAAGCAACTATACTGAAAGGAAAGTATAAAGGAGAAGACCGAATGATGTGCTGTTTGACTTTAAACGACTACAGTTTCCAGTTCGGCTTGCTTTTGCTATGACCATAAGCAAGTCCCAGGGGCAATCATTACCATTACATGTTTCTCACATGGTCAATTGTATGTTGCCTGTTCCCGTGTTGGAAAACCATCAGATTTGTTTGTCTATGCGCCAGATAATCAAACAAAAAACATCGTATATCACAAAGCACTACAATGAAAATAAAACTGATTTTTGTTAATAATTATGATTCACATGATTAACAATAAAGAGATTACTTATTTTTAAATGCTTATATATGTCTTATTTAATTATATTTCTTATTCACAACGCCCTATCACCAGGGTGACGATTCTGTTCAGGAGAATTTTTTGCCCCGTCTATTAAATATGTAGGCACAAAAAAATGTCACATTACAAATCATTTTGACAGGACTTTATTGCAATTTAATTAGGCAGTACGAAGTCTGCCGGGTCAGCTAGTAGTTAATATAAATCGAGTATGAAACTAGTGTCGAATCCTCGTTATGCTAAATGTATTGATCAACTAGAAGTAGTACAGATTAAATATCTCCGTTCGTACTAACTAACGTAAACTATAGATGTTATTGCAAAATTTCTTATTGCTACTCATTAGTTACATTTTGTTTACTGACTCTTAAAATGCTGAGATGGTCGATGGTTTATCAAAATTGTATAACGTTTGTTGCAATATATTTGACTGTAACAAACTAATAAATCAAATAAACCTTAGAATCCCTAGCAGATCGCAAGTGCTCACTGCTCATCCTAGTTCCCTGTGTGTACTCAAAATGTGCAGAACAAATGCTGGCGAACGAGCCCCCCTGCGCCACAGTATGAAACTTTACAACTATTATTTCACAAGCATCAGTTTCTCAGTTTCTCAGAACTGTTTGAATTTGGAATGTTTTTTTTTACAAACGAGTCCTTGATAAATTAAAAAAAAAACAAAAGGCTAATCATGTGTCATTTGTTTTTTATCGCACTTGGAATTTCGTCATCCGCAGTGAAAATGGTATTAACGCGAAAAGATTTTAGAGCGATAAGTTTTTATGATTTTAAAAGTGCTTTTTTTCCGTTCGCCTTCAAAATGCTTTTGGGAGAGAAGCACCTCATTTGAGCATCGTGAGGCGATGGTATGCCGAATTTGAGCGACTACGGATTTCTCTACATGATGAAATTCGTGAAATACGGCCCGCAATTGCGACCACTGACAAAAATGTGGCTACTGTGAAGTAGCTAATTGAAGAAAACAGACGCATCAACTGTGAGACGATTCGGGGAAATTTGAATTGGCATGAGTCAAATTCAAAAAATTCTAAATAAAGAATTAAAAGTTAGAAAACTTTGTTGTCATTGGATTCCTCGTGAACTGACTTCAAAACAAAAACAGGCTCGTGTGGATTGGTGCAAAGAGATGTTACTTAGATACGACCATGGACATTCTAATGCTGTTTACGACTTCATCACAGGAGACGAAACTTGGATTTATTGTTTGAAAGCGAGAACAGACCGACAAAATTTGAGCAGACAAGGAACGTCGGAAAAAAATGTTTAAAATGTAAAGGTGAATACTTCGAAAACCAATGAATATATTTATATACTCATAACTTGTTTAATTAATAAGTTACTCAAAACTTTCAGTGCGGCCTACGTACCATCAACTGCGCAAAACGTGGTTGAGATGCTGGCACAGATTTTTGAGAGACGAAAGTTATTAATTATGATAATTGCTAACTCATGATTACCTTCTTGTTTTCGACCAATTCTTCAGTTGTCACATATGAAATGTACTCTGTATAAGAATGTTTGTTGTACATTTCCCTAAAATTTATTAGTACTATCACTTTATATTTAGCATTTTGTATAATTGTTTGTTGACACAAACACAAAAAAGTCCTTGAAGGGGGTAGACATAATTTAGTCCATCTTACGTAATAGGGGCAAGCCTAAGACAAGCCTGTGTGACAGCTTATTTACTGTCTGATAGGTAACAGCGATCCGTCCCTTAGTCACCTTTTATCACACCCGCAGGAACAGATGGGATGGTGCTTTACTACACGACACACGACACAAATAATTGATAAAACTCATGTTAATAATACAATGTAAGATTTTAAACTGTTAGTAACATGTTTCATTGGCGGCCCTATCGGGTAACGCCCGAAATTAATTAATCAGTGCTGATCCAAATATTGCTAAAGGTTTTTTAATCCACTTCTTGGATTGAATTCTTGGAATATTGAACGGGCATTATTCTACCCGACAGTTAAGAGGGTATTTAAAAAACGCACGGTAAGCGAATAAACATGATTGTAAGTAGTGAAAAATTATGTACATATAGACAGACTCTGGAGAAGATTTATGTTATTCACCTTTATGATGAATTTTAAAAATGACTTTATAATGAAAAGAATAAGACAATTGATAGGACTTGTGTGGAGTAGCAGTGTTTGTATAAAATTAAAACCGACCAAGTGCGAGTCGGATTCGCGCACCAAGGGTTCCGCACCATTATCTATAAAAACGGTTATCTATAAAATCACGTTTGTTGTATGGGGGCCCCTATTCAATATTAATTTCATTTTAATCTGATCATTTGATTTTAAAGTGAATACCTATCTACCTGTTATCAATATCGAGCAAAAACGATAAAAAATAACGTTGTATGGTAGCCCCCTTAATTATTATTTTATTCTGTTTTTTATTGTTATAGCGGCAACAGAAATACATCATCTGTGAAAATTTCACCTGTCTAACTATCACGGTTCATGAGATACAGCCTGGTGATAGACGGACAGACGGACAGCAGAATCTTAGTAATAGGGTTTTACCCTTTGGGTACGGAACCCTAAAAACTAAAAAAAGTGTTCGTTTAATGTTTTAGTAATGATAAGTTACATATAAATCAAATTAGCTTAAACTAGCTATCAGTAAATATGAGAGATTTATAAAGTAACTACTGCTATCTTCACTTGCAAAATTGCAACTGGGAGTAATAGACAAAGACACGAAATTTCAGGACTTCCAAACATTTTGTTTCCGTTTTATTTGAATAATAATTCACTTTAAAAAAGTAGACAACCAACTTCAATGCGTCTGTCATAAAATTTAAGACTAGCATGGGTTTCTCATGGATGCCATTGTCAGAACCTAACTACACTATCATCTAACTACTCTTGAAGTACATCCTTTCTAATAAAAAAGAATTATCGAAATCGGTTGGTTATTCGTCCATTTGTCGCGCACATGCTTAATGCAAATTTAAGACTTATATGGTTTTCTCATGGATACCATTGTCAGAACTAGACCAAATGGGACAACACGGGAAACACCAGCTTTTAAATTTAAAAAAACATCAGAATCGGTTCCCCCAGTCGAAAGTTATGTGGTAATTAACAAACATTACATTTTTAAAAGAATACAGACGAATTGAGAACCTCCTCCTTTTTGAATTAGGTTGAAAACCAACATTCACGAATATTGGTGACAAATATTCACATACGCATAACGGAATCCCACCTTTGTTACATCACTAATCCAAAATATAAACTAATCAATCTTTAGCAAAAATTTAGATCCGAGATTGAGTAAAAAACAACAAAGGTGTCCATCACTATAAGATTGTCTGAAGTCTGTACGTATAAGAAAATTGTTACAGGCCTATGTCTGCACATTATAGATACATACATACATACATACACTCCTATTTCCCGAAAAGGGTAGCAGAGGCGTAACTAAAGCCCACGATTTGTCATTTAAATTTTAGTTCCATTTACGGAGCAAGTCTATTGCCTTCAACAGGGCACTTTGCGAATAGTAGTAGAATATAAAGCAATAGCTCAAGCAAGTCAGGGTCTCATACCGTGTACATTAGAGATATTGAATAAAAACTTATAAAAGGCTCTTTATTCGAGCAACAGAATTCAAAACAACAATTTTTTGACTTTTTGTCTTTATGTTTAAAATCAGTGTCAGATCAAAACACCGTACCGTGCGTAGCGTCGTTTAGGTTAGCTGGAGAAATTAACAAGATCCACATTGCTAGAAATCTAAAAAAAGCAATCCGGTAAATGCCATCCCATGCTGCCAATATCAATCAATTCTTTTGCTTTAATCCTTACTTCGGGTCCTAGGTATTCATTATTCTGTTCTATATCTTTTGAGTAAATGCTATGTTATTAACATAAAACCATTATATCTGATCTTTGTCATCATAAAACAGAACCAAAATAAATAAGATATATCATTACCAATATATTTTTGCAAATTCTAACATTAATTTATAATAATAATACTATCTGTTTTTATTTTTAAGCCCCAATTATAAAATGGTTAAGAAATAAACTGAGTGACATCCCTGATTTGTCTACTTCGTGTATTAAGTGAAATTGCGATGCTATGTAGGAATTGGGTCAATGTAGCTAAATTGCAGTTACTGGTGCGAGCGATTGCTTTGGATTACAAGTACGAGATATGCATTGTGAAAAATTGTAAGTGCCTATTCGAAAATGAAAGATTTTCAACACTGAAAAAAAGTTTTTTTGTTATCGAATTTGGAAATAAGGTTCAAGTGAATAGTTTTTGTGTGTATATTACACTATATCTGCGCTGTATTGAACCGATTTTATATGCATATACACTCACGCTTGTATCCCCGAATGGAGGAGGTGGGTAATAATAATTGAGGGCAAGCCTGTTGCTGTCATCCGAACACTTTAGGGAATGGTATGGGCAAGTTTGTAGTATATTGAGAGAAAAGGGAGGGAAACGGATTTTGCATATACAGATAGATTGGGAAGTATAAGTAATAGCTCAAGGAAGTCATTTAGACCGCCTATCGGGTAGGAAAATATATCGGTACCTATAACTTGAACTGGTTCGTGTCGGGAAGACCGAGCCCTCTGACAATCAATCAATTTTAAAGATTTTAATCAATCTTTTTTTGTAATCAAGTTTGCTCTGATTTAAATCTGTACTAAATTTAACACACACAAAAATTACACAATACATATAATGTATGTACATTTACATATATACTACACAACGCACATGCGCAGTATCGATGAGATGCGATGGCAAGGTCCAGACGACTTGGATTACACAATATGTTATACTGTGTGGCGAGGTGACCACTTAAACTACTGCACCATCCATGCAGTCAAAGTCAAGTCAGGTATTTTGTGTTGTAAGTTCTTTTTTTAGTTTTTTTTTAAAGAATACTAGCAACGTGGGTCACACATTACTAGTATTCTTGTTAACCGCCCCAGCTAAGCTAAATGCTTGTGTTAGGGGTGGGTTTACGACAGTAGTGTACTGGGCAGGGTTTGAACTCGCAACCACTTGATCGCAAATCCGACGCCTCAGCCATCACGCTACCGCCGCTTATTGAGGAATAATATAGATTATGAAACATCACGTTAGGACACTTCGTTTTTTTTATGAAAATATTGTGACGATTATTAAGCCTTTGTCTAATACAAAGGTCCACAAAACTGTTTTTAAACTTAGCAGCGGAGCAGGTGAAGCTGCTTGTTATTATAGAATTATGCCGTGAGGTTCTCTGTGGAGAAGAATAGTGCTAAACCATTTCATTCCGCGGTGTCGTAAAAGTCGACTAAGCGCTTGGACTGTTATCTATCAGACAGTATCATATAGTGATCGGTTGAAGGCAATAGTTGGGTAATTTATTAAATATTATTGGAGCCATGCAGATGACGCGTTTACGCATAAAAGCCGTTGGAGACTTGTGCAAACGGAGTATTATCTCGCCTATTGCGTGAAACCTTAGTTTTCAAGGTGGGAAATTAGTGAGGATTCGATTTGACAAATACTGCAACATCCAAGATGTATAGGCTAGGTAGCGTTAGTATTTTATTTTCTTGAAAATAAACTTTGCAACTATCTGTAGTTTTTAGCCTGAACAGATGTAATACACCTTTTCTAGAAAATAAAAGCCATGACTCCGTCAGTTGAGCTACCCCAGAAGATGATATCATATCGTAAGAGGGATGCAAATAACCCGTGGTGGACTGTAATGAGTACGTCTTTGCTAACTATACTGGCTAGTGTATGTAAGGCGTAGGCACAGTATTACTAATCTTTCAACCGACTTTAAAAAGGAGGAGGTTCTTAATTTTTGTTTTGTATGTTTGTTACCGACTGCGATTTTGACAATTTTTTTTAATTTTAAAGCTGGTGCTTCCCGTGTGGTCCCATTTTAATTTGGTCCAGTTCTGACAATGTTATCCATGAGAAAACCATATAAGTCTTAAATTTGCATTAAGCATGTGCGCGACAAATGGACTAATAACTCAATATCACGCCAACCGATTTCGATGATTCTTTTTTTATTTGAAAGGATGTCCTTTGAGTTAGATGTACAGTTAGATGAGAGTTTGGTCCAGTTGTGACAATTGCATCCATGAGAAAACCATGTTAGTCTTAATTTATAATAGACACATTAAAGTCAGTTGTCTACTTATTAAAGACCGATTATTACATAGTGTGTTAAAATTCTTCCTGTGTGTTAAAAGCCTTCCACGTTGTTTATCAATTAATAAGCCGAAAAACGTTGTTGTGTTTACATTTCCCTTTCTTATCCTCTTATTATATGTGAAGTGTATTTATAGTATATAAGCGATAACTAAACTAATTCTTAAGTTGTTTATGTCTAATCAGTTAATAATATATTTCAGTGTATTATTTATGTCAATTTATGATTAGTTATGTCATTTTTATCATTAGAAATTGTCAATGTGCTATCATCTGCAAATAACGCCATATGGTGAGAAACAGATTTTAGTAAATTAATATAAAATGTAAAAGCAAGGGGCCTATTAGACTTCCTTGAGGAACGCCATAAATGACTTTCGTTGCCCAGATTGATATGTTTCCTCACGTTTACACTTTATATTTATTCTGGAAATTTCTGTGTACTGTTTCCTATTGTCCAGGTAAGATTTAAGTAGCTCAGCACATTACCCCTTATTCCATATGTCTCGAGCTTTCTTCATAGAGTATCATGCCTGACATCATCAAAAGCTTGCGTGATGTCAACATTTAACATTATTTGATACAAAAAGTCATATATAGCCATATTGATTGTTTTTCCGTCACGAACGCTTTTTTGTACACTAGATAATACATATATATATATATATATATATATATATATAATTGAATTAATGATATACATATATATATATATATATATATATATATAATTTAATTGAGAATTACACTTAAAAATAATCCTAATAATATTTTACATGTGTTAATTTGTCCTGTTTTAATATCTTTATGGTACATAGTCATATTCTCCATCATTCGCATCTGGATTATCTTCAACATTTGCAGTTGGCCAGCTAAAAATGTTGTTATAAAATGGCATATGCTCTTCCTGAATGCTATCTTGAACTTGTTTTAAATCGTCTATTTTTTTTTATTGATGGGCACTTTTAAATCATAGGCTTTGGTTGATGGAAGTGAAACAGAAGTTGTTATTTTTTTTATTAATGAGAATGAATGTTTAATCAATCCATCAATATATTCCTCGACTATGATAGTTCCTTTTCGATCTGAATCATACTGAAAACTAATGTATGTAGAAGGTGCGAATGAATCTAGTAGTGCATGCAAAAACCTCTTAATTCACTGACTAATGTTGTTTATGCAATGAACGTCTTTCACGCGGTATTATTAGAAGAAAAAGGAATGTATCGACTTAAGTGGTTTTCACCCAGAATAGGCATCTACCTTTAAGGAAACATTTTCAGCAAAAAAAAGCATGTTGGAAAAAATGTGACTTAAGAGGTTTTTGAAATTACCGATTCAATTATTTCGTTATTAATTTTTACTTTACTTATGTAATGTTTTGGTACATTTAGCTTGGATTGGTTAATTATCTGCCAAGTCAAGGTTAGGGTGGAAAATAAATGATAAGGGATGAGGAGTACAAACAAGCAGCAATATCTTTGTGAGTTGTAAATTGATTTCAATTACACTTTAATGTAGACGTTCTCGTTAAAATTAATATTATGTTTGACTAATTTTCCTTATGAATTTAATGATTCGTCGTAAGCATTACAAAGAGAAGGAAGCGCGTTAGTATCATTCTTGAATCCCAGTTACTCACGACAGTAGGGTTGCCAACCGTACTGATTATGCCACAATAACCTACAAAATAATGCTGAATGATAATTAAAATAATTAAAAAACCAAACAAACTTCTATGTATGTAATAACATGTATATAAAAAGTATACACCTGACTTACCCGCTCTTATTATGTATTACACACTTGCGAATAACTCAAGCAGTTTTTACGTCAGTATTTTAACATATGTAGCTCGTGAATTGTCGCCAGTAAAGATCCCCGTCGGATAATTGTCCTGTTGTATTTATTTATTATGTCAAACCACAACATAATTATTGATTAATACATTTTAACATACAAAATTAATAGATATTTTATTACAATATTAATAATCTATTATACACGTATTAGGTAGTATTTCCTACTTGTAAATATATTACACACAAATACGTGACAAATTCAGAGCAATTATTAATATATAAAAAAACAGCTTAATACCAAAGCTGTATTTTTCGTACCTTCATTTGACACGTGAGAAATGGAATATTTTGTTTTAATATAATCCGGACAGACATTGAGTTCATACGTAAGTATGATATACATAAACTCACGCATGTCTTTCAACGGGGTAAACAGAGACTACAGACCGCCACCTGCTTTGCCCAAGAGCTTTCCCTATTCTCATTAACAATTTCTTTAAGTTCACAATCAGTACAATGTGTTCAATAAAGAAATATAATAAAATTGATTCACAAATGAATAAGATATCGCATAAGTCGTATCATGTCTTCATCATTCCTTAATTTTCCTCCTTAGAAATGGTCTATGGTCTTCAAATTTAAACATATCAACCTTGACTGTAACCAATCAATATAACCACTGTTCAGACAATTCACATGTCGAATTCCATCAAGCCGTTTAGGTCTTACGGCGTAACAAACAAACGTCATCTCTACAAAAATACAATTGGAAAACATGACGCTCCTCCTTGCGTAGTCGGGTTGTAGTGTCAACCTTATTTAACTATGTATTAATTATTATTTAAGTTGCATCTGTAGATAACGCCTACCCTAGCAGGTATGGCAATATTATCTACAGATGCAACTTAATTAATAATTAATAATTAATACATAGTTAAATAAGGTTGACACTACAGGGTAAAAACTGCCTAGTCATATCCTACCTAGATTATATATTATAAATCAGTTTATTTCTGATTACCACTAGTACTGTAGTGGTTCGATAACCCTGACACGCATACTATTACTCATGAAATACATGGGGACGTCACGCTTACTTTTTGATGTATTTTCTTATTGTGACGCCCGTTGACACCCCTGAGTGTCCAACTGACCTTTTAACTCATTCAGTTTAGCTTTGAGTGTAGTCTGTGAACCTCTTATCAACTTATTTTAACGTATTATAGTCTAGAAACTTATAGTTTGTTCGTGTAATATTATGTCAATGAAATGACAGTTTTTTTTTTTAATTGCTTCATCTTTTTTTGAGTGTTAATTAAAAGGATATAGTGCAAGTGCTAAGTATAAAATTATCTTATTACGAGCGTATAACCCTCTTTACATTGTCTGGTATCTAAGTAAGAGTAAATTTTTCCTTATACAACTAAGTTGGCAGGTGGCAATATACGGCCCGTCTGGCGTTAAGCGGGTTACCGGTGCCTAAAAACGAATGTATCCAGTTAAATTAACTACAGCCAACTTTTTATAAATATTCAGTTAAAATCTCTATCTCTATATATTTCTCACATGAGCAATGTTTTATGTCGGTGTGATATTTGCAGGCTATTTTTCCGTAGCTCGAAGTCTTCTGTGCGCATATTTTAAACGCTATTCAAGCGAAATATGCAGCTATTGGCATCTCAATTCCCATACAATATTCCAATACCTGGTCTGATCAGCCGGAGGTTATGGTATTCCGTATTGCCATACGGCACAAAAATTGTGTGATCCACAAGTGTGTTATTTGTGTCCGTTGTTTCTGTTTGTCAAAACCCTTGACCAGCGACACATGAATCAATTCTATTGCTTTGAAAAAAAAAAGCTGTTAAAGGTCAAGACACTCTTAATTTATCAAACCTCTGGTGTCACCGATGACCTTGGGGAGAGTCCTTGCTGACTCCAGATGTTTGACCCATTATGTGTTCAGTGGTCACCGTGCATTCCAGAAGGACGGTAGTCTTTTTAACCTCCAAGCACGTTCTGCATAGGAAGCTATCAGTTTCAGCTATATTAAACAGATGTTTCTTTAAAACACCGTGACATGTGATGAAATGAGTTATTTTCCGTAACTTTGGTCGTGGGAGTTTCAGCAGCTTTCTGTTCGATGTTCTGTATATTCTATTATACATTTTAAATCAATATATTATATTGTAATCTTTAAGTCGATAAAGTTTAGTTTATATGACTGAAATGTGAAAGAAGGAATAAACTGACCTTATTTTCTCAGCCGCCGGGTAATATCTTATTTGTAACCCGCTAGAGGTCAGTAGATCAAGATAAGAATACTTATTACCACTCATTTGATATATGGCATGGCTATAAATATCATTTAAAAAAAAATTACGATAAAGAACAGTGCGTCAATTCAATTCTGATTGTAAGAACACGAAGACACTGTCTGTTTATTTTGTGGTACTTTTTTTTTTCAATTTAATGATATTTACCCGACTGTCCCTGAAGGGGGTAATATTTTTCAATTCAAATGTAGTATTATCGCTTCAAGAGTTTTGTGGTCCATAGAGAACATATGCGCAACGCTACACATATTATTTTTTATACAGCGTGTCCCGGCAAATGGTCCACTTTTTAACCACTATAAATTATACTTCTAACGCGCAGTTGCAAAAAGATGAAAAGAAGGCCAACCCGTGTAACAGTTATCACTATTTTCATCTTATCACCACTTCTCATAAATGCAGGTGGAGTGCGTAAAGTTCGAGTTTTTAAATCTTATGTATTTTTTGTTTTCCAACTATTAAATCTGTTATTAAGAAAATCCATAACAATTAACTTTTTTTTTTTGTATAGTTTAAAACCTGTATTTATGAGAATCAGAGTTGAAATTAAACGCTATATGTAGTTGTAAATGTACATTCAAATATATATTTTTTGTCATTTTGTCTTGTTATATTGACTGTTTGTTTTAAATATTATAAACAACGAACACCGTTAATTTCTTTCACGTGTGACCTACAAATTCATCGATTTAGAGACAATAAATTATTTAAATTATCAATCGCCGCTAAGCCTGGCGTGCCTCTGAAGGTCACTTTATTGCTATCGAAAAAGTTGTTTTAGCACTTTGGCCACATTTCCGATTTAAAGTAATAGGTTGTAAGTTTGTATAGTGTATCGTTGTATATTGTTTCTGAAGGGGTGAACCGATTTTGACATTTTTTTTTTGCGATTTAGAGGTGTCTTAATCCAGAGTGTTGTGTAGCCAGTTAAAGATTATCAGCACTTTTGTAATAGTTGATTGTTATTATTTTACTTTATTTATTTTATGGTGGGTAAAGCTTTAATGCTGGATAACCTTTTGTTACAATCTAGGAAATGTGAGCGCGCTCACGACTCTTGAGTTGCAGATGTCAATGGGCAGCGCGGCGGTTGTCACTTACCGTCGGGTGATCCGTCTTTTAGTACCACACCCTAAATCGTAAAATAAAAATAGAACTCTAGACCAAACGACTTTTGCAGTTAGTTTTTTATGAGTCTAAATGGCAAATGAGTACGACAAAAACAATGTTTGCACAAGATACTACGTGTACTAATCAATAGAAATACAATAAATAGCCACTCTCGTATTATATTTTTTTAATACGAGTCGCTTTTTATTTATTAAGCTTGGATTGGCTCGCAACCGTATCAAATTATAAAGTCCGCCAGCCAGTCAGCTTCTAGCGTACTATTGATTTTTAACTGGGGAATACATAACCACAAGTATAGCTGGTTAATGTTAAAAGCGCAGGTAACTACTCACAATCACAACTAAAAACTGCAAGATTAACAAGCAGGTCAAAACTTCTATTGCCGATGAAGTTGTATAAGAAAAAAGCTTGCATACATTCCTACAAACAGATTCTGTTCTATTTATTAATCGTTTTTTATATAAAAATAAATAATCAGATTTATTAATTATAAATTATCAATAGCGACTGTGAGACACTCAAATCAGTAAACTAACTAACTAGTGATAATAAAAATTTAAGTGCAAAATCACTGTTCAGACAGTTCTAGTAATAATCTAAATGCAGAACAATATTAAAATGAAACCAATACATTTATTATTCTGTGTTACAATAACAATTACTCTGTTTACTTCTGTGTTGTGTTCTACATACTTTTTTGGAGATAAGACGAAAAATTCAAGGCTGGTACATGCCGCCAATGTGAGGTACGAGGCTATCCCATTGGCAAAGCGGGTAAAATTATTTACTTACAATGGAACAGTCCCTATAAAGGTATGTATATATAAGTACTTCATAAGCACATTAAAATAGTCGCTCTGTATATTAAAAAAAAGGAACCTATTTTATTGATCGCTAAGTGATCATTAAATTATAGTTTTTATTTACGGAACGACATTTGTGTGAGGTAAATATTTTACATTATTTTTAAATATACAAGATAGCTATTTAACTAGAATTTAATTATAGCTTATGAATTAAAATTAAGTAGGTTAAATTTAACACGAAACACTACGGAACAACAGCGGCAAGTTTTTATTTAATATGTAAAACAGCGTTGTCGACTTAATACTTTCAAGACGAACAGGTGCCTTTTATCAAAGCGGGCCCTTCCTGCCGGGTCGGTGTGTTAATGTTTAATGATCCTGGCTGATGAGCCTGAGGTCACGGGTTCATTCCCACAAGGGAAAAATATTTGTGTGATACACAAGGAGTTGTTCCGAGTTCTGGTGTTCTTATGTTTGTCAATTCCTCGGTAAACATTAATAATGCAAGATTTGTCTTTTAAAATAGTTATCTTAAAAAATAGTGTATGTTGTGAAAGATCGCATCAACAATTGAGTTATATACTCACATATAAATATATCCATTCAACGTACATAAATATTTTCAGTCCATAAGCTGCTACGACCATCAAAACAGCGAGGCCTCGATCAACATCACAGACGGCGGTATTGGCTTCAAGCACGTCACACTACGAATGAAGAGCCAGAGAAGCTACAGGCTGGACTACGCTATAGAAATATACGCTTGATCTAAATCTATCCATGGAACATTCCATAACTTTCCATGGCTGGAGAGGAATAAGGGACAAAGTAAACGCTTTGTCAATAATACATATTTATAAGTAATAAATCTTTTTGTTATTACTTTGTGATAATTATTTCAAGTAATAACGGTTTTTGCGATTGTATGCACGAATCTAATTTATCAGAGCATAGAGATCATCGGAAATAGTATAAAAGCAAAAGTTAGTTCATTAAGCTGTCCCGTATGTTGGATACACGAAAAATTACATATTCTTTTAATAAAAACGTACTATGTTGAAGTAATACAATATAAGAAGCAGCATCAGCAGATGACCGTCCGAAGCAGACCCCATCTCGTTTTGAAGGGGGGAAAGGTGCCTCTCCCCCTATCATCACTCCCTGAGGGAGGCGCGCGGAACACTACACGCCTGCAACCTCGGAACTGCTAAACGATTTGGGCGGTGGACTGTACCCAGCATACACCACCCTCGGGTCCACTTACGGAGGCCGGAATTGGGCACTGTCGGCCCTCCTCCGACGTCCGGTGCGTCGTCTGCGGATGGAGAGGGTAGTCGTGTTTCCCCTCTCCCTTTCCGAAGCTTCCTTCTGTCATAACAGTTTCACAGACGGTGAACACTGCGTTCCATGACCTCTCTCTTCCAACCATGGCGCACACAAGCGCTGTGAGCGAAAGGTCAGTCCCTATCTCTGTTACTAAAGCACAGCGCGGCTCTTCCCTCTTGTACCGTATGCCGCGCCGTGTCTACCTTGCAATTCCGGAGAGTCCGGCTCCCTTCGAATGACACGCGGGTAAAGTCCGGCACACCCCTCCGGTTCACAATGGTAAAGATAACCAGTAACACAACACACCCATAAAGAAATCATTCTAATAGAGAACCTTCCCCTTTTTGAAGTCAATTATAAATAATATGAAACCAGACTGTATTACATTATTTATCTCAATTTTTGTCTTATAGGTACCGTGTGCTACTAAAACTATTAAGATGATTTAAATGCATAGGGCGTGTGATAAAGAATCATACATACGTACATGCTGACTTCTTGAGCAGTCGGGTAAAAGGCCGGCAACGCACTTGTGACTCTTGAGTTGCAGGTGTCCATGGGCGGCGGTAGTCACTTACCATCAGGTGACCCGTGTGCTCGTTTGCCCCTATCACAGAAAAAAAAAAAGTTCGCCATATTCGGAAACCGATCCTCGCAGATTATTATAATTTTTTTTCGGAAGGGAAACTTAACTTTGGATGTCTTTGCTACACTTTATATTATATGATAAAAACAAATTAAGGATTTTCGAAATGTTTAATTGACTTGTAATGCGGGACCTTGCTTCTTGTCAAATATTATGATTATAGGTCAATGGGAAGTACCCTCTAGGTTTGATTTACCCAGGAAATATTCAAATTTAAAGAAATACAAGGCTTTAATGACCATATCTTTTGATTGTGTTGACTTAGAAGCTAGTTTTTTTTTACAGAGACAGCAGACATAAGTACCTGATGTTAATGTCAGTAAATGATATTCAGGAGAAAAAGGTCTTGACATACAGGCAGACAGATAAGACAATCGACTGATCCTATAAGGGACTTTACTTTCAACAAAACTGTGTACTTTTAAAATGCACATACAATTTATTTTTATACCGGAATATGTTTGTTATTACCATAGTGAATGCAAACCGAATAAACTATGGGCGTGACAGCTATTTCAAACTGCAAAGCCGTAAGGCAATTTTCAGTTGGCAACATGAGGCATCCTAAAGACACACACACGACAGGGTAACATATTATGAAGTTGTTGACCAACATGGCGATTATATTTTTATAGACCTTTTTTTTTTCTCGACCGACTTCGTTCTTAATAGTGTTAGTAACACACGTAGAAAAATAGTATATATATTTTTTTTCCAACATGGTGACCATATTTTTCTACTGTTTTTTTGTCTAGAAATACTTTACATTGGCGGAATCTCTGCGTTGAATCCAGACACGAGATTCTATGAATAAATAATAGTAACACTCGGCAGCAAAATGACCGAGCGTTACACTCTCTACTCACACTCTTTACATCGTTCAATTCCAACTCCCCCAATATTCGAAAATAAATCGCATGAACTGTGTTGCCAACATTAAATTGGAGATTAGAAAATAGATTAAATTGTGTCGTTTTGTTTATGCAATTAATTTTACAAGCTCTTATTTAATAATACACAACGATTGTTTGAACAGGTATTTGCCCCGTCCAGTACGCTAAATTTGACCCACTTGCCGGTATCAGATTGAGTTGGAATTTTGCATACCTTCAGTTCTGATGACATCTTCCGACGAGGGAACTCTGCACTTACATGACTTTACACATACGCATTGAGTTATGAGTCTGTTTTAAAGTTAATAATGGTTTGGCTGTTGGGAACTGTTAACAGTACGAAAATAAACTTAATATGCTCATTGAATCATGAGTCTGTTCATTTGGTGCCTATAGTTAAAAGCTTGTTCTAATATTTTTTTTATATTTATAAACTGACTGACTGACTAATGAGACTTATTCATATTAGTACACGTTAAATTTTATAAGTGCAAGATAACCTTGGCGTCATTTACCACTTGACTTTTATTTAAAGATGTTTTTACAAAACCGCGCGTTGTGGTTCTCGTTGGAGTAAAATATAGCTATCCCATTTTATCCTGTTTGAAGTACAAGGGCGACTAAGGGATAGGCCTGCTATTTATCAGACAGTATATATAGCTAGTCATACAGTGCTTGGATGAGGGCAAATGGCTTGCCCCTATTACGTAAGTGGTAATAAATTGGACCCAGTTATTCCAAAAGGTACAAAACACGTAGAATGTATTTCTAGAAAATTAAATTTTGAGTTGTAATTACTCATGGTACAATCCATACATTTAAATAATTGAAACCGAACTATTTTTTATATAATACTTTATGCACGAAATGTACATAGGTGGACTTAATGCCAAAGGTATTTTCTGCCAGTCCAGCTTAGGGTTGTGTGCAATGAATGAGGTAGGTGCACTAAAAAGCATGAAAATAGGTATGCTAAGAAAAAAAGTTGTACAAAAGATAAATAGTAGTATAACCATAATATATGTGGACATTAGATACAAACATACATAAATAATAAATTTATATAATAATATATGTAAATAAAATAATATATGAAGATATACACAGTCATATGGTACCAACGTTCTGATGAAAGATAGGCGACTTGGTACCATCCTGATTTCCTGCGGCAGGGCGTTCCAGAGGAAAACGGACTGCAATGAAAGAGGAATTGACTCCAGCAGTAGAATGACTGGGGCATAATAGAAGATGATTATTTGAAGAACGGAGGTTTCTGTTATGATTAGAGCAAATAAGATTAGATTAAATACTGGATATTTAAATATTATAGTAAGTATTTTTCAGTCAAATGTGCATAAAGATTGGGCAGTTTTTGCTAAGTAGTAATTTATCACATTCTGGTTAAGTTGAAGTTGAGTTTTTAAATTTGTTATAAAATACGTTGGGACATTTTCGCATAACCTGGTCCTTATGGTTTATGGTTTGCATAAAGTGGGTGTTCGAGACCCCTTTGGATGGTGAGTCAATGTAGTATGTATTAAAATAAAATATAATCTGTACATTTTGTTACATTGTTTATTTCCAATTCCATGTATTATATCTATAACATATCATAGTAAAGTTCTTGGTGTAAACATGTCCGGGAGCGTTTTTTTTTTATTTAGGGAAAATACACGCGTTCTTTTTTTAAAGATTTTAGCTCACAAGCTACGTGTTTAGTTACTTCTTATATGTAATAGAAAAATAACGATACGTTTATTTGTTATCTATACAAAAAAGTTACTTTAGTTGACAATAATCGTCTGAAAGTTAAAATCTTTAAAAATGAAGTCTTTTTTTACAAGAATGTGACTTTACTTGTGTATGAGACACACTCAAGTCTCACGTGCGGCTTACTTTCATCTTTATATTCTTAATAAATCATAGACAAGAATTTATTTGGAATAAATAAGAACTTAAAATAGAGGTATGTATATTTTTTAATGGTCAAACGAGCTGACGGGAAACCTAGAACGTCGGAAAGGCGTTCCCGGCAATTGACGACCCCCCTCCCCCCATATATATACTTATATGTACAGTTGAAATTATTTAGAAGGAAGGCCGATAAATAAAGTATAGTGTTTATGTAAGCGAGACAATAGTTTGAACCTATGAATAAATCTATAAATTAAGTTCACAAGCTTTACAGAAAAGAAGAAATTTGTTTAAAATTTGTGTTAATAGAAAATATTTTAGACAAAACATGATGAGACCCTGCCATAAAACTATATAGAACTGTAAGCAGCCCCAAATTGTTTTTTTTTTTTTATAACCAGTGTACCTGGGGATGACGTAACGATTCTAACGTTTTGGGGCGTCGAGTAATCCTGGCAGCGCAGCCTACTTTGGTGACTTCATTATTGGATTCACTAACTTCTAATAGCTTTCCCTTTAGAAACTATTACTAGTAAGCAGGGCCCAGAAGCTGTGGTTCAAGATCATCAAATATTTCTAAGTACATATTACAATCAAAATACAAAGTAAGCCGTACATAATACTTTCATTTCCCGCGTTCATCGCCTCCATATATTAAATATTATATACACAGTCCATAATCAGACTAAAATATATAAAACTCACAATTAAATAGTCAAAATGTATTGCAAGCATTCGTTTATTGTTACAAATTATTGGAAGACAGACACACACAAGTAAAGGACACATCACTGTCACGTGACTTGCCTCTACAAAGGCAATGTCGGTCACGAAATATGTATTCTAGGTCACTACACATGTAATTTAGGTTACGACACATGTAATGTAGGTCATGACACATGTAATTTAGGTTACGACACACGTAATGTAGGTCACGATACTTGTAACTCAGGTATAAGGGTAAAGACAAGTTGAAAACTGTTATTTTTCTAGTTATGTGCGTTATTTATTATTTTAAGGCACGACTTTGGTGTCCATACAAGACGTAAGAGATTATTGTATAGCCATCAATATGACACAATATATTGGAGTCTGATATTTTTTCACTTTTATTCTACTGTAACGATTTTTTAGTATAGCTAGCATGTAAACTATCATGCGTGCCCTTTAAATTCTTCAAATTCTGTAAGTGAATATTAGTTTAAAGTATAAATGTTCAAACTCCAATAGTTATGTTACGCATATACAACATTTCAAGAGACCGAATTACATGTGTCGTGTCCACTACAATAAGTGTAATATGTATATGTTTGACACATTCTAATTGTCAGATACTGCGTCGCGTGACCTAAAATAACTTGTGCACTCCGTACTTCATTATGTCGACACACAACTGTGTTTGCATTAAATATATACAGGACGCTAGAGAAAGATGTGATCAAAGTAAGTGTATGTTGTCGGTTACAAAATAAGATTTATTTATTCAAAATTAGGGTTGGTTTTTGCTAAATTATTACCTTATTCACGAGTTCTACTAAACCACAATTAAATTTGATGACATCTTTTTGTTACACCCTGTATATCACCAGATAATACTACTTACAGAACGGATGTCAGTGGGTGACCCGACCCATATTATTCGCATATGTCACGTGTCATCCACGTGTGGGCCCCGTGATATGAACATGTGTATGTGTGTTTGTGTATGTCCGTTTGTGTGTGACTACGCGAGATAGCTGTAGGTGTCCAGGGCGGCGGGCGCACGTTCCAAGTATTGTTTGTCAATGAGCGCTTCAATACATTTCTTTATCATGGCGACAGATGGCGCGAACGAGCCACGAGCCTGAGATACTACTTCCTGGATTAGTTCTGTATGCCGGAGTACCTGGGAGAATCGAAAAGAAATAATAGGTTACGAATTAAAAAAACAAAACCACCCCGCCAAAAAACTAAATATCTTGTTTAGGAATTTAAAAATTATGGTATAATGATATATGATGAATAACATATACATACATAAACTCAGAAAACATAACATTATATTTTTGGGCAGCCGGGTAAAGAGATAGATAATTGTTTCTTGACTAAATTAAGGCCTAGTAAGAGAAAGGTACCTTTCTCTGCTTCATAATCCTGACGATGGCAGCTTGAAGGTACATCTTGCGGTCGTCGTCACAATGTGCCACGCCTTCGTTCCCGTCTGCCCCGACGCCCGCGCCCGTTCCCGAGCTCGTTGATGACGTACCTATAACGTACGAACATATACGGTACAATTATTAGCTGCATGCTGCAGACTCGGTCATGAATCATAGAAGGGAGATAGCTACATTGCGCTTCTCTCACACATACAGGTAGGTAGGCTTTTAGTGCCAGAGATGGAATGAGAATTACTATGAGATAAGAATCGTCGATATATATGATATCGATACAGATAATCTTAGTTATTTTAGTGGTTTGTGACCCTGACTGCTCATTCAGAGGTGGTGGGTTCGATTCCTATATAGGGCAATTTCTTTTTTGTGTGATCCAAAACTAGATGGAGTTATTATTCTTTGTGTATGTTTATAGTTTATATGTTTGTAAAGTCCCTCACGACACAACAATAATTCCTGGCGAATAAATAAAACAAAACAAAATCATTAATTTCAATTAAACCAATCATTAACTGTTAAGAAGAGAAGTCACTATGTCTAAATCTGTCGTGAAGGTAAAGTTAGTCTGGTAAATATTTTTTGGTTTATGACACCCATAACTCAAGAGTCACAAGTGCGTTGCCGGCCTTTGAAGTAAGAGTACGCTCTTTTCTTAAAGGTATCTTATAAATTAAATATATTTTTGAAGCAACATGGCGATAATATAAACTATACCTTGGTGGTTAGGCGCGTTGGCGCAAGTGAGCCGGAGCTTGGTGCGCTTGCAGCTGAAGGCGAGGTTGAGGCTGAGCGAAGCGTCGGGTGCGGGCTCGTCACCAGCATCGCCCGCGCCCACGTCCCCGTGCGCCAGGAGCAGCGACGCGTCCAGCAGCGGCCGCAGGTGCCGCCACCACGCGTCACCACCTGACACATAACATTCATCATTTACAGCGCAAGCTATACGTTTGTGGAATGCATTGCCACTGCCCATCAGACTAACACAAACGCTCACTAGTTTAAAAAAAATACTGATTTGCTGATCGATGAGGATCTTGATGCCCGGAATCTAGTGTTTACCTATCTCTCATTGTTATTATTATATTTTATATAATGTGTATTTGTGTAATAATTGGTGTATGTGATTAGTGTGTTTATTTATATGGGGCCGTTCATAAAATAAAATTTGCATGCAAGGGGGGAGGGGAGGGGTCTTGCTGAGTGTGGAAAGATGTGACAGGGGGGGACGGGTTCTACGGCTATCTATCTACGTTCTATCTATTCAATAACGTTTTGAGTTCTTATAGAACACACATTACAGGGACCTAAGTTCACTGCCAAATAATAATATGGAATAGTCAACCTTCGGAAATCCGACAACCCAAATCTTTGAGTATATATAAAGCAATGTTATGAACAAATATGCTTTTATGTAATGATAGTAGTAGTAGTACGTATTATATCATGGTTGTCAGTAATAGGCTTGCCCCCCTATTATGTTACTGAGACTGGATTCTAGTTGGCAGAACGTGTTTCCCATATAAGAGTGACCGTGTGTATTATATGATGAACGCATACAATTTACGTATGTCGTTTTTAATATATGTACCCTACTCCTATAATAGTACACTCATAATTTCTTACGTAATCATTTCTGTATTGTTCAATACTGTTACGGTGTACAATAAAGAAATAAATTTCTTTTTTATTATTCTATAGGGGGACAGACGAACAGACGGGTCACCAGATAACTGACACCGGCGTCCATGGACACCTTTGGATGACGTGATGGGGGATGTGGAGATGGGAAAGAGATGGGGAATTCGGGGAAATGCATCGCAAGCGTTACTTCACAACCGGTTTTCTGTAAGGCCGTGGTATCGCACCGGTCGAGCCGGCCCATTAGTGCCTAAGCATGGCTCTAGCACTGTTATGTTTTAGTATCTATAGTGGTAGTCTTGCTTACCAGCAGACGGGTTCAGTTCATATTGACGAGATTATAATAAAATAAATTCTATAATATATTTTATAAGGCACAATACCTTTTTTATTCAACGTTTTCGTTCTCAGTGCAGCAAAAATAAAAACTATTAAGACCGGGACGAGACGGGTAGTTTCGGAAACTTACACTTCATGGAGCTTTTATCCGTCCACCCGCAAACACAGATTAAATAATCCTTATACTCAAAGGTGACCTTATATCAGTACATCGTGATACGAGAGTAACGAGAAAATACACATTATTTATATGGATTTGTGACCTACAAACTCTTTACTTATTAATACAGCAATCAAATAAGTTAAGTAAAAAAAGGGAATGGAAACAAACATTTTCATTTATTATACACAATCTAATAACATATCTCTAGCGGGACCGACATACGTTCACACAATTCATAAGCATTCAAATGCAAAATTGCAGTTGCAAATGCTGGCTCACTCTGCAGACAATATGGAGATGCGGAGTAGACGGAAAATGTTGTTGTTCCATGGTGTAGCGGAAGAGAAGAATGAAGACACTAATTTGTTAATTAGCAAATTAGTCACTGAAAAACTTCAGATCAGCGGTCTCACTACATCAGACATCAAAAGAAGTCAGAGGATGGGTCGCACTTCATCGACAAGTAAGCCGAGGCCCATACTTATTAAATTCCAACAGGTGGCGACTCGCGATGCAGTATGGTTTACAAAAACCAAATTGAAAGGCACTGGCGTCACTGTTTCCGAGTTCCTCACAAAATCGAGACATGATCTGTTTATGTCGGCTCGTGATAAACTCGGTATAGGCAGATGCTGGACTCTGCAGGGCAACGTCTTCGTCATGGGACCTGGTGATAGACGACAACGTGTCTCATCGCTTATGGATTTGGCCACTATAGTTGAAGAACCAGTGAAACCCGTTGCTGCGGCTATAATAGGTGCAACTAAGCCCAGGCGTGCTGCTAAAAAGTAACAAGTCAGTGTTTGTTTTTTTAAGCACTAAGCCATTTGTTATCCTAAATTGATATTGTATATCCATGTTCTTCAAGTTCTTGCATTGCAAACTACCCTAATCTAGTGCTATTTCTTTTCCATCTGTTTGCTATTATTACATAACACAATGTTATACTGATCAAGTCTGTACTCTGTTGAATTAAATTATCTAATTTATAAACTAACCTCTATATGGTCATTATGTTATGAACTGTCATAACGGGTTGCGTTCCGCTTAGTTTGAGCTCTTCATAATTTTTTGGGGACGAGTCTTTTAGCATTTAATGTTATGTTTATTTCAATTCTAAATTAAACTGTCTTTCAGAAAATTATTACAATTTTATACTGATGTGCACTAAGTTATTATATTGTATATACTTATAATTTTACTCAGAAAATGATGATGATGATTTTTCAGAGAGATCAGAGAATGTTTTTTTTATGTTTAAATTTTTTGGTTCTTTGGCTTTTTTTTAATGTATTTAGTTTATTTCTGTTAAGATACAACCAGCAGACGGATATAGTTATTGGTCAAAGTAGTAAGTAAGTAGATAAGTCAAAGGTAACATAAATTATTTATTTAAATTATTATTTTTATATATATTATTATTTATATTTATTATTACTTTTCTAATTGCTTTATAAATTTATATATATTTTATTTAGGTATTTTTTTATAGTTAGTCTGTGAAATAT
This sequence comes from Tyria jacobaeae, assembly GCA_947561695.1. Lineage (NCBI taxonomy): Eukaryota > Metazoa > Arthropoda > Insecta > Lepidoptera > Erebidae > Tyria > Tyria jacobaeae. The sequence goes on along the minus strand of OX387236.1, from coordinate 3,941,232 downwards.
AGTATTTTATTTTTATTTTTATTATCATTCGCTATGATAACATCTGCATCCAACAGCGATACTGAAGACTATTTCTCGGCATTTAGCGATGGTGATAGTTTTACCAGTATGCCTGCCCTAGCAGATACAATTTCGACTAGATTTTCTGATGTTCCCAGGAACTTTAATGTTGTTCACATAAATGCCCAAAGCATTCCGGCTCATTTCTCTGATATGCTGACAAGCTTTAACTGTGCGAATATCCATGCAATTCTGGTATCTGAAACATGGCTTAAACCATGCTTATCTACTACATCGTATTCGTTACCTGGCTTTCAGCTGATACGGAACGATCGTGCCTGTGGACGGGGCGGCGGAGTTGCCATGTACATACGATCTTACATTCCCTTTTCCATCATTAATATGTCATCTCAACCACCACCCACTAATGCTGGCGAGCACCTTTTCGTAGAAGTCATACTTCAACACTCAAAAATTCTTCTCGGTGTATATTATAGTCCTTCGCTACGAGTAGACTATCTCTCTATTTCTCTTCACTCGAAATAATCCTCGAGAACTTAACACCTTCGTACAGACATACCATAGTCATGGGTGATTTTAATACCTGCTTACTTAAAAACGATTCACGTTCTGCTTCTCTTTGATCTGTCCTGGAATCCAACAATCTATCCATTCTTCCACTTAATCCCACACATAATCTTCCTAACCGAAATTCATCTCTCCTTGATCTCATTCTCGTTTCCTCATTAGAACACGTCGCTGCACATGGTCAGTGTTCCGCAGATTCGTTTTCCTACCATGATCTTCTGCTCCTTTCCTATCAAATCCGCACTCCTAAACCTAAAGCTAAAATACTTTCACACCGTAACTTTCGGGATATGGTTCTTGATGATCTTCGCAGAGATGCTGACGACATAGACTGGAGCGAGCTGTTCACCTCTCGATGTATTGACGAAAAACTTATATATTTTTCTAGTAATATAATTGGCTTATATGACAAACATGCTCCTATTCGACAAATAAAAGTAAAACATCTACCCGCACCTTGGTTAACGGATGAAATCAAGATTCTACAGACAAGGAAAGCGAGGGCACATTCAAGGTATAAGAGCGACCCTAGTACATCGAACTGGGAAAAATTTGTACATATTCGAAATCACTGCAATAGAATGTGTAGGAATGCTCAACGCCGACGTATCCATAAATCTGTTGAAAATGGAGATCCGAGTCATGTCTGGAAATTTCTGGAGTCACTAGGAGTCGGAAAATCACGCCCTAATACTGTTTCAAAGAATATTGATATAAATTCCCTCAATTCATATTTCTCTGCTTCCTCCAACTTTGGAGGAACTACTAAATTTGCAACGATAAATTATCTTTCTTCTCTGCCGACTCCCGACTGTTCACCGTTAGTTTTCAGTCAATTTTCTGCTTGTGATGTCAAGAAGAGCATTTTATCAATAACCTCAAATGCAGTAGGAACTGACAATATAAGCCGTAATATGATACTTCCTATCCTTGATGAAATCCTACCCGTGATTTGCCATATTTTTAATTATTGCGTATCCAAAGGTGTTTTTCCAACTGCGTGGAAAAAGGCTCAAATCACTCCTCTCCCTAAAAAAGGTAATCCTTCCTCTTTTTCAGATTACCGATCCATATCTATCCTTCCTTTCCTTTCCAAAGTCTTTGAGCGGCTTATCCACGCTCAATTGAGCTCCTTCCTTACTAGAAATTGTCTCCTTAATCCTTTTCAATCAGGTTTCCGTCCCGGCCACAGTACAACCTCAACCCTTATTCATATTACGGAGGACATCAGATCTAACATGGAAGACGGAAAGTTGACGGTCCTTGCCTTGCTGGACTTCAGTAATGCTTTTAACACCGTCGACTTTGATGTCTTGCTTGCTATATTACGCTCTCTTAACATATCTCCATCAGCAATTGACTTGTTTCATAGTTACCTGTATGGTCGTCAGCAGCGTGCTTCTATTGAAAACATGTATTCCTCCTGGTGCACTACATCAGCTGGCGTGCCTCAGGGCGGCGTATTATCCCAACTACTTTTCTCAGTTTTTATCAACTCAATCACTGATCGACTCCTTTCTTCCTACCACTATATGCAGATGATCTCCAAATTTACTCTAAAGCTGACCCGGATAACCTGACTGAAGCTATCCATGACATCAACCAGGATTTGAAACAAATACATATGTACCTGGAGTAGGAATTATGGCTTAAGAGTAAATCCTTCAAAAACTTAAATAATTATCATCGGTAGTCAAAGGATGAACTCATTAATAAACAGGCAACATCTACCCGCTATCTATTGCGATGGTTCCATTATTCCATATAGTGACAAAGTCAAAAACTTGGGGAGCTATATGGATCGGTTCTTGTCATGGATCCCCCACATAGGTGGTCAGTCGGAAAATATTTGCCACTGCGGGGTCGCTGCGAAGACTTCGCAACTTTCTTCCTGTCAATACCAAAATTTCTTTAGCACAATCTCTTCTCCTTCCTATTCTTGACTATGGTGACGTCAGCTATCTAGATCTCACCGAAGACCAACTGAACAAACTTGAGCGACTCCAAAACGTCTGCATAAGATTCATATTCGGGTTACGGAAATATGATCATATCTCACAGTATCGTTCAAAGCTCAAGTGGCTACCTATACGCCTTCGCCGGAATGTTCATATTCTTTCTCTTCTTTACAGTACTCTGTTCCATCCACATACTCCCTCTTATCTTAAAGAACGTTTTGAGTTCTTACATAACACACATGGCAGGAACCTGAGATCGTCAGAGAATTTGAAGCTGAAAATGCCCAGACATACCACACAATTCACTAACAAATCGTTCTCGGTGCAAGCAGTCAGGCTGTGGAATAATTTACCACTGGAAATTCGACAAGCCAAATCCATACTTATATTTAAAAAGCAAGTGGTAAACTACTTCTTGTCATTATAAATATGTATATTCCTATTTATATACATATATATGTATATATATGTATAGATTTATTTACTTATATGTTAGTATTATATATGATAATAAGTACATATATTCATGTTGTTAGAATAGTACACCTTAGACTACCCCTAATTTGATGTCATAATATCCGTATAAAGGTTGTCTGGAAGAAATCACCGTGAGTGATAAGACCGCCAATTGTTATACCGTAATACATGTATGGTGTACAATAAAGAGATAAATAAATAAGCATCTTTTGCTGCATTCGGGTAAAAATATACGTAGAATCGCAGTTTAATTTCGACAGACTCACTTCGTAAAAAAATAAAGAAATAAGGAAAGAGATGAATTCATGTCAAAATTATAAAAAACAATTCTCTTACCCAGTTGTAAGGAGTCCCTTAGATCTCTAGCGGACCACTGATCCACTGTCTCGAAGCTCAACAACAACGCACATTGAGGTGTAGTCGCACTCAAATGACATACCTACGCAAATTAAAAACCATACATTATAATCTTAAAATGTCCCTGTTATAGATTACTTCACACGTTAAATTGATAAAATATATTGAAGTGAAGAGAGACGTCATCCACTAATAAGGCACAAGCATTACAACAATTATAACCACACCTACTTACCCTAGGAGTATACCGGGTTCGAAGCTCGCCAGTGCATAGGTGGTGTAGCCAGGCAAGACGACGGCCACTAAAGGAGCTGCGGTAGAAAGCCTCGAACAGTCGCGCCGGCCTCTCTAACTGCTGAGGGGGAGCCAGGGGCGCCATCGCACCCCCTAGGGGCCAAGCTCCCGCCTGCAGTACCTACAAACACAATGTATGTACAAATGTCTGTACAATCTAACAATTTTATTTTATAACAATTTAACTGTAAACGATCTATTTAAGATTGATAACGAGCTGAGAGAAATCATAAAAACATGGAACAGATGTTGTGTATTTACTGTTATATTAATATATCAGGGCATAAAACCAAGAAATATAAAAAGAGCAAATGCCACTTCCAATCTTCTTGACCTTCATTAGGGCTACCACCAGGTAACGTTGGCAGTAATTTAATAGATAAGGTGCAATTTACTAAAACTACTGGTTGATATTAAATGAAATATATATTAAAATACTATCTTAAGATCAGTGTAATACGATTAGAATATATTATATGAGTAGTAAAGTTTCACTTAGTCTGTGAAATTGGCCTTGGTTATATACGTGGACGATCTTGTTACATTCAGTTGAACTTTAATCAATCCACAAATAAATTATTATGTATGCGTTATCCTGTAAATTGCATGCCCATATAAAGACAGTTTAAACACAAAAATGAATTGCATTTTAATAAAAAATCTTTAGTTCAATTCATGGTATCAGATTATTTAAAGGTCTCGGACTCCCCGCTAATAGCCAGTTCGAGATAAAGATATGCGTGCCTGACTGCTCAAGATTCTTAGACTCCACAATAATGACACAATAAATTTCTTTCCTTTTTTTATTACCTTCCATTCTTATCTTCCCTTTTCAATATACTCCCAACTCCAATATTTAATTTAATAATGCCCCATTTGTGGCTATGTATAAAGACGCATATGTCTATGTATAAAAACGCACATGTCTATGAATAAATTCGGGTACAGATGTTCTATTTCACAAAAGCGGTTGAGCTTTGGTTGTAGCTGCACATGCACACTTTATTGTGTGCGTGAACGCTCGAGTGGTCAGTCGAGACCGTAACGCGGTCCGGATCACGAGTGTATATTGTGTTAGCGCCGAAATCTAAGACTAAGTACCGACAGCACAGAAAGAAAACAACGAAAAGTCGTCCATAGTAAGGTATTATTTTGTTTACATGTTTTTTTATATATTAGTTAAATATATTTGTTTATTATGAAATAGTTTCTAGGGTATCTTATTTAACCGATTTTGTTGCGACTCACTAGCAAATGGCTGAATATAGTAACGTGGGCTTAACTTATTTTGATTGGACTATCACAAGCAGGTACTTCACATGTGTATATATATAAAATAATAGTAAAAAAAAAACACGAATGGGCGTGGCGTTAACACATGGAACAGCTGAAAAAGGCTTGTAAAAATATCTACCTAAGTACCAACTGTCTTAAATAGGGGTGCTAAACCAGTAAGGCAACGCAAACGTGTTCTGAATTATTAGATTTTATTTTAAATTAGTTTGTAAATATATTTAAACATACACACGAAGTTGCGGGCTGTTTACAAGCCTTTTTGCAGCTGTTCCATATGTTAACGCCACGCCTATTCGTTAATTTTGTTTTTGATTATTATTTTAGGGTCACAGCATAAGAGCAAACGTTTATTACTGAAAAATAGACCGAGTTTACGGCAGCCACAGCGGATGTCATTCGAAGTATAATCAATAACTTCCATGTTGTAGATAAAGAAATTTCAAATTCCAATAAGTTTTACATAACTACATTACATAAAAATGTGGCGATTAAAATATTAAAAAAAAAACTGGCAGAATATAGTTCTTAAGATCTCACAATTGTCTATACTGATAAAAGCTATGTTCTAACGAATCACGTGCGTAGCAAAACCTGGGCACAATAGCTCATATTTATATATAAATTCCTCATGCATTACAGTTTGCACACAATTACGACGCGGTTTTAATCTAGGTGGCACCCCATCTAGTGACAAAAACTAAAACTATTTATGAGTATGAGTTTGGTCATGAACAAAAAGGCTTTGAAAAGTTCGATTGCATAATATAATAGAAAACTTTAAACACGAATTCGTTACATATAAAATTGAGTTCAATACATCAAAATAAATGTAGTCACGTTGAAAAGCTGGTAAAGGAATATTTAAAATATTGTGATGTGGATTTCGAATTTATAATAAATTTGCAAGACGATAGTGACGACGATAGTGACGACGATGGCGACAAAAATGATTCTGATTATTTGCTCTTTTTTATTATATAGGACAGACAGACAGAATAGACATCTGTAACTCAAGAGTCATAAGTACGCTGTCCACCTTTGAGAGTGATGAGTGAAGGGGATCTAGGAAAGGGGGTTTGAGGGGAGAGAAAACAGGAGAGGGGTATAAGGTGAGGGGAAAGAAGAGAAGGGAAGTAAGGCCTCAGGTACCCTCACTCACTCGGCAATACAACGAAGCATTGTTTGTATATCGGTTTTTTGTAAGGCCGTTGTAATAACCGGGCGAGATGGCCCCCTAAGCCTATTGAAATATTATTGTTTAGTAACAAATTATTTTAAATATACCATCAAAACATAAAAAATATTACTTGCAATTATTGTGCTGCTTTCGCTATGCTACATGCACTTGCTCACACAAATTAACGTGTTTTTACAAGACAATCATATTACTATTGTCTACCCGCATCTGTAATAGGCCATTCTACAACTTCATAAAATATATTTTAAAATGATCACTTATCTTCGATAGCCAGCGGGTATTTTTATTTCCTCAAAATAATATTGCTTTATGTACATTAAAATTGTTTAAAATTTAAACGCTAAATAGTTGCGCCAAAATTAGAAAGGTAGCCATCATTATCGTGACGTCATAATTGCAAAAATAAAGAAACGTGAAATGTGTAGTGCACAGTGACTAAGACTATGAGAAAAAAAAGTGGGCGGAGTTTTAGGTCACGTGACATACATATAATAAAACCACGATTTTAATTTTGAAAAAATAAATAAATCTCATGTTTTTATAACAAAATAGCATTAAATTCGTATATACATACAATAACATACTTTCATAATTTAATCAATAAATCTATTTTAGGAATGAAACTTTGTATGTAAACCACGGTGTTTGTTGGTACGTTACCTGTATAGAGAAGCCAGGCGTGGTGGAGGCGTTTGTGTCACGCAGGTGTTGTTGGAACTTCGCATTAAGGTCAGCGGATACAGCCACGTCAGTGAACATGCGATGGAGTTTGTTCGTGAACTCATAACCACACGCCGCCTTTAAACGGTTTATCATTGCTTCTTCCTGAACAACATAACCCATGTCACGGTCTTTTCAACTAACATGTGCTTAAGTACTTTGCGGAGAAGTTTGCTTATATAGAAATAAGAGTGCAATTTGAGGTAGAGGGCTCAGAAGCCTCAAGCTTGTCCTCTATTAAGTTAGTGGGAGCAAATTCTAATTAACAAAATGTGGGTGTTAAATACACTTCTGCCTACCCCTTCAGACATACAGGCGTGAGCGTATGCATGTAAGTAACTTGAAAGAGGACATAATATTACGATAATTCATTTCTAAAATGATTACGTAAGTGGGATTCGTAGTTAAAATTTTTATGAGTAATACGCATTTGCTTCTAATAAAAATGTGACTGACGTGAATGATAAGACTCGTTTCTGATTATATACTAGAACTTTAACTCAAAGTAAATAGAGTTCAAAATCGTATGAATTAATAGCAGACCTGTTCCATGCTGGCAGAAAGCTGGTGTATAAGCCTTCTGGCTAATGCTCTTGCGTAGTACTTCTGGAACACGTCTTTGTCATCTACATACTTGAACACAACTATCGCAGCCGACAGCTTCTCATCAACGTCCGTCTCTCCTGAACCACCTTCAGAAACAAATAAACTTTCAATTTCTACTAATTTTTTAACCTGAACGTATAAAGGAGAGGGGCAACGATAAGGTGGTATGTTTGATGCGAACCGACAAAAACCATACAATGTTCTGTCACGGGGTCTTTTTTGGCCGGAAAAAAAAATGCCTTGGCCACCCTCGAGCATGGCAACCTCATTTTTGTACCCCTGACAACATATATGCATGTTTTAATGATTATTGGTTATGTAGTATGAGCGTAAGAGCGTAAAAGTCAAACAAAAAACCTCCAAATATATTAACGAGTACATACCTCCTCCTCCTCCCCTCTTCCTTAACAAACAGTCACAGTATCTAGCCAACAGTTCTGGAGCTCGGGCACAACTGTCTGTTGGACCACGGAAATTTACAACTGCACTGCAAGCCTGTAAGGAACACATTATATTTTATAAAAACAGATGCCACCGTCGCTTACTCAGTGTGACGTCCGGTACCGGCTGGACGACTTACTCCTTGAGAAAGGTCTCCTGTCGAGACCGAAAGTAGTCGGAAATTCCCGAAATACACACGTGAGTTAAAACCGTATATTTAAATAAATACGAACTCACGAAATTCTTTATTTTTTATTTTAATCTAGCATTATAATTTGTTAAATTATAACCCATGTGGTTTTACCGGACCGTACCTGGTGTTCTAAAGTAGGGACACGCCATCTTTATTCGTGATTGTCGTAAAAGGCAACTAAGGGACCAGACTGTTATCGTTAAAACAGTATATTAACAGTGGTATAGCCATGTTTAGGCACGATGATACCACGGCCTCACAGAAAACCGGTTGTGTAAAACGCTTGCGTTGCATTTCCCCGAAATGAGTCAGGTTTCCGGAAGCCTAAGCCTAAACGGATCTCCTCTTTCCTCTCCCCTCCCTCCCCCTCTCCTCTTTCATCTCAGCTCACTCCCCCCTCACCCTGTTCCTCTCGCCCTCACCCCCTCTCCTTTGTCTCATGTCCTTATTCCCGGTCTCTTCTTTCCCCTACCTGCATCCCACTATCCCTCATTACCCTCAAAGGCGGGCAGCACACTCAAGGAATCATACATATAATATAATGTAAAAGGGACACAACTAATGCAATTAGGCTACTCCGTCATATAAATTCTTACCTTATCGAGAGCCCCAATAAAAGCTTGTGCTCCACCAAACACGTCAGCGAACAGCTTGCTGTATTTCCCGTGTAATGACAACATGGCATTTACGAAGTGTGTGTGAGCCTGCGAAAACCATTTGTATATTTCAAAAAGAAGATAGGCAGACAAACAAAAATACATGCAGACAGAACGGTGATACAGCAGTAATCACCTAGTTGTTCAGCTGGCCGCAGCTAGAGGGCGCTGAACTGTGTTTATTTGGACTATTATATTTATTTTATTTCTTTATTGTACACCTTTTATTTTGAACATAGTTAACAATTAATAAATAATTAGTAATAAGAAATCGCCGTGGGTGATAAGACCTCCGAATGTCACTTGCCATCAGATGGCCCGTCTGTTCGTCTGTCCGCCGATATTACAACAAAAAATACTATAACCACATTAACCATAACCATTATTTACACGCTTGATTGTGGCTTATATCTTTGCTACTCCGTAGACATACCTCATCCTTGTTATGGGGTTGGGCAAGTAGCGCGTGTCCGTCAGCGGCGGCCTGCGCATGCGCAGCGTCCACGAGAGGGCGAAGTGCGGCGCTTCCCAGCGGCCGCAGAAGGATGTACATACGACGGAGGTCGTCGCGACGCTAAACACAACAACACTTCCTTCAAATCATCATCATCAGTAATTTATCTTACTAACTAGCTAGAGTGAGCCTCGTTTACAGTTATTAAGAATCCTATTCGTTAACACAGTTCACAAACTATGTGTGCCAAAATGTATCAGTTTTTATTGTGAAAAAAGAAAATATCCATCCAACCTGGATGACATCATCGAAGGATGTGGGCAAAGCGGGCAAAATGTATAAAGTTATATATGTGTAAAGCAGTTAAGAGTTATTTTCTAATTCTAACCTCTACAAAATGCTATACATCTACTCATTTGATTGTGTTGTCAGGTCATTGTTAATTCAATTAGAGAAATGAAGTTTAATATATAGCATTACTTCTTATTTAAACATAAAAAAAATATAATTTAGAATATAATGAATTAACGAAATAAAAACTAAGGTGAGAGAGACATTCTTCGGCAAGTATGGGCCAGCTATAAAGGATATATTACCACAGCTTAAAAAAAAACTAACTGTTAAACAATGTTTGCATTGTGTGACTGAGTAAGTGAGGTTACCGAAGGCCCTACCCCTTTCCCTTCCCCAGAGTACCTTCCTTCTTTTCCCTCCCTTTCCCCTACCGTAAAAGGCGGACAGCACTCTTATGACACTTGAGTTGCAAGTGTTCATGGGCGCGGATGTCACTTACCAGCAGATGATGATCTGCTCGTTTATGTAAAGAAAAAGATGGGGGTTGCAAATTAAGGCGTTCCACAGGGTAAAACTCTGAGACCGTGTAGTTTGGAGTGATTTCATAATTATTAAGTGTGGTTATGTTGGTTAAAATAGAAAGAAACAAATAAATGTTTATTAATTCTTTATTTTTTAATTTTATTTTTGGCACCAACAAATGATACATTTATCTATTATTTATATAGCAAAATATTTTAATATCTAATTCAGGATGTAAAACCTACTACAGACTGAAATAGATATTAAAATATTTTTTGTAAGGCAATATAGAATGGGTACCGTTAAATATTAGTAAAAGGTAGTTTATAGTCTCGAGTGAATAAAGTAGAAGTTACCTCCTGCGCGTCGGGGTCATCGGTGGCGGCGTCACGCATGAGCTTGTCGACGGTGGCGTGCAGCGCGGGCAGGTGAGCGGCCACGGCGGCTCGCTCGTAGCAGCCACGCACCTGCTCTGCCGACGACGCGTCCAGGAAGCGCGCGCCCAGCGACACCTCGCGCTCCAGTTGCTGCAGCGCCAGGCGAGTGTAGTGCGCCACGTCGCCCGCGGCCAGCAGCGACGCCGCCAGCCGCGCGTGCGCAGCGCCCGCCGCCGACAGGTACGGCTCCAACACCAGCTGCTGATACAGTTGCAGCGGCGCCCGCACGCGGAACGCGCGCACCTGCACACACACACACATAGCGCTACAGCTCCCGCATTTGCTGCTGGTACATAGACGGATTGAGATTTTCATCTGGACATCTTACCTGCACAGTACTGTGTATGGCTTCCCGGAGTGTAGTAGCGAGTGCAGGGTCGGGAGAACAGTCCCTGGCGGCGGACAGCGCACTCACTATTCGTCCCGTGAGCGCTGTGGATAAAGGTCGGACTAGCACACGCTCCCAGATTTCTAGACCTAGTTCACCCACCTGCAGAGAAGAAATTACTTTTTAGTTAAAAAAACTCGCTTCAAGATTTACGGGAAGACCAAAATTGATAAGTATGTTTGTCCCTATGTTCGCTCGTAACTAGTAAACGGCTAAACACATTTTGATGAATGATGTCGTTAATGTCGTCGGATAAGTAAAAAAATCATGTGTTTTAAAAAATAATTAATAAATAAATAAATACTCCACACATCTCACATCACTGATCCTGAACTAAGCAGAGCTTGTACAATTGGTATGGTAATAAAAGTATTCAATGCGCCATTAATCGCATTACCCGCACTTACTCTTCGTTCTATGTTACCATCACACTTTCCATGTCTAGTAAACTTTGATCCCAGATATATTAATTCATCCACTTGTTCCACTTTTTACCACCTATCATAATTTCACAAAACGTTCTAGTTTCATCTCTTTCAAAAACCATAGTTTTCGTCTTGCTCACATTAATTTTGATACCCTTTCTTTCTAATGCCTCATGCAAGCTTGTTACCATCTCCTGTAACTCTGCAGATGATGACGCAAGAATTACTTGGTCATCCATATATAGGTGACACAGCTCTTATTTCACCGACTTCAAAAAAGGAAGAGGTTCTACGTTCAACTGTTGTGTTTTAATGTATATTTAACGATTATAACGACAATTGTAGACCACTTTGAAAAAAATGGTAATGCATATTGCAATTGCAAAATTTAGGGTGCTTAATCGCGATCCACGATATTCGTTATGTGATATTTTGCGATTGTAATGTGTTTTGTGCATTTAATAAAAAAAATGGCCATTTATTCACATCTTGAGAAAAACAAATTATTTTTTCTATCGCTATAAAATATATCCATGTAACACATAGCATCTGTTGGTCAGGAGCTAATATTTATTTACTACTAATTTTACAGTTGGTATAATATGCTAATAGATGTCGTGTTACCAACAATTTAGATTCGAGATAACTCTTCAATTCACTTACATAAGCAATATTTTTACAGAAACATAAATTTTATTCCACAAGACAAAACAATCGTTATTTCTACTTCGTCAAATGTCAACAAGCAGATTGAAAATTGATAGACAAACAAAACATTATTCAAAATGGGGATGACGATTACACACAAAAAAGAGGTACCACAATAAATACAGACGATGCTTAATAATAATGTCGATTTTCCCCACATCAATTACACACATTTTTTTTTACTAAATACAAGAATTATTTAACTCAATTATTTTAATTTTATAGACGTGGTTCATTTCATATATTTTTGTTATTACGTTATATGTTTTCTTAATCGACCTACAAAAGAGAGACTATCCTTATTTTATGTATTTGTTTATTTTTATTCTTAATTCAAAAAGTAATGGCAAATAGACTTTAATAGACAATGATCTCTTAGATTAAGTTCTATAGATTTAAATTTAGAAATCGTAGTTGTAGATTTCTTTTATTTTATTAAATTAAGCACCACCGGTATCTTTTATTTTGATCATTTATACTTTACACTCTTTAATGTTTTTTTTTTACATTTTTACCGTCTGTTACAACTTTAATTAAGTCGAAATGAACATAAATGCAGATATCAACATAGCGAACAGTCTTATAACTAAGTACTAATAAACACTCCAGATAATAAAAAAGGAACTCAGTTTCTACTGTAACTAAGTGGACATTGCTGACTTTGGATTGAAAAACGTATTTGTATTTTATTTTTATTACATGAAAGTTACATGAGAGTTTGTGACATGCCTTGTCTCTCGGCACCACGGGAACGGATGCTACATATATTTAAAAGCTATTGCTAAACCTCCACCATGTTTTCTTATGCTAACCCTGAAGATAAGCCATGTAATCACCTTTTATGTAATACATATATATTACATAAAAGGTGATTACATGGCTTATCATATATGTATATAATGTTATATATATATTTTGAAGCTCATGGTTAGACATGAAACTACATCGGGCTAATAATTTTCACTATTCAACTTTTCCATGATTATTACAAGCGACGACTGATGATAGAAGGTACAACTCTTCAACGGTTAGGAGTTAGGAGATATTCCTTTACATTACGTAACATTACGAATGTGACTTAAAATAACATGAGATGAAATCAAGCATGATATAATGTGTTAGTAGCGGTATGTGATGCTGGAGACTGTAAGTAAAGATGACACTCATCTCATTTCACACACCTCTAGCTGGCGCGCGTCGTTCTCTGGACAGGGGACTGTGGCTGCGGAGCCGTATATAATCTCTGCGTCGGATACCTGCAACGAAGAGTACACATAAATAAGATATACAGGATGTTACAAAGATGTGGCCGTATTATACGATCGTTATGCATAAATAAATAAATAGTTTTTGAAGTGAAAACTTCTTTTAGCGCGGTACGCATATTTTAAGATGAGATAAAATCTATGGACTCGCGACACCGTTACGAGACGCATGTGTCCAATCAACGCAATATTAGCACAACGAGATATAAAAGTACAATTGATGCGGTATTCACGAGATATTTAAATAACTTTTAATCAAATTTGTTTATTTCCTATTTTAGTTCCATGAACCTATAGTTTCTATTTTAGATTGTAATAATTTTAATGATAATGATGATGATACAAGAGTTGTTGAAATTGTTAACGATTATTCATAAAAGAACATTAAATGTATTATAAAGTTTCTAATAACACAGGTCCACAAAAAAAAATTGGTCTGTGCTGGGTGTGCGACATATATTTTCCGACGTATTTTTTACCGCTGAACACGAATCTGAAGACTGCAAAAAATGGAGAAAAATAAAGAAAACCGGGCCAGGTATTCTAGGCCAGGCATGCCGGGTTTGTTTATTTTAATGGATTGTAATGCTTCTTCTACTCCCAATTTAGCTAGATCTTCTAGTACTCATGGCGATCATGAATATTCTAAGAATCCTAATTTCTTTTGCTACGTCTGTGCAAAATACATCGGGATGAACTTTGTATGAAAAGTGTTTCAATATGGAAGTTTCTCTCAATTTAAAAAATTGGATACCTAATGTTGTTTGTGGTTCATGCTATAACATGGTTAACCGATTTGAGAAGCACCAGGACAAGGAGAAACTTAAATTTGAAACTCCAGCTATATGGAGGAAGAGAATTTCGTATTCCTTTTCACTTCTCGAACGAATTTTTTCGTCAGGTTCACTGGAATCGCATTGCTTTTTTTTTTTATATATATACCATGTGTCACTTCCACCAATAAGACGACTGAAATGACACGACACCTCACGTGTCGAAATACATGATACATATATACATAAACTCATAAACATAAGCAACCTTCTTGCAAACAGTTTATAAAAAATACGACATAGTATGACATCGATGTATCTTATTAACATATGATAAATATTTTCAAATGTATATATTTATATCATATTATGTACCTCGGCGACAGTCAATCAATGCATATATGTATGTATGACTTTATGCATTTGCATTGGTCTGTGTTTGTACATATATACATATATATAATATCTACCAAATAATGTACGTGTTTATCCATATTCTGAAATATGTTATATCTTTTGAACTCTAATTCAATGGAATAGAGTCGAAAATGCAAGTTTATTTTATAATATACCAGCCATTCCGGGTATTAATACCTCCGTTTTTCATAAATGCAGATGGAATGTGTAAAATTCAAGATTTTAAATCTTAGGTAATTTTTGTTTTGCAACAATTCAATGCGCTACTCAGGAAATCCATACAAGGGTTTTTAAGTTAGGTTTAATGGATTTTCTAATAAGTGTTAGATTTTCTGGAACAAGGTGTATATTTTTTAAAGTATATATAATAGGGTGATTGTTTACATGTTGGTCTAGTCAAATCTAGTCGTTAGTGATAATGACTGCTGATCATCAGGTCGTAGCTTCAATTCCCGCTCAAGACAAGAATTTGTTTTATCCACAAATAGTCATACCGAGTCTAGGTGGTGTTCTTTGTAACCGTTGTTTGTATGTTTGTCAATTGTCCGCAACATATTAAACATTCCTAATGCGAGAGGTGTCTTTAAAAAAAGTATATACATATATATTTTACCTTTTGTCGTTTTACATGTTGAAGATTGAGATATGAGTAAAGACTGTTGAGATATGCCACGCCTTGGCTGTACTCACGCCACGCTGTCACGTACCTGTAATTTTTTTTTTTTAGAATATTTTTATTCACCATAAAACAGTAACAATATAGTATAAGTTACAGTTTGAAAAGTTTGAAAAGAGATTATGGTGAATTGACACCTGAACTAGGAAAGTTCCAGAATCTTACGTTGTCAACCCTCCACCCCATAAAGTGGACTTATATCTAATAATTTCACAATATTAAATAATGAGTAAACAGAAAACTTAATTTTAAAATTTGGAGGAAATATATTAATTTAACTATAAAACTATATATATTATCATAATGAATAATAGTACAACTTGGTTCAATAAAATTTAATCTCTACTCTAGCATCAGAAAATAGAGTTCAAAATAGATCGCGCTGTACGCAAAACAGGCGCACAGAAGACAAATTGCGAACATTAGGCCGCGTAGACCAATAGATCGCGCTGTAAGTCGCAATGTGAACAATGCAGTCGGGTTTCATATATATTTTTTGAATTCTCAACTTGACTTATTTTTATTCGCCAATTTTTGAACCATTTTGGAAATATGCCACTTCTAAGGTGGAAAATTAAGGGATGGAAATTACGTATAATAAAATTGTAACAGACATATGTCTGTACATTATAGAAGAAAAACTAAAATTACTTTATTAGAACAACAGAAGCCAAAACAAGTTTTCAGATTTTTTGTCTGTTCGTATATTTGTACACGCATCACGCAAAAACTACTGCATGGAATTGAATGGAGGTTACACAGATGTACTGCTGGAGGTCTAACTTAAAATATAGACAGGAATTGATTCTGAATTCCACGTGTACGAAGTCGAGGGCAAAAGCTAAGAATGTTTCAATGTTTGCTCACCTGGTGAGTAATCCATCATTGTGGTCGTTGTTCTCCAACGAAGAGCTACCCCTCACTCTTGCCAATAAACCTGATACATGCTCCTCTAGAAAACTCCTAGGAAAAAAAACACAATACATGAATTGACAAACTCTCACACCGTATCCGAGAAGATTAAAAATCCACATTTTGCTAATTACAATTACCAAATTTGCTAATTAGTTAGGGGCATTCAGCGGCTGCTACCTGTCCGGTAGAGTGTCGTTCCTACCCACCTCCCCTAATATCCCATCTGTATTATCCCTGCTCCTACCATTTCCTTTTCCTATCCTAATCCGCCAAACCATAGGTAAGCCGTGCCTAGGGATGCATGACTAGGGGCGAGCCTAGTTGTAAGCGTGCCGAATATGCCCTGGGACCTGGTGAACCCAGATTTATGGCTAGCCTTATCTCAGTATGCGGGGCTCTGTTGAGATGGACAAAAGCTTCCTTAGCTGCTCGTGGGAACGCTATGGTTTTACAAAAAAATAAAAATTTTAAATATGGCGGCGATGTGATTCGCAACTCATCACGTCTCGTTTCCAGTAGAGGCGGACAGTGACCCACGGAGAGCCGCTTTGCTACGATGAATGTGAGAGGAGGGATTAAAGATAAATTGGTTGATGTATGTCAGTTGATGCAAGAAAAAAAACTTGATGTGTTGTGCATAAACTAGACGAAGCGGAAGGGATGTGGCTCCACGAAACATGGAACCTATATGGCATACTGGGCTGGTGTACCTGACACGAGTCGAGCCTGTCAAGGTGTTGGACTCCTCCTATCGGAGAGAATGACAGAGTGTGTGACTGAGTTTAAAAGTGTGAGTCCCAGACTTGTGTGGATAAGAATGAAAGTGGGACTCGTCCAAATGTTCATTTTGGGTGTTTATGCACCAACAGATGTGCGTTCGGGCGGGGCGCAAAGAAAGGGAGGATTTCTGGGATGGGGTGAGGGATATATTAAATGAGTGTAAGTATAATGAGAAAGTTCTAATGTTAGGAGATTTTAATGGTTGGGTAGGAATTGAGAGGGACGGTTTTGAAAATGTTTTAGGCAAATTTGGTGACGAAAGAGCGAATGGAAATGGGCAGAGTTTGTTAGAAATTTGTGTAAATAGGAATCTTGTTGTGACAAATACAATGTTTAAACACAAAGAGATTCATATGTACACTAGAGAATAAAGATGTTCGAGAAGTATGATAGATTTTGTAATTGTGGATGAAAGGCTAAGAAATAAAGTTATGGATACCAGGGTATACCGGGGTGTTGGTATCGACACAGATCACCATTTAGTCATCAGTCGAATACGAGGACTCTCTAATCGATGGCGACACCGAGTATCCAAACAGACTGTCTTAGAGCGAGTGAAAGTTGAAAACTTACAGAATGAAAGTGTTCAAGAAGAGTTTCGTATGAAGTTGAATGATCAGTTTGATGGTATAGATGAGATACAAGAATTGGAAGGTTTGTGGGATACGTTTAAGGATAAAGTTGTGAATGTTGCTGTTGAAGTATGTGGTATATCCAAAAGAAGGAGAGGAAGAATGCAGAAGAGTGAATGGTTTGATAAGGAAGTTCGTAAAGTTGTATCAGAAAAGAAAAAAGCATGGTTGGACTGGCTAGCAGCAAAAGCTAGCATGAGAATAGGAAAGGTGACGGATGAATGCGTGCAGGATAAAAGAGCTTTACAAGCAGTTAAAAGGAAAAGTAAAAATAGTCGTGAATAAGAAGAAGAATGAATGGTCAGACGCGTTGGATCGAAAGTTAACTGATAACTTTAGGTCTAATATAAAATTGTTTTGGAAGTCCATAAGAACTGCTCGTGGAAAGTCAGCCAACTCGGAACTTGGCAAAATTAGGAGTGAAAGTGGTGATTTGATGAATGAAGAAGGAAGTGTGCTAAAGAGATGGAAGGAATATTTTGAAAGTTTATTTGAAAAAGGACAGCACGCTGATTGCAATGGAGTTGAGCTCGATGTAAGTGAAAGCGAAATTAGTGTAGATGAAATAATGGAAGCAATGAAGAGTTTGAAAGTAGGAAAGGCTGCGGGGTGTAACCGAATTACAACCGAGATGCTCATGCTGGAAAAGGTGTAATTATGAACCAGCTGTACCGCCTTTTCAACCTTTGTTGGAGGAACGGCCTAGTGCCAAGTGATTGGTGCAAGGCTGTAATCGTGCCGTTGTTTAAGGGAAAAGGGTCACAGCAGGATTGCAAAAACTACCGGGGTATCAGCCTCCTAAGCGTGGTAGGAAAATTGTATGCAAAGGTATTAATTGAAAGGGTAATAAAAGAAACTGATAAAAGGATATGGGATGTGCAAGGAGGATTTAGAAAAGGAATGGGATGTACGGACCAGGTTTTCTCCTTGCGAGGCAAAACCGAAAAGTTTTTGGCAAAAAGTCAAAAAGTTCACTGCGTATTCGTGGATTTGGAGAAAGCTTACGATCGAGTAAAGAGGAATGAATTGTGGAGGGTTTTATCGGTGAATGGGGTGAACAGCGAACTGTTCCGAGCACTGAAATCTCTATATGAGAACTCCAGTGCTTGTGTCAGGGTTAACGGTGCCTACACTGAATGGTTTAAGATTGAGAAGCGTCTTAGACAGGGATGTGTAGCTTCGCCATGGCTGTTTAACTTATTCATTGATGATTGTCTTAGGGAAATGAAAGGGAAAGAATGTGGTTTGAGAATGAAGGGATTATTCGTCAAATGTCTCCTATTTGCGGATGACCAAGTAATACTTGCGTCATCAGCTGAGGAGTTACAGGAGATGGTAACAAGCTTGCATGGGGCATTAGAAAGAAAGGGTATGAAAATTAATGTGAGCAAGACGAAAACGATGGTTTTTGAAAGAGATGAAAATAGAACGTTTTGTGAAATTATAATAGGTGGTCAAAAAGTGGAACAAGTGTATGAATTTGTATATCTGGGATCAAAGTTCACTAGGGACGGAAAGTGTGATGGTGATATAGAACGAAGAGTGAGTGCGGGTAATGTGATCAATGGCGCATTGCATACTTTTATGACCAGCCACAGAGTCTCAATGAAGGCTCGCATGGTTGTGCATAGAGGTGTGTTGGTGCCAACACTTATGTATGGTAGCGAAAGTTGGGTATGGCAAAAGAAGCACGAAAGTAGAATTAATGCGGTAGAAATGAGAGCATTGCGGAGTATAGCTGATGTGAAATTGAGTGACTGAGTGAGGAATAGTGGGATAAGTGATCAGTGTGGTGTGAAAGAGGATGTAGTGACTAAAATAGAAAAAAGTATGCTGTACTGGTTCGGGCATATCGAAAGGATGAATGAAAGAAGTTTGACAAAAGGCATTTATATGGCAGAGGTAAATGGAGTTGTCGGAAGAGGAAGACCTAGGCGAATGTTCTTGGACCAAGTCCAAGAAAATCTAAGCAAAGGCCAGGTCAAAAGTACCTTTAATCGACGAGCCTGTATGCGAAACGGAATGAAAGTTGAAGAAGCGAGAAAGGTATGTCAAAATCGTAGCAAATGGAAGGAAGTGGTCTCTGCCTACCCCTATGGGAAAGAGGCGTGATAGTATGTATGTATGTACAATTATGTCCCATTGGTATCAAGGGGGACAAACAAAACAGATAGCAAAATTGGCATTATATTATATTGTGGATTCCATTCTTTTTTTTAAACTATGGGGAGACACGAACAGACGGATCACCTGATGGTAAGTGATAACCGCCGTCCATGGACACCGGCAACTCAAGAGTCCTAAGTGCGCTGCCCGCCTTTGAGGGTGATGAGGGATAGGGGGATGCGGGGAGGAGAAAGAAGAGAGTGGGGATAAGGGGAGTCCCTCTCCCCTCATCCGTTGGGCCTCCGGAAACCTCACTCATTTCTTGGAAATGCAACGCAAGCCTTACTTCACAACCGGTTTTGGCCGTGAACCGGACGCCGTGGTATCGCACCGGTCGAGCCAGCCCATTCGCGCCTAAGCATGGCTCTACCACTGTACATTACAACCAAGAACAAATAATTGGGTGATGAGCACTACTATTAGTTCCGTGACTGGGTACAGTTTATCTAAAATTTATAGGTATGTATTTAGAAATGTAACTAGCACTGGCTATCCAAACATTTCAAGCTATTTAGTCATCTTATGTCGAAGGTGTATACTCACTTAGTCTCGTCATAGAGTCTGTCGGCGAGTGGCTCGGGGTGCGCTACGCAGAGTGCGTACACATCCGAGAAGCGCGTGTTCCACACAGAACGCTCCACGGCTCGAAGGCCCACTACACCCGCCACCTGGGCAATAACAGACATCATAATTAAATTAATTTGCTGGTTTAAAATAAAAATTAAAAATGGCTAAATTCAACTTATAACAATTATTAATTAATTTGTAAAATAAGATATATTACTGTTTCTACCCACATTAAAAAAAGGAGTATGGTACTTGATAATAAATACACCAGGTACTACAGTCACAGGAAAAATTTAGTTGAAAATATATTCTTCGTCTTTCAATAACATTACCAGTATTTTATTCAGGAAATTATTTAACTTGTAAATCTGACAAAAATTGCCTTAAGTTTTACAGCTACTTACCGTTTCCTTGAGATGTGCCCATGTCTCCGTGAAGTCCACGTTCCTCGGCTTCAGTGACATCATCACAAACAGCTACCATGTACCTTCAATTTAACAAGAGTTATATAAAAAGTATTATAAGTAGTAGTTTGGTTGGATGTTTGTCACTCAATGACCCAAAAAAAGACTTAACGGATCTGTATAAATTTTGACGCAGAAATAGATTATAGTCTGGTCACATAGTCTATTTTTTATCCTGGAAAAATATATAATTCAATTTTTTTTAATGCTATTGGGGGCAGACGAACAGACGGTACACCTGCAACTTAAGAGTCGCAAGTGCGCCGCTCGCCTTTAAAGGTGCTCAGGGATGGGGGTTGCGGGGAGGGGAAAAAAGAGTGGAGGGATGAGATGGGGAAAGAGGAGAGGGGGATGAGGGGAGAGGAAAAAGGAGAGCAGGAGTTGGGCCTCAGGAAACCTCACTTATTTCGGTAAATAGCAACGCAAGCATTGCTTCACAACCGGTTTTCTGTGAGGCCGTAGTATCGCACCAGTCGTGAGGGCCCATTCGTGGCCAAGCATGGTTGTGCCACTGTTAAATTCAAAATGTTACACATACATCAAAAATACATATACTCACACCTGTATCACTGATGAGGTTGTACAGAGGTTACGGGACGATACAAAGGGAAAGAAAGATATATTGCTTATACAGATGGCTCTAGTAAGTCAGGGTTGCATACCTATAGCTCGAACTGGCTGGTGTCAGGTAGTCTGAGTGCTCTAACTAACAAAATCTTTAAAATAGAATCATTCGTTTCATAAAAAACAAAATAACCAATGCTCAAAAAAAAATTGTAAAATTGCTAAGCAACAGTTAAAGCATGCTGATGTTCAGCAGTGAATGTCTTATGGCTGAGTTGCATTATTGTCAACCAATATTAGTACACTTTATGAATGACTACACGGATGGCGTAGCGGTTTAAGTGGTCACCTCACCACTACGCTGCCGCGCCGAGTGTCGTGGGTTCGAACCCCGCACGGGACAACACTTTGTGTAATCTTCAAATTGTTGTTCTGAGTCTGGGTGTTCTTTGTGACCGTTGCTTGAACGTTTGTAAAGTCCCCCGCGACACAGGAGTTAATCCTAGTGCGGGAGTTGTCTTTTTAAAAGAAAAAAAAGAAAAAGAATTTAAACATTCATACTTAATTATTACTTAAATTATTTGTGTTGAGCAAAGATGTTTTTTAGTTTTTCCCAGTCTTCCATCTTTTAGGCATTCTTTGCCATAATGCAAAATTTGCAATGCCATCAGACCAACATTTCCTTTAATCTAGTTTTATATCTACTAGAAATCTTTTGTCTGCGATAATGATAATTCGTCACCCACTCTGTCATCATCTTTATCAGACTATAGCTGTCTTCTGCTGGTAGAAGCCTCCCACCATAAACAAGTGTGTTATTCCTTTTTATTTTCACATCCATTCTCATCCCTGTAATGTCCTATGTCCAATCTATGTTAATTTTCTTGGTACATGTGGTGGCCATTTTCTGTTACAGCTCAAAAAATTATTAAAAAAATTTTTCTTTGCATACATTTTCAGAAAAAATGTTTCATTTAGTATCATTCTTGTAAGTCTATCTAATGAAATATCAATTTTATAGATAAATCGTAAGGATCAATTTTCAGTTTCAAAGTAGCATTTCTCTTCTAAAAATCACGAATATTCCTATAATTGTTAGTTATTTATGTTATTCATGGTGACAATTATATGACCCTAAAATATGTCAACACCTTTTTGAAACACCCTGTATATATATATGATCATAAGCAAATAGAAATTAGAGTGCATATTATAATTTTCCTTGCCTCTGAACTCAATTCATTGAGTGTATAAGAAGGCCAATTCTGAATTTAAACTGATTTTATATTCTATATCACTGTTATTTGTTTTTAGTGTGTATTTGGGTCACTGTTACATTGCACTTACAAGCACTCTTACTATACTGATATATGTTCTCAGTAACAAGTCACTGTTAGGCAACATCTTGCAAAATAATTTATTATGCAATTATATTTGAATGCTCTACCCAAATAATTATTATTTAATTCAATTAGAGTTCTATTATTTTTATACACTTATTATTGTCTTATCTGATTATTGTAAATGCATTATTTTCTATTGTCTTTTGTTTTAATATAGTGTCAACTAGCATATAAGGTTTTATTTGCAATAAATTAAACCCAAAGGGAAAAACACATGGTAAATAACTAGTACAAACAAAATTCAATTAACTTATTTAAACACAAATAAATGCAGTTCAGCGACAAATCGATTATTACAAATTAGATTTTAATTACTTTGAATGTATTAAATATGTTTATATGGGTCAACACAAAACAAGCAAGTCATTGCAGGTTTGACGTTGTTAAGACCTTTCTGAGGGTCGTAGGGTTCTAGGGCAAGGTCTCACGGGCAATACAACCCTGTACACTAATATTTTTAAAGGTCGAGACAGACAGCAGGCAAGAATAGTGCGAATAGCGCCTTGTCGAAAGATAACGAATGACGAAGATCATGTTCGGTTTCGGTGCGCCAGAGTTGGCACGCTGACAAGTTTGCAGCACTAACCGCGCACACAGAACACCAACCCAAAATTACTCAGCGATAATCACACAAAACAAAAATAATACCTACCCCGTAATGACAACCATGTCCAAATACCACGAGTTCTTTACATATTTGTTGCTTACCTCGAGCTTAGCGTATTGCTCCACAGTCCAACACGTTAATACAGTAAGTTATTGTCAAACTTTCAGCTTATTTTCGCAGTGAAAATAATCATAATCAAATAAAAGGGATTCCGTAAATCTTACAGCACTTTAATTTGACGTTTAGTGCAAAATTGCCATTTGAAATAATATGTACCGTAACGTTTCATTTTACAACATTATTTCAATAAAGAGAGAGAAAGATTTTTTGAAACTCATATCGAACTTATAGTAGATGTTTATTTTATAACAATTTAATATTATAATAATATCAGTCTATTCGATCGGAACAGAAAATTGCATTAGCCCTAGCATCTTTGGGAATTGCTGCTTCATTATTAGAATGTGTTCGGACCGCACACTCTGCATTAAAATTGCCATTGAATGAACAGATTGTTGAAACTCCAACTTGCAATATTTCGAGAAATTCTGCTATGGCAAAAGTTCTGCGATTAACGTCAATTATTTTATGGGATGAGTGTTCAATGGTGAATAAAAAATCACTAGGAGCATTTAAGCGAACAATGCAAGATTTTTCATTCATTCATATCAATTCCATTAATTTTCAAATTCAAGCGAAACTGCCAGGTGTAGTCACGACATATAAATCAATTGACAGTGTTATGAATCAAGATGAGGCAATGAATTATCCAATTGAATTTTTAAATTCATTAGAACCGTCTGGTATGCCATCGCATTGCTTGAATCTGAAAGTTGGTTCTTTGATTATATTATTGCGAAATATTAATCCACCAAAACTGTGTAATGGCACCAGATTGGCAGTGAAAAAGTTATTGCCAAATTTGATTGAAGCTACGACCTTAACTGCTAAATCAAAAGGAGAAGTTTGTTTGATACTGCGTATCCCTATTATTCTAACTGATATGCCATTTGAGTCCAAACAATTACAATATCCTGTGCGTTTATTATTTGCGATGTCCATCAACAAGGCCCAAGGGCAAACACTTCACGATTGATTCTTTTGATTCTTCACATTATGATTCCTCCAAATTCACACCTTAAATGGGAAAACAAAATAAATTGTTTATCCATATGTTTTGGATTAAGTTTTAAAATAGCTAGCAATTAATAATTTTTTTTTTTTTTTATACTATAGGGGGACAGACGAACAGACGGGTCACCTGATGGTAAGTGACACCGCCGTCCATGGACACTTGCAACTCAAGAGTCGCAAGTGCGCTGCCTGCCTTTGAGGGTGATGAGGGATGGGGGATGCAGGGAGCGGATAGAAGAGAGGAGGGATGAGGAGATGGGAAAGAGGAGAAAGGAGATGAGGGAAGAGACAAGGGGGCAGGGGGAATTGGGCCTCCGGAAACCTCACTCAATTCGGAGAAATGCAACGCAAGCGTTACTTCACAACCGGTTTTCTGTGAGGCCGTGGTATCGCACCGGTCGAGCCAGCCCATTCGTGCCTAAGCATGGCTCTACAACTGAGAAAAAATTAATTTGATGTTCCAGTTCTTTTTTTTTTTATTATTTCACTTTATACGTAGCGAAGCACGTACCGGGCCACTAGTAGTAGATGTATATTTGACAACAATTTAATATTATAATAATATTTAATACGAATGTTAATGTGTTTTAAATTGGGCAACCTCAACTTTTGGGTTTAGCATGTCAGCTACACTCTTGCCCAAAAGAATATCCATTTACATAACGGCACCTTACTCATAACCAAACTCAAACACTCTTTGACTTTGAAGCCATCCAACCAATTTGCCAAAAACTGATTTCATTAGAAAGGTAACAATGTGAAAAATGTTTTAGACCACTAAAACAATGTATTAGGCACACTTGTTTTTTTACTGTAGTAGCACACGCTTTGTATCCATTAGCCTAGTAATAAATTTAAAAAACAACACACTGAAACAAAAGTAACTTTTAGGGGTAGGCAGGTAGGCATCATTAACGCCTACATTTTGCAGACTATAATTAAGTCCCATTTACGTAAGAGGGGGCAAACCTACTGCCATCAACCAACTACTGATGGGAAAATTTGGAGTATTTTGATAGGGATTAGGAGAATAGAAAGGGAAGGAATTGGATATTACTTATATAGATCGATTGGGGAGTATAATAACAGCTGAATCAAGTCAGGGTCGCCTACCTATAACTCGACCTTAACTTAACCGAACCGAAGTTAACTCAGGGGGAGTTAACTTCGGTTCGTTTAAGTAATAATAAAGTAATCATACGTAATTTTTTATACATCTATAGCTATATAATAGAACAAGCTGAAGACTGACTGATCTTAATCCACTGGGTTATGATTCATGGTCAGTTTTATAGAATATGGCATTTTCTAAACGCCATGATAATTTGGAGTCCCTAAAACAATTCATAAGATTGGTAGTAAAAGTTTTCCAATGGAGAAACTGCGTGATTCTATTGATTGACGCTTAAAGGACTGTATTAAAGCATATGTGTAATGTATAAACTACTACACACTGCAGTAATAAAAGTTTTATGCTATTGAAAAAAACTTATATCAAATATATATAATATGATATTATCTGCCTATATCAGTCCCAACAGAATAAGCTGATGATAAAGTACAACAATAAAATCGTGCCTGTCATATCCTTAAAATTAAAAAACAAAGACACAGCTGTAAAGATATTCATTTATTAACAATCTTTAGTAGCACAAGCAAGCAGTTGGCGCAGGGTACGCACACGGGGCTGCATACATTGGCGGGGGAGCCAATGGAGCGGCATACGATACTGTAGCGCAAGGAGCCGGCGCTGGTAGGGCCAATGGGGCGGGTAAGGCGAGTGGAGCAGGTAGGGCTAGTGGTGCTGCACAAGGTAACGCTGCCTCCAGCAAAGGTCCAGCAGCTGATAAAGCTGACGTAAGTAGAGTAGGCAACGCACTTTCAAGCAATGGTGGTAAGGTTGCCGCAATCGATGCTGAGAGAGTGTTGGCTAATGCTGGGGCTAGAATAGGGAGGGCGGGGGCTACGGCTGCTAGTGCAGGAGCTACTGATGCAGGAGAACATGCGGGAGCTGGTGCGGGAAGGAGAAGAGGAGCAGGTGCTGCAGCTGGGAGGGCGTAGGATACTGGCAAGCATTGTGATTGGGCCATCTGGAAAGTAGAAATCACTAAGTTACTATATACTGACCCTGACTGTTGAGCCGGGGGTCGTGGGTTCGATTCCCACACGACAAAACACAAAAATTTGTGTACTCCACATAAAATTGTTCTTATGCTGGGTGTTTTTTGTTTCCGCTGTTTGCATGTTTATAAAACCCCACAGGAATAATTCCTAATGCGGAAGTTGTACTTTTAAAAGAAAAAAAAATACGTTATAAAGTCCCGATTGGCATCGATGGCACTATTTTCCTAAATAACTAAGAACAACCGTTTCAAACAAAACAGAATTATGAGACTCGGGTCCATAACGACGAAAATATAGAGTAACATAAACAAAAAGAAATAAAATACACATAAACTGGAGGCCCAACCTTCAACAAGTAAAATCATTTACTATATGAAATCCGACTGCGTTATAATCTTATACCTGATGTCACTCCATGTTACCTCACATACCTACCGTTTAGGCTCTAGGATCAAAGAAACTTCAAACATTATGAATACATACGTACACTCGAAAAATACAGCCTTCCCTATTGCGCAGTCAGGTAAATACAAACGATTAACTCAACGTACCTGAATTAAGAAGGCCAGTCCACAATATACGAGCAAAGTCTTCATTTTGAAGTATAATTCAATTCTATGTCAACTCCTCTGCCCCCGAACCCTATATTTGAACTCTTATCGCTGTTACTCACACTTATTGCGAGTTTGTTTGATAATGCAATACTTTCTCCGATTTCTTAGAAATAGTATTTTTTCGTAATGTAGAACTTAATAGGGTGTAATAGCTGGTTGTCGGCTGTGATTTTCTATTAGGTTATAATAGATTTTTGTATTTAAAACGTTTGAACACAATATATTATGTCAGATTAGTCTCAGAGTAGAAGAATATACATACACGGACTCACGCCTGTATCCCTGAAGGTGTGGCAGAGGTTATTTAACGCCCATAGCCTGTCAATCATAATTTGGTCTCACTAACGTAATAAAATACAAACGTGTTACCGTCAACCGCGCACATTAGGAATTAAAAGTGGTAAATGATATGTATTGGCAGCACTATCGTGAATGCACAGCACTAGTCGCGACAACTTTGAAAGAGGAACAACCTAATTTTTGTTGTGTGCATGCCATAGCGGCTCATGTTTTCGATTTTTAATAAATATGAGAAGAATCAGTCTTCAGGCGAGAAACAGTGTTTCATTAAATTAACTCCGTGTCCTGGAAGGCCTATGACACATCAGTAAATTTGGGAGTACATTAAAAGGGATGTAGATTGATGTGACTCCCACTCACTGCCTGGGCATTTAGCAAGTTAAACAATTCGGCTTGATTTGGTCTTCTTGCTGTAGTATATACACAGCCATACAGTACCCTAAAGGCAAGGTTTGCCCCTGTTACGTTAGTAAGACTTAAGTATAGTTGGAAAAAAGAGAGCGTTTAAGCCGCCTCTGTATGTAGATGTATAATTCATCATCGATTGTCTGATCCGTATAGCGATATTTGGGTTTCCGGATCAGGGTTCAAACAAGCAGCCGTTTCATCTCAAGTTTATGCATTGCAAAATCATGCAATTTGCATTGTCAAACTGCAACTAATTAATTATGAAAGATATTATTTTGCTAAATTACATTCCAGATATTGTAATGATACATATATTATTTAAGTAACATATTCAATACACAATAGAAAGTCACGTAGTTATTTGTAATGCAATTGTGATAACTAATAAATATTGATACGTGTTAGAACGAACGGTAACTTGTGATGTTTTTGATGTGTTAATGCATCAAAAACATCACAAGTTACCGTAATATAATAATAAATCTGAAGAGTTTTATTGTTTATTTGTTTGTTTTAACCTCCTTATCTTTGGAACTGCAAAACAGATACGAAACATGATTTTAATGTTTAATATACTATTTATTGAGGAAGAATGTAGGCTTTAAAACATTATGCTACGAGACTTAGGAACGGAACAGTGACCATAAATAATAATATACATTTATTAAAAAAATACAAATATGGAATTCATATTTCATATAACAGTATGTATATCATTGCCAGTAATTTAGTTTTGTTTATAATATGGCGACTCATACGACTACGCAAAGAAATACAAGTGAAACTGCGGGGTACGGCTAGTCTGTTTATAATGATGTAACTATAAAATATCGATGGGGTAAATTTACGTGTTATAAGTCTTTTCCGTTAATTAATAAACATTGTTTTATGATTTCATACCTTAAAAACTAAATTTAGATATTTTTTGGGTTTTAGTGGGCCTAGGTGTCGCATTTTAATCTATAAACTACAATATGGGGATAAAATGGGAAGGAGGCATTCAACAGTTGTCAAAACATTAGCACCTTATGGCGAAAGCTTGTTGGAAAGGTACCCCCACTTTCCAACAATCTCTAAGAGCGTGCACTCCGGGCTTGCGTATGTGGTCTTTGCATTGAGTGGGCTTTAGGTCCAAAATGGGTTAAAGCAGGGGTGCTCAAACTTGAACTGCTGGCGATCTACCTCAATATTTTTAGACTACTTACGATCGACTTGAGAGGCTGCAAGTATGTGTGATGCAGGGTTGTCGTACATACACGATACACCCTACCTACCTAGGTAGGGTGTACCGTAGCATATATAGATATTAGCTTTCCGCACAATTTACATTATCTTAGTCAAGGTTTGGGTTAGGTTTACTTAAGTTCTTCTCTACAATATCAATGAAAAAACTCCTAGTTATTCAAAATTGCGAGTTTATTCGTTGTTACAAAACAAAAGAGTTACATATGGTGTTAAACTCAACTAAGGAGTGACTTTGGATCTTGAAGCGTGGCACTGCATGTCCTCAGCATACTTTTCATAAGATGGTGCGTAACCACTGAGTGCCAATCGCAAGCATGATGACATATGATCGTCAGTTAGTCGATTGCGATATTTTGACTTAATTATCTTCATTTCAGAAAATGCAGACTCGCACAAGTAAGTTGACCCAAACATTGCCGTCAGTTGAAGGGCGATTTGCCTTAG
The DNA here is from genome assembly GCA_947561695.1 of Tyria jacobaeae. NCBI lineage: Eukaryota > Metazoa > Arthropoda > Insecta > Lepidoptera > Erebidae > Tyria > Tyria jacobaeae. The sequence goes on along the minus strand of OX387236.1, from coordinate 3,911,722 downwards.
ATTCGGATATTTATCTTCAGATATAAAACAGTAGCTTTGAGATGTATATCTGATATAATCTGCACCAACTCATTTTCAACAGAACATGAGTTCATATTAAACTGACTTGCTACTTCAGTGGTTAATTCCTCAATGTTTTTACATGAAAAAGGATAACTCATAAATGATGCTATATTTGCCAATTTACTGCAATCATAAAAACGCATTTCGAATTGTCCCAAAATATTTGATAATTCAGCCTCATAAGTATCATAATTCAACTGAGGAATCCTTGCTTTCAAAGACGGAAAATGTTTCAGATCCTTTCTTTTCAGTTGATCTATCATAAGTTGCAATTTACTTTTGAATGCGTTTACTGCGCTAATCATCTCAATAATAGTTTTTCCTTTACCTTGAAGCTCCAAGTTAATGGTGTTTAAGTGCATTGTGATGTCAGTCAAAAATGCCAAATCATACAGCCATTTTTCGTTTTTCAACAACTCAGTGTCATCACCTCTTTCGTCTAGAAAAGCTGTTATTTCGGGCAATAATTCTTGAAACCTTTCTAGGAATTTTCCGCGACTCAACCACCTGACGTCCGTGTGAAGAACTAAATCAGTGTGTTCAGCTGACTCCCTATCTTCCAACTGCAACTTAAAGAGCCGCCGTTGCAAGCTACGTGCACGGATGGAATTCACAATTTTTGTTGCAATGCCCATAATTTCCTCCGTGTTTAAAACTTTTGAACACAAAACTTGTTGATGTATAATGCAATGGATTGAAAAAAATGAAGGGAATTCTTCATTAGCTCGACATAATGTCACAAAACCGTTCTTGTTTCCAGTCATTGCTAGTGCTCCATCGGTTGTAATGCACACTAATTTATATATTGGTAGCTTGTAGTTTCTTACAAAATTGATGAAAACGTCATATATATCTTCGCCACGGGTCTTCCCCTTTAGAGGAATGATTGTCAAAAATTCTTCCTTAACCAACATGTCATTGAATACCATCCGAATAAAAATACACAGCTGGGCAGTGTCTGTCATATCGGTGGATTCGTCGAACTGTAAAGAAAAGTATGTACATTCCATGATATCATGTTTTAGTTTATCTGCGATGTCCTGACTCATGACTTCAATACGCCTTGTGACAGTCGGACGAGATAACTGAAGTTCTCTAATAGCAGACATGATTTCTGTTTTATTTTTAAAATCTCCAAATAAAGTCTCACCCGCTTCAATAAATGCTTCCTTCACAACCGATCCATCTTCGAATGGTTTCTTGTGTTTCGCCAATATATGAGATATTTTAAATGACGCGATCGTAGCAGCTTTTGATTGTTTGGCTGGTCTTGTGAACATGGTTTGTTCTTTTTTCAAACAAGATATCAAATTACTTACTTTTCGTTTTCTTAATTCACTCTGTGGCGGAAAATCCTTTTCATAGTTTTTATGAACCGTTTTATGATGCCTCTCTAAGTTACCACGCTTAGGTATTGCAACTGACGCACGACAAATAACACAAATGCACTTATCCTTCACCATACAAAAGAAAAATTCTTCCTCCCAATCGTTATTAAAATAATACGTTTTAGATTTCTTCACTGCACTCATTTCGCACTATTTAATAATAAACTTTGTATCGACGTAGTATCGCCTTCAAGTTACAATTCAGAATGACTCCAATTCCTGCAGGCGCAACATTTATATCGGCGTGAACGAAAGTCTCGAATGTTCCCGTCAAACGCGCCGCCCGAAATGGTCTAGTACAGTCTAGTCTAGAAACAACGCGGCTTTTCTTTGACAAGTACCGCGCGTTCCTTTGATAAAGCCGCCTTTTGCCGCAAGCAGTGTTATTACGTATTAATTTTTTGTAGTTTAGTTACCTACTTATTAAAAATTTTTTTCTTCTCAAGATCTACTCAAAAAGCACTCGCTATCGACTGGTCGATCGCGATCGACCGTTTGAGCACCCCTGGGTTAAAGTATTGATGCGTACATAGGAAATATATATTTTACAGTGGTAGAGCCATGCTTAAGCACGAATGAGCCGGCTCGACCGGTGCGATACCACGGCCTCACAGAAAACCGGTTGTGAAGTAACGCTTGCGTTGCATTTCCCCGAAATGACTGAGGTCTCCGGAGGCCCAAAATCCCCCACCCCCCTAATGATAGCGCTGTTAACGAAAAGGATACCCCGGGGGGGTACCAGCGCTAGCGTTGGAGAATCCCCCCCTGGACGTCCACCCTCAGTACGGATTATGCCTGAGCGTGGACGCCCAGGCTGCCCCTCGTACTCTGGGGGGGGCTCAACTGCGCTCTCAAAATCTGTTCGGGGCAAGAGAAGGCATACCATGGCACCCCCTGTCACGTTTACCGTGGATTTTTGTAATGTCAGGGGCTTACATTCGAACCTCGACACTGTCCACCACCACCTTGAGACAGCAAAGCCGGCCTTGCTCTTTTTAACCGAGACGCAGATATCATCTCCAGCGGACACATCCTACCTCTGCTACCCTGGGTACGGACTGGAACACTCCTTTGTTCCTAAGGCTGGTGTATGCGTGTACGTTAGAGATGATATCACTTCTCGCCGCCTCGGCAATCTTGAAGGTAGGGACCTCTCCATCTTATGGCTACGTGTAGACTGCGACGACCATCCCCGCATCTACCTATGCCTCTACAGGTCCCATAGCGGTGATGCCGAAACGGACCGACTCATCGACCACGTCCAAATGGCTACAGACTCAGTGCTCCAGCAGGTCCCATCCGCAGAGATCGTGATTCTTGGCGACTTTAACGCCCATCACGCCGAATGGCTTGGTTCGCGCAAAACCGATCATGCGGGAAGATCTGTTCACGATTTCGCCTTGGCATATGGCTTGACGCAGCTGGTAGCAACGCCTACGCGAATCCCAGATGCAGAAAGCCACGTGCCTTCACTGTTGGATCTTCTGCTGACCTCACATCCTGACGGCTACAAAGTATCCGTTGAGGCCCCTCTTGGCTCTTCGGACCATTGCCTGATTAGGAGTATGGTGCCACTCGTTCACTCGCTGCGGCCGCGTGTTACAGGCAGTCGCCGCGTATGGCACTATAGGTCAGCAGACTGGGATGGAATGAGAACATTCTTTGCATCCTACCCATGGAGGCAGGTTTGCTTCTCGCCGGATGATCCCAATGTCGTTGCTGACTCTGTCGCGGATGTTGTGCTTCAGGGTATGGAACTTTTCATTCCATTCTCCCTGATTCCCACAGGTGGCAAGTCCCAGCCTTGGTTTGGTCGAACCTGCAAAGCGGCGTCCCGCCGAAAGCAGGAATGTTACCAAGCATGGGCTAATGCAGCGACAGCACGGGATGTAAAGACCAGCACATTAAAGAAGCAATTTAACTTTGCCTCCAGGTCCCTCAAAAGAGTAATTGCTGGGGCGAAGTCGGCTCACATCGGCAGAATTGGCGAGAGACTAGTTAGTCTCCCCTCCGGAACTCGTGCAAAGCGCTTCTTTCCCTCGACGTTCATAAGTCGAGTGGGCCCGATAGAATCTCTCCTATCGTGCTGAAGACGTGTGCTCCAGAGTTAGCACCGGTTTTAACGCGCCTTTATCGGCTTTCCTACTCACTTGGCGTAGTCCCGAACTCATGGAAGACAGCTCTAGTGCACCCAATCCCTAAAAAAGGAGATCGCTCGGATCCGTCCAACTACAGACCCATAGCCATCACCTCGTCACCATTGACGGTGCATGCTCCGACTCCAAGTCTGTTAATTCTGGTGTCCCACAAGGCTGTGTGCTATCACCCACGCTGTTTCTTCTGCATATCAACGACATGCTGCAGATTAGCAGCATCCATTGCTATGCAGACGATAGCACGAGTGATGCCCTTTACACTGGCCGCGCTAACATTTCTCGGGTAAACGTCATCGAAAGCCGATCCAAACTTGTGTCTGAAATCGAAACTTCTTTATCAAAAGTTTCAGATTGGGGTCGACTTAACCTAGTCCAATTTAACCCCACGAAGACACAGGTTTGCGCGTTCACCGCTAAAAAGATGCCATTGGTCGTATCACCTCAATTTGAGAGCACTTCCCTAACTGCATCAGCCAGTATCGGAATCCTTGGCGTCGATATATCATGCGAAGTCCAGTTTCGCGGTCACCTAGAGAGTAAGGCCATATTAGCCTCGAAGAAGCTTGGTGTGCTAAACAGATCGAGACAGTATTTTACTCCGGCCCACCGCCTGCAACTTTATAAGGCGCAGGTTCGGCCGCACATGGAATACTGTTCTCATCTCTATGCAGGTGCACCCCAGTACCAACTTCTGCCTCTTGACCGCATTCAACGGAGAGCGACTCGCATCATCGACTGCCAAGATATTTCTGATCGACTTGACACCTTGGCGTTGCGTAGAGATGTAGCTTCACTCTGCATCCTCTATCGCTTGTATCATGGGGAGTGTTCAGAGGAATTGTTCGGACTTATACCGGCTGCTGGTTTCCGCCATATCCATCCCCATCACCTGGACGATTGGCACTCCACCACTGTGCGCTTCTCCAGAACCAGCTTATGGAACAAATTGTCGCCTGCCGTATTTCCGAACCGATACGACCTTCAAACCTTCAAGAAGAGAGCGTACCTCTACCTAAAAGGCCGGCAACGCACTTGTGACTCTTGAGTTGCGGGTGTCCATGGGCGGCGGTAGTCACTTACCATCAGGTGACCCGTCTGCTCGTTTGCCCCCTATCGCATAAAAAAAAAAAAAAACAATGAATGAGTGAAACATTACAGTGAGAGCGGCGAGTGTTGCGAAATGATGAGTTGTGAAGTGGGATTACCATAATATCCAAACTACTTGGTCGATTTCAATGAAACAAAAACAAATATATTTCTAGAGCATTAGACTACACACACAACATATTCACATACACGTATTTAGTATGACATTTATTTCTTCTATCTTTTTTTATGGGATAGGGACGTTTGCTCCCTGCATCAATACCTAGAGAACACGGTTTCTTTATGCTGTTGAATAGCCTCTTATGACCTTTTATGTACCACTGCTAATGTATATTGTAATAAATAAGTTTGCTGGTTTCCTAAACTACTTACTTCTACTTAATAGTTCATTCAACAAGTAATGTATATATGAAGCAATGTATATATAAAATAGAACCAGACCACCCTAGCAAGCAGTTGCTAAAAAATACAACCTGAATAAAAGTTATGACTGTTTAAAATTCCAGTTTTCACCACCGTTTATCATAATTGCAAGTGGAGTTAAAGATTTTAAATCTAACGTATTTTTTTGTTTTACAAATATTCAATACGCTAGTCAGAAAATTCATAAAAAGAACATGCATGCATGCATCGCCTCAATGCCCTGCAAAGGATAACACATGAGTTAAGCTGCCCAGCTCAGATCAATATGGTTTACCAGGACGATGAAAAAATATAAAATCTAAATTACTTACATTGAAATCTCTTCTATGTCACAACCCCGTTAAGCCGTTTAGGCTCTAGGGCAAGACAAAAAATAACATATATACACACAAAGTCCATAAACAACTAATAATAATAATACATCAAAATTATAAAACCCACATTATTAACTCTCTTTGTTCTCTTATACTGATGAGACGGTTCAAATGATACTCGCAAATGACGAAACGTTCAAGCCGCCTATGCTCTGCTACAACTACATGATACATAAAAAAGTAACTTGCACGAGCAGGTTTAGGTATCTCGAGAAAACCAATAGATTATTTGAAATAACTTTGTAACGGTCTATGACAAATTGAATCAACGCTGTTTTTGTATCAGATAACCAGTCTTTATGTTACTGTTGTTATAAATGCGATAGGTTGGATAAATTTTTGTTACCCTATTTAATATATTTTTGAAACCGGTTGTCAAACAATGCCTGCGATATTTACTGAGTGAGTGAGGGGATCGGAAGCCCAAACCCTCCTCTCATTTTCCCCTCACGTCACAACTCCTGAAGTCCGTAGGGGCGGTTGTCACTTACCACGAGAAGATATTTATACTTACATACATACACTCTTATACTCCGGTGTCTATGATAACTGTGCTTACCTTTTTTGGACTATGGCAGGGGCCATAAACAATTAGACAATAAAACATCATTCATTCAATAAAACCATTTAATTAACTTTGGTTACAGAATTTAAAGTTTACATTAAATTCTTAACATGACTGATCGGGAGGCGTCCGTTCCTGTGTATTTTTGAGTTTGTATCAAAAGTCACAGAACCGACACCACACCGGACCCACAACCAACTAACACAAACTATAAAACTACCCACATCTTGCGTACAATGCACGACTAATTGATTGACTAGTTGCATAACAAATTAATCGTACATTACAACCAGTATCAAAATATTATACTTGTGTTTAACAAAAAAAAAATACAATATTTTGATACTTTGCGAAGTGGGAGTAGTCACAAAAATCAATAAAATTGAACACCTAAACTAAGGATATGCATATAATAGCGACTACATCAACTGGTGTGATTATAGCGAAAATAATTAATATATTGTGATACATTTAAATCATTGGTATAGTAATAATAATATATTGGGAGATATTACACGAACTAAGCAGAGGTACTTGTAATGTATGTAATAGTGTGTATGTTTGTATTTGTTTAACCATTTAAACAAACCCAAACATTCGTATAATCTCTAATCTCATGAACTTTATGTCTGATTATACATTAAGGCACTATAATAGTGTTAAACGTTTCACAACGCTGACTTTAAATGCATGTAAAGCTGCGGTAAAGCATGCATGTAAAGGTAACAGCTATGCGGACATGTAGCTGTTCCTCTGCCACTATGTTTATTGCTCCGCTCCTAAGGGACACAGTGTACTATTTTATGGCCTATATTATTCCTTAATATATACTGTATCTAATACAAAAGAATAATTAAATTCTAACTGATAGTTCCAGAGAATAGTGCGAACAAGAAAAACTCTTCCGGTATAGATATAGTTTTTAACGACACATACTTTATCACCGCGATAATCACACCAGGGGAACCACAGTTTGAGTAGTATGCCATTCTGACTAGAACGATCGGTTTTATATTGTGACTTTTTTTAAGAGATTCCAAATTACCCTCAGATCGTATTATAAATTATGAACAAGTATTTTCTGAAAATAATGTTTTCAACATTTTTGTAGGTACTCTGCTAAAACAAACATTGTTGAATTATTTCATTTTCGTATTTATTTCATTGTTGCTTTGAATGAATAACGATGCAATTCAAAAAAATTAAATTACACACAGCCATTACCTATGAAATATTGTTTGTAACTAATTTTCATATAATTACTATAATTTTCTCTTCACTCTTATACTTTTTTTCAGAAAGGTATTTTTAGGACAATTTTTAAACTTGAACGTAAGAAATATTGGATTGTGTTGTTATTCCTGCAAAACACTTACATACATTTATTGTTTATTTTTAATATGACAGTTTGAGTTTACAAATATGAGGTTATATTACGTATAAATGACTGGTTATACGTGCATAAATCTACAATACCTAAGTTATATTTAAGTCTTTGATATAATTGACTACATTTCGTAATTACATATACATATTAACAATTGATCTGAGGTTTTAAGGAGGCGATTTTGAGCCACTGTATAGCAATTTTGGAGATTGCGAGAAGTCAAGACATATATTTGAATACATATATTAAAAAACTACTTAGTGTATACTATATAAATCAGTCGTTTTGTGAATACTACAGCCTATAAATAACAAGTAGAAGGGCTAAAAATTTTTTGTATCAAAAATGTTTGCTATATGTTTTTGTCTAAATTAAAAAATGAGGTATTTATGGTTCAAGTTATGGAGTACTAAAACAATAGGATCAGACGATCGTACAACTTTCTAATACTGATACGATGAAAGTCGTCGATTCTCTCAATTAATAATTTAATTTTCCACATCAAATACACTGACTTCAAAACAAAACTTTACAAATACACTAATAACTGACTCAACGATTTGTCTGTTCAATCAACTGATTTGTATGTTCAATCAAATGATTTGTATGTTCAATCAACTGATTTGTATGTTCAATCAACTGATTTGTCTGTTCAATCAACTGATTTGTATGTTCAATCAAATGATTTGTATGTTCAATCAACTGATTTGTATGTCCAATCAACTGATTTGTCTGTTCAATCAACTGATTTGTATGTTCAATCAAATGATTTGTATGTTCAATCAACTGATTTGTATGTCCAATCAACTGATTTGTCTGTTCAATCGACTGATTTGTATGTTCAATCAACTGATTTGTATGTTCAATCAACTGATTTGTCTGTTCAATCAACTGATTTGTATGTTCAATCAACTGATTTGTCTGTTCAATCAACTGATTTGTATGTTCAATCAACTGATTTGTCTGTTCAATCAACTGATTTGACAGTGACGACGTCATTCTTCACAGTGACGAAAGTTATTAGAAAACTAAGTTATAAGTTCAAAATTACTTAATTATTTTGTATTTTTTTAAATTTGTCTTTTTATTATTGTGATTGTATTGTTCACGATAGCTAACAATGTACTCAATCGCCTCCTGTCGGACGGGCGAACGCGTCAAACTGTGGAGTCGCTTTGAGTCTGAAGAAATTGATGGTATCGCAAAAGTACATGTGTTAAAGTAAAATATATTTAACTACATAACAACAAAACTTAACAAATTTGACTACATTTTATTTATTTTTCCGATCTGGTTATAGTCCAATCATATTTTGGGACATATAACAACGACTTTTAAATGCAAACTAAGTATAACTTGGTTGGGTTTTAGAACACAAATAAACGAATAACAATTTTGCATTTACATGCAAATATTTGAACCAACGACCACCGAACCACATAGATATTCGTTTAGATATTTTTATTTTGTAATATTGTGGCGGTAGAAGAAAAAGCAAGTGACGTCACCCATCACCCGGTATAAGGCTTGCAAGCCGCGCTTACGTGCGACTAGCTCACTTTTCTACCGGCCGGCGAGCAGAACGGACCACCCTGAGCAGTATCATATTATTATTTTATTTTAAAATTGCTGTTATTTATCAAAGTGTTGTAACATGATTTTTTAATAATACTATATTATATTATTATGTTTTAAATCGACACACACACTGTTTGCCATACCTTACAACTATCTTCCGTAATGTCTAAAATATAACAAAATAAATTCTAGTAACTAATTTGGCAAATTTATTGCACTAAAATCTAATTAAAATTAACAATGGCTTCGATATGACACGATTTTCTTATATATAGATATTTTGACATTCATAATTACAATTCGTCTTAAATTATTTGCAAATTAACACACTGTGTATAACAACATATTTTTTGTGACGTACATTTACCACAATTTAATTATGTATTTGAGACTTATTTTGTGCTTCAACCAATTTAAAAAAAGGGATGTACATTTTTAATTTATATAAAGAGATAAATAGATAAATAGAGATAATTTATAGATTGCTAAATCTGTTTGTAAAACAAATTTTATTACACCTTCCATTATTAAATAAGATTTTTTATTCATACATTCACCCCTATATCCAAGAAGGGCCAAGCAGAAAAATCTCCATCGCCCACCTTTTGCAAACAACATATTTTTTTATGCTAGTATATTTTAAAGCCGATCATTCACTGTCGCTTTTGTTCAACTGAACGTGAAACTGCTTAACAAATTATTTTTTTTTTCTGTTTCTATTCATCTTTTAGATTTTTCCTCCCACTTTGATCCCGGGTCTTTTAATCGGGGCGTGAAAATGCAGCTCACTAAGCCGCTATAGTGTGTGAGGATGAGGATGGTGACCACCACTCTTAGACTTGTTGCTTCCCATCAGGCAGAGTGGAGTCATTATCTTAGGCTTATATAAAAAACATAAGGCACTTATACAGTGAGTCTCAATACTTTGTACGTAGAATGAGGGAATGTGGTATATTAAAAAATATACGCAAAACAAATATTAGTCTAGAACACTTGCTACAAATTTATGCATCACATAATCAAGATAAGTCTCTAAACTCATGTAAAAAAGTAATAATCATTTTGAACTGACAAAAAGAAAATACTCAGTGTTAAATTTAAGCAGGCAGTAACACAACAATCATTTTAAATTAAAAAAAAAATTGTAACCACCCCACATTCCACATTAATTTGAAAATACACAGATACATATAAAATTTCAAGAACTATTTTGATTAAATAATTATTATTTATATAAATATCAATTTATTCATACTATAATATAGTTATTGCAAATTTTTATCGTTTTTACAATGATATATAATTAAATTATAATTAATTGCATTACGTTACGGAGTTTGATTTAAATACTTTGGGTAACTCTGGCATTTGTGTATGATTTTTTGTTATTTTTAAAAATAATTACACTAGTTAATAACAAAAATAACTCCTTTAGTTATTTTTTTTTAGTATAAATTAGGAATAAAGTTTAGTAAGTTTTCATTATATTTTGTATAGAAATCAAAGCATTCCTTTTATCATTTAAATCCCCAAGTTACCCCGGGATAGTAATTGTTTAGATTTTTTTTAAATCAAGTAAATATCTATTTCTTTTATTATCCTTTATTTTTGTTTTATTTTAAATATAAAAAAAAAACAAAACTTTCGATGTAAAATGAAACTTCTTCCTTTCATATTTCACGAGAGTTAGTTTTAAAATATTAAGCTCGTTTCATTTATTTCGTTATCAATATCGTTAGTTTCAAATAATTTATCATAAGACATATTGAGCAATCATTTGGTATAAATCGAATTCATTAATTGGATATTTCAAAATAGGTAAAGTTTCATAGCGCTAACATTTAATCGAAAACGAATCAAATCAAAGACAAAACAGTTAAATATAAAACTTATATAACGTTAAATATGGACAACCGTTATTAAAACCAGCGTTACAGACTGTTACGTACATATAATCAAAATGTCTTTTGAGTCGAAATATTTTTATCATACCAGGAAATAAAAGAAACAGATCTGCCGTTGTAAATCGTTGAACTCACAACAGGATTACCCTGGGGGCCAGCCCATTTGGCGACCCCCAAGCACGTGCAGGTGTAGATGGTAAACTGACTGAGCGCCGTCCCTCCCATTGTTGATGACGAGACGCCAACCTGATGGGGCTCGGGAGGCGCCTAGAGTACGGGCGACCAGCATCAGATGTCCCAAAAGCTGGAAGCGATCAGAATGAGAATGTAAATAATAATTGTATGTAGTTTAAAACCATATTGTTAGTATCGGAGATAGAACTATGGTAAAGAATTTAAATGGACAAGATCTTAACAATTTTGTTAAAATGATTTTATTTAAATGTAAGTGAAAATGAGTGTCATCCATAGATTCATGCCTGTCTGATTTGTAGAGATTTATAGATAATTAGATAAAAAATATAATCATTAAAGCATATTTTACGTGAGAATAATACAGAAATATTTATATGCTCTAAATCTCTGCGATCAGACATTAAAAGTAAAGGTCGTACACCATCATGAGGGGCACAGTGAAAACACATACATTATTTTTTTATTTTTGTTTATTTATTAGGAAAGTTTATGCCCCCTACATACATTTATTAATTTTAATTTATAATTTTTGTCATTTATGTGGGGTGTGTTTAAGGCCGTCCGGACTTAAATGTGTGCACGTGCACCACATTCGTCTGTTTATTTATAATGTTTCTTTATTAATTATTTATTTATGTTAGGTACGTTTATCAAGTCACTTGCTGCATACGCATTAAAAATCTGGGAAATTGTTTTTGTTTACTGCTTTAAAATATTCCTTCTACGAAAACCCGGTATCGTAAAAGAAAAAAAAAACACTAAAAAATAATTAGTATCAAACCAGTTGAGTACACTGATTATTTTTTCCTTATTACTAACTGGTTATTTCTTTTTTTGGAAACACCTTCAGGTCATCACTCATCACCTCACTGGAGCCAACTGTTAAGGGATATGTCGGTGTCGAACTAACTAACACCACACGGTGTTCTGTCATGATTGGAAGTTTCAAGAACCCCTTCAGACCTTGGTCGTGTGATCAGCAGGCTATCATACCGCGGAATAGGAGGGGGGGGGGGGGGGCTTGCCCCCTTTTCGTGGCCGTAGGAAAAGGTGAAAACAGTAAAGGAGGATGAATATTTTTTTATACGCAATACCTGGATAATTTACGAGCTCACGCCCCTCACTCAAATTTTCCAATTAGAATTTGATCCCAACAATGTAATATAGTAAGTTAGACTATGGAACAACTTTCCTATGACAATCAGACAAGCAAAACCTCGCACGCATTTAAAAACAAGTAAAGAACTTTTAATTATCTTTATAAATAGTGATACTGATCTATATTACTGTGTTTATATTATATATGTATATATATTTATGTATATTTGTGTGAGTATATGTATTTATTACAAGTAACTTAATTTGTTTGTAGCAAACCTTTAGTACACCACAGGCTACCCCAATAGTTTATAACAATATCCGCATCAAGGTTGTATGGAAGAGATCGCCATGTGTGATAAGACCCCCGCTTGTTATACCTAACAGTTTGTAAAATGTTTTCTGTATATATGTATGTGTGTATAAAAGGTGTACAATTAAGAATTAATTAACTAAATATAGGGCAAGCGTATAAATATAGGGCAAACGGGCACTTCAGAATTCTTTTATAGTGGTAGAGCCATGCTAAGGCACGAATGGGCCAGCTCGACCGGTGCGATACCACGGCCTTGCAGAAAACCGGTTGTGAAGTAACGCTTGCGTTGCATTTCCCCGAAATGAGTGAGGTTTCCGGAGGCCCAACTCCCCCTATCTCCTTTCCTCTCCCATCATCCACCCTATTTTCTTTCCCGTCTCCTCATCCCCCCTCTCTTCTTTCCCCTCAAGTCATCCCCCCCTCCCTCATCAAACTCAAAGGTGTCCATGGACGGTTGTCGCTTGTTGACGAACAGACGGATCACCTGATGGTTCAGGTGATCCGTCTGTTCGTCTGTCTCCCCATAGTATAAGAAAAAAATAATAATTAAAGAACGGAGAATATGGAACATATTTAACGTCAAAGGAAAAACAAGGGAAGGAATGGAAGAAAATGAATTGTTTATAAGGATGTCTTGGGAAGTTGGAGGATGACTTGGGAAGTTTGAGGATGACTTGGGAAGTTGGAGGATGACTTGGGAAGTTGGAGGATGACTTGGTAAGTTTTAGGATGACTTGGGAAGTTGGAGGATGACTTGGGAAGTTTGAGGATGACTTGGGAAGTTGGAGGATGTCTTGGGAAGTTGGAGGACGTCTTGGTGTGTGTGGGGCACAGTGGAACGACGACGTTTGGAAGAGATTGCATTTATCAATAAGGCCACCCTGTATACACAATGTGTGTGATACTTGTACTTTTTTTTATTTAAGCCAACCATAATGACTGCACTCTGCCCGATGGAACGCAACAAGTGGAGTCTATGAGTGGTGGTCACAATTCTCATCATAGTGTATGCTTTTCACGCCCAGCCACCAGGAATCAAAGTGGGAGGGTACACACGTGCGATGGTAGTGAATTCCAGGCTTTAACCGATCGGCACAGGAAGAAAGAGCCAACTGTTTAGTTTGGGATCGTATATTTAGCTTCGTATGCTATATACACAAGAATTAATTAATCTTTTAAGTTGATAAGAATACGAAACAACATACGATATATTATGTACACAGTGCTATGTATGTTTAACATTCCTCTGTTATCAGAGTAATCAAGATACGTATTATCTAAACGAAACGAACAGAATTAATCATAGCAAAATAGCATATAATTTGTTCAATGAATTAACTGCCTAAACGATACTTGAATAAAAGCGCCTATTTCATATATCCCTACTGATAGTTGTAGTGGTTCTCCGTGGTGAAGTACAGGGCCACCCCAACTCTTTCTGTGCGTGTCGTAAAAGGCGTCTATGGGATCAGGCTGTTTTCTATGAGACAGTATGTACCGGTCACTATATGACCGCAGGTTGTATTACAGAATATGGGTGTTTAATACAAATCTGCCCATCCCTTATAGGCGTGAGCGTATGTATGTATGAAGAGGCGTCTGAAACGCCTCTTTTCCAAATATAATTTAGTCCTCCTTAAATTAGAGGGTAAGCCTATTGCGTCAATACTGTATTATGACTGCATGTAAAGGCGTCGGATTGATAATAGTCCTAAATAAAAAAAAATACTTAAAAAATGTAGATAACCACCATCAGTCAGCCTTCATGATAAATAATAAACACGTAATAAAATACTCTTTCTTAATTGTAAAGTTAAAGAATTATCTTCTGACTCCTAACCCTTAAGGAGTTGTACCTTTCACCATCAGCTCAGCAACTTCAAACGCAAATAACTAATAGCTTTAGAAAGTATATGAAAAAACATTGTTAGTGCCTATCGATAGTGTATGTGCCATGACGACTGCAGACGACGACGGTTCTCCCCGCTATCAACAGCCGACTGCCGAGGTTGCTACTCCGGCTGGAGAAAAACGACAGGTGCGCATGGTAGTGTTACTACTGGACATGGCTCTTCTTACAGACTTTTTGCTATAGGTGCTAAGGATAGCCCACAGTGCGGAGCATGCATGGTAACAGCAGCCCGTTTACTGATGGTAGCAGAATACAAGGGTAAGTATCTTAGCTCACCAGGTTCACCCTCCGAGATCGTCAGTTCGCACGGCAGAACTATACTCTTTCAAACCAAAATTTAAAATGAAAATCGGATGGAATTGGTGAAAAAAGTGTTTAGAATGTGTAAAGAATGTTATATGAAGAGAAAATATAAAATTGTTAACACTAGTTGTAAACTTTAATGTAATGTAAGCTTCTACATATGGAAATATATCTATTTTCTTTTTTTTATAAGAAATAATATGTTAGTTATAATAATATGTTTATGAAGATTTGGAAAGTAAATTTATTCGCCTAAGAATTCCAGGCACAAGCCCAATTTAGTTATAGGCGAGCCACCCTGACTTGCTTGAGATAATGCTTATTGATAATTCTCCCCAATACATCTTTTTTTTTTATGCGATAGGGGGCAACGAGCAGACGGGTCACCAGATGGTAAGTGACTACCGCCGCCCATGAACACCCGCAACTCAAGAGTCACAAGTGCGTTGCCGGCTTTTTAGGTAGGAGTACGCTCTTTTCTTGAAGGTATGAAGGTCGTATCGGTTCGGAAATACGGCAGGCGACAATTTGCTCCATAAGCTGGTTGTGCGAGGCAAAAAGCTTCTGGAGAAGGGCACAGTGGTGGAGTGCCAATCGTCCAGGTGATGGGTATATTTTGTCGCGTAGGACGATCGCGGAAACCTGCAGCCAGTATAAGTCCGAACAATTCCTCTGAACACTCCCCATGATACAAGCGATAGAGGATGCAGAGTGAAGCTACATCTCTACGCAATGCCAAGGTGTCAAGTGGATCAGAAATATCTTGGCAGTCAATGATGCAAGTCGCTCTCCGTTGAATGCGGTCAAGAGGGAGAAGCTGGTACTGGGGTGCACCTGCATAGAGATGAGAACAGTATTCCATGTGCGGCCGAACCTCCACCCTTTAAAGTTGCAGGCGGTGGGACAGAGTAAAATACTGAACAATATCCTACCCTTTTTATCCAATTCAATTCTTAATAGTGCCTGGATGATGGCAAAGGCTTGCCCCCTATTACATACCATAATATATACTATTTTTTTGTTTCTTTTTATAAAAGACAACATAGGATTAAATCCTGTATTGATGTGGACTTGTGTGTGATATTGTGAAGTAATAAACCATAGGGGTTTATAAAAAAACTGATTACATTTACTTATGTAAAAGTGTGTAACCTCTAAAAGTTTAACTACTTAGTTTTCAAGTTGCTGCATTACCTGCTGAGAGATGAGTGACACAAATGTAATATATATATGTATGTATGTTATTTTATACTGTAGGAGGACACACAAACAGACAGGTCACCTGATAATGAAGATTTAAGATTAAAATTAATATTTTTCTCATGTGATAAACAAATAGACAAAACTTAGTGGTATTTTGTTGCTGCAGGTGCCCACATAAGGGACAGTACCATAAATATAATTAATATACATACATATAAATATTTTGTGTATGACAAAATATATAAATAATAAAAGAAATATTATGTATATATGTATACTATTACTATAACTGCAAAAGTAACTCAGTCTGTCTTTTACTTTTAATGGGTAAACAGCTTAACTAATATTGATAAAATTTGGTATAGGGCTACTACACACTGGGGAAGTCCATAGGCTATTTTTTTTTGATATGTCATGTAACTAGTGCTAGACTGGATGAAAAACTAAAGATTAATCTATTATCACACCAGGTTTTGAAGAGTTCATCTTTTTTTCGTTTTTTTAATAAAGCCTATCTTCTCTCTAGGCCTGGAAACATCTATGCAAAATTTCGTTGTGATCATTTAAGTAATTTACATTTTTTTTTAAATTGCCGCCTAATTTATTTTAGCACTAAACTTCACAATTTAGTAGAGTCATACTTACATCGATATCAGTCGGTTCCGCATCTTGCAACCTCGCAATCCTTCGCTTAGGTATTACGAGAAAATGTACGGGAGCCTGCGGAGATATATCATTGAAAGCCAAACATAATTCATCCTCGTAAATAATATCGGCTTTGATTTCTTTCGATATTATTTTGTCAAATATGGTAGGTCCCGGTGCGGCGACGCTCTGCGCCTGCGCGCGTCTTACTTCATCACTATACGGTCTCTGAACAGCAATAGCCGAGCCCCTCGATAAATCATAAATATTTGTCGGATAATTTTTCTTGATGCGAAACTTTAATGCACGCTGAAGCACTTTGTTAAACATTTTTTATTATTTTTCACATTGAAATTCCATTCAAACGCACTCACTGGTTTGACACTAATGACATTTATTACGTCAAAGTTTTGTTTCATATCTGGCAAAAAGGAATGTTGCAGCGTAATAATAAGAAATAGCTACTCCTTATCCTTTTTTTGCATTCTTTAAAAACGTATTATTTAATTCTTTATTTATGGTGTATTATTAACTATTATTCTAATTTACAATAATAATTATCATACAATTGACACTATATTTTAAATTTTATGCAATTACAAATGCATCCCCTTTACCAAACGTACCCATAAGGCTGACAGCGTTTCAACGTTATATGCATATTGCGATGTTTTGGGTCTGATATTGAACAGAACTCTCCTTTACTCTCCTTTCTCTCTCACTTCTCCTTTACTCCGCAGTCGCCCCCCCAAATCGGCCACGAAATTTCTGGCCTCAGAGAGGTGACAGGATGCATAAGTACAGACGTAAGTAGCGTCCCATATTAGAGAGCGACCTCTCCACCATGGTACGAATGTGAGTTCATCAGACCGTTTCCCAGGGGGCTCTGAGACGCAGGGGATATCAGCGGAAGCGAGCGTCCTTAATAAATCTAAAATGGCGTAGTGCTGAAGACTTGGGGTACAACTTAGCCCATGCAGGCCATTTGCCTTCACCTTTGCTCCACAAACACAAGTATAGGGTTCGCAAACAGCGCACCCAAGTCGGAGTGCAGCTTAGGGTGGCCCCTAAGGGAGTCGTCGTCATATAGCGTGCCCAAGTTAGGGGAAGGTATATTATTATTCCGGTATAAAAATGTTAGGGTAAAGACACAAAATACTTTCTTGAACAAACGACATCAATAAAAAGCCTAATACTTGTTGCCAAACCTAATAAACATATAATTTATTTTTTTAAATAACCTGATTTCAAATAATTGTTGCACAATTTTATGTAATTAAGATATTTTATTTGAATTTGTAAGATATGCTTGTAATTATCTGTAAATAATAAACTAACTAAAGCTCTCTTATCTCTATGATATCAATATGTTGTGGAGGAACGAGTGTTGTGTCCTCCAACACAATGGGAGTATCCTCCAACCAGGCAAGGTGAACATGTCTGGCAAACCGCATCTTAACGGTTGATGTTGGGAAGTCGTATATATAATATATTTGTCGTCATTGGTGTAGTTGCTACGTATTTGGTGTTGATATGTTTCTTCCGTATGTGGAGGTCGTCACAATGTTATAAAAATAAATTACACCATGGCTGTTTCTGGAAATCGTTGTATATTTCCATATAGTATTCAAAAAAACTACCGCAAAACCACTTTATTGCTGCTGTCAAATAACTTGTAAACCAAAATTGTCATTTATGTAACAGCCTGTACATTAGGTCTAAAGGAAACCTATTTTACACCACATCTCCAAGAATAAGTTGCTTGCCTTAGCTCTATTGATCAAATCGTAGAAATATAATCGTTCGTTTATAGTTATTTAAAAATGTTGTAAGCTAGTAATAAACAACAGGAAATGTTAGACTAGTTTCGATCCTTTTTCAGAGAGTAACTAGTCCTGACAGGCTGTACCAGGCATCCGCATGGATCAGGGCCCGCGCACATTGTGACCCAGACATTGATCGCCTAAAAGCAGCACTAAACAGAGCCACTAGGGAATGCAAGAGGGCTTACATCAGAGCAGATGCCCAGCGCATTGCACGGTTTGGTCAAGAACTCGTCGCGTACCCTACGGGTAGCCGTAAGTTTTGGCGATTGGCCAAAGCCGTGCAGTCCAACTATTGCCAACCTTCGCTGCCGCCGTTGAACTACCCTGACGGATCACTGGCCCATGAGCCGCAAGAGAAAGCGAATCTACTAGCTGACCTCTTTGCGGCTAACTCCCGAATCGATGACCGTTGCGCGCACACGCCCACCATTGCGTCCTGCGACTCCGCAATGCGGGATATTCGCATCCGGCAGAGGGATGTCCGTGCGGAGCTTCGGTCACTCGATGTCCGGAAAGCCAGTGGACCCGATGGTATTCCGGCGGTGGTTCTTAAGAACTGTGCACCTGAGTTGTCTCCCGTACTAACGCGCTTGTATCGCCTGTCCTATTCCTCAGGAATTGTTCCGGAGGCCTGGAGAGAAGCGAATGTTCAACCCATTCCCAAAAAAGGCGACCGCTCCGATCCAGCCAATTACCGACCTATAGCCGTCACTTCCATACTCTGTAAGGTGTTCGAGCGGATCATCAACACCCAACTAATCCGCCACCTAGAGGATCACTCCTTGTTAAATCCGAACCGATCCACGGGTGATCTTCTAGCGTACGTCACACACCTTTGGGGTGAGGCTATGGATAGGCATGGGGAGTCCTTGGCCATCAGCCTCGACATTGCCAAGGCCTTCGATAGGGTGTGGCACCGCTCGCTTCTCTCCAAACTTCCTGCATTTGGTCTGCCACCTAAACTCTGCAACTGGGTTGCTGCCTTCCTCGAAAAGCGCCGCATTAGGGTTCTCTGCGACGGCGCGGCCTCAGAATTCCACCAGGTAAGCGCTGGTGTACCTCAGGGCTCCGTCCTATCGCCTACGCTGTTTCTTCTGCATATCAATGACATGTTGGCCCTTGGCAATATACATTGTTATGCAGACGACAGTACAGTGCACGGGCGATATTTCGGGCATCCTACTGCCAAGCTGGCAGACGTTGAGGAAAAACGACAGGAGCTTGACGCTGAGCTCGACCGGGTCTTGAGCCGCATTTCCCAATGGGGCTGTGAGAATCTGGTCGAGTTCAGCGCCAAGAAAACACAAGCGTGTGTGTTCTCTAACAAAAAGTCTCCATTCCTTCCCCTTCCTACTCTTCAGAGCACTCAACTGCCACTGCAGGATAGGCTTAGTATTCTGGGTATGGATATTTGCCGGGATCTCAATCCGCGCGATTACATCGAGAGTGTCACTAAGGCGGCCTCGCGTAAGCTCGGCGTTTTAAACAAGGTGAGACGGTTCTTCTCGCCCGAGCAACTGTGTCTTTTGTACAAGACCCAAGTTCGCTCCTGCGTGGAGTACTGCTCTCATCTCTGGGACGGCTATGCGCAGTATTTGCTTGACGCCCTCGATCGGTTGCAGCGGCGCGCAGTCCGCATTATCGACTGTCCTGAGATCACCCAGTCTCTTGAGCCTCTGCAGTTGCGAAGAGATGTCGCCTCTATGGCAGTCCTCTATCGCCTACATCACGGGGAGTGTTCTGATGAGCTCTTCCAATTGGTCCCACCTTCTCCCTTCCTCTACAGGACTACACGTGCTGGCCTGAGGAGTCACCGTTTGTGCGTCGAAAATATACGTACCCGAACTAAATGGTTTGGCTCTTCTTTCTTGTGCCGATCGGTAAAAGCCTGGAATTCTCTACCAGCGCACGTGTTTCCTTCCCACTATGATCCCGGGTCAATTAAGCGGGGCGTGAAAAAGCATCTCACCAGGCCGCCATAGTGTGGGTCACCATGCTGCATTGACTAGACATGCAATGAGGATGGTGACCACCACTCTTTGACTCCACCTATTGCTTTCCATCAGGCAAAGTGGAGTCACTATGGTAGGCTAATATAAAAAAAAAAAAAAAAAAAATCGTTGCAGAAGAACTCACTCCTTGAAAAGCCCCCTGTTTATTTTAATAAGTAGCAATTCTTGTTTACTTAAAGCATCATAAATTATGATATGATATTATGATAGTGATTCAATCCCTCAGTCAGTTAGCCTACTGCTGTGACACCTGGACAAAGTCTCTCCATATAGGCGCCATGGATTATTATCTATCAATAAAACGATTCATTTAATAAACATTTGAATTTATACAAAAATACTTCACCGTATCAACCGTAAACAGAAGAACAATAATTATCCAAACATACAACATTTTTACATTCATCAGAGATTTTCTCATTTTTATATATTTTATATATTTTTATTCTCCTTATAACTACTGAACTATAATTTACACTGTCATCAATCATCAATGTAAAACAATCATCAATCAATATAAAACCATAAAGTTATATCAATTACAGTGTAGCGTGTACTATCATAGTATCGCATACTGGAATCAGGTTCTTACAAACTTAAAAACTATATACATTTCATTTTTAAATATACTTAGATATAAAAACAAAAATATATTTACCGGTATTTATATTTGTCGGTGGTCTATATATTAAAATATTTTTAATATAATGACCACCGACAGCGGGTACAGGGATCAAGACACCGTTGTATTATTATTATAATTACATATTAACATACCTGAATAATTCAAATTCTGTCTCTCTTTCCTCTTTTTAGTACTAACCGGCATTTAATAAAGGAATAAATGTGTGTATTACAAAAATATATAGATACTTCATTATACTTTAATAACGCTAACAATATGTACTATGGTATTTTTTGATTATGCCGTTTGTGTTACACGAGAGTATGTTATATTTATCGAAGTTATTAAAAGTTTAAATGTTCTCCAAATGAAAGCTTTGATGTGTTGATTGTTGAGAGCTAGTCTCATGATTAGTGTCAACAAGAAGGAAATGATGCCATAGTGAACGTAGAACATCCTGTAAAAGAATGACATTGATTCATTATACGAGAAAGGTTATTTTTATATTATAGGAAGGCAGACGAACGGACGGGTCACGTAATGGTAAGTGACAACCACCGTCCAGGCACCGGGCACTGTATAACTGTGTATATGTCCGATCCCCTCTCCTAAACTGGAGACTACACTCATTTTTGTTTTATTTATATTGCATGGGGGACATACGAACAGAGTTGTCCTGATAATAAGCGACTAATGCCACCCATGGACACCTCCAACTCAATAGTTGTAAGTGCGCTGCCCGCCTTGGGGAACGTTAGGGGTGGGGAAAGAGGAGAGGGAATGTTTGAGCCTCCGATATCCTCACTCACTCTGTAAACACAATTAAAGAATTGTTTGACAACTGGTTTTCTCTGTGGTTCTTCGAAGCCTATGGTATTACTCGGGTCGAGCAGGAACATTTGTACATGAACATGATTCTCCCACGGTATAAACTTAATTGGGTTTATTTATTTGTACAACAGGCATCTTACATTAGTTAAGTAAGTTATACTCGTATGACAATTGGCGGTCTTGTCACCCACGGTGATTTCTTCCAGACAATTAAAATAGATTTAGGTTAAGGTATTAAAATCGCTGTAATATGTTGAGTAAAAACTTACTTCTGTAAGTGTTTCTTTGCTCCTTCTATATTTTCATCCTTTTCTTTTAGAAGATATTTTCTAGTCCCTCTTATGAAATTTTGATAGTGGTCATCCCACCTGTAGAAAATTATTTAAAATATGAGTTTATGGTCTATTGTTCAAGCTGTATTGTTTTTTAAGCATTTATACTTTTATTGTTTATAAAGATGGACAAAATATTGTCGTTGTTATGATGAATTCGGATTCATAAGTAAATTTTTAAATTCAAGAACAATAAGAAAATTGTTTTGTTGATTGCTCGATACCTACAGGTCTCTCTTCTTAGTCTGTTAGCCTATTGGTTTGTTACTTAGCTAGCACTTAGGTAAACATCCCGTAGTGAGGTCTCTAATGATTATTATATGGGATCATGTTAAAAAAAGTAGTTAATACTTACACTATTGATTTTGTATCTAAATTGTAAATAGCACTGTCTTGAGGCGATAATCTATCTTTAAGTTGGCGGACATTGTCAGTTTTAAATTGCCATTCACGTATCGTAAAGAATTTCAAAAGTTTGTTCATGGCTTTTATACGTTCATTGACTTTTATCAAACTGAATCTGTAAAATAATAATTTATATTTTTATTGTACTAAAAATACACTTTGGAGAAATTAACATACATAAGCTCACGCCTGTATCCCCTAAGGCGTAGGCAGAGGTGTATTCAACATCCACTTTTGACAATTAGAATTTGGTCGCACGAACGTAAAGAAAGCCTATTGCTGTCTAACGGGCACTGCATGACTGTATACATACTGTCTAATAGATAACAGTCCGATCACTTCGTCGTCGCTAGGAAGAGGGATGGTCCTATTATACTCCCACGTGAACGACATGGCATAGAAATTAATTCATTTGATAATATTATTCCCATCGTATCTTTCAACAGTAGAAAAAATAATTGAGGGAATTACTTTTATTTTTGTGCTTTCAGCGGAGACCTCATACTTACTGTGTTTTAATTCCAAATATTCTGGTGATATATTCGGCCATATGCATAGGTAAAGTATGGAGCATCACCTCCAGAACCTTATGCGCAACACTGGAAAAGAAATATGAAATTGAGCATCTTGGGATTGGTCATTAATGTATAAATTACATTCAGTAGCTACAGCATGTGTATAAGAGTAAGGCCACTTTTGATGTACTATGAAAGCTCACCTATATATGTATATTAATAGATCGAAATTATCTGTGAGAAACATCTTAAGCGTGTACTTGAGATGTGCAAATTAATATATGTAAATGACTGAATGAAATAGTTGAGTTCCTGCATTCACCTGAGTGATGTTTATGATAAAGCAAACTATGCACTCAACAGTTAGGCCTCTCGTTACATTAAAGTTACGGAATAAGTCGAGTTCTTTTTCAAATGCTTTTTTGTTAACTATGCTGGTCCAATCGAAATGTGATTAGCCATGAGATGGGAGGGGGCGCTCTATAGTTCTTTCGATCTTTACGAATTATTATAATATTTCGTATTATATGGAAATCATCAAGTTTAGTTACCTACTATCTATTACGATCTGACAAGTGCTCCATCCAATTTTTTTTTTTTTTTTTATATTAGCCTACCATAGTGACTCCACTTTACTGATGGAAAGCAATAGGTGGAGTCAAAGAGTGGTGGTCACCATCCTCATTGCATGTCTAGTCAATGCAGCATGGTGACCCACACTATGGCGGCCTGGTGAGATGCTTTTTCACGCCCCGCTTAAAAGACCCGGGATCAAAGTGGGAAGGAAACACGTGCGCTGGTAGAGAATTCCAGGCTTTTACCGATCGGCACAGGAAAGAAGAGCCAAACCGTTTAGTTCGGGTGCGTATATTTTCGACGCACAAACGGTGACTCCTCAGGCCAGCACGTGTAGTCCTGTAGAGGAAGGGAGAAGGTGGGACCAATTGGAAGAGCTCATCAGAACACTCCCCGTGATGTAGGCGATAGAGGACTGCCATAGAGGCGACATCTCTTCGCAACTGCAGAGGCTCAAGAGACTGGGTGATCTCAGGACAGTCGATAATGCGGACTGCGCGCAACCTATCGAGAGCGTCAAGCAAATACTGCGCATAGCCGTCCCAGAGATGAGAGCAGTACTCCACGCAGGAGCGAACCTGGGTCTTGTACAAAAGACACAGTTGCTCGGGCGAGAAGAACCGTCTCCAGAGGCAAATATCCATACCCAGTATACTAAGCCTATCCTGCAGTGGCAGTTGAGTGCTCTGAAGACTAGGAAGGGGAAGGAATGCGTGTGCTAAGTTCTTCATAAAAAAGTTAATTTTTACCCGCAGTTTCCCGTATCTTTTGTAAGAAATATATTATATATTTTTACAAAGTTAATACAGAAAAGAAAAATAGAAAAAAATACAACTTTACAGAAGCTCATTGTAGCGTAAAATCATTGGACTTAAACAATCAGAACTGAAGGTATTTATATCAAGATTGTTATTAAGTGATACCTCTCCACATTGGTTTGTTGTGTAAGGTTTCGGAGTCTTTTTGCAGAATCGAATATAATTTTTACGTTTAAATTGAGTAATATTTGGTTTCTTGGCTGTGGCAACACAAAATGACGCCTCGGCAAGACGGCGCACTGTGGGACCGATCGGTATATTTCATCTCAAAAATCGATAACTTTGTTGTTTTGTGATGTTTCCCCTTGAATTTTTTTTTATGTATTAATGAATATATAGGCAATAAAATAAATTAAACATCATTATTTTAAAAGTTATATAATTTTCATAAAAAATGACAAAGATAACGATATACGAAATTACATACAAAAAATTATACAGTTATAATAAAATGACAATAAAAGTAACACTTTTACTTAAAATAAGTTTAAGACTTAATTATTATTATTATTATCAAACAAACATGCTAAAAAATGACACCATAAAAAAAATTGCGATCCTATTCATAACCTCCTATTTCCAATAATTCTTTAGCTTCGTCAAACAATTCTTTGGATATTACAAAACTGGGTTCATTTAAACTAGATATATAAGGATCAGTTGTATATAACAAAATATGCAGAACGTCCTCGTTTGTTGCTGATCTGATACACTTCCTAGCGTGATGTAACCTATATTTTTTGTAATCTTTATTCCTGGCTTCCTGAGCATCTTCGGATAATTGTCCTATAGGCAGATCTGCATAATGCTCTATTATTTTAGCACCATGTATAAGTACTTTATGGACCGAAGATGGCATGTAATACCAGTTATATTTGCTTACGTATAATTGCGCGGTTATCAATGTATACTGCCCAAATTTTTCTGCGTTTATAGGGATCCCGATGATATGGTTTGAAGAATTACATAAAATCTCTTAATTAATTCTCCATCAATTCCAGTTATCCCTGCAGAGCATTCGTAATTTTGGAAAAATCGCCTTGCTGTATTTCCGTCATTGCTATTACCGGAACCTTGTCGTGGTTTATCAATGTGCAAACCAAGCACTTCTCGGAAACGTTTTTGGACATATTTTTTCTTGTCTTCTTTAAGTTGCTTGTTTTCTGGAGTTGTTGCTGACCACTTCTCAAAACCCAAATTATAAGAAATATGGAGGATCGTCTCCATAAATCTTATCCATGCATGTAGTGTCGACAATCCGTATTTAAATGCATCTTCATTTTCAACTCTTGATGTAACTTTTAAGAGATCGTTCATTTGTCTGGGAGTTGCTCCACAAACAGTGCAGGTAGCACTGGATGATGTGTTCGTTAACACTTGAGCAACTTTCCCATCAATCATTGTCATAAACAGTTCATGTTTAACCTCGATGACTTTGTCGTCTATAGACACAAGAGTTGAAATCAATTGATTAATTTTGGCTTCAATTTCACTGACAACCGCTGTAGTTTTTTCGGGTGTTTCTTTTGCAAATTCTAATGAAATTGGTCTGCAATATCTAACAGATGAGCAAGTAGGATTCTGCCATATAACTGTAGACGTTTCTTCGTCTACTAGTCGCAGTGGTACAAGGGGCACTATAAACAAATTAGCATCCGATATTTGTTCGTTTTCTTCCGGTAGAATTTGTTTATACTCACTTTGCCCGGAAGATCCATCACACCCCCATTTAGTGAACAGCTTGAGACGATTGTAATTTGTCGAACCTGACTTTATCTTTATAATACGGCAGACTGTATGGTCTAAGAGATCTTGCAGATTAATTTTTGTGCTTATATTTGTCACCGTTATGCTAGATGCAGCCGGATAGCAAGCCTTTTTTGCTTCACTTAGTATTTGATACGAAGGTAAAACAGAACTTAAATTTTTATCAACGAGCCTTTTTCTTAGGTACCCATATTGGGCTTTCGTTAGATCCGTTTCAATACACATGGTCAATGCCTCTTCTTTTGTAAAAGAAAGTGCACTATCTGGACTGATTATGGTTTGTAGAATTGCTTTCTTCTCGTCTTTTTCCTTGTTTCTGATAATAGACACAATTGACGCTTCGTCATTTTCACCCATAGATCGTAAACCTTGCACATAAGCGTTACGGACATGTCCCATTCCATACTCCTGGAGCAGTTCCATATTTTTTCGTTTTTTTGTGTTTTCCGAACACTCGTCGTATGGTTTTGTTGGTCTACCACGATCACCAGAAGTATTCGAGCCAGATATTTCAGAGGTTGAGGTACTGCAAGAATTCAATGGTACTTTAAATTCACCGTTTAACCAATTTGAGTATAGACTCTCGAACCTGTCTGGCTTTCTTTGAGCTTTCGTCCACTTCTGGTTGCAACTTGTTGTTAATTTTTTTTGAATACTTTCTATTACAGTGATAACGTCAGTTTCCGACAGTTGAAAGTTGTTCAACAAATATTGTCTAAGGTCTGAAGTACTCTTCCCTCTTATTATTTGATCACAAAGATCGCGTCGAACACAAACGAATTCACTCATGTTTTTTTCTGTTAATTGTTATCGAAAAGAAGTATCTGAATACTTTGATGAATAGTATGCTGAAAACACGCGTATATAAAGGACCAATATTTTGGTGCCTTGTGCAAAAACCGCAGGGTAATTGATTGTGATAGTTGTCATCGAAATAGTGTAATCAGTAGATACTGGTTGTAATAAATTACCGCAACAGATAAATAGAACTTCCGCAACAATACAGTTTATCATACTTGTGGTTTATTACCGCTTTCGAAAGTACCAAGTGAATATTCTTGTAGTCTATTTATTTGTTAATGTATGCTTCTATCATAGAAATGAAAAAAAAAAGACAAGTTAGACATCAAATATAATATATCACAGTAAAAAAGAAGAACCGAACATAAGTTTCGAGATTTTTTTTTGCCCCCGATTGACATGTTGCCTTGAAATCACCATTCGCGCAAAAAACGCGCAATTTTTTTTTTGAGCCTCGTATTACTGAATAGGTAAGGTCTCAAATAGAGTGATTAACTTGACACCGGCAGCTTTCGGCAACATAGAAAAGTCCAATTGAAATAAACAAAATCGAAATTTTCTTTACTTTACTAAAAAAATAAAAAAAAATATATATCATTATTTTTTTTTAGAAAACTGAACTTGGATACAAAGTGTACATTCTGATCTATCTAATGATGTATTACACTAATATGTTTCCATGGAAAACATCCGAATAATTTTGTGTTGAACTTCCTTAACGGTAATTTAATTGGCATGAAAATATTTATGCTCAATGTTTGAGGTTCACTTTATAAACATGAAACTAAATTATTTAATTTTTTTTGGAATTAATTCGAAAGTTGCATCCTTTGAGGGTATAAAACTATAAAAGGATCTATGGATTTACGACTTTTGTCAAAACCATTTATGAGATGGCAAATAATGTTTGGGCCCATAGTGCGGCGCCTTCGGAGTATCTCGCGGCGACAGGGAATTCGAAGGGCAATAGCCGCACGGATCGAATGTATTAATACGAAGTTGTGAAGTAAGTAAGCTATACGAAGTTTTGATTAAGCTCTACGAAGTTTTGATCAAGCCATACGAAGTTTTGACCAAGCCATACAAAGTTTTGATCAAGCCATACGAAGTTTTGATCAAGCCATACGAAGTTTTGATCAAGCCATAGGAAGATAAATTTTGGAAGACAATTTGGTAAATTATTTCTGAGAACTTAAGTTGATGAAGGACAATTTTGGGCTGCTATCCATATGGATATCATCCCAAAATTGTCCTTGAGGAGGTTGTTGGTGTAAAAGTTTAGACTGCTCTGGAGTACGGTTTTAAGAACGATTTATTAATACGAGCTTTAGTGATTAGAGATACATATTAAGCTGCACGTCCAATGTTAATAAATAAATAACCTTACAGTCACCCACTTATTTGTTATCTTTTAAACTCATTACTTATTTGAAGCTTATACTCACTTGTTCTCAACGGAATAACCGAATGGGTACCATAAGATGTTGTCTAGAGGATATATGGTAAGATACTTTCTCAAAGAGACCGTGAAATGTTGCCAGGTGGTAGGGTTTTCGTAACTGCTGCAATTGTAAACCCGGACCTCCGTTGGTCTGTAACCAAAATACACTTCAATCTAAATATAAATAGCGAAAGATGAAAAAGTTCGTCGTCTTTTTATTCTCAGTTTATCATGCAATTTTCTTCCTTTTTTGCTTAGTACCTGTTTATGAGCTTTAGTGTTACCAATAGTAAACACGGTACAATTAAAATAAAAACGGAACTACGTTGCCTTAAAAAATACAGCTGTCAATGTTGTTTGTAGCTGTTTCTTTTTCAATAAATGCATATCCAGTGCAATCGGCATGATAAGTGAGATTTAACGATATTAATAATAACGTCTCATGAGTTGCTTGACACGATTAACCACTCGATTCCGTTCAAACATTAAGAAGTTATGGCGGACAAAGAAACTCATAAACATAAATACATACTTCCATACATATTTTATACTTAGTAGCCCATTCATATTTTATTAGCTTACCTGTCAATTGCTATCTCCCAAGCCGCAGCTATTAACGTGTCAATAACTATATCTACGGGGATCATATCAGCTCTCGCCGACTGTCTGGTTACGAAGACGTGAAGCAGACCCTTGCCAGCGGTTACTACAATACCACTAGGTCCGTTCAGGTTATCTATCCATCCTGGGAACGGATGACGGAGAGAACATATCACTGAAAGAGATATGTTGCAATTAATAAATCAATAAATAAAGTCGTATTGATTTTTTTATAACTTTCTGCGTGTCAGAAATAAACCATTTTATTTATTCCGAAAATAACAAAAAACTGTTTCCTCAATAACAATAAATATGATATATTTTCTGCCACCAATATTTTGTTTCCAATTTAGTAGAAACCTAAGCTATTTTTTTATTCCTTTTTTACCCAAATAACTTCGAAAATTCTACTTAGTGGCAATACTAAATTTAAAAACAGCGTGGTGACGGTTTTGTTACCGGGTCACATAAGTTTGTGGCACTATGCAGTTTTTGCCTGATAATATTGCAGTTGCAATAACTGCCAGAATCGGTTTAAATGCTGTTACGGAATACTAACCGATTGTAGGTCTGAATATCGCTACAGGATACCCTCGGTTGCCATGCTCCTCCACCACGTTTTCTGCCAAAGCCTTCGTGAATGTGTACGTGTTGGGTTTCGGAGTTATAAACCTGCAAGTGTTTAAGTAAATATTTATTCCAGCCACTAATATTTCTTCCAGAAAAAAAGGGCTTTCCAGTATCATATAACGTGGTTGGAAACGAACGTTTCTGACTTCAACAAAGCTGATTTATGGTCAGTTTTATAGAACATTTCATGCTCTAAACGCCATTATAATTTGGAGGTAATAAGCCCTAAACAATTCATAAGATTATCAGTAAAGAATTTTCCTATGGAGAGAGTGTATGTATCTATTGATAACTGGCCTCAATGTTTAAAAGACTTTATTAAAGCCAATGTAGATAATTTTCAATGACCTACATATACATATTTTTAATGCTATTATATTAATGTATAAACTATATATCGCTTGTATCATGGGGAGTGTTCAGAGGAATTGATCGGACTTATACCGCCCACAGGTTTCCGCCATCATCTTATGCGACAAAATATCCAGCCCCATCACCTTGATGATTGGCACTCCACCACTGAGCGCTTCTCCAGAAGCTTTTTGCCTCGCACAATCAGCCTATGGAACAAATTGTCGTTAGCCGTATATACAGACCGATAAGACCTTCAAACCTTCAAGAAAAGAGTGTAAACCTAAAAGGCCGGCAACGTGTGGCTCTTGAGTTGCTGCGGGGGACAGATTTTTCCTAATAGCAACATTTATGGCAGAAAAGAAAGGAAAGAATCGGGTATAATACGAACTGAGTAGTGATACTGGGGAGTAGTTCCTCGGGCACCGTGTCGACCAGCTCGTACACTTGGCGCAGAGGTCTTGGGGCAGGGTATACTCGTTCTTCCACTACTTTAAATTCCGCGTTACTGTAGGCTGTTGACACATGGACGAAGGCCTGTACACAACGCAACATCAAAAATTAAAATCAGTAATTTCAATTAATCCAATTATAGGTAAGTCAGTCAGACTCATTTTATCTGTAAGACTCATAAAAACAAAGCAAAATCATTTATTTTTTATCAAACCAATCGTAGATACATATTTACAACTATCCTCCAGTGGTTATTGACCCTGACTGCTGAGCCTTATGTCGTGGGTTCGGTTCAAAGTTTGTGTGATTCACTAATAGGTGTTCCGCGTCGACTGTTCTTTGTGTCCATTTTTCGTATGTTTATAAAGTCCCCCGCGATACAGGGACCATTCCAAGCGCGGGCGCTGTTCAAAAAAGTTATCAAGAGAAGAAGTCGTAGCAAATCCTGCCTGTTACAAAACTTAGATCCTGTGGGGAATAACAGGCAAGAAACTCCAAGTACACTGTTTTTCAACATATTTAAAAAAATATTTTGTTATATTGTTTATATGTGCAAATGAAATGTGAGGACAGTAAATAAATTTAAGTAATGGCAGTCCGAAAATGACGAGCATGACGCACTCGCCAGCCATCATCCACCTCAACCATATCCAAGGGATCTGAACGACCCGACACATACGCCACCATTGGAAAGACTTCTCATAGATAGGCAATAAAAGGGCTTGAGGTTAAAATATGTATATTTGTATGAATTGTATTTTAAACGCGCTAAGAGATACATATTTTTATATCATATTCTTTTAAGTACCTGGATGACCAAGTTTTGCTCGTTTTTATAGATATTTATATATTAAAAAAAAAAAAAAAATATTACTTTTGGACTCGGACCGTGGTCTTCTAGTTTCCGGACCGCTCGATTTCCCCCCTGAGCTATTATAGCTTTGTCGATGGTGGCGAAATTTACCTTCGTAGTTTAATGATGTTGTATCAGTTTTTCATTTCCACAAAAATAAGACCTAGCTATATCGATTTATCGCCCCCGAAATCCCCTGAATACTAAATTTCATAAAAATCGTTGAAGCCGTTTCCGAGATACAGATTATATACATATATCAATATATACAATAATTGCTCGGTTAAAGATTAGATAAGATTTTTACATGTTACATACATTGGTACATTATTTGATAATTAATATATTTACAGTTGAAATACAACATACTATAATTATGAATTATATTACACTATACAACATTTAAACTAGTTTTTTTTTTATATTGTAAAATATATAATAAAATATCATTAGTATTCAATGAATCCCTTCATATTTTAAAATAAAATCAGCCATTTTTAAGTAACGCTTTAAAGGCTTTCAATTTTTTTTTTTTCAACTTTAGTAGCGAATATATAATCACAAATGCGCATTGCTTATTAATACTTTTTACTTTATATATACAGTCGTGGTCAACTAATTAGGGACACTCTCTAGTTAATCCAAATTGTGAATTTATTTTTTATTTTCCAACGAGTCTAAACAATATTCCACATCTTTTACATGTAAGTATAATTAGTCATTTATGTGCCTAATTCAAACAATAACAACTTCTTAAACATTAAACCTCTTTACAGTATAGCTGATAGATGATCACAGTGCTATTTGTTCAAAGAATGCTGGCTGGCCATTTAATTAGGGACACTGAGATATTGCGTTCTAGTTTCAAAATCTGAATCTCAATTATTATTTTCTTTCTTCTCCTATTCTTTGTGGTAGTTTTGGCGGCAATCTAGATTTGTAATTTCAAGTTTTGAGAGTTATTTTGAAGAACAATGGGCAAAAATAAAAGTTGCGATGCAACACTACGAAAAATTATCATGAAGTTTGTCGAGCGTGGTTGGTCATACCGAAGGATAGCAGGATATTTAAATTGTTCAAAAACTATGGTATGCAATGCAGTGCAACATTTCAGGCGCAATAACACAACTTCAAATGTGCCCAGAAAAAAAAGATCGAGAAAAACAACTCCGCAAGAAGATAGAATGATAACCAGGTTAGCTAAGAAAGATCCGTTTCTAGGCTCTATTTAAATTAAACATGAAGTGTTTGGGGCAGACGAAAGAGTCAGTGTATCAGCGAGGACAGTTCGACGACGTCTGGTAGAAGCAGGGTTGTTCGGAAGAGTGGCTCGCAAAGTACCGTTGTTAAAGAAAGAGCATAGAAATGCACGTTTGGCGTTTGCACGTAAATATGGACATTGGACCTACGACCAATGGCAACATGTATTATTCTCTAACGAGACCAAGGTTAATTTGATTTCTTCAGATGGAAGGCAATACGTACGGCGTCCTGTAAAAGCGGAAATGAATCCAAGATTCACAAAAAAACAGGTGAAATATGGCGGAGGAAGCATTAAAATGTGGGGATCATTTTCTGGACGTGGAGTGGGACCTGTGAGGAAAGTTCAGGGTAACTTAGACCAACATCAATACAAGGCAATATTAGAAGAAACTATGCTTCCCTATGCTGAGGAACATCTTCCTATTATATGGACTTTTCAGCATGATAACGACCCAAAACATACAGCCCGTTCAGTCAAGTCGTTTCTTAACAGACAGTCGGTATCAGTGCTAGATTGGCCAGCAAATAGCCCCGACCTCAACCCAATCGAGCACCTTTGGCACGAAATTAAGAAAAAAGTTGCCATTTATCGTACCACAACTTTAGATGAACTTAATGAAGCTTTTTGTGAGGCATGGGCAAACATTCCTGTTGAAATATGTCAGAAACTGATAATGTCTATGCCACATCGGTGTCAAGCGGTAATTACTAACAAAGGTTTTGCTACTGGGTACTGATTTTACCCGTAATAAAATGAAGTTGTTAAAGAAATTAAAATACTGCAGATTATTAGTTCTGTTTAACTCTATTTTTCATTTTACTTTACTGTTCTTAATTAAATGTCCAGCTACAGAATTGTACCTTAAATTGAATACATGGTTAACCTTTGATATTAAACACTTTTTTATATTTATTTAATCTTTTATTTACAGCCATTTATAGTATAATAATCGGATCAAATTATGCAAATAATAGTTACTGAGAAATCAACAGGGTTTTATATTTATATGTACATAGCCGGTTATTGCTGTCCACTATCTTGAATGTCCTTAATTAGTTGACCACGACTGTATATATATATGTGTTATTACTTTTATATACTAGCTTTTATGTCTTAGAAGTAAATTTTAGTCTACTTTTGATTGCGGTATCGAAAAAAACTTTGTATGCATAATGTAGTACAAATGACAAATATTTTGCCATCCTAAAGCTGATATGATGTCATTGGTTGAAAGAAGAAGAGATGTTGATCAATAACAACTACAGTGTGGCTAGTTGTTACAACCGAGAGTCTATGATGCACGGAGGATCGTTACTCTTAGTTAAAAATGGTAATAAATATAAACAAAGAAGATATACAGATAGACTAGAAATTACAATCCTATGATGAGCTAGATAGGCATCCAGATGTCTTAATAAAGCTGTTCCCGGATTCCTCCTATTTTAAACTCAACATGTCACACCGTGCAGTTTTAGTCTGGTCTATTCTGTCACACCGTTCCACCAAAGCTCCTCTAGGAAGTCAGCGCGAAGCGGTTTCCACAGGAAAAAAAAAATTGTAGTGTTCGTTTACAGGCCCCCATAAAATCAAAATTAACTCTATCTTGACACAACAATAGAAGACGTTATGGCAAAACTCTCTGCTGGGGACAAATCGGTGATCGTCTATGGTGATTATATACATAAATATTTTGTAAGACTTTATAATCTATGTAGTCGCGAATCCCTTTAGGGAACTATTCAAGGAGATTAACATCCTGACTGTGCCTTGTCAGTATATTTATAAAAACATTATGTACGTAAAAAAAAATCTGCACCCATTTACAAAACGATGCGAAAGACAACCATATTATGAGAGATAGAAATAATTTAGTTAAACCAAAGTTTAGCTTAACAACAGTACAAACATCTTTTAGTCGGATAGTTAATTTAATATATAATACCCGAATGGGCCGGCTCGACCCGTGCGATACCGCAACCTAATAGAAAACCCCCGAAATTAGTGCCATTTCCGTTGGCTCTCCTTTTCCCTGACCCTCACCCTTTTTCCCATGTTCTCATCCCCCTCTCTTTTCCCTCCCCGCATACCCTCATGGACGAGCAGCGCACTTACGACTCTCGAGTTGCAGGTGTCCATGGTGTCACTTCCCATCCTTTCCTGTGGTGACCCGTCTGTTCGTCTGTCAATTTGTTATTTATCTCTATAAATAACAAATTGCATAAAACGCAAGCTTCGTAAGCAAGCATATTACTAAGTAGATGATTATTGAGATGACAAAAAAGCTTGGCAACTTGCTGGTCCTGCTTCACAGACACTGTAAATTACTATGTAAGTTTGTCCATTATTATTATTGCTGACATTAATAAGTTTTATACTAAACTGACATAAAAACAAAAAATGTATTTAGATCGTAGGTATTTTATGATTGTATGTCATTTTCGATGTAGATTGAGTTCTGATTCATGCTCGTCTAGAAGTCCTGCCAATGGTGGCGGAATGCGTCGGGTCGTTCGGCTCCCTTTAATATGATTGAGGTGGATGTTGGCTGGCGCGTGCGTCATGCTCGTGAACAAGTGCCGTTGTTCGGGGATGGTCATCTCCGGACTGCTATGACTAATATTATACCCGGTAGTAATTATTAGAATTATATTACAGAATGATGTATTGCATTGTCGTCACATTTTATTTTTCAATTCTGAACTGTAACGAGAAATTTGTATAGAAAGTGACCTTGAAATTTGTTGCCTGTTCTTCTCCATTGGATCTATTATATTGGAACAGGCAACTAGATTCTCGACAGACTTAGTCTGACTGACTTTTTCTTAGGACAATTCAAAAATACCTAAGATTGATTCAATTAAAATAAATGGTTTTGATATTGATTGAAAGCGGGAAGTTCTAACTCTTTAAACTTTACTAGTAAACCCCTAGACTTCAAGCTCATTTGATTTATTTTAACGAGTCGGATACACTAAACTTAAGTACAATTATCGTTTTTTTTTGTTTACTAAACTATAATAAATATTAAGAAGTCACCAAACACCCAGCGTGCCACTTACCTGCATATTAGGCAACTTGTCACACAATTCCAAGAGTTGATCTACAGACCTCACGTTCTGCTGTACGGCCACTAAAAGAGGTTCTTCAAACTTTATTGTAGCAGCTGAGTGGAATACTATGGATACCTGGGAGAAAAAAGTACCAGGTTATTAAGAGGCCGGGCGTTCCCACTTTTGGAGTCTTCCTACTGTAGATCTATCGGTATTAGAAATACTTCACATTCACTTCACTGCCATTTATGCTCATTATAGTCTTTGTTATTTATACATAAATAGTTTTTTCAATACAAAAAAGAGTTATTCGAATCTAACTAATAATTCCAGTGATTACCACGTTAAAACAAATACACAATTAAGAAGTTGTTCTGTCTTATAAATACAGAGAAATATTAAAACCTTTTCGACTGATTATCAACCTGATAATGAAGATGTGGCCAATACATACCTCTTTGAGTGCAGTTATGGCTTCAACGTCCAGACCTAATTGGGGTTGTGACACATCCCCACACACTACCACCAACTTCTCTAGCTGGCGAGGACTGTTGGCTCTCACGTTATCGAAAACCTGGTACAAGACATATTAAGAGGAATATTACATGATCTAGTCTATCTACACTAAAGTAAAGAGAAATGGACCCACTCCTCATTCCCCCCCCTCACCTGATCTCCTTTCCCACTCCTCATTCCTCCTCTCCTCATACCCCCGCACCCAATCTCTTTTCCCTCCCCACATCCCCCCTCACCCAATCTCCTTCCCCTCCCCACATCCCCCCTCACCCAATCTCCTTCCCCTCCCCTCACCCAATCTCCTCTTTTTCTGCCCTAATCCCCTTTTTTCTTTACCACCACCTCCCTCTTCTCCAATTTCATCACCCTCAGAGGCGGGCAGCGCACTTAAGACTTGACTTGTCTCTCTGTTTGTGTATGGATGGTTGTCACTTACCATCAGGTAAACCATATATTCGGTTCTCCCCTATATCATCAAAAACAATACGCGAAATCAGACTTAAGACTCGAATAACAACAAACCAAAATTTAGTTTCAAGATTTGACCGCTACCAAAGATTACATAATATTGTCAGCTGTACCAGAACAGAAGTACCACTCCGCAAAATCATTTACAATGGAAATAAATTTATAGAGTGGTACTTCTCGTCATCGCACGACGCTAACTTTATACGCGCCATAACACTAACAAAAGCACCGCTCTCTTCTTTTTTTTTTGAGATTTTAGTAGTTCCTGAGATTCGCTAATGTCAGGAACTACTAAAATCTGTTTGTTTGTTTGTTTGCACACGCTGTTCAGACAAACAGACAAACTGTTCAACTTTATTATATTAATATACTAGCGGACCCGACAGACGTTGTCCTGCATGATATTTCAAGCGATTAGGATCAATATAGACAAATAACCTAGATACCGACTGCAGCGCCATCTG
Source organism: Tyria jacobaeae (assembly GCA_947561695.1). NCBI lineage: Eukaryota > Metazoa > Arthropoda > Insecta > Lepidoptera > Erebidae > Tyria > Tyria jacobaeae. The sequence continues at coordinate 3,874,507 of OX387236.1, read as the reverse complement.
CCGGGCTGATTTGTGAATCTAAACCATTCCCAGATCCCCTTGAACACACACAAAAAATTTCATCAAAATCCGTCCAGTCGTTTGAGAGTAGTTCAGTGACATACACACTCACAGAAGAATTACATATATAAATATATTATGTAATATTTACTACCGAATAGCTTTTGCCCTTTACTTCGTAAAGAAAACTGCATTTAATTCCATGCAGTTAGTTTTTGCGAGTTCAACCACACGAACAAACATTGTAAGACTGTTGTTTTGGACTTTATTGGTCTATTAAATTCCCCCATATTCGTATTCCTTTAGATTAGATTAGATTACAATATTCTTGATCTATAGTAATTACAATAGATCTTACTTAAACATTAACGTATTGTACAATGGGTGGTCTTATATACTCGTATACAGTCTATAAAGCGATCTCCACCAGACAACCTTAGGATGGATTTAGTTTCAAGAGAGAGTAAGCAGCTGAGGTGTACAACATACACATAATAATTTATAATCTTTAATATTATATAAATGTACTATCGAAAGGACTTGAAACCACTGAGTCCTGAATAATCACTAAAGTTCAGAGTGGGCCTAGCTTAGCCGTACTAACAAGTGAAAGTAAACAGAAGCTTGTAAAGATATTTCTGTTTTTGGTATACAAACCTGTGATTGTTTCAGATGGAGCAGCCTCATGTTTGGTGTTTGTCCTTTCTTGTCTCTCATAAGCAAGTGGATTCTCCCAATGTCTGGACATGTTGATAGAAGACGTTCGACCAACACCTATAGAAGATACACATGTTACATAACTAATTTTGTGTTTTATAGATTGTCAAAGCAGAGCAATTTTCTCGAGCGTAGTGTAAGTCTAATAGTATAATTAGACATACTTAACATCTGTTGGTCAACTGGTCAACTGTTGGTCTAGTGGTTATTGACCCTCACTGAAGTTATTTTATCAGAAGTATGTGTATCAGCAGTTTTATTATGGTACAGGTCCTGCTTAGGGATGGGCTGGATATATTTGGGACATCGGTGTAAGTGTATGTATATGTTACGCGATATCATATGACTGTGGAGGAACGGGTGTTATGTCCCTCCAACACAAAGGGGGATCCTCCAACCAGGCGAGGTGATCGTGCCTAGAGGACCGCGGCCCAACGATTGATGTTGGGAAGTCGTATATATACTTATCGCTTTAAGAACTTTTATTTTCGTGATTCAGGATCATACTACGTCATCAGTGACGTTGGTACGTAGTTCGGCTTGTCTTGGGTAAATGGAGTTATTTAACATGTGTTTTTCTGTATGTGGAGGTCGCCATATGGCTATTTATGAATCGATTTCTATTTGCTTTTTCTATTGAATTTGTTGTATTTAGAATATTTTACCGTTTAAGGAATAAATTTTTACTGTGTATATAGTTTTCTTTTTTTGGAAGATGTAAATAATAATTATCTACTTACCTTGCCCATAAAACCTGTGCTTCCAGTGATAAATATATCTCTCCCCGCGTAGAAGTGCGGTAGTAAGGGTTCCGTGAGACCTGGCGTCGCTGGTCGTGGTACCATGATGGGCTGCAGATAAAAAAAACGTGGATGTTATTTATTTATTTAGTACTTTATGCACAGGCTGATAATGTAAGACTGGCTAGGTCGTGGGTTCGATTCCAACACGGGACAAAACTTGTTTGATATACAAATAGTTGTCTCGTGTCAGGGTGTTCTTTGTACATTACTGTAGCCTTTACCTTTTTAGGCGTGTGAGGAGGAAATTGAATTGCATAAATTTAAATAAAAAAAAAATAAGATAGAACAGACAATTAATAGAAGAGAAACGTCAGTGTGCAAAAGACAGTTCTTTTTTTAAAAGTATAATAATATTTTGAAGAAGTATATATACTACAATTGAAGAAAAAAAAGAATTTTGAAAGTTGGTCAACAGTTGATGGGGAATTCGGTGAACATACATAAAAAAATATACAGTCGAACATAGAACCTCCTCCTTTTTCGGAGTATTTAAAAAAAAACATTAGATTAGCAATTTGTAATTTCGGCGCCAGCCCGAAATACGCCTAAAACGTGCTCAAGTGCTACAATACACACATACACACTTCTATAACCCCAAAGATAGGCAGAGGTGCCTCAAGCTGACAATTGACAATTTGTCAACCATAACTTAGTCCCATTTACGTAGTAGAGGACACGGTTATTGCCGTCATTCGTGTTCTATGTGTCAATATAAATAAAGTGGCATAACGAGATTTTCTCACATACGAACAATTCAGCTCAAAATCGTTGATTTGTATTGATATAGGTATTCACAGATTGTTGGACTACTAGTCCGCATAAAAAAGGTCAACTTATGGGTGTGGGGTAATTAATTTTTAATTCTATAAATAAGTTTAATTCTATTGTTTACTGACGTAATACCATGTTCATCGCATTTTATCACACCTATATATTTTGTAGGACAGGTTTTATTTCCTTGTACAGAATTTTAACATCGACATTTAATAATCAGTAAAACGCCATCTAGGGAACAATATACAAAAGATTTCTACGTTGATATTTATATTGCATACGTTTGGCGACTTATACACAGCTAGCCTTTTTTTTTTTTGTTTACGGGTTGGAAGATCCTTATGGATGTTCTTCGCCCATTGGGGAGGGCGAAGGGGTCTGTCGGACTCTTACCGACTGAAAACCACCCCGGTGTTCCTCTTCTTGCCAATGATCAGGGGGGCGAGGATCACAATTGTATTCTTCCGCCACCCCCAACAGGTATTGACCCGTCTCACACAAGACGACCACTTCCTAAGGTGGCCGGAGATCAACAAATGCCCTCCGGCGCCCGGTGCCCCTTCTGCGGGCAGAGAGAGCTGTACGTGCCATTCGTTCTCTCTCCCGTTCCGCCGCTTCTTTTGAGGATATCACCTCCTTCCGTAGAGAACGGAGACCCAGCCAAAGTCTGGAAATTTCTAAGAACATTGGGAGTTGGAAAGTCGCGCCAGGACTTTATTCCTAAAAATATTGATATCGATTCACTTAATAAACATTTCTCTTCTTCGTCTAATTTTAATAAGACAATTAAAGATAATACGCTTAGACATATTTCTTCTATCCCAACTCCCAACTATACCCCTTTTGTCTTTGATCAGCTGTCAGATTGTGATGTTAAGAAGACTATATTAGAAATTTCTTCAAATGCAGTAGGAAGTGACTGTATCAGCCGAAAGATGATACTCCCTATCCTTGACGAAATCCTACCCATTTTATGTAATATCCTGAATTCCTCCCTCTCAAGTGGTGTTTTTCCAACTGCCTGGAAAGACGCTCAACTGACTCCTCTACCGAAAAAAGGAAAACCCTCTTCCTTTTCTGATTACCGTCCAATATCCATTTTACCTTTGCTTTCCAAAGTCCTCGAACGTCTTATTCACTCTCAACTCAGTAACTTTTTGTCCAAGAATTCCCTACTAAACCCCTTCCAATCTGGCTTTCGCCCTGGTTACAGCACGACTTCTGCACTGGTTCACATTACAGACGATATTAGACTAGGCATGGATGCTGGAAATATTACAGTACTTACATTACTTGATTTCAGTAATGCTTTCAATACTGTAGATTTTCAGATTCTTATTAGTATATTGCGGTCTCTTGGCATATCTCCAAGGACAGTTGATTGGTTTCATAGTTACCTGTCTGGTCGCCGACAGCGTATACGCATTGAAGACTCGGTCTCTTCTTGGTGTGGTATTTCTGCTGGTGTACCGCAGGGTGGCGTTCTATCTCCATTACTCTTCGCTATTTTTATAAACTCCATTTCCAAACAATTACGTTCATTCTACCATCTTTACGCAGATGATTTACAGATATATACACAAGCTCCACTTAACAGGTTATCGGAATTCATTAACATAGTCAATGCCGACCTATCACACATTGTCCAATGGAGTCAACATTATGGACTCCAAGTTAATCCCTTAAAAACTCAGGTATGTGTTATTGGCAGTCCTATGTTGGTTTCAAGGATTGACTGGTCACAACTGCCCCAAATTAAGTTTAACGACACAACTTTAAAAATCAGCAATACTGACAAAAACTTAGGAATATATATGGATAGTACCTTATCTTGGGGTACACAGATGCAAGAAGTCAGCCGCAAGGTCTTTGCTTCAGCAGGGTCTCTACGAAGGCTACGCAATTTTCTTCCAACTGCCACTAAGGTTGCACTTGCACAATCGCTTCTTCTTCCAATTATTGACTATGCCGATGTCAGCTATCTGAATCTCACTGAAGTACAACTTAATAAGCTTGAGCGACTTCAAAATGTTTGTATAAGATTTATATTTGGGCTACGAAAATATGATCACGTTTCTGAATTCCGTCAAAAGCTCAAGTGGCTTCCAATTCGTTTTCGCCGGAATACTCACATTCTAACTTTTCTTTATAACATCTTATTCAATCCTAAAGCCCCTTTTTATCTCAAAGAACGGTTCAAGTTCCTTCATGACACACATGACAAATATCTAAGGTCATCGGAAAATTTGAGGCTGGAGATGCCATTGCATTCCACAAGGTTTTATGACAAATCTTTCACTGTTGAAGCTGTACGCTTGTGGAATGCGTTGCCAAAGAACATTAGGCTAGCGGAATCATTAAATATTTTTAAGAAAATGGTTCATGACTATTATTTATCAATTTAGTTCTGTTATCTAGTATCTATTATTTCCATATTAATGGTATGTATGTATGTATTGTTGTATATATTTATATGCGTATGTATGTATGTTTATCTGTATGTGTGTTAGTATGTATGTATGTTTATCTGTATTTGTATTAGTATGTATGTTATATGTTGTACATAAATATGTTTAGTTTTTTTATACAAGTTTTATATTTGAACATAAGTCAGTATAGTTTTCAAGAAGTGATCCTGCAACTACCTCTGTCTCTCCGAATGATTATAATCCATTCTAAGGTTGCCTGGAAGAGATTGCATATAGCAATAAGGCCGCCATTTGTACATTATATAGTTGACACTTGTACTGTATCTATTGTATTTAACTGTAAGAATGGTGTACAAATAAAGAGTATTCTATCTATCTATCTATCTATCTCCTCACAGAAGGAAGCGACGGCGCTCCACGCGCTCTCGCTCCGAACCATGGACAGAACCAAGGTCGGAAGCAAGAGACTACCCGCAGAACCAATTGCCGCGTCAAGATCACGACCCTGGCTGGCCCAAGCTGGGCATTCCGCCAGCGTGTGAAGGGCTGTGTCGTCAGGGCAATTATCACAGTGATGGCACCGTGACGTCGGCTCCCGGCCGATCCGACACAGGTACTTGCCGAAGCAACCGTGTCTGGAAAGTACCTGCGTCATCCGGAAGGTGAGGACTCCGTGTTTCCTCTCCAGCCACTTTCGTAGGATGGGTCTTACCGCCGATATGCACTGGGTCGCGCAAGCCGCTGCTCCCACTCCTCCACCAAGATCTGGTGGAGCTCAGCCCGGTGTGCCTCTACTTCTCAAGGCACTGGTAGCTCCCGCCGATACAGAGCATCCCTGCGACACCGATACTGTATCGCAAGGAGTACTGCATCTAGATCCCAGGGCGCGGATCCAGCAAATAAGGTGGCCGCCTCGAAGGAGATCGTACGGTACCCTCTTATCACTCTGACAGCCATCGCACGCTGCGGCCTTCGCAAAATCGCAATACTTTTGGCTGTCAGAGTGCTTGCCCATATTGGTGCCCCATAAAGTGCCATAGAGCGTACGATCCCCGTATACAGATTTCGGCAGGATGCATTGGGCCCCCCTAAGCTGGGCAATAGCCGCGAGAGTACCGCAGTGGCACTCAAGAGCCTGGGGGCCAACTGCCGAAAGTGAGGCCCAAAATCCCATCGGCTATCGAGGACGAGTCCCAGGTACTTCATCGTGCGCTCGATGCCGATGCGGACGCTTCCCACCATTATGTGGGACCCTGGAGGTGGTGTCCTCCGAGGCCCATGGAAGCAAACGGCCTCAGATTTATGTAGAGCCACCTCCAGGCCCAACCGCCGGATCCTACTAACCACTTGCACTTGCGACCCCAGCCGTCGCCAAAATTGCTGCTTGCCAGTGCGTCTTCCCACGCGCATACACAGCTAGCCTGAAGCAACGCCACCCGACGTCCTGCCAGGGAAGCGAAGTCTGTAGAAAGTCGAATGTTAATACTTCCAGAGCATACCTTGACTCCCAACTATATGACGTAAGCTGTGTGGTTTTAGTCGGTTCTAGTCTGACATAATTTCGTCATCGTTCACTTGATGATATTGTACCCGTGGGGGTTCCCATACGTATACAAAGGGCTATTTGAAAGAAACATCCTTTTTTTATGACAGGGTGAAAGATCCTCATGGATGTTTTTTGGCCATGGGGAGGATAGGATTAAGAGGTCTGTCGCATTCTTACCGACTAAACACATCAACGCTGTTATTGGATTACCTATGATTGCCTACGTTTGGGGGAGCGAGAATGACCGTTGCACTCTTCCTGGACTGGTATCGCAAAATGTCTTTAGGATATGACGCCGTACGCTGTTCAAAGGGTTCGGGGTGGGCGAAGATGATATAGCGTAATATACAACAATCCTGACATACACACTGCAAATAATAATAACAGTCAGCCGTAGACTATACATTAGACACTGTATAGTCATCATACATAGTCTATTCAAGACAATCTCACGCTTTTCTTTGAACGTTACGAACTTTTCTTGCCGGCTAGGGTACCCCTCCGCAACGCCCCATAAGGTAAAGTAAAACTTCGTTCCAAAACTATGGTACAAAATATAAAAACCAAAGTTAAGAAACCTTTTTAAACAACAAAGAAATTACTTAATTCAATTGCAAGCCCTTGAAGCTGTGGGTAAGTATCATTATTTAGTTAAAACACTCAACAGTCCATCTCAAATGTAAATATTAAAAGTGCCTTGACCGACGAGTGCTTCTCGTAAACAAACAGCGCCTATATTTCACATTCCATAAATTGTAGAATATTTTGTTTTTGTGCATTATGCATTTTTATAGTATATTTGTAAACCAATAAACATACTTTGCGATTCAAATAAGAAGATAATATAATAGTCAACTTTATTTGAGACTTGTCAAAAAATACCTTATAAATAACCAATAACTAAGTAGGTAAGTTTTTTTTTTTTTTTTTTATGCGATAGGGGGCAAACGAGCAGACGGGTCACCTGATGGTAAGTGACTACCGCCGCCCATGGACACCCGCAACTCAAGAGTCACAAGTGCGTTGCCGGCCTTTTAGGTAGAGGTACGCTCTCTTCTTGAAGGTTTGAAGGTCGTATCGGTTCGGAAATACGGCAGGCGACAATTTGTTCCATAAGCTGGTTGTGCGAGGCAAAAAGCTTCTGGAGAAGCGCACAGTGGTGGAGTGCCAATCGTCCAGGTGATGGGGATGGATATTTTGTCGCGTAGGACGATGGCGGAAACCAGCAGCCGGTATAAGTCCGAACAATTCCTCTGAACACTCCCCATGATACAAGCGATAGAGGATGCAGAGTGAGGCTACATCTCTACGCAACGCCAAGGTGTCAAGTCGATCAGAAATATCTTGGCAGTCGATGATGCGAGTCGCTCTCCGTTGAATGCGGTCAAGAGGCAGAAGTTGGTACTGGGGTGCACCTGCATAGAGATGAGAACAGTATTCCATGTGCGGCCGAACCTGCGCCTTATAAAGTTGCAGGCGGTGGGCCGGAGTAAAATACTGTCTCGATCTGTTTAGCACACCAAGCTTCTTCGAGGCTAATATGGCCTTACTCTCTAAGTGACCGCGAAACTGGACTTCGCTTGATATATCGACGCCAAGGATTCCGATACTGGCTGATGCAGTTAGGGAAGTGCTCTCAAATTGAGGTGATACGACCAATGGCATCTTTTTAGCGGTGAACGCGCAAACCTGTGTCTTCGTGGGGTTAAACTGTACTAGGTTAAGTTGACCCCAATCTGAAACTTTTGATAAAGAAGGTTCGATTTCAGATACAAGTTTGGATCGGCTTTCGATGACGTTTACCCGAGAAATGTTAGCGCGGCTGGTGTAAAGGGCATCACTCGTGCTATCGTCTGCATAGCAATGGATGCTGCTAATCTGCAGCATGTCATTGATATGCAGAACAAACAGCGTGGGTGATAGCACACAGCCTTGTGGGACACCAGAATTAACAGACTTGCTAGACCCGATCGAAGGCCTTCGCCACGTCCAAACTAACAGCCAACGCTTCTCCCTTGGTGTCGATCGCCTGTGCCCACCGGTGAGTCAAGTAAACAAGAAGATCACCAGCTGAACAACCCCGACGGAAGCCGTATTGTCGATCATTGAGGAGCTGGTGGTCTTCTAAGTACCGGAGGAGCTGGCAGTTAACAATGGATTCCATTATCTTGGAGAACAAGGAGGTGATGGCTATGGGTCTGTAGTTGGACGGATCCGAGGGATCTCCTTTTTTAGGGATTGGGTGAAGAAGAATGAGCAGAGGTAGAAGGGATGGCTTACTAAAGTTCCCCTGGACAGCTTTGGCAAGAGACCAGAATGCACGAGTTCCGGCAGGGAGATTCACTAGTCTCTCGCCAATTCTGCCGATGTGAGCCGACTTCGCCCCGGCAATTACTCTTTTGAGGGACCTGGAGGCAAAGTTAAATTGCTTCTTTAATGTGCTGGTCTTTACATCCCGTGCTGTCGCTGCATTAGCCCATGCTTGGTAACATTCCTGCTTTCGGCGGGACGCCGCTTTGCAGGTTCGACCAAACCAAGGCTGGGACTTGCCACCTGTGGGAATCAGGGAGAATGGAATGAAAAGTTCCATACCCTGAAGCACAACATCCGCCACAGAGTCGGCAACGTCATTGGGATCATCCGGCTAGAAGCAAACCTGCCTCCATGGGTAGGATGCAAAGAATGTTCTCATTCCATCCCAGTCTGCTGACCTATAGTGCCATACGCGGCGACTGCCTGTAACTCGCGGCCGCAGCGAGTGAACGAGTGGCACCATACTCCTAATCAGGCAATGGTCCGAAGAGCCAAGAGGGGCATCAACGGATACTTTGTAGCCGTCAGGATGTGAGGTCAGCAGAAGATCCAATAGTGAAGGCACGTGGCTTTCTGCATCTGGGATTCGCGTAGGCGTTGCTACCAGCTGCGTCAAGCCATATGCCAAGGCGAAATCGTGAACAGATCTTCCCGCATGATCGGTTTTGCGCGAACCAAGCCATTCGGCGTGATGGGCGTTAAAGTCGCCAAGAATCACGATCTCTGCGGATGGGACCTGCTGGAGCACTGAGTCTGTAGACATTTGGACGTGGTCGATGAGTCGGTCCGTTTCGGCATCACCGCTATGGGACATGTAGAGGCATATGTAGATGCGGGGATGGTCGTCGCAGTCTACACTCTACTACTACTCCTTCAAGATTGCCGAGGCGGCGAGAAGTGATATCATCTCTAACGTACACGCATACACCAGCCTTAGGAACAAAGGAGTGTTCCAGTCCGTACCCAGGGTATCAGAGGTAGGATGTGTCCGCTGAAGACGATATCTGCGTCTCGGTTAAAAAGAGCAAGGCCGGCTTTGCTGTCTCAAGGTGGTGGTGGACAGTGTTGAAGTTCGAATGTAAGCCCCTGATGTTACAAAAATCCACGGTAAACGTGACAGGGGGTGCCATGGTATGCCTTCTCTTGCCCCGAGCAGATTTTGAGAGCGCAGTTGAGTCCCCCCCAGAGTACGAGGGGCAGCCTGGGCGTCCACGCTCAGGCATAATGCGTACTGGTACCCCCCTGGGGTATCCTTTTCGTTAACAGCGCTATCATTAGGGGGGATGGGGGATTTTGGGCCTCCGGAGACCTCACTCATTTCGGGGAAATGCAACGCAAGCGTTACTTCACAACCGGTTTTCTGTGAGGCCGTGGTATCGCACCGGTCGAGCCGGCCCATTCGTGCTTAAGCATGGCTCTACCACTATAAAAGTGAAGCAGATGATGATTCCCTCCTGTGTAAAAATGTAATTAAACATTCACTTCAAGTATGTATCGATTATAAGCGTAACAATGTTATTATTTCAATGACAATCAAATACGTGACAATCCTACAAATGTTTTAGTTTATAAAACGTTACTATAAATATATTTACTGTAAGATCTGGTTATTAGCAATTTATATTACAAAATTTATGTTTATTCCGATTTTTGTCATTAGTCTGTAAATCTATCTTAAATGTAATAAATAAAAGACCTGGGTATACCCTAGGAGGGATGATTCCAGGAACCCTGCAGACCTTGGCCACCATTTTTGCAAGAGGCACCACCACCATTGAATACGGGGGGCCTAGCCCCCCTCCAGTTTGATAGGCAAGCGTGGAACACGTCGCACCACCGTCTCAGGCCTGAAGGGAGGGTACTTGCCCTCTCCCGTGTCGTCTCCGCCGCCTCTTTAACCAACATGCATTTGTAATATCCCTGGTATCCTATAATCAATTCCTGATGTGGTTATAATGAGACCACCGCAAGATTATACTCAACTGGTACAATAGATTTTATCGAATCATGAGCATCCTTTTTAATTTATGAAATTCAAGCGACATTATTTCACCAAAACTTTATTTTTAAATCATATATTATTATACTGCTGTCCATGTAGAATTTTTAAACAATTCCATAAATTCGTTTAATAGCACAATAATGGCCGCGATGTTAATAATATCATAAAATTCATAAATTGTTTCACTATGAATACTTTTGAATACAAAACCCATTTCGACCTCTACGTAACAATATGAAGTCTGAAGGATGCGATTACATATTCACACGAAGGATTAACAATAATTGCTTGGCAAATTTCTTTGGCCTCGTGAGTCAAGCTGGTTTAAATTGTCGTGAACGAGCTTGCATACATATTTTTTATTTGTCAGATGCTACCGTACCGAAGCGTACCGAACTGTGCCGAAGATTTGGACAGATTTGGACAGTATACTTACATAATTGTCAGAATTTAAATTAAATACACATCTACCTCGGATTTCTATTAAACTTTAAAAGAACTTCCTACTATTCCTGAAAACAAAGCACTCCACTGTGTCTTCGATTATTTGTTGCGGAGGTGTGTACAAAATCACATACGATACTACTTATCGATAGGTCACTACGACTCATCATATATGCAAATGAAAAAAAATGTATATGCG